>CM077202.1:30892073-31492073 GCA_039654625.1 Rhinogobio ventralis | reverse complement strand
TAGCTGTAGATTCTATGGTTGTGGATTCCGCTGTTGTTTCTATGGGTGTGGTTTCAGCTGCTGTTTCTGAAGTTGTGGATTCAGCTGTAGTTTCTGTGGTTGTGGACTCGGTTGTAGGTTCTGAGGTTATGGATTCGGCTGTAGTTTCTGAGGTTGTGGATACAGCTGTAGTTTCTGTGGTTGTGGACTCGGTTTTGGGTTCTAAGGTTGTGGATTCAGCTGTAGTTTCTAAAGTTGTGGACTTTTCTGTAGTTTCTGAGGTTGTGGATTCAGCTGTAGATTCTATGGCTGTGGATTCAGCTGTAGATTCTATGGTTGTGGATTCAGCTGTAGTTTCTGTGGTTGTGGACTCGGTTGTAGGTTGTAAGGTTGTGGATTCAGCTGTTGTTTCTAAAGTTGTGGACTTGGCTGTAGTTTCCGAGGTTGTGAATACAGCAGTAGATTGAGTGGTTGTGATTTTACCTGTAGTTTCTATGGTTGTGGATTCAGCTGTAGTTTCTGAGGTTGTAGATTCAGCTGTAGTTTCTATTGTTGTGGACACGGTTGTAGGTTCTGGGGTTGTGGAATCAGCTTTTTTTTCTATGGTTGTAGCTTCAGCTGTAGTTTCTAAAGTTGTGGACTTGGCTGTTGTTTCTGTGGTTGCGAACTTGGCTGTAGTTTCTGATGTTCTGGACTTGGCTGTTGTTTCTGTGCTTGTGGATTCGGCTGTAGATTCAGAGGTTGTGTATTCAGCAGTAGATTGAGTGGTTGTGATTTCAGCTGTTGTTTCTGTGGTTGTAGATTCAGCTGTAGTTTCTGTGGTTGTGGACTTGGTTGTGGGTTCTAAGGTTGTGAATTCATCTGTAGTTTCTAAAGTTGTGGACTTGGCTGTTATATTTTCTGAGGTTGTGGATTCAGCTGTAGATTCTATGGTTGTGGATTCCGCTGTAGTTTCTATGGTTGTGGTTTCAGCTGTTGTTTCTGAAGTTGTGGATTCAGCTGTAGTTTCTGTGGTTGTGGACTCGGTTGTAGTTTCTGAGGTTGTGGATTCAGCTGTAGATTCTATGGTTGTGGATTCAGCTGTAGTTTCTATTGTTGTGGATTCATCTGTAGTTTCTGTGGTTGTGGGCTCGGTTGTAGGTTCTAAGGTTGTGGATTCAGCTGTCGTTTCTAAAGTTGTGGACTTGGCTGTAGTTTCTGTGGTTGTGGATTCGGCTGTAGGTTCTGAGGTTGTGGATTCAGCAGTAGATTGAGTGGTTGTGATTTCAGCTGTACTTTCTATGGTTGTGGTTTCAGCTGTAGTTTCTATGGTTGTGGATTCCGCTGTAGTTTCTATGGTTGTAGTTTCAGCTGTTGTTTCTGTGGTTGTGTATTCAGCTGTAGTTTCTATAGTTGTGGACTTGGCTGTTGTTTCTGTGGTTGTGGATTCGGCTGTCGTTTCTGAGGTTGTGGATTCAGCTGTAGTTTCTGTGGTTGCGGACTCGGTTGTAGGTTCTGAGGTTGTGGATTGGGCTGTAGTTTCTGAGGTTTTGGATACAGCTGTAGATTCTATGGTTGTGGATTCAGCTGTAGTTTCTAAAGTTGTGGATTCAGCTGTAGTTTCTGTGGTTGTGGACTCGGTTCTAGGTTGTAAGGTTGTGGTTTCTAAAGTTGTGGACTTGGCTGTAGTTTCTGAGGTTGTGGATTCAGCTGTAGATTCTATGGTTGTGAATTCCGCTGTAGTTTCTATGGTTGTTGTTTCAGCTGTTGTTTCTGAAGTTGTGGATTCAGCTGTAGTTTCTGTGGTTGTGGACTCGGTTATAGTTTCTGAGGTTGTGGATACAGCTGTAGTTTCTGTGGTTGTGGACTCGGTTTTGGGTTCTAAGGTTGTGGTTTCAGCTGTAGTTTCTAAAGTTGTGGACTTGGCTGTAGTTTCTGAAGTTTTGGATTCAGCTGTAGTTTCTAAGGTTGTGGACTTGGCTGTTGTTTCTGAGGTTGTGGATTCAGCTGTAGTTTCTAAAGTTGTGGACTTGGCTGATGTTTCTGTGGTTGTGGATTCGGCTGTAGATTCAGAGGTTGTGTATTCAGCAGTAGATTGAGTGGTTGTGATTTCAGCTGTTGTTTCAGTGGATGTAGATTCAGCTGTAGTTTCTGTGGTTGTGATTTCAGCTGTTGTTTCAGTGGATGTAGATTCAGCTGTAGTTTCTGTGGTTGTGGACTCGGTTGTGGGTTCTAAGGTTGTGGATTCAGCTGTAGTTTTTAAAGTTGTGGACTTTTCTGTAGTTTCTGAGGTTGTGGATTCAGCTGTAGATTCTATGGTTGTGGATTCAGCTGTAGTTTCTGAGGTTGTGGATTCAGCTGTAGTTTCTGTGGTTGTGGACTCGGTTGTGGGTTCTAAGGTTGTGGATTCAGCTGTAGTTTTTAAAGTTGTGGACATTTCTGTAGTTTCTGAGGTTGTGGATTCAGCAGTAGATTGAGTGGTTGTGATTTCAGCTGTACTTTCTATGGTTGTGGTTTCAGCTGTAGTTTCTATGGTTGTGGATTCCGCTGTAGTCTCTATGGTTGTAGTTTCAGCTGTTGTTTCTGTGGTTGTGTATTCAGCTGTAGTTTCTATAGTTGTGGACTTGGCTGTTGTTTCTATGGTTGTTGTTTCAGCTGTTGTTTCTGAAGTTGTGGATTCAGCTGTAGTTTCTGTGGTTGTGGACTCTGTTATAGTTTCTGAGGTTGTGGATACAGCTGTAGTTTCTGTGGTTGTGGACTCGGTTTTGGGTTCTAAGGTTGTGGTTTCAGCTGTAGTTTCTAAAGTTGTGGACTTGGCTGTAGTTTCTGAAGTTTTGGATTCAGCTGTAGTTTCTAAGGTTGTGGACTTGGCTGTTGTTTCTGAGGTTGTGGATTCAGCTGTAGTTTCTAAAGTTGTGGACTTGGCTGATGTTTCTGTGGTTGTGGATTCGGCTGTAGATTCAGAGGTTGTGTATTCAGCAGTAGATTGAGTGGTTGTGATTTCAGCTGTTGTTTCAGTGGATGTAGATTCAGCTGTAGTTTTGGTGGTTGTGGACTCGGTTGTGGGTTCTAAGGTTGTGGATTCAGCTGTAGTTTTTAAAGTTGTGGACATTTCTGTAGTTTCTGAGGTTGTGGATTCAGCTGTAGATTCTATGGTTGTGGATTCAGCTGTAGTTTCTGAGGTTGTGGATTCAGCTGTAGATTCTATGGTTGAGGATTCAGCTGTAGTTTCTATGGTTGTGGATTCAGCTGTAGTTTCTGTGGTTGTGGACTCGGCTGTAGGTTCTGAGGTTGTGGATTCAGCAGTAGATTGAGTGGTTGTGATTTCAGCTGTACTTTCTATGGTTGTGGTTTCAGTTGTAGTTTCTATGGTTGTGGATTCCGCTGTAGTCTCTATGGTTGTAGTTTCAGCTGTTGTTTCTGTGGTTGTGTATTCAGCTGTAGTTTCTATAGTTGTGGACTTGGCTGTCGTTTCTGAGGTTGTGGATTCAGCTGTAGTTTCTGTGGTTGTGGACTCGGTTGTAGTTTCTGAGGTTATGGATTCGGCTGTAGTTTCTGAGGTTGTGGATACAGCTGTAGTTTCTGTAGTTGTGGACTCGGTTGTAGGTTGTAAGGTTGTGGATTCAGCTGTAGTTTCTGTGGTTGTGGACTTGGCTGTAGTTTCTGAAGTTTTGGATTCAGCTGTAGTTTCTAAGGTTGTGGACTTGGCTGTTGTTTCTGAGGTTGTGGATTCAGCTGTAGTCTCTATGGTTGTGGTTTCAGCTGTTGTTTCTGTGGTTGTGTATTCAGCTGTAGTTTCTATAGTTGTGGACTTGGCTGTCGTTTCTGAGGTTGTGGATTCAGCTGTAGTTTCTGTGGTTGTGGACTTGGCTGTCGTTTCTGAGGTTGTGGATTCAGCTGTAGTTTCTGTGGTTGTGGACTCGGTTGTAGGTTCTGAGGTTATGGATTCGGCTGTAGTTTCTGAGGTTGTGGATACAGCTGTAGTTTCTGTGGTTGTGGACTCGGTTGTAGGTTGTAAGGTTGTGGATTCAGCTGTAGTTTCTGTGGTTGTGGACTCGGTTGTGGGTTCTGAGGTTGTGGATTCAGCTGTAGTTTCTAAAGTTGTGGACTTGGCTGTAGTTTCTGAGGTTGTGGATTCAGCTGTAGATTCTATGGTTGTGGATTCCGCTGTAGTTTCTATGGTTGTGGTTTCAGCTGTTGTTTCTGAAGTTGTGGATTCAGCTGTAGTTTCTGTGGTTGTGGACTCGGTTGTAGTTTCTGAGGTTGTGGATACAGCTGTAGTTTCTGTGGTTGTGGACTCGGTTTTGGGTTCTAAGGTTGTGGATTCAGCTGTAGTTTCTAAAGTTGTGGACTTGGCTGTAGTTTCTGAGGTTATGGATTCAGCTGTAGATTCTATGGTTGTGGATTCAGCTGTAGTTTCTATGGTTGTGGATTCATCTGTAGTTTCTGTGGTTGTGGACTCGGTTCTAGGTTCTAAGGTTGTGGATTCAGCTGTCGTTTCTAAAGTTGTGGACTTGGCTGTAGTTTCTGTGGTTGTGGATTCGGCTGTAGGTTCTGAGGTTGTGGATTCGGCAGTAGATTTAGTGGTTGTGATTTCAGCTGTACTTTCTATGGTTGTGGTTTCAGCTGTAGTTTCTATGGTTATGGATTCCGCTGTAGTTTCTATGGTTGTAGTTTCAGCTGTAGTTTCTGTGGTTGTGTATTCAGCTGTAGTTTCTATAGTTGTGGACTTGGCTGTTGTTTCTGTGGTTATGGATTCGGCTGTAGTTTCTGAGGTTTTGGATACAGCTGTAGTTTCTGTGGTTGTGGGCTCTGTTGTGGGTTCTAAGGTTGTGGATTCAGCTGTAGTTTCTAAAGTTGTGGACTTGGCTGTAGTTTCTGAGGTTGTGGATTCAGCTGTAGATTCTATGGTTGTGGATTCAGCTGTAGTTTCTATGGTTGTGGATTCAGCTGTAGTTTCTGTGGTTGTGGACTTGGTTCTAGGTTCTAAGGTTGTGGTTTCTAAAGTTGTGGACTTGGCTGTAGTTTCTGAGGTTGTGGATTCAGCTGTAGATTCTATGGTTGTGGATTCCGCTGTAGTTTCTATGGTTGTTGTTTCAGCTGTTGTTTCTGAAGTTGTGGATTCAGCTGTAGTTTCTGTGGTTGTGGACTCGGTTGTAGGTTCTAAGGTTGTGGATTCAGCTGTCGTTTCTAAAGTTGTGGACTTGGCTGTAGTTTCTGTGGTTGTGGATTCGGCTGTAGGTTCTGAGGTTGTGGATTCAGCAGTAGATTTAGTGGTTGTGATTTCAGCTGTACTTTCTATGGTTGTGGTTTCAGCTGTAGTTTCTATGGTTGTCGATTCCGCTGTAGTTTCTATGGTCGTAGTTTCAGCTGTTTTTTCTGTGGTTGTGTATTCCGCTGTAGTTTCTATAGTTGTGGACTTGGCTGTTGTTTCTGTGGTTGTGGATTCGGCTGTCGTTTCTTAGGTTGTGAATTTAGCTGTAGTTTCTGTGGTTGTGGACTCGGTTGTAGGTTTTGAGGTTGTGGATTCAGCAGGTTTTAAAGTTTTGGATTCAACTGTAGTTTCTAAGGTTGTGGACTTGGCTGTTGTTTCTGAGGTTGTGGATTCAGCTGTAGTTTCTAAAGTTGTGGACTTGGCTGATGTTTCTGTGGTTGTGGAATCGGCTGTAGATTCAGAGGTTGTGTATTCAGCAGTAGATTGAGTGGTTGTGATTTCAGCTGTTGTTTCAGTGGATGTAGATTCAGCTGTAGTTTCTGTGGTTGTGGACTCGGTTGTGGGTTCTAAGGTTGTGGATTCAGCTGTAGTTTCTAAAGTTGTGGACTTGGCTGTAGTTTCTGAGGTTGTGGATTCAGCTGTAGATTCTATGGTTGTGGATTCCGCTGTAGTTTCTATGGTTGTGGTTTCAGCTGTTGTTTCTGAAGTTGTGGATTCAGCTGTAGTTTCTGTGGTTGTGGACTCGGTTGTAGTTTCTGAGGTTGTGGATACAGCTGTAGTTTCTGTGGTTGTGGACTCGGTTTTGGGTTCTAAGGTTGTGGATTCAGCTGTAGTTTCTAAAGTTGTGGACTTGGCTGTAGTTTCTGAGGTTGTGGATTCAGCTGTAGATTCTATGGTTGTGGATTCAGCTGTAGTTTCTATGGTTGTGGATTCATCTGTAGTTTCTGTGGTTGTGGACTCGGTTGTAGGTTCTAAGGTTGTGGATTCAGCTGTCGTTTCTAAAGTTGTGGACTTGGCTGTAGTTTCTGTGGTTGTGGATTCGGCTGTAGGTTCTGAGGTTGTGGATTCGGCAGTAGATTTAGTGGTTGTGATTTCAGCTGTACTTTCTATGGTTGTGGTTTCAGCTGTAGTTTCTATGGTTGTGGATTCCGCTGTAGTTTCTATGGTTGTAGTTTCAGCTGTAGTTTCTGTGGTTGTGTATTCAGCTGTAGTTTCTATAGTTGTGGACTTGGCTGTTGTTTCTGTGGTTATGGATTCGGCTGTAGTTTCTGAGGTTGTGGATACAGCTGTAGTTTCTGTGGTTGTGGACTCGGTTGTAGGTTGTAAGGTTGTGGATTCAGCTGTAGTTTCTGTGGTTGTGGACTCGGTTGTAGTTTCTGAGGTTGTGGATACAGCTGTAGTTTCTGTGGTTGTGGACTCGGTTTTGGGTTCTAAGGTTGTGGATTCAGCTGTAGTTTCTATGGTTGTGGATTCATCTGTAGTTTCTGTGGTTGTGGACTCGGTTGTAGGTTGTAAGGTTGTGGATTCAGCTGTAGTTTCTGTGGTTTTGGACTCGGTTGTAGTTTCTGAGGTTGTGGATACAGCTGTAGTTTCTGTGGTTGTGGACTCGGTTTTGGGTTCTAAGGTTGTGGTTTCAGCTGTAGTTTCTAAAGTTGTGGACTTGGCTGTAGTTTCTGAAGTTTTGGATTCAGCTGTAGTTTCTAAGGTTGTGGACTTGGCTGTTGTTTCTGAGGTTGTGGATTCAGCTGTAGTTTCTAAAGTTGTGGACTTGGCTGATGTTTCTGTGGTTGTGGATTCGGCTGTAGATTCAGAGGTTGTGTATTCAGCAGTAGATTGAGTGGTTGTGATTTCAGCTGTTGTTTCAGTGGATGTAGATTCAGCTGTAGTTTCTGTGGTTGTGGACTCGGTTGTGGGTTCTAAGGTTGTGGATTCAGCTGTAGTTTTTAAAGTTGTGGACATTTCTGTAGTTTCTGAGGTTGTGGATTCAGCTGTAGATTCTATGGTTGTGGATTCAGCTGTAGTTTCTGAGGTTGTGGATTCAGCTGTAGATTCTATGGTTGAGGATTCAGCTGTAGTTTCTATGGTTGTGGATTCAGCTGTAGTTTCTGTGGTTGTGGACTCGGCTGTAGGTTCTGAGGTTGTGGATTCAGCAGTAGATTGAGTGCTTGTGATTTCAGCTGTACTTTCTATGGTTGTGGTTTCAGCTGTAGTTTCTATGGTTGTGGATTCCGCTGTAGTCTCTATGGTTGTAGTTTCAGCTGTTGTTTCTGTGGTTGTGTATTCAGCTGTAGTTTCTATAGTTGTGGACTTGGCTGTCGTTTCTGAGGTTGTGGATTCAGCTGTAGTTTCTGTGGTTGTGGACTCGGTTGTAGGTTCTGAGGTTATGGATTCGGCTGTAGTTTCTGAGGTTGTGGATACAGCTGTAGTTTCTGTGGTTGTGGACTCGGTTGTAGGTTGTAAGGTTGTGGATTCAGCTGTAGTTTCTGTGGTTGTGGACTTGGCTGTAGTTTCTGAAGTTTTGGATTCAGCTGTAGTTTCTAAGGTTGTGGACTTGGCTGTTGTTTCTGAGGTTGTGGATTCAGCTGTAGTTTCTAAAGTTGTGGACTTGGCTGATGTTTCTGTGGTTGTGGATTCGGCTGTAGATTCAGAGGTTGTGTATTCAGCAGTAGATTGAGTGGTTGTGATTTCAGCTGTTGTTTCAGTGGATGTAGATTCAGCTGTAGTTTCTGTGGTTGTGGACTCGGTTGTGGGTTCTAAGGTTGTGGATTCAGCTGTAGTTTTTAAAGTTGTGGACATTTCTGTAGTTTCTGAGGTTGTGGATTCAGCTGTAGATTCTATGGTTGTGGATTCAGCTGTAGTTTCTGAGGTTGTGGATTCAGCTGTAGATTCTATGGTTGAGGATTCAGCTGTAGTTTCTATGGTTGTGGATTCAGCTGTAGTTTTTGTGGTTGTGGACTCGGCTGTAGGTTCTGAGGTTGTGGATTCAGCAGTAGATTGAGTGGTTGTGATTTCAGCTGTACTTTCTATGGTTGTGCTTTCAGCTGTAGTTTCTATGGTTGTGGATTCCGCTGTAGTCTCTATGGTTGTAGTTTCAGCTGTTGTTTCTGTGGTTGTGTATTCAGCTGTAGTTTCTATAGTTGTGGACTTGGCTGTCGTTTCTGAGGTTGTGGATTCAGCTGTAGTTTCTGTGGTTGTGGACTTGGCTGTCGTTTCTGAGGTTGTGGATTCAGCTGTAGTTTCTGTGGTTGTGGACTCGGTTGTAGGTTCTGAGGTTATGGATTCGGCTGTAGTTTCTGAGGTTGTGGATACAGCTGTAGTTTCTGTGGTTGTGGACTCGGTTGTAGGTTGTAAGGTTGTGGATTCAGCTGTAGTTTCTGTGGTTGTGGACTCGGTTGTAGTTTCTGAGGTTGTGGATACAGCTGTAGTTTCTGTGGTTGTGGACTCGGTTTTGGGTTCTAAGGTTGTGGATTCAGCTGTAGTTTCTATGGTTGTGGATTCATCTGTAGTTTCTGTGGTTGTGGACTCGGTTGTAGGTTCTAAGGTTGTGGATTCAGCTGTCGTTTCTAAAGTTGTGGACTTGGCTGTAGTTTCTGTGGTTGTGGATTCGGCTGTAGGTTCTGAGGTTGTGGATTCAGCAGTAGATTTAGTGGTTGTGATTTCAGCTGTACTTTCTATGGTTGTGGTTTCAGCTGTAGTTTCTATGGTTGTCGATTCCGCTGTAGTTTCTATGGTCGTAGTTTCAGCTGTTTTTTCTGTGGTTTTGTATTCAGCTGTAGTTTCTATAGTTGTGGACTTGGCTGTTGTTTCTGTGGTTGTGGATTCGGCTGTCGTTTCTGAGGTTGTGAATTTAGCTGTAGTTTCTGTGGTTGTGGACTCGGTTGTAGGTTTTGAGGTTGTGGATTCAGCAGGTTTTAAAGTTTTGGATTCAGCTGTAGTTTCTAAGGTTGTGGACTTGGCTGTTTTTTCTGAGGTTGTGGATTCAGCTGTAGTTTCTAAAGTTGTGGACTTGGCTGATGTTTCTGTGGTTGTGGATTCGGCTGTAGATTCGGAGGTTGTGTATTCAGCAGTAGATTGAGTGGTTGTGATTTCAGCTGTTGTTTCAGTGGATGTAGATTCAGCTGTAGTTTCTGTGGTTGTGGACTTGGTTGTGGGTTCTAAGGTTGTGAATTCAGCTGTAGTTTCTAAAGTTGTGGACTTGGCTGTAGTTTCTGAGGTTGTGGATTCAGCTGTAGATTCTATGGTTGTGGATTCCGCTGTAGTTTCTATGGTTGTGGTTTCAGCTGTTGTTTCTGAAGTTGTGGATTCAGCTGTAGTTTCTGTGGTTGTGGACTCGGTTGTAGTTTCTGAGGTTGTGGATACAGCTGTAGTTTCTGTGGTTGTGGACTCGGTTTTGGGTTCTAAGGTTGTGGATTCAGCTGTAGTTTCTAAAGTTGTGGACTTGGCTGTAGTTTCTGAGGTTGTGGATTCAGCTGTAGATTCTATGGTTGTGGATTCAGCTGTAGTTTCTATGGTTGTGGATTCATCTGTAGTTTCTGTGGTTGTGGACTCGGTTGTAGGTTCTAAGGTTGTGGATTCAGCTGTCGTTTCTAAAGTTGTGGACTTGGCTGTAGTTTCTGTGGTTGTGGATTCGGCTGTAGGTTCTGAGGTTGTGGATTCGGCAGTAGATTTAGTGGTTGTGATTTCAGCTGTACTTTCTATGGTTGTGGTTTCAGCTGTAGTTTCTATGGTTGTGGATTCCGCTGTAGTTTCTATGGTTGTAGTTTCAGCTGTAGTTTCTGTGGTTGTGTATTCAGCTGTAGTTTCTATAGTTGTGGACTTGGCTGTTGTTTCTGTGGTTATGGATTCGGCTGTAGTTTCTGAGGTTTTGGATACAGCTGTAGTTTCTGTGGTTGTGGACTCGGCTGTTGTTTCTGAGGTTGTGGATTCAGCTGTAGTTTCTAAAGTTGTGGACTTGGCTGATGTTTCTGTGGTTGTGGATTCGGCTGTAGATTCAGAGGTTGTGTATTCAGCAGTAGATTGAGTGGTTGTGATTTCAGCTGTTGTTTCAGTGGATGTAGATTCAGCTGTAGTTTCTGTGGTTGTGGACTCGGTTGTGGGTTCTGAGGTTGTGGATTCAGCTGTAGTTTCTAAAGTTGTGGACTTGGCTGTAGTTTCTGAGGTTGTGGATTCAGCTGTAGATTCTATGGTTGTGGATTCCGCTGTAGTTTCTATGGTTGTGGTTTCAGCTGTTGTTTCTGAAGTTGTGGATTCAGCTGTAGTTTCTGTGGTTGTGGACTCGGTTGTAGTTTCTGAGGTTGTGGATACAGCTGTAGTTTCTGTGGTTGTGGACTCGGTTTTGGGTTCTAAGGTTGTGGATTCAGCTGTAGTTTCTAAAGTTGTGGACTTGGCTGTAGTTTCTGAGGTTGTGGATTCAGCTGTAGATTCTATGGTTGTGGATTCAGCTGTAGTTTCTATGGTTGTGGATTCATCTGTAGTTTCTGTGGTTGTGGACTCGGTTCTAGGTTCTAAGGTTGTGGATTCAGCTGTCGTTTCTAAAGTTGTGGACTTGGCTGTAGTTTCTGTGGTTGTGGATTCGGCTGTAGGTTCTGAGGTTGTGGATTCGGCAGTAGATTTAGTGGTTGTGATTTCAGCTGTACTTTCTATGGTTGTGGTTTCAGCTGTAGTTTCTATGGTTGTGGATTCCGCTGTAGTTTCTATGGTTGTAGTTTCAGCTGTAGTTTCTGTGGTTGTGTATTCAGCTGTAGTTTCTATAGTTGTGGACTTGGCTGTTGTTTCTGTGGTTATGGATTCGGCTGTAGTTTCTGAGGTTTTGGATACAGCTGTAGTTTCTGTGGTTGTGGACTCGGTTGTGGGTTCTAAGGTTGTGGATTCAGCTGTAGTTTCTAAAGTTGTGGACTTGGCTGTAGTTTCTATGGTTGTGGATTCAGCTGTAGTTTCTGTGGTTGTGGACTCGGTTCTAGGTTCTAAGGTTGTGGTTTCTAAAGTTGTGGACTTGGCTGTAGTTTCTGAGGTTGTGGATTCAGCTGTAGATTCTATGGTTGTGGATTCCGCTGTAGTTTCTATGGTTGTTGTTTCAGCTGTTGTTTCTGAAGTTGTGGATTCAGCTGTAGTTTCTGTGGTTGTGGACTCGGTTGTAGGTTCTAAGGTTGTGGATTCAGCTGTCGTTTCTAAAGTTGTGGACTTGGCTGTAGTTTCTGTGGTTGTGGATTCGGCTGTAGGTTCTGAGGTTGTGGATTCAGCAGTAGATTTAGTGGTTGTGATTTCAGCTGTACTTTCTATGGTTGTGGTTTCAGCTGTAGTTTCTATGGTTGTCGATTCCGCTGTAGTTTCTATGGTCGTAGTTTCAGCTGTTTTTTCTGTGGTTGTGTATTCCGCTGTAGTTTCTATAGTTGTGGACTTGGCTGTTGTTTCTGTGGTTGTGGATTCGGCTGTCGTTTCTGAGGTTGTGAATTTAGCTGTAGTTTCTGTGGTTGTGGACTCGGTTGTAGGTTTTGAGGTTGTGGATTCAGCCGGTTTTAAAGTTTTGGATTCAACTGTAGTTTCTAAGGTTGTGGACTTGGCTGTTGTTTCTGAGGTTGTGGATTCAGCTGTAGTTTCTAAAGTTGTGGACTTGGCTGGTGTTTCTGTGGTTGTGGATTCGGCTATAGATTCTGAGGTTGTGGATTCAGCTGTAGATTCTATGGTTGTGGATTCAGCTGTAGTTTCTATGGTTGTGGATTCATCTGTAGTTTCTGTGGTTGTGGACTCGGTTGTAGGTTCTAAGGTTGTGGATTCAGCTGTCGTTTCTAAAGTTGTGGACTTGGCTGTAGTTTCTGTGGTTGTGGATTCGGCTGTAGGTTCTGAGGTTGTGGATTCGGCAGTAGATTTAGTGGTTGTGATTTCAGCTGTACTTTCTATGGTTGTGGTTTCAGCTGTAGTTTCTATGGTTGTGGATTCCGCTGTAGTTTCTATGGTTGTAGTTTCAGCTGTAGTTTCTGTGGTTGTGTATTCAGCTGTAGTTTCTATAGTTGTGGACTTGGCTGTTGTTTCTGTGGTTATGGATTCGGCTGTAGTTTCTGAGGTTGTGGATACAGCTGTAGTTTCTGTGGTTGTGGACTCGGTTGTAGGTTGTAAGGTTGTGGATTCAGCTGTAGTTTCTGTGGTTGTGGACTCGGTTGTAGTTTCTGAGGTTGTGGATACAGCTGTAGTTTCTGTGGTTGTGGACTCGGTTTTGGGTTCTAAGGTTGTGGATTCAGCTGTAGTTTCTATGGTTGTGGATTCATCTGTAGTTTCTGTGGTTGTGGACTCGGTTGTAGGTTGTAAGGTTGTGGATTCAGCTGTAGTTTCTGTGGTTTTGGACTCGGTTGTAGTTTCTGAGGTTGTGGATACAGCTGTAGTTTCTGTGGTTGTGGACTCGGTTTTGGGTTCTAAGGTTGTGGTTTCAGCTGTAGTTTCTAAAGTTGTGGACTTGGCTGTAGTTTCTGAAGTTTTGGATTCAGCTGTAGTTTCTAAGGTTGTGGACTTGGCTGTTGTTTCTGAGGTTGTGGATTCAGCTGTAGTTTCTAAAGTTGTGGACTTGGCTGATGTTTCTGTGGTTGTGGATTCGGCTGTAGATTCAGAGGTTGTGTATTCAGCAGTAGATTGAGTGGTTGTGATTTCAGCTGTTGTTTCAGTGGATGTAGATTCAGCTGTAGTTTCTGTGGTTGTGGACTCGGTTGTGGGTTCTAAGGTTGTGGATTCAGCTGTAGTTTTTAAAGTTGTGGACATTTCTGTAGTTTCTGAGGTTGTGGATTCAGCTGTAGATTCTATGGTTGTGGATTCAGCTGTAGTTTCTGAGGTTGTGGATTCAGCTGTAGATTCTATGGTTGAGGATTCAGCTGTAGTTTCTATGGTTGTGGATTCAGCTGTAGTTTCTGTGGTTGTGGACTCGGCTGTAGGTTCTGAGGTTGTGGATTCAGCAGTAGATTGAGTGCTTGTGATTTCAGCTGTACTTTCTATGGTTGTGGTTTCAGCTGTAGTTTCTATGGTTGTGGATTCCGCTGTAGTCTCTATGGTTGTAGTTTCAGCTGTTGTTTCTGTGGTTGTGTATTCAGCTGTAGTTTCTATAGTTGTGGACTTGGCTGTCGTTTCTGAGGTTGTGGATTCAGCTGTAGTTTCTGTGGTTGTGGACTCGGTTGTAGGTTCTGAGGTTATGGATTCGGCTGTAGTTTCTGAGGTTGTGGATACAGCTGTAGTTTCTGTGGTTGTGGACTCGGTTGTAGGTTGTAAGGTTGCGGATTCAGCTGTAGTTTCTGTGGTTGTGGACTTGGCTGTAGTTTCTGAAGTTTTGGATTCAGCTGTAGTTTCTAAGGTTGTGGACTTGGCTGTTGTTTCTGAGGTTGTGGATTCAGCTGTAGTTTCTAAAGTTGTGGACTTGGCTGATGTTTCTGTGGTTGTGGATTCGGCTGTAGATTCAGAGGTTGTGTATTCAGCAGTAGATTGAGTGGTTGTGATTTCAGCTGTTGTTTCAGTGGATGTAGATTCAGCTGTAGTTTCTGTGGTTGTGGACTCGGTTGTGGGTTCTAAGGTTGTGGATTCAGCTGTAGTTTTTAAAGTTGTGGACATTTCTGTAGTTTCTGAGGTTGTGGATTCAGCTGTAGATTCTATGGTTGTGGATTCAGCTGTAGTTTCTGAGGTTGTGGATTCAGCTGTAGATTCTATGGTTGAGGATTCAGCTGTAGTTTCTATGGTTGTGGATTCAGCTGTAGTTTTTGTGGTTGTGGACTCGGCTGTAGGTTCTGAGGTTGTGGATTCAGCAGTAGATTGAGTGGTTGTGATTTCAGCTGTACTTTCTATGGTTGTGGTTTCAGCTGTAGTTTCTATGGTTGTGGATTCCGCTGTAGTCTCTATGGTTGTAGTTTCAGCTGTTGTTTCTGTGGTTGTGTATTCAGCTGTAGTTTCTATAGTTGTGGACTTGGCTGTCGTTTCTGAGGTTGTGGATTCAGCTGTAGTTTCTGTGGTTGTGGACTTGGCTGTCGTTTCTGAGGTTGTGGATTCAGCTGTAGTTTCTGTGGTTGTGGACTCGGTTGTAGGTTCTGAGGTTATGGATTCGGCTGTAGTTTCTGAGGTTGTGGATACAGCTGTAGTTTCTGTGGTTGTGGACTCGGTTGTAGGTTGTAAGGTTGTGGATTCAGCTGTAGTTTCTGTGGTTGTGGACTCGGTTGTAGTTTCTGAGGTTGTGGATACAGCTGTAGTTTCTGTGGTTGTGGACTCGGTTTTGGGTTCTAAGGTTGTGGATTCAGCTGTAGTTTCTATGGTTGTGGATTCATCTGTAGTTTCTGTGGTTGTGGACTCGGTTGTAGGTTCTAAGGTTGTGGATTCAGCTGTCGTTTCTAAAGTTGTGGACTTGGCTGTAGTTTCTGTGGTTGTGGATTCGGCTGTAGGTTCTGAGGTTGTGGATTCAGCAGTAGATTTAGTGGTTGTGATTTCAGCTGTACTTTCTATGGTTGTGGTTTCAGCTGTAGTTTCTATGGTTGTCGATTCCGCTGTAGTTTCTATGGTCGTAGTTTCAGCTGTTTTTTCTGTGGTTTTGTATTCAGCTGTAGTTTCTATAGTTGTGGACTTGGCTGTTGTTTCTGTGGTTGTGGGTTCGGCTGTCGTTTCTGAGGTTGTGAATTTAGCTGTAGTTTCTGTGGTTGTGGACTCGGTTGTAGGTTTTGAGGTTGTGGATTCAGCAGGTTTTAAAGTTTTGGATTCAGCTGTAGTTTCTAAGGTTGTGGACTTGGCTGTTTTTTCTGAGGTTGTGGATTCAGCTGTAGTTTCTAAAGTTGTGGACTTGGCTGATGTTTCTGTGGTTGTGGATTCGGCTGTAGATTCGGAGGTTGTGTATTCAGCAGTAGATTGAGTGGTTGTGATTTCAGCTGTTGTTTCAGTGGATGTAGATTCAGCTGTAGTTTCTGTGGTTGTGGACTTGGTTGTGGGTTCTAAGGTTGTGAATTCAGCTGTAGTTTCTAAAGTTGTGGACTTGGCTGTAGTTTCTGAGGTTGTGGATTCAGCTGTAGATTCTATGGTTGTGGATTCCGCTGTAGTTTCTATGGTTGTGGTTTCAGCTGTTGTTTCTGAAGTTGTGGATTCAGCTGTAGTTTCTGTGGTTGTGGACTCGGTTGTAGTTTCTGAGGTTGTGGATACAGCTGTAGTTTCTGTGGTTGTGGACTCGGTTTTGGGTTCTAAGGTTGTGGATTCAGCTGTAGTTTCTAAAGTTGTGGACTTGGCTGTAGTTTCTGAGGTTGTGGATTCAGCTGTAGATTCTATGGTTGTGGATTCAGCTGTAGTTTCTATGGTTGTGGATTCATCTGTAGTTTCTGTGGTTGTGGACTCGGTTGTAGGTTCTAAGGTTGTGGATTCAGCTGTCGTTTCTAAAGTTGTGGACTTGGCTGTAGTTTCTGTGGTTGTGGATTCGGCTGTAGGTTCTGAGGTTGTGGATTCGGCAGTAGATTTAGTGGTTGTGATTTCAGCTGTACTTTCTATGGTTGTGGTTTCAGCTGTAGTTTCTATGGTTGTGGATTCCGCTGTAGTTTCTATGGTTGTAGTTTCAGCTGTAGTTTCTGTGGTTGTGTATTCAGCTGTAGTTTCTATAGTTGTGGACTTGGCTGTTGTTTCTGTGGTTATGGATTCGGCTGTAGTTTCTGAGGTTTTGGATACAGCTGTAGTTTCTGTGGTTGTGGACTCGGCTGTTGTTTCTGAGGTTGTGGATTCAGCTGTAGTTTCTAAAGTTGTGGACTTGGCTGATGTTTCTGTGGTTGTGGATTCGGCTGTAGATTCAGAGGTTGTGTATTCAGCAGTAGATTGAGTGGTTGTGATTTCAGCTGTTGTTTCAGTGGATGTAGATTCAGCTGTAGTTTCTGTGGTTGTGGACTCGGTTGTGGGTTCTGAGGTTGTGGATTCAGCTGTAGTTTCTAAAGTTGTGGACTTGGCTGTAGTTTCTGAGGTTGTGGATTCAGCTGTAGATTCTATGGTTGTGGATTCCGCTGTAGTTTCTATGGTTGTGGTTTCAGCTGTTGTTTCTGAAGTTGTGGATTCAGCTGTAGTTTCTGTGGTTGTGGACTCGGTTGTAGTTTCTGAGGTTGTGGATACAGCTGTAGTTTCTGTGGTTGTGGACTCGGTTTTGGGTTCTAAGGTTGTGGATTCAGCTGTAGTTTCTAAAGTTGTGGACTTGGCTGTAGTTTCTGAGGTTGTGGATTCAGCTGTAGATTCTATGGTTGTGGATTCAGCTGTAGTTTCTATGGTTGTGGATTCATCTGTAGTTTCTGTGGTTGTGGACTCGGTTGTAGGTTCTAAGGTTGTGGATTCAGCTGTCGTTTCTAAAGTTGTGGACTTGGCTGTAGTTTCTGTGGTTGTGGATTCGGCTGTAGGTTCTGAGGTTGTGGATTCGGCAGTAGATTTAGTGGTTGTGATTTCAGCTGTACTTTCTATGGTTGTGGTTTCAGCTGTAGTTTCTATGGTTGTGGTTTCAGCTGTAGTTTCTATGGTTGTGGATTCCGCTGTAGTTTCTATGGTTGTAGTTTCAGCTGTAGTTTCTGTGGTTGTGTATTCAGCTGTAGTTTCTATAGTTGTGGACTTGGCTGTTGTTTCTGTGGTTATGGATTCGGCTGTAGTTTCTGAGGTTTTGGATACAGCTGTAGTTTCTGTGGTTGTGGACTCGGTTGTGGGTTCTAAGGTTGTGGATTCAGCTGTAGTTTCTAAAGTTGTGGACTTGGCTGTAGTTTCTGAGGTTGTGGATTCAGCTGTAGATTCTATGGTTGTGGATTCAGCTGTAGTTTCTATGGTTGTGGATTCAGCTGTAGTTTCTGTGGTTGTGGACTCGGTTCTAGGTTCTAAGGTTGTGGTTTCTAAAGTTGTGGACTTGGCTGTAGTTTCTGAGGTTGTGGATTCAGCTGTAGATTCTATGGTTGTGGATTCCGCTGTAGTTTCTATGGTTGTTGTTTCAGCTGTTGTTTCTGAAGTTGTGGATTCAGCTGTAGTTTCTGTGGTTGTGGACTCGGTTGTAGGTTCTAAGGTTGTGGATTCAGCTGTCGTTTCTAAAGTTGTGGACTTGGCTGTAGTTTCTGTGGTTGTGGATTCGGCTGTAGGTTCTGAGGTTGTGGATTCAGCAGTAGATTTAGTGGTTGTGATTTCAGCTGTACTTTCTATGGTTGTGGTTTCAGCTGTAGTTTCTATGGTTGTCGATTCCGCTGTAGTTTCTATGGTCGTAGTTTCAGCTGTTTTTTCTGTGGTTGTGTATTCCGCTGTAGTTTCTATAGTTGTGGACTTGGCTGTTGTTTCTGTGGTTGTGGATTCGGCTGTCGTTTCTGAGGTTGTGAATTTAGCTGTAGTTTCTGTGGTTGTGGACTCGGTTGTAGGTTTTGAGGTTGTGGATTCAGCCGGTTTTAAAGTTTTGGATTCAACTGTAGTTTCTAAGGTTGTGGACTTGGCTGTTGTTTCTGAGGTTGTGGATTCAGCTGTAGTTTCTAAAGTTGTGGACTTGGCTGGTGTTTCTGTGGTTGTGGATTCGGCTATAGATTCAGAGGTTGTGTATTCAGCAGTAGATTGAGTGGTTGTGATTTCAGTTGTTGTTTCAGTGGATGTAGATTCAGCTGTAGTTTCTGTGGTTGTGGGTTCTAAGGTTGTGGATTCAGCTGTAGTTTCTAAAGTTGTGGACTTGGCTGTAGTTTCTGAGGTTGTGGATTCAGCTGTAGTTTCTATGGTTGAGGTTTCAGCTGTTGTTTCTGAAGTTGTGGATTCAGCTGTAGTTTCTGTGGTTGTGGACTCGGCTGTAGGTTCTGAGGTTGTGGATTTGGCAGTAGATTTAGTGGTTGTGATTTCAGCTGTACTTTCTATGGTTGTGGTTTCAGCTGTAGTTTCTATGGTTGTGGATTCCGCTGTAGTTTCTATGGTTGTAGTTTCAGCTGTAGTTTCTATGGTTGTGTATTCAGCTGTAGTTTCTATAGTTGTGGACTTGGCTGTTGTTTCTGTGGTTATGGATTCGGCTGTAGTTTCTGAGGTTTTGGATACAGCTGTAGTTTCTGTGGTTGTGGACTCGGTTGTGGGTTCTAAGGTTGTGGATTCAGCTGTAGTTTCTAAAGTTGTGGACTTGGCTGTAGTTTCTGAGGTTGTGGATTCAGCTGTAGATTCTATGGTTGTGGATTCAGCTGTAGTTTCTATGGTTGTGGATTCAGCTGTTGTTTCTGTGGTTATGGATTCGGCTGTAGTTTCTGAGGTTTTGGATACAGCTGTAGTTTCTGTGGTTGTGGACTCGGTTGTGGGTTCTAAGGTTGTGGATTCAGCTGTAGTTTCTAAAGTTGTGGACATTTCTGTAGTTTCTGAGGTTGTGGATTCAGCTGTAGATTCTATGGTTGTGGATTCAGCTGTAGTTTCTGAGGTTGTGGATTCAGCTGTAGATTCTATGGTTGAGGATTCAGCTGTAGTTTCTATGGTTGTGGATTCAGCTGTAGTTTTTGTGGTTGTGGACTCGGCTGTAGGTTCTGAGGTTGTGGATTCAGCAGTAGATTGAGTGGTTATGATTTCAGCTGTACTTTCTATGGTTGTGGTTTCAGCTGTAGTTTCTATGGTTGTGGATTCCGCTGTAGTCTCTATGGTTGTAGTTTCAGCTGTTGTTTCTGTGGTTGTGTATTCAGCTGTAGTTTCTATAGTTGTGGACTTGGCTGTCGTTTCTGAGGTTGTGGATTCAGCTGTAGTTTCTGTGGTTGTGGACTTGGCTGTCGTTTCTGAGGTTGTGGATTCAGCTGTAGTTTCTGTGGTTGTGGACTCGGTTGTAGGTTCTGAGGTTATGGATTCGGCTGTAGTTTCTGAGGTTGTGGATACAGCTGTAGTTTCTGTGGTTGTGGACTCGGTTGTAGGTTGTAAGGTTGTGGATTCAGCTGTAGTTTCTGTGGTTGTGGACTCGGTTGTAGTTTCTGAGGTTGTGGATACAGCTGTAGTTTCTGTGGTTGTGGACTCGGTTTTGGGTTCTAAGGTTGTGGATTCAGCTGTAGTTTCTATGGTTGTGGATTCAGCTGTAGTTTCTGTGGTTGTGGACTCGGTTGTAGGTTCTAAGGTTGTGGATTCAGCTGTCGTTTCTAAAGTTGTGGACTTGGCTGTAGTTTCTGTGGTTGTGGATTCGGCTGTAGGTTCTGAGGTTGTGGATTCAGCAGTAGATTTAGTGGTTGTGATTTCAGCTGTACTTTCTATGGTTGTGGTTTCAGCTGTAGTTTCTATGGTTGTCGATTCCGCTGTAGTTTCTATGGTCGTAGTTTCAGCTGTTTTTTCTGTGGTTTTGTATTCAGCTGTAGTTTCTATAGTTGTGGACTTGGCTGTTGTTTCTGTGGTTGTGGATTCGGCTGTCGTTTCTGAGGTTGTGAATTTAGCTGTAGTTTCTGTGGTTGTGGACTCGGTTGTAGGTTTTGAGGTTGTGGATTCAGCAGGTTTTAAAGTTTTGGATTCAGCTGTAGTTTCTAAGGTTGTGGACTTGGCTGTTTTTTCTGAGGTTGTGGATTCAGCTGTAGTTTCTAAAGTTGTGGACTTGGCTGATGTTTCTGTGGTTGTGGATTCGGCTGTAGATTCGGAGGTTGTGTATTCAGCAGTAGATTGAGTGGTTGTGATTTCAGCTGTTGTTTCAGTGGATGTAGATTCAGCTGTAGTTTCTGTGGTTGTGGACTTGGTTGTGGGTTCTAAGGTTGTGAATTCAGCTGTAGTTTCTAAAGTTGTGGACTTGGCTGTAGTTTCTGAGGTTGTGGATTCAGCTGTAGATTCTATGGTTGTGGATTCCGCTGTAGTTTCTATGGTTGTGGTTTCAGCTGTTGTTTCTGAAGTTGTGGATTCAGCTGTAGTTTCTGTGGTTGTGGACTCGGTTGTAGTTTCTGAGGTTGTGGATACAGCTGTAGTTTCTGTGGTTGTGGACTCGGTTTTGGGTTCTAAGGTTGTGGATTCAGCTGTAGTTTCTAAAGTTGTGGACTTGGCTGTAGTTTCTGAGGTTGTGGATTCAGCTGTAGATTCTATGGTTGTGGATTCAGCTGTAGTTTCTATGGTTGTGGATTCATCTGTAGTTTCTGTGGTTGTGGACTCGGTTGTAGGTTCTAAGGTTGTGGATTCAGCTGTCGTTTCTAAAGTTGTGGACTTGGCTGTAGTTTCTGTGGTTGTGGATTCGGCTGTAGGTTCTGAGGTTGTGGATTCGGCAGTAGATTTAGTGGTTGTGATTTCAGCTGTACTTTCTATGGTTGTGGTTTCAGCTGTAGTTTCTATGGTTGTGGATTCCGCTGTAGTTTCTATGGTTGTAGTTTCAGCTGTAGTTTCTGTGGTTGTGTATTCAGCTGTAGTTTCTATAGTTGTGGACTTGGCTGTTGTTTCTGTGGTTATGGATTCGGCTGTAGTTTCTGAGGTTTTGGATACAGCTGTAGTTTCTGTGGTTGTGGACTCGGCTGTTGTTTCTGAGGTTGTGGATTCAGCTGTAGTTTCTAAAGTTGTGGACTTGGCTGATGTTTCTGTGGTTGTGGATTCGGCTGTAGATTCAGAGGTTGTGTATTCAGCAGTAGATTGAGTGGTTGTGATTTCAGCTGTTGTTTCAGTGGATGTAGATTCAGCTGTAGTTTCTGTGGTTGTGGACTCGGTTGTGGGTTCTGAGGTTGTGGATTCAGCTGTAGTTTCTAAAGTTGTGGACTTGGCTGTAGTTTCTGAGGTTGTGGATTCAGCTGTAGATTCTATGGTTGTGGATTCCGCTGTAGTTTCTATGGTTGTGGTTTCAGCTGTTGTTTCTGAAGTTGTGGATTCAGCTGTAGTTTCTGTGGTTGTGGACTCGGTTGTAGTTTCTGAGGTTGTGGATACAGCTGTAGTTTCTGTGGTTGTAGACTCGGTTTTGGGTTCTAAGGTTGTGGATTCAGCTGTAGTTTCTAAAGTTGTGGACTTGGCTGTAGTTTCTGAGGTTGTGGATTCAGCTGTAGATTCTATGGTTGTGGATTCAGCTGTAGTTTCTATGGTTGTGGATTCATCTGTAGTTTCTGTGGTTGTGGACTCGGTTCTAGGTTCTAAGGTTGTGGATTCAGCTGTCGTTTCTAAAGTTGTGGACTTGGCTGTAGTTTCTGTGGTTGTGGATTCGGCTGTAGGTTCTGAGGTTGTGGATTCGGCAGTAGATTTAGTGGTTGTGATTTCAGCTGTACTTTCTATGGTTGTGGTTTCAGCTGTAGTTTCTATGGTTGTGGATTCCGCTGTAGTTTCTATGGTTGTAGTTTCAGCTGTAGTTTCTGTGGTTGTGTATTCAGCTGTAGTTTCTATAGTTGTGGACTTGGCTGTTGTTTCTGTGGTTATGGATTCGGCTGTAGTTTCTGAGGTTTTGGATACAGCTGTAGTTTCTGTGGTTGTGGACTCGGTTGTGGGTTCTAAGGTTGTGGATTCAGCTGTAGTTTCTAAAGTTGTGGACTTGGCTGTAGTTTCTGAGGTTGTGGATTCAGCTGTAGATTCTATGGTTGTGGATTCAGCTGTAGTTTCTATGGTTGTGGATTCAGCTGTAGTTTCTGTGGTTGTGGACTCGGTTCTAGGTTCTAAGGTTGTGGTTTCTAAAGTTGTGGACTTGGCTGTAGTTTCTGAGGTTGTGGATTCAGCTGTAGATTCTATGGTTGTGGATTCCGCTGTAGTTTCTATGGTTGTTGTTTCAGCTGTTGTTTCTGAAGTTGTGGATTCAGCTGTAGTTTCTGTGGTTGTGGACTCGGTTGTAGGTTCTAAGGTTGTGGATTCAGCTGTCGTTTCTAAAGTTGTGGACTTGGCTGTAGTTTCTGTGGTTGTGGATTCGGCTGTAGGTTCTGAGGTTGTGGATTCAGCAGTAGATTTAGTGGTTGTGATTTCAGCTGTACTTTCTATGGTTGTGGTTTCAGCTGTAGTTTCTATGGTTGTCGATTCCGCTGTAGTTTCTATGGTCGTAGTTTCAGCTGTTTTTTCTGTGGTTGTGTATTCCGCTGTAGTTTCTATAGTTGTGGACTTGGCTGTTGTTTCTGTGGTTGTGGATTCAGCTGTCGTTTCTGAGGTTGTGAATTTAGCTGTAGTTTCTGTGGTTGTGGACTCGGTTGTAGGTTTTGAGGTTGTGGATTCAGCCGGTTTTAAAGTTTTGGATTCAACTGTAGTTTCTAAGGTTGTGGACTTGGCTGTTGTTTCTGAGGTTGTGGATTCAGCTGTAGTTTCTAAAGTTGTGGACTTGGCTGATGTTTCTGTGGTTGTGGATTCGGCTATAGATTCAGAGGTTGTGTATTCAGCAGTAGATTGAGTGGTTGTGATTTCAGTTGTTGTTTCAGTGGATGTAGATTCAGCTGTAGTTTCTGTGGTTGTGGACTCGGTTGTGGGTTCTAAGGTTGTGGATTCAGCTGTAGTTTCTAAAGTTGTGGACTTGGCTGTAGTTTCTGAGGTTGTGGATTCAGCTGTAGATTCTATGGTTGTGGATTCCGCTGTAGTTTCTATGGTTGAGGTTTCAGCTGTTGTTTCTGAAGTTGTGGATTCAGCTGTAGTTTCTGTGGTTGTGGACTCGGTTGTAGTTTCTGAGGTTGTGGATACAGCTGTAGTTTCTGTGGTTGTGGACTCGGTTTTGGGTTCTAAGGTTGTGGATTCAGCTGTAGTTTCTAAAGTTGTGGACTTGGCTGTAGTTTCTGAGGTTGTGGATTCAGCTGTAGATTCTATGGTTGTGGATTCAGCTGTAGTTTCTATGGTTGTGGATTCATCTGTAGTTTCTGTGGTTGTGGACTCGGTTGTAGGTTCTAAGGTTGTGGATTCAGCTGTCGTTTCTAAAGTTGTGGACTTGGCTGTAGTTTCTGTGGTTGTGGATTCGGCTGTAGGTTCTGAGGTTGTGGATTTGGCAGTAGATTTAGTGGTTGTGATTTCAGCTGTACTTTCTATGGTTGTGGTTTCAGCTGTAGTTTCTATGTTTGTGGATTCCGCTGTAGTTTCTATGGTTGTAGTTTCAGCTGTAGTTTCTGTGGTTGTGTATTCAGCTGTAGTTTCTATAGTTGTGGACTTGGCTGTTGTTTCTGTGGTTATGGATTCGGCTGTAGTTTCTGAGGTTTTGGATACAGCTGTAGTTTCTGTGGTTGTGGACTCGGTTGTGGGTTCTAAGGTTGTGGATTCAGCTGTAGTTTCTAAAGTTGTGGACTTGGCTGTAGTTTCTGAGGTTGTGGATTCAGCTGTAGATTCTATGGTTGTGGATTCAGCTGTAGTTTCTATGGTTGTGGATTCAGCTGTAGTTTCTGTGGTTGTGGACTCGGTTCTAGGTTCTAAGGTTGTAGTTTCTAAAGTTGTGGACTTGGCTGTAGTTTCTGAGGTTGTGGATTCAGCTGTAGATTCTATGGTTGTGGATTCCGCTGTAGTTTCTATGGTTGTTGTTTCAGCTGTTGTTTCTGAAGTTGTGGATTCAGCTGTAGTTTCTGTGGTTGTGGACTCGGTTGTAGTTTCTGAGGTTGTGGATACAGCTGTAGTTTCTGTGGTTGTGGACTCGGTTTTGGGTTCTAAGGTTGTGGTTTCAGCTGTAGTTTCTAAAGTTGTGGACTTGGCTGTAGTTTCTGAAGTTTTGGATTCAGCTGTAGTTTCTAAGGTTGTGGACTTGGCTGTTGTTTCTGAGGTTGTGGATTCAGCTGTAGTTTCTAAAGTTGTGGATTCAGCTGTAGTTTCTATGGTTGTGGATTCATCTGTAGTTTCTGTGGTTGTGGACTCGGTTGTAGGTTCTAAGGTTGTGGATTCAGCTGTCGTTTCTAAAGTTGTGGACTTGGCTGTAGTTTCTGTGGTTGTGGATTCGGCTGTAGGTTCTGAGGTTGTGGATTCGGCAGTAGATTTAGTGGTTGTGATTTCAGCTGTACTTTCTATGGTTGTGGTTTCAGCTGTAGTTTCTATGGTTGTGGATTCCGCTGTAGTTTCTATGGTTGTAGTTTCAGCTGTAGTTTCTGTGGTTGTGTATTCAGCTGTAGTTTCTATAGTTGTGGACTTGGCTGTTGTTTCTGTGGTTATGGATTCGGCTGTAGTTTCTGAGGTTTTGGATACAGCTGTAGTTTCTGTGGTTGTGGACTCGGCTGTTGTTTCTGAGGTTGTGGATTCAGCTGTAGTTTCTAAAGTTGTGGACTTGGCTGATGTTTCTGTGGTTGTGGATTCGGCTGTAGATTCAGAGGTTGTGTATTCAGCAGTAGATTGAGTGGTTGTGATTTCAGCTGTTGTTTCAGTGGATGTAGATTCAGCTGTAGTTTCTGTGGTTGTGGACTCGGTTGTGGGTTCTGAGGTTGTGGATTCAGCTGTAGTTTCTAAAGTTGTGGACTTGGCTGTAGTTTCTGAGGTTGTGGATTCAGCTGTAGATTCTATGGTTGTGGATTCCGCTGTAGTTTCTATGGTTGTGGTTTCAGCTGTTGTTTCTGAAGTTGTGGATTCAGCTGTAGTTTCTGTGGTTGTGGACTCGGTTGTAGTTTCTGAGGTTGTGGATACAGCTGTAGTTTCTGTGGTTGTGGACTCGGTTTTGGGTTCTAAGGTTGTGGATTCAGCTGTAGTTTCTAAAGTTGTGGACTTGGCTGTAGTTTCTGAGGTTGTGGATTCAGCTGTAGATTCTATGGTTGTGGATTCAGCTGTAGTTTCTATGGTTGTGGATTCATCTGTAGTTTCTGTGGTTGTGGACTCGGTTCTAGGTTCTAAGGTTGTGGATTCAGCTGTCGTTTCTAAAGTTGTGGACTTGGCTGTAGTTTCTGTGGTTGTGGATTCGGCTGTAGGTTCTGAGGTTGTGGATTCGGCAGTAGATTTAGTGGTTGTGATTTCAGCTGTACTTTCTATGGTTGTGGTTTCAGCTGTAGTTTCTATGGTTGTGGTTTCAGCTGTAGTTTCTATGGTTGTGGATTCCGCTGTAGTTTCTATGGTTGTAGTTTCAGCTGTAGTTTCTGTGGTTGTGTATTCAGCTGTAGTTTCTATAGTTGTGGACTTGGCTGTTGTTTCTGTGGTTATGGATTCGGCTGTAGTTTCTGAGGTTTTGGATACAGCTGTAGTTTCTGTGGTTGTGGACTCGGTTGTGGGTTCTAAGGTTGTGGATTCAGCTGTAGTTTCTAAAGTTGTGGACTTGGCTGTAGTTTCTGAGGTTGTGGATTCAGCTGTAGATTCTATGGTTGTGGATTCAGCTGTAGTTTCTATGGTTGTGGATTCAGCTGTAGTTTCTGTGGTTGTGGACTCGGTTCTAGGTTCTAAGGTTGTGGTTTCTAAAGTTGTGGACTTGGCTGTAGTTTCTGAGGTTGTGGATTCAGCTGTAGATTCTATGGTTGTGGATTCCGCTGTAGTTTCTATGGTTGTTGTTTCAGCTGTTGTTTCTGAAGTTGTGGATTCAGCTGTAGTTTCTGTGGTTGTGGACTCGGTTGTAGGTTCTAAGGTTGTGGATTCAGCTGTCGTTTCTAAAGTTGTGGACTTGGCTGTAGTTTCTGTGGTTGTGGATTCGGCTGTAGGTTCTGAGGTTGTGGATTCAGCAGTAGATTTAGTGGTTGTGATTTCAGCTGTACTTTCTATGGTTGTGGTTTCAGCTGTAGTTTCTATGGTTGTCGATTCCGCTGTAGTTTCTATGGTCGTAGTTTCAGCTGTTTTTTCTGTGGTTGTGTATTCCGCTGTAGTTTCTATAGTTGTGGACTTGGCTGTTGTTTCTGTGGTTGTGGATTCGGCTGTCGTTTCTGAGGTTGTGAATTTAGCTGTAGTTTCTGTGGTTGTGGACTCGGTTGTAGGTTTTGAGGTTGTGGATTCAGCCGGTTTTAAAGTTTTGGATTCAACTGTAGTTTCTAAGGTTGTGGACTTGGCTGTTGTTTCTGAGGTTGTGGATTCAGCTGTAGTTTCTAAAGTTGTGGACTTGGCTGGTGTTTCTGTGGTTGTGGATTCGGCTATAGATTCAGAGGTTGTGTATTCAGCAGTAGATTGAGTGGTTGTGATTTCAGTTGTTGTTTCAGTGGATGTAGATTCAGCTGTAGTTTCTGTGGTTGTGGGTTCTAAGGTTGTGGATTCAGCTGTAGTTTCTAAAGTTGTGGACTTGGCTGTAGTTTCTGAGGTTGTGGATTCAGCTGTAGTTTCTATGGTTGAGGTTTCAGCTGTTGTTTCTGAAGTTGTGGATTCAGCTGTAGTTTCTGTGGTTGTGGACTCGGTTGTAGTTTCTGAGGTTGTGGATACAGCTGTAGTTTCTGTGGTTGTGGACTCGGTTTTGGGTTCTAAGGTTGTGGATTCAGCTGTAGTTTCTAAAGTTGTGGACTTGGCTGTAGTTTCTGAGGTTGTGGATTCAGCTGTAGATTCTATGGTTGTGGATTCAGCTGTAGTTTCTATGGTTGTGGATTCATCTGTAGTTTCTGTGGTTGTGGACTCGGTTGTAGGTTCTAAGGTTGTGGATTCAGCTGTCGTTTCTAAAGTTGTGGACTTGGCTGTAGTTTCTGTGGTTGTGGATTCGGCTGTAGGTTCTGAGGTTGTGGATTTGGCAGTAGATTTAGTGGTTGTGATTTCAGCTGTACTTTCTATGGTTGTGGTTTCAGCTGTAGTTTCTATGGTTGTGGATTCCGCTGTAGTTTCTATGGTTGTAGTTTCAGCTGTAGTTTCTATGGTTGTGTATTCAGCTGTAGTTTCTATAGTTGTGGACTTGGCTGTTGTTTCTGTGGTTATGGATTCGGCTGTAGTTTCTGAGGTTTTGGATACAGCTGTAGTTTCTGTGGTTGTGGACTCGGTTGTGGGTTCTAAGGTTGTGGATTCAGCTGTAGTTTCTAAAGTTGTGGACTTGGCTGTAGTTTCTGAGGTTGTGGATTCAGCTGTAGATTCTATGGTTGTGGATTCAGCTGTAGTTTCTATGGTTGTGGATTCAGCTGTTGTTTCTGTGGTTATGGATTCGGCTGTAGTTTCTGAGGTTTTGGATACAGCTGTAGTTTCTGTGGTTGTGGACTCGGTTGTGGGTTCTAAGGTTGTGGATTCAGCTGTAGTTTCTAAAGTTGTGGACATTTCTGTAGTTTCTGAGGTTGTGGATTCAGCTGTAGATTCTATGGTTGTGGATTCAGCTGTAGTTTCTGAGGTTGTGGATTCAGCTGTAGATTCTATGGTTGAGGATTCAGCTGTAGTTTCTATGGTTGTGGATTCAGCTGTAGTTTTTGTGGTTGTGGACTCGGCTGTAGGTTCTGAGGTTGTGGATTCAGCAGTAGATTGAGTGGTTGTGATTTCAGCTGTACTTTCTATGGTTGTGGTTTCAGCTGTAGTTTCTATGGTTGTGGATTCCGCTGTAGTCTCTATGGTTGTAGTTTCAGCTGTTGTTTCTGTGGTTGTGTATTCAGCTGTAGTTTCTATAGTTGTGGACTTGGCTGTCGTTTCTGAGGTTGTGGATTCAGCTGTAGTTTCTGTGGTTGTGGACTTGGCTGTCGTTTCTGAGGTTGTGGATTCAGCTGTAGTTTCTGTGGTTGTGGACTCGGTTGTAGGTTCTGAGGTTATGGATTCGGCTGTAGTTTCTGAGGTTGTGGATACAGCTGTAGTTTCTGTGGTTGTGGACTCGGTTGTAGGTTGTAAGGTTGTGGATTCAGCTGTAGTTTCTGTGGTTGTGGACTCGGTTGTAGTTTCTGAGGTTGTGGATACAGCTGTAGTTTCTGTGGTTGTGGACTCGGTTTTGGGTTCTAAGGTTGTGGATTCAGCTGTAGTTTCTATGGTTGTGGATTCAGCTGTAGTTTCTGTGGTTGTGGACTCGGTTGTAGGTTCTAAGGTTGTGGATTCAGCTGTCGTTTCTAAAGTTGTGGACTTGGCTGTAGTTTCTGTGGTTGTGGATTCGGCTGTAGGTTCTGAGGTTGTGGATTCAGCAGTAGATTTAGTGGTTGTGATTTCAGCTGTACTTTCTATGGTTGTGGTTTCAGCTGTAGTTTCTATGGTTGTCGATTCCGCTGTAGTTTCTATGGTCGTAGTTTCAGCTGTTTTTTCTGTGGTTTTGTATTCAGCTGTAGTTTCTATAGTTGTGGACTTGGCTGTTGTTTCTGTGGTTGTGGATTCGGCTGTCGTTTCTGAGGTTGTGAATTTAGCTGTAGTTTCTGTGGTTGTGGACTCGGTTGTAGGTTTTGAGGTTGTGGATTCAGCAGGTTTTAAAGTTTTGGATTCAGCTGTAGTTTCTAAGGTTGTGGACTTGGCTGTTTTTTCTGAGGTTGTGGATTCAGCTGTAGTTTCTAAAGTTGTGGACTTGGCTGATGTTTCTGTGGTTGTGGATTCGGCTGTAGATTCGGAGGTTGTGTATTCAGCAGTAGATTGAGTGGTTGTGATTTCAGCTGTTGTTTCAGTGGATGTAGATTCAGCTGTAGTTTCTGTGGTTGTGGACTTGGTTGTGGGTTCTAAGGTTGTGAATTCAGCTGTAGTTTCTAAAGTTGTGGACTTGGCTGTAGTTTCTGAGGTTGTGGATTCAGCTGTAGATTCTATGGTTGTGGATTCCGCTGTAGTTTCTATGGTTGTGGTTTCAGCTGTTGTTTCTGAAGTTGTGGATTCAGCTGTAGTTTCTGTGGTTGTGGACTCGGTTGTAGTTTCTGAGGTTGTGGATACAGCTGTAGTTTCTGTGGTTGTGGACTCGGTTTTGGGTTCTAAGGTTGTGGATTCAGCTGTAGTTTCTAAAGTTGTGGACTTGGCTGTAGTTTCTGAGGTTGTGGATTCAGCTGTAGATTCTATGGTTGTGGATTCAGCTGTAGTTTCTATGGTTGTGGATTCATCTGTAGTTTCTGTGGTTGTGGACTCGGTTGTAGGTTCTAAGGTTGTGGATTCAGCTGTCGTTTCTAAAGTTGTGGACTTGGCTGTAGTTTCTGTGGTTGTGGATTCGGCTGTAGGTTCTGAGGTTGTGGATTCGGCAGTAGATTTAGTGGTTGTGATTTCAGCTGTACTTTCTATGGTTGTGGTTTCAGCTGTAGTTTCTATGGTTGTGGATTCCGCTGTAGTTTCTATGGTTGTAGTTTCAGCTGTAGTTTCTGTGGTTGTGTATTCAGCTGTAGTTTCTATAGTTGTGGACTTGGCTGTTGTTTCTGTGGTTATGGATTCGGCTGTAGTTTCTGAGGTTTTGGATACAGCTGTAGTTTCTGTGGTTGTGGACTCGGCTGTTGTTTCTGAGGTTGTGGATTCAGCTGTAGTTTCTAAAGTTGTGGACTTGGCTGATGTTTCTGTGGTTGTGGATTCGGCTGTAGATTCAGAGGTTGTGTATTCAGCAGTAGATTGAGTGGTTGTGATTTCAGCTGTTGTTTCAGTGGATGTAGATTCAGCTGTAGTTTCTGTGGTTGTGGACTCGGTTGTGGGTTCTGAGGTTGTGGATTCAGCTGTAGTTTCTAAAGTTGTGGACTTGGCTGTAGTTTCTGAGGTTGTGGATTCAGCTGTAGATTCTATGGTTGTGGATTCCGCTGTAGTTTCTATGGTTGTGGTTTCAGCTGTTGTTTCTGAAGTTGTGGATTCAGCTGTAGTTTCTGTGGTTGTGGACTCGGTTGTAGTTTCTGAGGTTGTGGATACAGCTGTAGTTTCTGTGGTTGTAGACTCGGTTTTGGGTTCTAAGGTTGTGGATTCAGCTGTAGTTTCTAAAGTTGTGGACTTGGCTGTAGTTTCTGAGGTTGTGGATTCAGCTGTAGATTCTATGGTTGTGGATTCAGCTGTAGTTTCTATGGTTGTGGATTCATCTGTAGTTTCTGTGGTTGTGGACTCGGTTCTAGGTTCTAAGGTTGTGGATTCAGCTGTCGTTTCTAAAGTTGTGGACTTGGCTGTAGTTTCTGTGGTTGTGGATTCGGCTGTAGGTTCTGAGGTTGTGGATTCGGCAGTAGATTTAGTGGTTGTGATTTCAGCTGTACTTTCTATGGTTGTGGTTTCAGCTGTAGTTTCTATGGTTGTGGATTCCGCTGTAGTTTCTATGGTTGTAGTTTCAGCTGTAGTTTCTGTGGTTGTGTATTCAGCTGTAGTTTCTATAGTTGTGGACTTGGCTGTTGTTTCTGTGGTTATGGATTCGGCTGTAGTTTCTGAGGTTTTGGATACAGCTGTAGTTTCTGTGGTTGTGGACTCGGTTGTGGGTTCTAAGGTTGTGGATTCAGCTGTAGTTTCTAAAGTTGTGGACTTGGCTGTAGTTTCTGAGGTTGTGGATTCAGCTGTAGATTCTATGGTTGTGGATTCAGCTGTAGTTTCTATGGTTGTGGATTCAGCTGTAGTTTCTGTGGTTGTGGACTCGGTTCTAGGTTCTAAGGTTGTGGTTTCTAAAGTTGTGGACTTGGCTGTAGTTTCTGAGGTTGTGGATTCAGCTGTAGATTCTATGGTTGTGGATTCCGCTGTAGTTTCTATGGTTGTTGTTTCAGCTGTTGTTTCTGAAGTTGTGGATTCAGCTGTAGTTTCTGTGGTTGTGGACTCGGTTGTAGGTTCTAAGGTTGTGGATTCAGCTGTCGTTTCTAAAGTTGTGGACTTGGCTGTAGTTTCTGTGGTTGTGGATTCGGCTGTAGGTTCTGAGGTTGTGGATTCAGCAGTAGATTTAGTGGTTGTGATTTCAGCTGTACTTTCTATGGTTGTGGTTTCAGCTGTAGTTTCTATGGTTGTCGATTCCGCTGTAGTTTCTATGGTCGTAGTTTCAGCTGTTTTTTCTGTGGTTGTGTATTCCGCTGTAGTTTCTATAGTTGTGGACTTGGCTGTTGTTTCTGTGGTTGTGGATTCAGCTGTCGTTTCTGAGGTTGTGAATTTAGCTGTAGTTTCTGTGGTTGTGGACTCGGTTGTAGGTTTTGAGGTTGTGGATTCAGCCGGTTTTAAAGTTTTGGATTCAACTGTAGTTTCTAAGGTTGTGGACTTGGCTGTTGTTTCTGAGGTTGTGGATTCAGCTGTAGTTTCTAAAGTTGTGGACTTGGCTGATGTTTCTGTGGTTGTGGATTCGGCTATAGATTCAGAGGTTGTGTATTCAGCAGTAGATTGAGTGGTTGTGATTTCAGTTGTTGTTTCAGTGGATGTAGATTCAGCTGTAGTTTCTGTGGTTGTGGACTCGGTTGTGGGTTCTAAGGTTGTGGATTCAGCTGTAGTTTCTAAAGTTGTGGACTTGGCTGTAGTTTCTGAGGTTGTGGATTCAGCTGTAGATTCTATGGTTGTGGATTCCGCTGTAGTTTCTATGGTTGAGGTTTCAGCTGTTGTTTCTGAAGTTGTGGATTCAGCTGTAGTTTCTGTGGTTGTGGACTCGGTTGTAGTTTCTGAGGTTGTGGATACAGCTGTAGTTTCTGTGGTTGTGGACTCGGTTTTGGGTTCTAAGGTTGTGGATTCAGCTGTAGTTTCTAAAGTTGTGGACTTGGCTGTAGTTTCTGAGGTTGTGGATTCAGCTGTAGATTCTATGGTTGTGGATTCAGCTGTAGTTTCTATGGTTGTGGATTCATCTGTAGTTTCTGTGGTTGTGGACTCGGTTGTAGGTTCTAAGGTTGTGGATTCAGCTGTCGTTTCTAAAGTTGTGGACTTGGCTGTAGTTTCTGTGGTTGTGGATTCGGCTGTAGGTTCTGAGGTTGTGGATTTGGCAGTAGATTTAGTGGTTGTGATTTCAGCTGTACTTTCTATGGTTGTGGTTTCAGCTGTAGTTTCTATGTTTGTGGATTCCGCTGTAGTTTCTATGGTTGTAGTTTCAGCTGTAGTTTCTGTGGTTGTGTATTCAGCTGTAGTTTCTATAGTTGTGGACTCGGTTGTGGGTTCTAAGGTTGTGGATTCAGCTGTAGTTTCTAAAGTTGTGGACTTGGCTGTAGTTTCTGAGGTTGTGGATTCAGCTGTAGATTCTATGGTTGTGGATTCAGCTGTAGTTTCTATGGTTGTGGATTCAGCTGTAGTTTCTGTGGTTGTGGACTCGGTTCTAGGTTCTAAGGTTGTAGTTTCTAAAGTTGTGGACTTGGCTGTAGTTTCTGAGGTTGTGGATTCAGCTGTAGATTCTATGGTTGTGGATTCCGCTGTAGTTTCTATGGTTGTTGTTTCAGCTGTTGTTTCTGAAGTTGTGGATTCAGCTGTAGTTTCTGTGGTTGTGGACTCGGTTGTAGTTTCTGAGGTTGTGGATACAGCTGTAGTTTCTGTGGTTGTGGACTCGGTTTTGGGTTCTAAGGTTGTGGTTTCAGCTGTAGTTTCTAAAGTTGTGGACTTGGCTGTAGTTTCTGAAGTTTTGGATTCAGCTGTAGTTTCTAAGGTTGTGGACTTGGCTGTTGTTTCTGAGGTTGTGGATTCAGCTGTAGTTTCTAAAGTTGTGGACTTGGCTGATGTTTCTGTGGTTGTGGATTCGGCTGTAGATTCAGAGGTTGTGTATTCAGCAGTAGATTGAGTGGTTGTGATTTCAGCTGTTGTTTCAGTGGATGTAGATTCAGCTGTAGTTTCTGTGGTTGTGGACTCGGTTGTGGGTTCTAAGGTTGTGGATTCAGCTGTAGTTTCTAAAGTTGTGGACTTTTCTGTAGTTTCTGAGGTTGTGGATTCAGCTGTAGATTCTATGGTTGTGGATTCAGCTGTAGTTTCTATGGTTGTGGATTCAGCTGTAGTTTCTTTGGTTGTGGACTCGGCTGTAGGTTGTAAGGTTGTGGATTCAGCTGTCGTTTCTAAAGTTGTGGACTTCGCTGTAGTTTCTGTGGTTGTGGATTCGGCTGTAGGTTCTGAGGTTGTGGATTCAGCAGTAGATTGAGTGGTTGTGATTTCAGCTGTACTTTCTATGGTTGTGGTTTCAGCTGTAATTTCTATGGTTGTGGATTCCGCTGTAGTCTCTATGGTTGTAGTTTCAGCTGTTGTTTCTGTGGTTGTGTATTCAGCTGTAGTTTCTATAGTTGTGGACTTGGCTGTTGTTTCTGTGGTTGTGGATTCGGCTGTCGTTTCTGAGGTTGTGGATTCAGCTGTAGTTTCTGTGGTTGTGGACTCGGTTGTAGGATGTAAGGTTGTGGATTCAGCTGTAGTTTCTGTGGTTGTGGACTCGGTTGTAGGTTGTAAGGTTGTGGATTCAGCTGTTGTTTCTAAAGTTGTGGACTTTTCTGTAGTTTCTGAGGTTGTGGATTCAGCTGTAGATTCTATGGTTGTGGATTCAGCTGTAGTTTCTATGGTTGTGGATTCAGCTGTAGTTTCTGTGGTTGTGGACTCGGTTGTAGGTTGTAAGGTTGTGGATTCAGCTGTTGTTTCTAAAGTTGTGGACTTGGCTGTAGTTTCTGTGGTTGTGGATTCGGCTGTAGGTTCTGAGGTTGTGGATTCAGCAGTAGATTGAGTGGTTGTGATTCCAGCTGTACTTTCTATGGTTGTGGTTTCAGCTGTAGTTTCTAAAGTTGTGGACTTGGCTGTTGTTTCTGTGGTTGTGGACTTGGCTGTAGTTTCTGTGGTTGTGGATTCGGCTGTCGTTTCTGAGGTTGTGAATTCAGCTGTAGTTTCTGTGGTTGTGGACTCGGTTGTAGGTTTTGAGGTTGTGGATTCAGCAGGTTTTAAAGTTTTGGATTCAGCTGTAGTTTCTGTGGTTGTGGACTTGGCTGTTGTTGGTTCTAAGGTTGTGGATTCAGCTGTAGTTTCTAAAGTTGTGGACTTGGCTGTAGTTTCTGAGGTTGTGGATTCAGCTGTAGATTCTATGGTTGTGGATTCCGCTGTAGTTTCTATGGTTGTGGTTTCAGCTGTTGTTTCTGAAGTTGTAGATTCAGCTGTAGTTTCTGTGGTTGTGGACTCGGTTTTAGTTTCTGAGGTTGTGGATACAGCTGTAGTTTCTGTGGTTGTGGACTCGGTTTTGGGTTCTAAGGTTGTGGATTCAGCTGTAGTTTCTAAAGTTGTGGACTTGGCTGTAGTTTCTGAGGTTGTGGATTCAGCTGTAGATTCTATGGTTGTGGATTCAGCTGTAGTTTCTATGGTTGTGGATTCGGCTGTAGGTTCTGAGGTTGTGGATTCAGCAGTAGATTTAGTGGTTGTGATTTCAGCTGTACTTTCTATGGTTGTGGTTTCAGCTGTAGTTTCTATGGTTGTGGATTCTGCTGTAGTTTCTATGGTTGTAGTTTCAGCTGTAGTTTCTGTGGTTGTGTATTCAGCTGTAGTTTCTATAGTTGTGGACTTGGCTGTTGTTTCTGTGGTTGTGGATTCGGCTGTCGTTTCTGAGGTTGTGGATTCAGCTGTAGTTTCTGTGGTTGTGGACTCGGTTGTAGGTTCTGAGGTTATGGATTTGGCTGTAGTTTCTGAGGTTTTGGATACAGCTGTAGTTTCTGTGGTTGTGGACTCGGTTGTGGGTTCTAAGGTTGTGGATTCAGCTGTAGTTTCTAAAGTTGTGGACTTGGCTGTAGTTTCTGAGGTTGTGGATTCAGCTGTAGATTCTATGGTTGTGGATTCAGCTGTAGTTTCTATGCTTGTGGATTCAGCTGTAGTTTCTGTGGTTGTGGACTCGGTTCTAGGTTCTAAGGTTGTGGTTTCTAAAGTTGTGGACTTGGCTGTAGTTTCTGAGGTTGTGGATTCAGCTGTAGATTCTATGGTTGTGGATTCAGCTGTAGTTTCTATGGTTGTTGACTCGGTTGTAGTTTCTGAGGTTGTGGATACAGCTGTAGTTTCTGTGGTTGTGGACTCGGTTTTGGGTTCTAAGGTTGTGGTTTCAGCTGTAGTTTCTAAAGTTGTGGACTTGGCTGTAGTTTCTGAAGTTTTGGATTCAGCTGTAGTTTCTAAGGTTGTGGACTTGGCTGTTGTTTCTGAGGTTGTGGATTCAGCTGTAGTTTCTAAAGTTGTGGACTTGGCTGATGTTTCTGTGGTTGTGGATTCGGCTGTAGATTCAGAGGTTGTGTATTCAGCAGTAGATTGACTGTTTGTGATTTCAGCTGTTGTTTCAGTGGATGTAGATTCAGCTGTAGTTTCTGTGGTTGTGGACTCGTTTGTGGGTTCTAAGGTTGTGGATTCAGCTGTAGATTTTAAAGTTGTGGACTTTTCTGTAGTTTCAGAGGTTGTGGATTCAGCTGTAGATTCTATGGTTGTGGATTCAGCTGTAGTTTCTATGGCTGTGGATTCAGCTGTAGTTTCTGTGGTTGTGGACTCGGCTGTAGGTTGTAAGGTTGTGGTTTCAGCTGTAGTTTCTATGGTTGTGGATTCCGCTGTAGTCTCTATGGTTGTAGTTTCAGCTGTTGTTTCTGTGGTTGTGTATTCAGCTGTAGTTTCTATAGTTGTGGACTTGGCTGTTGTTTCTGTGGTTGTGGATTCGGCTGTCGTTTCTGAGGTTGTGGATTCAGCTGTATTTTCTGTGGTTGTGGACTCGGTTGTAGGTTCTGAGGTTATGGATTCGGCTGTAGTTTCTGAGGTTGTGGATACAGCTGTAGTTTCTGTGGTTGTGGACTCGGTTGTAGGTTGTAAGGTTGTGGATTCAGCTGTAGTTTCTGTGGTTGTGGACTCGGTTGTAGTTTCTGAGGTTGTGGATACAGCTGTAGTTTCTGTGGTTGTGGACTCGGTTTTGGGTTCTAAGGTTGTGGATTCAGCTGTAGTTTCTAAAGTTGTGGACTTGGCTGTAGTTTCTGAGGCTGTGGATTCAGCGGTAGATTCTATGGTTGTGGATTCAGCTGTAGTTTCTATGGTTGTGGATTCAGCGGTAGTTTCTGTGGTTGTGGACTCGGTTGTAGGTTCTAAGGTTGTGGATTCAGCTGTCGTTTCTAAAGTTGTGGACTTGGCTGTAGTTTCTGTGGTTGTGGATTCGGCTGTAGGTTCTGAGGTTGTGGATTCAGCAGTAGATTTAGTGGTTGTGATTTCAGCTGTACTTTCTATGGTTGTGGATTCCGCTGTAGTTTCTATGGTTGTAGTTTCAGCTGTAGTTTCTGTGGTTGTGTATTCAGCTGTAGTTTCTATAGTTGTGGACTTGGCTGTTGTTTCTGTGGTTGTGGATTCGGCTGTCGTTTCTGAGGTTGTGGATTCAGCTGTAGTTTCTGTGGTTGTGGACTCGGTTGTAGGTTCTGAGGTTATGGATTCGGCTGTAGTTTCTGAGGTTTTGGATACAGCTGTAGTTTCTGTGGTTGTGGACTCGGTTGTGGGTTCTAAGGTTGTGGATTCAGCTGTAGTTTCTAAAGTTGTGGACTTGGCTGTAGTTTCTGAGGTTGTGGATTCAGCTGTAGATTCTATGGTTGTGGATTCAGCTGTAGTTTCTATGGTTGTGGATTCAGCTGTAGTTTCTGTGGTTGTGGACTCGGTTCTAGGTTCTAATGTTGTGGTTTCTAAAGTTGTGGACTTGGCTGTAGTTTCTGAGGTTGTGGATTCAGCTGTAGATTCTGTGGTTGTGGATTCCGCTGTAGTTTCTATGGTTGTGGATTCATCTGTAGTTTCTGTGGTTGTGGACTCGGTTGTAGGTTCTAAGGTTGTGGATTCAGCTGTCGTTTCTAAAGTTGTGGACTTGGCTGTAGTTTCTGTGGTTGTGGATTCGGCTGTAGGTTCTGAGGTTGTGGATTCGGCAGTAGATTTAGTGGTTGTGATTTCAGCTGTACTTTCTATGGTTGTGGTTTCAGCTGTAGTTTCTATGGTTGTGGATTCCGCTGTAGTTTCTATGGTTGTGGTTTCAGCTGTTGTTTCTGAAGTTGTAGATTCAGCTGTAGTTTCTGTGGTTGTGGACTCGGTTTTAGTTTCTGAGGTTGTGGATACAGCTGTAGTTTCTGTGGTTGTGGACTCGGTTTTGGGTTCTAAGGTTGTGGATTCAGCTGTAGTTTCTAAAGTTGTGGACCTGGCTGTAGTTTCTGAGGTTGTGGATTCAGCTGTAGATTCTATGGTTGTGGATTCAGCGGTAGTTTCTATGGTTGTGGATTCGGCTGTAGGTTCTGAGGTTGTGGATTCAGCAGTAGATTTAGTGGTTGTGATTTCAGCTGTACTTTCTATGGTTGTGGTTTCAGCTGTAGTTTCTATGGTTGTGGATTCCGCTGTAGTTTCTATGGTTGTAGTTTCAGCTGTAGTTTCTGTGGTTGTGTATTCAGCTGTAGTTTCTATAGTTGTGGACTTGGCTGTTGTTTCTGTGGTTGTGGATTCGGCTGTCGTTTCTGAGGTTGTGGATTCAGCTGTAGTTTCTGTGGTTGTGGACTCGGTTGTAGGTTCTGAGGTTATGGATTTGGCTGTAGTTTCTGAGGTTTTGGATACAGCTGTAGTTTCTGTGGTTGTGGACTCGGTTGTGGGTTCTAAGGTTGTGGATTCAGCTGTAGTTTCTAAAGTTGTGGACTTGGCTGTAGTTTCTGAGGTTGTGGATTCAGCTGTAGATTCTATGGTTGTGGATTCAGCTGTAGTTTCTATGCTTGTGGATTCAGCTGTAGTTTCTGTGGTTGTGGACTCGGTTCTAGGTTCTAAGGTTGTGGTTTCTAAAGTTGTGGACTTGGCTGTAGTTTCTGAGGTTGTGGATTCAGCTGTAGATTCTATGGTTGTGGATTCCGCTGTAGTTTCTATGGTTGTTGACTCGGTTGTAGTTTCTGAGGTTGTGGATACAGCTGTAGTTTCGGTGGTTGTGGACTCGGTTTTGGGTTCTAAGGTTGTGGTTTCAGCTGTAGTTTCTAAAGTTGTGGACTTGGCTGTAGTTTCTGAAGTTTTGGATTCAGCTGTAGTTTCTAAGGTTGTGGACTTGGCTGTTGTTTCTGAGGTTGTGGATTCAGCTGTAGTTTCTAAAGTTGTGGACTTGGCTGTAGTTTCTGAGGTTGTGGATTCAGCTGTAGATTCTATGGTTGTGGATTCAGCTGTAGTTTCTATGGTTGTGGATTCGGCTGTAGGTTCTGAGGTTGTGGATTCAGCAGTAGATTTAGTGGTTGTGATTTCAGCTGTACTTTCTATGGTTGTGGTTTCAGCTGTAGTTTCTATGGTTGTGGATTCCGCTGTAGTTTCTATGGTTGTAGTTTCAGCTGTAGTTTCTGTGGTTGTGTATTCAGCTGTAGTTTCTATAGTTGTGGACTTGGCTGTTGTTTCTGTGGTTGTGGATTCGGCTGTCGTTTCTGAGGTTGTGGATTCAGCTGTAGTTTCTGTGGTTGTGGACTCGGTTGTAGGTTCTGAGGTTATGGATTTGGCTGTAGTTTCTGAGGTTTTGGATACAGCTGTAGTTTCTGTGGTTGTGGACTCGGTTGTGGGTTCTAAGGTTGTGGAATCAGCTGTAGTTTCTAAAGTTGTGGACTTGGCTGTAGTTTCTGAGGTTGTGGATTCAGCTGTAGATTCTATGGTTGTGGATTCAGCTGTAGTTTCTATGCTTGTGGATTCAGCTGTAGTTTCTGTGGTTGTGGACTCGGTTCTAGGTTCTAAGGTTGTGGTTTCTAAAGTTGTGGACTTGGCTGTAGTTTCTGAGGTTGTGGATTCAGCTGTAGATTCTATGGTTGTGGATTCAGCTGTAGTTTCTATGGTTGTTGACTCGGTTGTAGTTTCTGAGGTTGTGGATACAGCTGTAGTTTCTGTGGTTGTGGACTCGGTTTTGGGTTCTAAGGTTGTGGTTTCAGCTGTAGTTTCTAAAGTTGTGGACTTGGCTGTAGTTTCTGAAGTTTTGGATTCAGCTGTAGTTTCTAAGGTTGTGGACTTGGCTGTTGTTTCTGAGGTTGTGGATTCAGCTGTAGTTTCTAAAGTTGTGGACTTGGCTGATGTTTCTGTGGTTGTGGATTCGGCTGTAGATTCAGAGGTTGTGTATTCAGCAGTAGATTGGCTGTTTGTGATTTCAGCTGTTGTTTCAGTGGATGTAGATTCAGCTGTAGTTTCTGTGGTTGTGGACTCGTTTGTGGGTTCTAAGGTTGTGGATTCAGCTGTAGATTTTAAAGTTGTGGACTTTTCTGTAGTTTCAGAGGTTGTGGATTCAGCTGTAGATTCTATGGTTGTGGATTCAGCTGTAGTTTCTATGGCTGTGGATTCAGCTGTAGTTTCTGTGGTTGTGGACTCGGCTGTAGGTTGTAAGGTTGTGGTTTCAGCTGTAGTTTCTATGGTTGTGGATTCCGCTGTAGTCTCTATGGTTGTAGTTTCAGCTGTTGTTTCTGTGGTTGTGTATTCAGCTGTAGTTTCTATAGTTGTGGACTTGGCTGTTGTTTCTGTGGTTGTGGATTCGGCTGTCGTTTCTGAGGTTGTGGATTCAGCTGTAGATTCTATGGTTGTGGATTCAGCTGTAGTTTCTATGCTTGTGGATTCAGCTGTAGTTTCTGTGGTTGTGGACTCGGTTCTAGGTTCTAAGGTTGTGGTTTCTAAAGTTGTGGACTTGGCTGTAGTTTCTGAGGTTGTGGATTCAGCTGTAGATTCTATGGTTGTGGATTCCGCTGTAGTTTCTATGGTTGTTGACTCGGTTGTAGTTTCTGAGGTTGTGGATACAGCTGTAGTTTCGGTGGTTGTGGACTCGGTTTTGGGTTCTAAGGTTGTGGTTTCAGCTGTAGTTTCTAAAGTTGTGGACTTGGCTGTAGTTTCTGAAGTTTTGGATTCAGCTGTAGTTTCTAAGGTTGTGGACTTGGCTGTTGTTTCTGAGGTTGTGGATTCAGCTGTAGTTTCTAAAGTTGTGGACTTGGCTGTAGTTTCTGAGGTTGTGGATTCAGCTGTAGATTCTATGGTTGTGGATTCAGCTGTAGTTTCTATGGTTGTGGATTCGGCTGTAGGTTCTGAGGTTGTGGATTCAGCAGTAGATTTAGTGGTTGTGATTTCAGCTGTACTTTCTATGGTTGTGGTTTCAGCTGTAGTTTCTATGGTTGTGGATTCCGCTGTAGTTTCTATGGTTGTAGTTTCAGCTGTAGTTTCTGTGGTTGTGTATTCAGCTGTAGTTTCTATAGTTGTGGACTTGGCTGTTGTTTCTGTGGTTGTGGATTCGGCTGTCGTTTCTGAGGTTGTGGATTCAGCTGTAGTTTCTGTGGTTGTGGACTCGGTTGTAGGTTCTGAGGTTATGGATTTGGCTGTAGTTTCTGAGGTTTTGGATACAGCTGTAGTTTCTGTGGTTGTGGACTCGGTTGTGGGTTCTAAGGTTGTGGATTCAGCTGTAGTTTCTAAAGTTGTGGACTTGGCTGTAGTTTCTGAGGTTGTGGATTCAGCTGTAGATTCTATGGTTGTGGATTCAGCTGTAGTTTCTATGCTTGTGGATTCAGCTGTAGTTTCTGTGGTTGTGGACTCGGTTCTAGGTTCTAAGGTTGTGGTTTCTAAAGTTGTGGACTTGGCTGTAGTTTCTGAGGTTGTGGATTCAGCTGTAGATTCTATGGTTGTGGATTCAGCTGTAGTTTCTATGGTTGTTGACTCGGTTGTAGTTTCTGAGGTTGTGGATACAGCTGTAGTTTCTGTGGTTGTGGACTCGGTTTTGGGTTCTAAGGTTGTGGTTTCAGCTGTAGTTTCTAAAGTTGTGGACTTGGCTGTAGTTTCTGAAGTTTTGGATTCAGCTGTAGTTTCTAAGGTTGTGGACTTGGCTGTTGTTTCTGAGGTTGTGGATTCAGCTGTAGTTTCTAAAGTTGTGGACTTGGCTGATGTTTCTGTGGTTGTGGATTCGGCTGTAGATTCAGAGGTTGTGTATTCAGCAGTAGATTGACTGTTTGTGATTTCAGCTGTTGTTTCAGTGGATGTAGATTCAGCTGTAGTTTCTGTGGTTGTGGACTCGTTTGTGGGTTCTAAGGTTGTGGATTCAGCTGTAGATTTTAAAGTTGTGGACTTTTCTGTAGTTTCAGAGGTTGTGGATTCAGCTGTAGATTCTATGGTTGTGGATTCAGCTGTAGTTTCTATGGCTGTGGATTCAGCTGTAGTTTCTGTGGTTGTGGACTCGGCTGTAGGTTGTAAGGTTGTGGTTTCAGCTGTAGTTTCTATGGTTGTGGATTCCGCTGTAGTCTCTATGGTTGTAGTTTCAGCTGTTGTTTCTGTGGTTGTGTATTCAGCTGTAGTTTCTATAGTTGTGGACTTGGCTGTTGTTTCTGTGGTTGTGGATTCGGCTGTCGTTTCTGAGGTTGTGGATTCAGCTGTATTTTCTGTGGTTGTGGACTCGGTTGTAGGTTCTGAGGTTATGGATTCGGCTGTAGTTTCTGAGGTTGTGGATACAGCTGTAGTTTCTGTGGTTGTGGACTCGGTTGTAGGTTGTAAGGTTGTGGATTCAGCTGTAGTTTCTGTGGTTGTGGACTCGGTTGTAGTTTCTGAGGTTGTGGATACAGCTGTAGTTTCTGTGGTTGTGGACTCGGTTTTGGGTTCTAAGGTTGTGGATTCAGCTGTAGTTTCTAAAGTTGTGGACTTGGCTGTAGTTTCTGAGGCTGTGGATTCAGCGGTAGATTCTATGGTTGTGGATTCAGCTGTAGTTTCTATGGTTGTGGATTCAGCTGTATTTTCTGTGGTTGTGGACTCGGTTGTAGGTTCTGAGGTTATGGATTCGGCTGTAGTTTCTGAGGTTGTGGATACAGCTGTAGTTTCTGTGGTTGTGGACTCGGTTGTAGGTTGTAAGGTTGTGGATTCAGCTGTAGTTTCTGTGGTTGTGGACTCGGTTGTAGTTTCTGAGGTTGTGGATACAGCTGTAGTTTCTGTGGTTGTGGACTCGGTTTTGGGTTCTAAGGTTGTGGATTCAGCTGTAGTTTCTAAAGTTGTGGACTTGGCTGTAGTTTCTGAGGCTGTGGATTCAGCGGTAGATTCTATGGTTGTGGATTCAGCTGTAGTTTCTATGGTTGTGGATTCAGCGGTAGTTTCTGTGGTTGTGGACTCGGTTGTAGGTTCTAAGGTTGTGGATTCAGCTGTCGTTTCTAAAGTTGTGGACTTGGCTGTAGTTTCTGTGGTTGTGGATTCGGCTGTAGGTTCTGAGGTTGTGGATTCAGCAGTAGATTTAGTGGTTGTGATTTCAGCTGTACTTTCTATGGTTGTGGATTCCGCTGTAGTTTCTATGGTTGTAGTTTCAGCTGTAGTTTCTGTGGTTGTGTATTCAGCTGTAGTTTCTATAGTTGTGGACTTGGCTGTTGTTTCTGTGGTTGTGGATTCGGCTGTCGTTTCTGAGGTTGTGGATTCAGCTGTAGTTTCTGTGGTTGTGGACTCGGTTGTAGGTTCTGAGGTTATGGATTCGGCTGTAGTTTCTGAGGTTTTGGATACAGCTGTAGTTTCTGTGGTTGTGGACTCGGTTGTGGGTTCTAAGGTTGTGGATTCAGCTGTAGTTTCTAAAGTTGTGGACTTGGCTGTAGTTTCTGAGGTTGTGGATTCAGCTGTAGATTCTATGGTTGTGGATTCAGCTGTAGTTTCTATGGTTGTGGATTCAGCTGTAGTTTCTGTGGTTGTGGACTCGGTTCTAGGTTCTAATGTTGTGGTTTCTAAAGTTGTGGACTTGGCTGTAGTTTCTGAGGTTGTGGATTCAGCTGTAGATTCTGTGGTTGTGGATTCCGCTGTAGTTTCTATGGTTGTGGATTCATCTGTAGTTTCTGTGGTTGTGGACTCGGTTGTAGGTTCTAAGGTTGTGGATTCAGCTGTCGTTTCTAAAGTTGTGGACTTGGCTGTAGTTTCTGTGGTTGTGGATTCGGCTGTAGGTTCTGAGGTTGTGGATTCGGCAGTAGATTTAGTGGTTGTGATTTCAGCTGTACTTTCTATGGTTGTGGTTTCAGCTGTAGTTTCTATGGTTGTGGATTCCGCTGTAGTTTCTATGGTTGTGGTTTCAGCTGTTGTTTCTGAAGTTGTAGATTCAGCTGTAGTTTCTGTGGTTGTGGACTCGGTTTTAGTTTCTGAGGTTGTGGATACAGCTGTAGTTTCTGTGGTTGTGGACTCGGTTTTGGGTTCTAAGGTTGTGGATTCAGCTGTAGTTTCTAAAGTTGTGGACCTGGCTGTAGTTTCTGAGGTTGTGGATTCAGCTGTAGATTCTATGGTTGTGGATTCAGCGGTAGTTTCTATGGTTGTGGATTCGGCTGTAGGTTCTGAGGTTGTGGATTCAGCAGTAGATTTAGTGGTTGTGATTTCAGCTGTACTTTCTATGGTTGTGGTTTCAGCTGTAGTTTCTATGGTTGTGGATTCCGCTGTAGTTTCTATGGTTGTAGTTTCAGCTGTAGTTTCTGTGGTTGTGTATTCAGCTGTAGTTTCTATAGTTGTGGACTTGGCTGTTGTTTCTGTGGTTGTGGATTCGGCTGTCGTTTCTGAGGTTGTGGATTCAGCTGTAGTTTCTGTGGTTGTGGACTCGGTTGTAGGTTCTGAGGTTATGGATTTGGCTGTAGTTTCTGAGGTTTTGGATACAGCTGTAGTTTCTGTGGTTGTGGACTCGGTTGTGGGTTCTAAGGTTGTGGATTCAGCTGTAGTTTCTAAAGTTGTGGACTTGGCTGTAGTTTCTGAGGTTGTGGATTCAGCTGTAGATTCTATGGTTGTGGATTCAGCTGTAGTTTCTATGCTTGTGGATTCAGCTGTAGTTTCTGTGGTTGTGGACTCGGTTCTAGGTTCTAAGGTTGTGGTTTCTAAAGTTGTGGACTTGGCTGTAGTTTCTGAGGTTGTGGATTCAGCTGTAGATTCTATGGTTGTGGATTCCGCTGTAGTTTCTATGGTTGTTGACTCGGTTGTAGTTTCTGAGGTTGTGGATACAGCTGTAGTTTCGGTGGTTGTGGACTCGGTTTTGGGTTCTAAGGTTGTGGTTTCAGCTGTAGTTTCTAAAGTTGTGGACTTGGCTGTAGTTTCTGAAGTTTTGGATTCAGCTGTAGTTTCTAAGGTTGTGGACTTGGCTGTTGTTTCTGAGGTTGTGGATTCAGCTGTAGTTTCTAAAGTTGTGGACTTGGCTGTAGTTTCTGAGGTTGTGGATTCAGCTGTAGATTCTATGGTTGTGGATTCAGCTGTAGTTTCTATGGTTGTGGATTCGGCTGTAGGTTCTGAGGTTGTGGATTCAGCAGTAGATTTAGTGGTTGTGATTTCAGCTGTACTTTCTATGGTTGTGGTTTCAGCTGTAGTTTCTATGGTTGTGGATTCCGCTGTAGTTTCTATGGTTGTAGTTTCAGCTGTAGTTTCTGTGGTTGTGTATTCAGCTGTAGTTTCTATAGTTGTGGACTTGGCTGTTGTTTCTGTGGTTGTGGATTCGGCTGTCGTTTCTGAGGTTGTGGATTCAGCTGTAGTTTCTGTGGTTGTGGACTCGGTTGTAGGTTCTGAGGTTATGGATTTGGCTGTAGTTTCTGAGGTTTTGGATACAGCTGTAGTTTCTGTGGTTGTGGACTCGGTTGTGGGTTCTAAGGTTGTGGAATCAGCTGTAGTTTCTAAAGTTGTGGACTTGGCTGTAGTTTCTGAGGTTGTGGATTCAGCTGTAGATTCTATGGTTGTGGATTCAGCTGTAGTTTCTATGCTTGTGGATTCAGCTGTAGTTTCTGTGGTTGTGGACTCGGTTCTAGGTTCTAAGGTTGTGGTTTCTAAAGTTGTGGACTTGGCTGTAGTTTCTGAGGTTGTGGATTCAGCTGTAGATTCTATGGTTGTGGATTCAGCTGTAGTTTCTATGGTTGTTGACTCGGTTGTAGTTTCTGAGGTTGTGGATACAGCTGTAGTTTCTGTGGTTGTGGACTCGGTTTTGGGTTCTAAGGTTGTGGTTTCAGCTGTAGTTTCTAAAGTTGTGGACTTGGCTGTAGTTTCTGAAGTTTTGGATTCAGCTGTAGTTTCTAAGGTTGTGGACTTGGCTGTTGTTTCTGAGGTTGTGGATTCAGCTGTAGTTTCTAAAGTTGTGGACTTGGCTGATGTTTCTGTGGTTGTGGATTCGGCTGTAGATTCAGAGGTTGTGTATTCAGCAGTAGATTGGCTGTTTGTGATTTCAGCTGTTGTTTCAGTGGATGTAGATTCAGCTGTAGTTTCTGTGGTTGTGGACTCGTTTGTGGGTTCTAAGGTTGTGGATTCAGCTGTAGATTTTAAAGTTGTGGACTTTTCTGTAGTTTCAGAGGTTGTGGATTCAGCTGTAGATTCTATGGTTGTGGATTCAGCTGTAGTTTCTATGGCTGTGGATTCAGCTGTAGTTTCTGTGGTTGTGGACTCGGCTGTAGGTTGTAAGGTTGTGGTTTCAGCTGTAGTTTCTATGGTTGTGGATTCCGCTGTAGTCTCTATGGTTGTAGTTTCAGCTGTTGTTTCTGTGGTTGTGTATTCAGCTGTAGTTTCTATAGTTGTGGACTTGGCTGTTGTTTCTGTGGTTGTGGATTCGGCTGTCGTTTCTGAGGTTGTGGATTCAGCTGTAGATTCTATGGTTGTGGATTCAGCTGTAGTTTCTATGCTTGTGGATTCAGCTGTAGTTTCTGTGGTTGTGGACTCGGTTCTAGGTTCTAAGGTTGTGGTTTCTAAAGTTGTGGACTTGGCTGTAGTTTCTGAGGTTGTGGATTCAGCTGTAGATTCTATGGTTGTGGATTCCGCTGTAGTTTCTATGGTTGTTGACTCGGTTGTAGTTTCTGAGGTTGTGGATACAGCTGTAGTTTCGGTGGTTGTGGACTCGGTTTTGGGTTCTAAGGTTGTGGTTTCAGCTGTAGTTTCTAAAGTTGTGGACTTGGCTGTAGTTTCTGAAGTTTTGGATTCAGCTGTAGTTTCTAAGGTTGTGGACTTGGCTGTTGTTTCTGAGGTTGTGGATTCAGCTGTAGTTTCTAAAGTTGTGGACTTGGCTGTAGTTTCTGAGGTTGTGGATTCAGCTGTAGATTCTATGGTTGTGGATTCAGCTGTAGTTTCTATGGTTGTGGATTCGGCTGTAGGTTCTGAGGTTGTGGATTCAGCAGTAGATTTAGTGGTTGTGATTTCAGCTGTACTTTCTATGGTTGTGGTTTCAGCTGTAGTTTCTATGGTTGTGGATTCCGCTGTAGTTTCTATGGTTGTAGTTTCAGCTGTAGTTTCTGTGGTTGTGTATTCAGCTGTAGTTTCTATAGTTGTGGACTTGGCTGTTGTTTCTGTGGTTGTGGATTCGGCTGTCGTTTCTGAGGTTGTGGATTCAGCTGTAGTTTCTGTGGTTGTGGACTCGGTTGTAGGTTCTGAGGTTATGGATTTGGCTGTAGTTTCTGAGGTTTTGGATACAGCTGTAGTTTCTGTGGTTGTGGACTCGGTTGTGGGTTCTAAGGTTGTGGATTCAGCTGTAGTTTCTAAAGTTGTGGACTTGGCTGTAGTTTCTGAGGTTGTGGATTCAGCTGTAGATTCTATGGTTGTGGATTCAGCTGTAGTTTCTATGCTTGTGGATTCAGCTGTAGTTTCTGTGGTTGTGGACTCGGTTCTAGGTTCTAAGGTTGTGGTTTCTAAAGTTGTGGACTTGGCTGTAGTTTCTGAGGTTGTGGATTCAGCTGTAGATTCTATGGTTGTGGATTCAGCTGTAGTTTCTATGGTTGTTGACTCGGTTGTAGTTTCTGAGGTTGTGGATACAGCTGTAGTTTCTGTGGTTGTGGACTCGGTTTTGGGTTCTAAGGTTGTGGTTTCAGCTGTAGTTTCTAAAGTTGTGGACTTGGCTGTAGTTTCTGAAGTTTTGGATTCAGCTGTAGTTTCTAAGGTTGTGGACTTGGCTGTTGTTTCTGAGGTTGTGGATTCAGCTGTAGTTTCTAAAGTTGTGGACTTGGCTGATGTTTCTGTGGTTGTGGATTCGGCTGTAGATTCAGAGGTTGTGTATTCAGCAGTAGATTGACTGTTTGTGATTTCAGCTGTTGTTTCAGTGGATGTAGATTCAGCTGTAGTTTCTGTGGTTGTGGACTCGTTTGTGGGTTCTAAGGTTGTGGATTCAGCTGTAGATTTTAAAGTTGTGGACTTTTCTGTAGTTTCAGAGGTTGTGGATTCAGCTGTAGATTCTATGGTTGTGGATTCAGCTGTAGTTTCTATGGCTGTGGATTCAGCTGTAGTTTCTGTGGTTGTGGACTCGGCTGTAGGTTGTAAGGTTGTGGTTTCAGCTGTAGTTTCTATGGTTGTGGATTCCGCTGTAGTCTCTATGGTTGTAGTTTCAGCTGTTGTTTCTGTGGTTGTGTATTCAGCTGTAGTTTCTATAGTTGTGGACTTGGCTGTTGTTTCTGTGGTTGTGGATTCGGCTGTCGTTTCTGAGGTTGTGGATTCAGCTGTATTTTCTGTGGTTGTGGACTCGGTTGTAGGTTCTGAGGTTATGGATTCGGCTGTAGTTTCTGAGGTTGTGGATACAGCTGTAGTTTCTGTGGTTGTGGACTCGGTTGTAGGTTGTAAGGTTGTGGATTCAGCTGTAGTTTCTGTGGTTGTGGACTCGGTTGTAGTTTCTGAGGTTGTGGATACAGCTGTAGTTTCTGTGGTTGTGGACTCGGTTTTGGGTTCTAAGGTTGTGGATTCAGCTGTAGTTTCTAAAGTTGTGGACTTGGCTGTAGTTTCTGAGGCTGTGGATTCAGCGGTAGATTCTATGGTTGTGGATTCAGCTGTAGTTTCTATGGTTGTGGATTCAGCGGTAGTTTCTGTGGTTGTGGACTCGGTTGTAGGTTCTAAGGTTGTGGATTCAGCTGTCGTTTCTAAAGTTGTGGACTTGGCTGTAGTTTCTGTGGTTGTGGATTCGGCTGTAGGTTCTGAGGTTGTGGATTCAGCAGTAGATTTAGTGGTTGTGATTTCAGCTGTACTTTCTATGGTTGTGGATTCCGCTGTAGTTTCTATGGTTGTAGTTTCAGCTGTAGTTTCTGTGGTTGTGTATTCAGCTGTAGTTTCTATAGTTGTGGACTTGGCTGTTGTTTCTGTGGTTGTGGATTCGGCTGTCGTTTCTGAGGTTGTGGATTCAGCTGTAGTTTCTGTGGTTGTGGACTCGGTTGTAGGTTCTGAGGTTATGGATTCGGCTGTAGTTTCTGAGGTTTTGGATACAGCTGTAGTTTCTGTGGTTGTGGACTCGGTTGTGGGTTCTAAGGTTGTGGATTCAGCTGTAGTTTCTAAAGTTGTGGACTTGGCTGTAGTTTCTGAGGTTGTGGATTCAGCTGTAGATTCTATGGTTGTGGATTCAGCTGTAGTTTCTATGGTTGTGGATTCAGCTGTAGTTTCTGTGGTTGTGGACTCGGTTCTAGGTTCTAATGTTGTGGTTTCTAAAGTTGTGGACTTGGCTGTAGTTTCTGAGGTTGTGGATTCAGCTGTAGATTCTGTGGTTGTGGATTCCGCTGTAGTTTCTATGGTTGTGGATTCATCTGTAGTTTCTGTGGTTGTGGACTCGGTTGTAGGTTCTAAGGTTGTGGATTCAGCTGTCGTTTCTAAAGTTGTGGACTTGGCTGTAGTTTCTGTGGTTGTGGATTCGGCTGTAGGTTCTGAGGTTGTGGATTCGGCAGTAGATTTAGTGGTTGTGATTTCAGCTGTACTTTCTATGGTTGTGGTTTCAGCTGTAGTTTCTATGGTTGTGGATTCCGCTGTAGTTTCTATGGTTGTGGTTTCAGCTGTTGTTTCTGAAGTTGTAGATTCAGCTTTAGTTTCTGTGGTTGTGGACTCGGTTTTAGTTTCTGAGGTTGTGGATACAGCTGTAGTTTCTGTGGTTGTGGACTCGGTTTTGGGTTCTAAGGTTGTGGATTCAGCTGTAGTTTCTAAAGTTGTGGACCTGGCTGTAGTTTCTGAGGTTGTGGATTCAGCTGTAGATTCTATGGTTGTGGATTCAGCTGTAGTTTCTATGGTTGTGGATTCGGCTGTAGGTTCTGAGGTTGTGGATTCAGCAGTAGATTTAGTGGTTGTGATTTCAGCTGTACTTTCTATGGTTGTGGTTTCAGCTGTAGTTTCTATGGTTGTGGATTCCGCTGTAGTTTCTATGGTTGTAGTTTCAGCTGTAGTTTCTGTGGTTGTGTATTCAGCTGTAGTTTCTATAGTTGTGGACTTGGCTGTTGTTTCTGTGGTTGTGGATTCGGCTGTCGTTTCTGAGGTTGTGGATTCAGCTGTAGTTTCTGTGGTTGTGGACTCGGTTGTAGGTTCTGAGGTTATGGATTTGGCTGTAGTTTCTGAGGTTTTGGATACAGCTGTAGTTTCTGTGGTTGTGGACTCGGTTGTGGGTTCTAAGGTTGTGGATTCAGCTGTAGTTTCTAAAGTTGTGGACTTGGCTGTAGTTTCTGAGGTTGTGGATTCAGCTGTAGATTCTATGGTTGTGGATTCAGCTGTAGTTTCTATGCTTGTGGATTCAGCTGTAGTTTCTGTGGTTGTGGACTCGGTTCTAGGTTCTAAGGTTGTGGTTTCTAAAGTTGTGGACTTGGCTGTAGTTTCTGAGGTTGTGGATTCAGCTGTAGATTCTATGGTTGTGGATTCCGCTGTAGTTTCTATGGTTGTTGACTCGGTTGTAGTTTCTGAGGTTGTGGATACAGCTGTAGTTTCGGTGGTTGTGGACTCGGTTTTGGGTTCTAAGGTTGTGGTTTCAGCTGTAGTTTCTAAAGTTGTGGACTTGGCTGTAGTTTCTGAAGTTTTGGATTCAGCTGTAGTTTCTAAGGTTGTGGACTTGGCTGTTGTTTCTGAGGTTGTGGATTCAGCTGTAGTTTCTAAAGTTGTGGACTTGGCTGATGTTTCTGTGGTTGTGGATTCGGCTGTAGATTCAGAGGTTGTGTATTCAGCAGTAGATTGACTGTTTGTGATTTCAGCTGTTGTTTCAGTGGATGTAGATTCAGCTGTAGTTTCTGTGGTTGTGGACTCGTTTGTGGGTTCTAAGGTTGTGGATTCAGCTGTAGATTTTAAAGTTGTGGACTTTTCTGTAGTTTCAGAGGTTGTGGATTCAGCTGTAGATTCTATGGTTGTGGATTCAGCTGTAGTTTCTATGGCTGTGGATTCAGCTGTAGTTTCTGTGGTTGTGGACTCGGCTGTAGGTTGTAAGGTTGTGGTTTCAGCTGTAGTTTCTATGGTTGTGGATTCCGCTGTAGTCTCTATGGTTGTAGTTTCAGCTGTTGTTTCTGTGGTTGTGTATTCAGCTGTAGTTTCTATAGTTGTGGACTTGGCTGTTGTTTCTGTGGTTGTGGATTCGGCTGTCGTTTCTGAGGTTGTGGATTCAGCTGTATTTTCTGTGGTTGTGGACTCGGTTGTAGGTTCTGAGGTTATGGATTCGGCTGTAGTTTCTGAGGTTGTGGATACAGCTGTAGTTTCTGTGGTTGTGGACTCGGTTGTAGGTTGTAAGGTTGTGGATTCAGCTGTAGTTTCTGTGGTTGTGGACTCGGTTGTAGTTTCTGAGGTTGTGGATACAGCTGTAGTTTCTGTGGTTGTGGACTCGGTTTTGGGTTCTAAGGTTGTGGATTCAGCTGTAGTTTCTAAAGTTGTGGACTTGGCTGTAGTTTCTGAGGCTGTGGATTCAGCGGTAGATTCTATGGTTGTGGATTCAGCTGTAGTTTCTATGGTTGTGGATTCAGCGGTAGTTTCTGTGGTTGTGGACTCGGTTGTAGGTTCTAAGGTTGTGGATTCAGCTGTCGTTTCTAAAGTTGTGGACTTGGCTGTAGTTTCTGTGGTTGTGGATTCGGCTGTAGGTTCTGAGGTTGTGGATTCAGCAGTAGATTTAGTGGTTGTGATTTCAGCTGTACTTTCTATGGTTGTGGATTCCGCTGTAGTTTCTATGGTTGTAGTTTCAGCTGTAGTTTCTGTGGTTGTGTATTCAGCTGTAGTTTCTATAGTTGTGGACTTGGCTGTTGTTTCTGTGGTTGTGGATTCGGCTGTCGTTTCTGAGGTTGTGGATTCAGCTGTAGTTTCTGTGGTTGTGGACTCGGTTGTAGGTTCTGAGGTTATGGATTCGGCTGTAGTTTCTGAGGTTTTGGATACAGCTGTAGTTTCTGTGGTTGTGGACTCGGTTGTGGGTTCTAAGGTTGTGGATTCAGCTGTAGTTTCTAAAGTTGTGGACTTGGCTGTAGTTTCTGAGGTTGTGGATTCAGCTGTAGATTCTATGGTTGTGGATTCAGCTGTAGTTTCTATGGTTGTGGATTCAGCTGTAGTTTCTGTGGTTGTGGACTCGGTTCTAGGTTCTAATGTTGTGGTTTCTAAAGTTGTGGACTTGGCTGTAGTTTCTGAGGTTGTGGATTCAGCTGTAAATTCTGTGGTTGTGGATTCCGCTGTAGTTTCTATGGTTGTGGATTCATCTGTAGTTTCTGTGGTTGTGGACTCGGTTGTAGGTTCTAAGGTTGTGGATTCAGCTGTCGTTTCTAAAGTTGTGGACTTGGCTGTAGTTTCTGTGGTTGTGGATTCGGCTGTAGGTTCTGAGGTTGTGGATTCGGCAGTAGATTTAGTGGTTGTGATTTCAGCTGTACTTTCTATGGTTGTGGTTTCAGCTGTAGTTTCTATGGTTGTGGATTCCGCTGTAGTTTCTATGGTTGTGGTTTCAGCTGTTGTTTCTGAAGTTGTAGATTCAGCTGTAGTTTCTGTGGTTGTGGACTCGGTTTTAGTTTCTGAGGTTGTGGATACAGCTGTAGTTTCTGTGGTTGTGGACTCGGTTTTGGGTTCTAAGGTTGTGGATTCAGCTGTAGTTTCTAAAGTTGTGGACTTGGCTGTAGTTTCTGAGGTTGTGGATTCAGCTGTAGATTCTATGGTTGTGGATTCAGCTGTAGTTTCTATGGTTGTGGATTCGGCTGTAGGTTCTGAGGTTGTGGATTCAGCAGTAGATTTAGTGGTTGTGATTTCAGCTGTACTTTCTATGGTTGTGGTTTCAGCTGTAGTTTCTATGGTTGTGGATTCCGCTGTAGTTTCTATGGTTGTAGTTTCAGCTGTAGTTTCTGTGGTTGTGTATTCAGCTGTAGTTTCTATAGTTGTGGACTTGGCTGTTGTTTCTGTGGTTGTGGATTCGGCTGTCGTTTCTGAGGTTGTGGATTCAGCTGTAGTTTCTGTGGTTGTGGACTCGGTTGTAGGTTCTGAGGTTATGGATTTGGCTGTAGTTTCTGAGGTTTTGGATACAGCTGTAGTTTCTGTGGTTGTGGACTCGGTTGTGGGTTCTAAGGTTGTGGATTCAGCTGTAGTTTCTAAAGTTGTGGACTTGGCTGTAGTTTCTGAGGTTGTGGATTCAGCTGTAGATTCTATGGTTGTGGATTCAGCTGTAGTTTCTATGGTTGTGGATTCAGCTGTAGTTTCTGTGGTTGTGGACTCGGTTCTAGGTTCTAAGGTTGTGGTTTCTAAAGTTGTGGACTTGGCTGTAGTTTCTGAGGTTGTGGATTCAGCTGTAGATTCTATGGTTGTGGATTCAGCTGTAGTTTCTATAGTTGTGGACTCGGTTGTAGTTTCTGAGGTTGTGGATACAGCTGTAGTTTCTGTGGTTGTGGACTCGGTTTTGGGTTCTAAGGTTGTGGTTTCAGCTGTAGTTTCTAAAGTTGTGGACTTGGCTGTAGTTTCTGAGGTTGTGGATTCAGCTGTAGATTCTATGGTTGTGGATTCCGCTGTAGTTTCTATGGTTGTTGACTCGGTTGTAGTTTCTGAGGTTGTGGATACAGCTGTAGTTTCTGTGGTTGTGGACTCGGTTTTGGGTTCTAAGTTTGTGGTTTCAGCTGTAGTTTCTAAAGTTGTGGACTTGGCTGTAGTTTCTGAAGTTTTGGATTCAGCTGTAGTTTCTAAGGTTGTGGATTCAGCTGTAGTTTCTGTGGTTGTGGACTCGGTTTTGGGTTCTAAGTTTGTGGTTTCAGCTGTAGTTTCTAAAGTTGTGGACTTGGCTGTAGTTTCTGAAGTTTTGGATTCAGCTGTTGTTTCTGAGGTTGTGGATTCAGCTGTAGTTTCTAAAGTTGTGGACTTGGCTGATGTTTCTGTGGTTGTGGATTCGGCTGTAGATTCAGAGGTTGTGTATTCAGCAGTAGATTGAGTGTTTGTGATTTCAGCTGTTGTTTCAGTGGATGTAGATTCAGCTGTAGTTTCTGTGGTTGTGGACTCGTTTGTGGGTTCTAAGGTTGTGGATTCAGCTGTAGATTTTAAAGTTGTGGACTTTTCTGTAGTTTCAGAGGTTGTGGATTCAGCTGTAGATTCTATGGTTGTGGATTCAGCTGTAGTTTCTATGGCTGTGGATTCAGCTGTAGTTTCTGTGGTTGTGGACTCGGCTGTAGGTTGTAAGGTTGTGGTTTCAGCTGTAGTTTCTATGGTTGTGGATTCCGCTGTAGTCTCTATGGTTGTAGTTTCAGCTGTTGTTTCTGTGGTTGTATATTCAGCTGTAGTTTCTATAGTTGTGGACTTGGCTGTCGTTTCTGAGGTTGTGGATTCAGCTGTATTTTCTGTGGTTGTGGACTCGGTTGTAGGTTCTGAGGTTATGGATTCGGCTGTAGTTTCTGAGGTTGTAGTTTCAGCTGTAGTTTCTGTGGTTGTGTATTCAGCTGTAGTTTCTATAGTTGTGGACTTGGCTGTTGTTTCTGTGGTTGTGGATTCGGCTGTAGATTCAGAGGTTGTGTATTCAGCAGTAGATTGAGTGTTTGTGATTTCAGCTGTTGTTTCAGTGGATGTAGATTCAGCTGTAGTTTCTGTGGTTGTGGACTCGTTTGTGGGTTCTAAGGTTGTGGATTCAGCTGTAGATTTTAAAGTTGTGGACTTTTCTGTAGTTTCAGAGGTTGTGGATTCAGCTGTAGATTCTATGGTTGTGGATTCAGCTGTAGTTTCTATGGCTGTGGATTCAGCTGTAGTTTCTGTGGTTGTGGACTCGGCTGTAGGTTGTAAGGTTGTGGTTTCAGCTGTAGTTTCTATGGTTGTGGATTCCGCTGTAGTCTCTATGGTTGTAGTTTCAGCTGTTGTTTCTGTGTTTGTGTATTCAGCTGTAGTTTCTATAGTTGTGGACTTGGCTGTTGTTTCTGTGGTTGTGGATTCGGCTGTCGTTTCTGAGGTTGTGGATTCAGCTGTATTTTCTGTGGTTGTGGACTCGGTTGTAGGTTCTGAGGTTATGGATTCTGCTGTAGTTTCTGAGGTTGTGGATACAGCTGTAGTTTCTGTAGTTGTGGACTCGGTTGTAGGTTGTAAGGTTGTGGATTCAGCTGTAGTTTCTGTGGTTGTGGACTCGGTTGTAGTTTCTGAGGTTGTGGATACAGCTGTAGTTTCTGTGGTTGTGGACTCGGTTTTGGGTTCTAAGGTTGTGGATTCAGCTGTAGTTTCTAAAGTTGTGGACTTGGCTGTAGTTTCTGAGGCTGTGGATTCAGCGGTAGATTCTATGGTTGTGGATTCAGCTGTAGTTTCTATGGTTGTGGATTCATCTGTAGTTTCTGTGGTTGTGGACTCGGTTGTAGGTTCTAAGGTTGTGGATTCAGCTGTCGTTTCTAAAGTTGTGGACTTGGCTGTAGTTTCTGTGGTTGTGGATTCGGCTGTAGGTTCTGAGGTTGTGGATTCAGCAGTAGATTTAGTGGTTGTGATTTCAGCTGTACTTTCTATGGTTGTGGATTCCGCTGTAGTTTCTATGGTTGTAGTTTCAGCTGTAGTTTCTGTGGTTGTGGATACAGCTGTAGTTTCTGTGGTTGTGGACTCGGTTGTGGGTTCTAAGGTTGTGGATTCAGCTGTAGTTTCTAAAGTTGTGGACTTGGCTGTAGTTTCTGAGGTTGTGGATTCAGCTGTAGATTCTAAGGTTGTGGATTCAGCTGTAGTTTCTATGGTTGTGGATTCAGCTGTAGTTTCTGTGGTTGTGGACTCGGTTCTAGGTTCTAATGTTGTGGTTTCTAAAGTTGTGGACTTGGCTGTAGTTTCTGAGGTTGTGGATTCAGCTGTAGATTCTGTGGTTGTGGATTCCGCTGTAGTTTCTATGGTTGTGGATTCATCTGTAGTTTCTGTGGTTGTGGACTCGGTTGTAGGTTCTAAGGTTGTGGATTCAGCTGTCGTTTCTAAAGTTGTGGACTTGGCTGTAGTTTCTGTGGTTGTGGATTCGGCTGTAGGTTCTGAGGTTGTGGATTCGGCAGTAGATTTAGTGGTTGTGATTTCAGCTGTACTTTCTATGGTTGTGGTTTCAGCTGTAGTTTCTATGGTTGTGGATTCCGCTGTAGTTTCTATGGTTGTAGTTTCAGCTGTAGTTTCTGTGGTTGTGAATTCAGCTGTAGTTTCTATAGTTGTGGACTTGGCTGTTGTTTCTGTGGTTATGGATTCGGCTGTAGTTTCTGAGGTTTTGGATACAGCTGTAGTTTCTGTGGTTGTGGACTCGGTTGTGGGTTCTAAGGTTGTGGATTCAGCTGTAGATTCTATGGTTGTGGATTCAGCTGTAGTTTCTATGGTTGTGGATTCAGCTGTAGTTTCTGTGGTTGTGGACTCTGTTCTAGGTTCTAAGGTTGTGGTTTCTAAAGTTGTGGACTTGTCTGTAGTTTCTGAGGTTGTGGATTCAGCTGTAGATTCTATGGTTGTGGATTCCGCTGTAGTTTCTATGGTTGTTGTTTCAGCTGTTGTTTCTGAAGTTGTGGATTCAGCTGTAGTTTCTGTGGTTGTGGACTCGGTTGTAGTTTCTGAGGTTGTGGATACAGCTGTAGTTTCTGTGGTTGTGGACTCGGTTTTGGGTTCTAAGGTTGTGGTTTCAGCTGTAGTTTCTAAAGTTGTGGACTTTTCTGTAGTTTCAGAGGTTGTGGATTCAGCTGTAGATTCTATGGTTGTGGATTCAGCTGTAGTTTCTATGGCTGTGGATTCAGCTGTAGTTTCTGTGGTTGTGGACTTGGCTGTAGGTTGTAAGGTTGTGGATTCAGCTGTCGTTTCTAAAGTTGTGGACTTGGCTGTAGTTTCTGTGGTTGTGGATTCGGCTGTAGGTTCTGAGGTTGTGGATTCAGCAGTAGATTGAGTGGTTGTGATTTCAGCTGTACTTTCTATGGTTGTGGTTTCAGCTGTAGTTTCTATGGTTGTGGATTCCGCTGTAGTCTCTATGGTTGTAGTTTCAGCTGTTGTTTCTGTGGTTGTGTATTCAGCTGTAGTTTCTATAGTTGTGGACTTGGCTGTTGTTTCTGTGGTTGTGGATTCGGCTGTCGTTTCTGAGGTTGTGGATTCAGCTGTAGTTTCTGTGGTTGTGGACTCGGTTGTAGGTTCTGAGGTTATGGATTCGGCTGTAGTTTCTGAGGTTGTGGATACAGCTGTAGTTTCTGTGGTTGTGGACTCGGTTGTAGGTTGTAAGGTTGTGGATTCAGCTGTAGTTTCTGTGGTTGTGGACTCGTTTGTAGTTTCTGAGGTTGTGGATACAGCTGTAGTTTCTGTGGTTGTGGACTCGGTTTTGGGTTCTAAGGTTGTGGATTCAGCTGTAGTTTATAAAGTTGTGGACTTGGCTGTAGTTTCTGAGGCTGTGGATTCAGCGGTAGATTCTATGGTTGTGGATTCAGCTGTAGTTTCTATGGTTGTGGATTCATCTGTAGTTTCTGTGGTTGTGGACTCGGTTGTAGGTTCTAAGGTTGTGGATTCAGCTGTCGTTTCTAAAGTTGTGGACTTGGCTGTAGTTTCTGTGGTTGTGGATTCGGCTGTAGGTTCTGAGGTTGTGGATTCAGCAGTAGATTTAGTGGTTGTGATTTCAGCTGTACTTTCTATGGTTGTGGATTCCGCTGTAGTTTCTATGGTTGTAGTTTCAGCTGTAGTTTCTGTGGTTGTGTATTCAGCTGTAGTTTCTATAGTTGTGGACTTGGCTGTTGTTTCTGTGGTTGTGGATTCGGCTGTCGTTTCTGAGGTTGTGGATTCAGCTGTAGTTTCTGTGGTTGTGGACTCGGTTGTAGGTTCTGAGGTTATGGATTCGGCTGTAGTTTCTGAGGTTTTGGATACAGCTGTAGTTTCTGTGGTTGTGGACTCGGTTGTGGGTTCTAAGGTTGTGGATTCAGCTGTAGTTTCTAAAGTTGTGGACTTGGCTGTAGTTTCTGAGGTTGTGGATTCAGCTGTAGATTCTATGGTTGTGGATTCAGCTGTAGTTTCTATGGTTGTGGATTCAGCTGTAGTTTCTGTGGTTGTGGACTCGGTTCTAGGTTCTAATGTTGTGGTTTCTAAAGTTGTGGACTTGGCTGTAGTTTCTGAGGTTGTGGATTCAGCTGTAGATTCTGTGGTTGTGGATTCCGCTGTAGTTTCTATGGTTGTGGATTCATCTGTAGTTTCTGTGGTTGTGGACTCGGTTGTAGGTTCTAAGGTTGTGGATTCAGCTGTCGTTTCTAAAGTTGTGGACTTGGCTGTAGTTTCTGTGGTTGTGGATTCGGCTGTAGGTTCTGAGGTTGTGGATTCGGCAGTAGATTTAGTGGTTGTGATTTCAGCTGTACTTTCTATGGTTGTGGTTTCAGCTGTAGTTTCTATGGTTGTGGATTCCGCTGTAGTTTCTATGGTTGTAGTTTCAGCTGTAGTTTCTGTGGTTGTGTATTCAGCTGTAGTTTCTATAGTTGTGGACTTGGCTGTTGTTTCTGTGGTTATGGATTCGGCTGTAGTTTCTGAGGTTTTGGATACAGCTGTAGTTTCTGTGGTTGTGGACTCGGTTGTGGGTTCTAAGGTTGTGGATTCAGCTGTGGTTTCTAAAGTTGTGGACTTGGCTGTAGTTTCTGAGGTTGTGGATTCAGCTGTAGATTCTATGGTTGTGGATTCAGCTGTCGTTTCTATGGTTGTGGATTCAGCTGTAGTTTCTGTGCTTGTGGACTCGGTTCTAGGTTCTAAGGTTGTGGTTTCTAAAGTTGTGGACTTGGCTGTAGTTTCTGAGGTTGTGGATTCACCTGTAGATTCTATGGTTGTGGATTCCGCTGTAGTTTCTATGGTTGTTGTTTCAGCTGTTGTTTCTGAAGTTGTGGATTCAGCTGTAGTTTCTGTGGTTGTGGACTCGGTTGTAGTTTCTGAGGTTGTGGATACAGCTGTAGTTTCTGTGGTTGTGGACTCGGTTTTGGGTTCTAAGGTTGTGGTTTCAGCTGTAGTTTCTAAAGTTGTGGACTTGGCTGTAGTTTCTGAAGTTTTGGATTCAGCTGTAGTTTCTAAGGTTGTGGACTTGGCTGTTGTTTCTGAGGTTGTGGATTCAGCTGTAGTTTCTAAAGTTGTGGACTTGGCTGATGTTTCTGTGGTTGTGGATTCGGCTGTAGATTCAGAGGTTGTGTATTCAGCAGTAGATTGAGTGGTTGTGATTTCAGCTGTTGTTTCAGTGGATGTAGATTCAGCTGTAGTTTCTGTGGTTGTGGACTCGGTTGTGGGTTCTAAGGTTGTGGATTCAGCTGTAGTTTCTAAAGTTGTGGACTTTTCTGTAGTTTCTGAGGTTGTGGATTCAGCTGTAGATTCTATGGTTGTGGATTCAGCTGTAGTTTCTATGGTTGTGGATTCAGCTGTAGTTTCTGTGGTTGTGGACTCGGCTGTAGGTTGTAAGGTTGTGGATTCAGCTGTCGTTTCTAAAGTTGTGGACTTGGCTGTAGTTTCTGTGGTTGTGGATTCGGCTGTAGGTTCTGAGGTTGTGGATTCAGCAGTAGATTGAGTGGTTGTGATTTCAGCTGTACTTTCTATGGTTGTGGTTTCAGCTGTAATTTCTATGGTTGTGGATTCCGCTGTAGTCTCTATGGTTGTAGTTTCAGCTGTTGTTTCTGTGGTTGTGTATTCAGCTGTAGTTTCTATAGTTGTGGACTTGGCTGTTGTTTCTGTGGTTGTGGATTCGGCTGTCGTTTCTGAGGTTGTGGATTCAGCTGTAGTTTCTGTGGTTGTGGACTCGGTTGTAGGTTCTGAGGTTATGGATTCGGCTGTAGTTTCTGAGGTTGTGGATACAGCTGTAGTTTCTGTGGTTGTGGACTCGGTTGTAGGATGTAAGGTTGTGGATTCAGCTGTAGTTTCTGTGGTTGTGGACTCGGTTGTAGGTTGTAAGGTTGTGGATTCAGCTGTTGTTTCTAAAGTTGTGGACTTTTCTGTAGTTTCTGAGGTTGTGGATTCAGCTGTAGATTCTATGGTTGTGGATTCATCTGTAGTTTCTATGGTTGTGGATTCAGCTGTAGTTTCTGTGCTTGTGGACTCGGTTGTAGGTTGTAAGGTTGTGGATTCAGCTGTTGTTTCTAAAGTTGTGGACTTGGCTGTAGTTTCTGTGGTTGTGGATTCGGCTGTAGGTTCTGAGGTTGTGGATTCAGCAGTAGATTGAGTGGTTGTGATTCCAGCTGTACTTTCTATGGTTGTGGTTTCAGCTGTAGTTTCTAAAGTTGTGGACTTGGCTGTTGTTTCTGTGGTTGTGGACTTGGCTGTAGTTTCTGTGGTTGTGGATTCGGCTGTCGTTTCTGAGGTTGTGAATTCAGCTGTAGTTTCTGTGGTTGTGGACTCGGTTGTAGGTTTTGAGGTTGTGGATTCAGCAGGTTTTAAAGTTTTGGATTCAGCTGTAGTTTCTGTGGTTGTGGACTTGGCTGTTGTTGGTTCTAAGGTTGTGGATTCAGCTGTAGTTTCTAAAGTTGTGGACTTGGCTGTAGTTTCTGAGGTTGTGGATTCAGCTGTAGATTCTATGGTTGTGGATTCCGCTGTAGTTTCTATGGTTGTGGTTTCAGCTGTTGTTTCTGAAGTTGTAGATTCAGCTGTAGTTTCTGTGGTTGTGGACTCGGTTTTAGTTTCTGAGGTTGTGGGTACAGCTGTAGTTTCTAAAGTTGTGGACTTGGCTGTAGTTTCTGAGGTTGTGGATTCAGCTGTAGATTCTATGGATGTGGATTCAGCTGTAGTTTCTATGTTTGTGGATTCGGCTGTAGGTTCTGAGGTTGTGGATTCAGCAGTAGATTTAGTGGTTGTGATTTCAGCTGTACTTTCTATGGTTGTGGTTTCAGCTGTAGTTTCTATGGTTGTGGATTCCGCTGTAGTTTCTATGGTTGTAGTTTCAGCTGTAGTTTCTGTGGTTGTGTATTCAGCTGTAGTTTCTATAGTTGTGGACTTGGCTGTTGTTTCTGTGGTTGTGGACTCGGTTTTGGGTTCTAAGGTTGTGGATTCAGCTGTAGTTTCTAAAGTTGTGGACTTGGCTGTAGTTTCTGAGGTTGTGGATTCAGCTGTAGATTCTATGGTTGTGGATTCAGCTGTAGTTTCTATGGTTGTGGATTCATCTGTAGTTTCTGTGGTTGTGGACTCGGTTGTAGGTTCTAAGGTTGTGGATTCAGCTGTCGTTTCTAAAGTTGTGGACTTGGCTGTAGTTTCTGTGGTTGTGGATTTGGCTGTAGGTTCTGAGGTTGTGGATTCAGTAGTAGATTGAGTGGTTGTGATTTCAGCTGTACTTTCTATGGTTGTGGTTTCAGCTGTAGTTTCTAAAGTTGTGGACTTGGCTGTTGTTTCTGTGGTTGTGGACTTGGCTGTAGTTTCTGAGGTTCTGGACTTGGCTGTTGTTTCTGTGCTTGTCGATTCGGCTGTAGATTCAGAGGTTGTGTATTCAGCAGTAAATTGAGTGGTTGTGATTTCAGCTGTTGTTTCTGTGGTTGTAGATTCAGCTGTAGTTTCTGTGGTTGTGGACTCGGTTGTGGGTTCTAAGGTTGTAGATTCAGCTGTAGTTTCTAAAGTTGTGGACTTGGCTGTAGTTTCTGAGGTTGTGGATTCAGCTGTAGATTCTATGGTTGTGGATTCCGCTGTAGTTTCTATGGTTGTGGTTTCAGCTGTTGTTTCTGAAGTTGTGGATTCAGCTGTAGTTTCTGTGGTTGTGGACTCGGTTGTAGTTTCTGAGGTTGTGGATACAGCTGTAGTTTCTGTGGTTGTGGACTCGGTTTTGGGTTCTAAGGTTGTGGATTCAGCTGTAGTTTCTATGGTTGTGGATTCCGCTGTAGTTTCTATGGTTGTGGTTTCAGCTGTTGTTTCTGAAGTTGTGGATTCAGCTGTAGTTTCTGTGGTTGTGGACTCGGTTGTAGTTTCTGAGGTTGTGGATACAGCTGTAGTTTCTGTGGTTGTGGACTCGGTTGTGGGTTCTAAGGTTGTGGATTCAGCTGTAGTTTCTAAAGTTGTGGACTTGGCTGTAGTTTCTGAGGTTGTGGATTCAGCTGTAGATTCTATGGTTGTGGATTCAGCTGTAGTTTCTATGGTTGTGGATTCAGCTGTAGTTTCTGTGGTTGTGGACTCGGTTCTAGGTTCTAATGTTGTGGTTTCTAAAGTTGTGGACTTGGCTGTAGTTTCTGAGGTTGTGGATTCAGCTGTAGATTCTGTGGTTGTGGATTCCGCTGTAGTTTCTATGGTTGTTGTTTCAGCTGTTGTTTCTGAAGTTGTGGATTCAGCTGTAGTTTCTAAAGTTGTGGACTTGGCTGATGTTTCTTTGGTTGTGGATTCGGCTGTAGATTCAGAGGTTGTGTATTCAGCAGTAGATTGAGTGGTTGTGATTTCAGCTGTTGTTTCAGTGGATGTAGATTCAGCTGTAGTTTCTGTGGTTGTGGACTCCGTTGTGGGTTCTAAGGTTGTGGATTCAGCTGTAGTTTCTAAAGTTGTGGACTTTTCTGTAGTTTCTGAGGTTGTGGATTCAGCTGTAGATTCTATGGTTGTGGATTCAGCTGTAGTTTCTATGGTTGTGGATTCAGCTGTAGTTTCTGTGGTTGTGGACTCGGCTGTAGGTTGTAAGGTTGTGGATTCAGCTGTTGTTTCTAAAGTTGTGGACTTGGCTGTAGTTTCTGAGGTTTTGGATTCAGCTGTAGTTTCTGTGGTTGTGGACTCGGTTTTGGGTTCTAAGGTTGTGGATTCAGCTGTAGTTTCTAAAGTTGTGGACTTGGCTGTAGTTTCTGAGGTTGTGGATTCAGCTGTAGATTCTATGGTTGTGGATTCAGCTGTAGTTTCTATGGTTGTGGATTCATCTGTAGTTTCTGTGGTTGTGGACTCGGTTGTAGGTTCTAAGGTTGTGGATTCAGCTGTCGTTTCTAAAGTTGTGGACTTGGCTGTAGTTTCTGTGGTTGTGGATTCGGCTGTAGGTTCTGAGGTTGTGGATTCAGTAGTAGATTGAGTGGTTGTGATTTCAGCTGTACTTTCTATGGTTGTGGTTTCAGCTGTAGTTTCTAAAGTTGTGGACTTGGCTGTTGTTTCTGTGGTTGTGGACTTGGCTGTAGTTTCTGAGGTTCTGGACTTGGCTGTTGTTTCTGTGCTTGTCGATTCGGCTGTAGATTCAGAGGTTGTGTATTCAGCAGTAAATTGAGTGGTTGTGATTTCAGCTGTTTTTTCTGTGGTTGTAGATTCAGCTGTAGTTTCTGTGGTTGTGGACTCGGTTGTGGGTTCTAAGGTTGTAGATTCAGCTGTAGTTTCTAAAGTTGTGGACTTGGCTGTAGTTTCTGAGGTTGTGGATTCAGCTGTAGATTCTATGGTTGTGGATTCCGCTGTAGTTTTTATGGTTGTGGTTTCAGCTGTTGTTTCTGAAGTTGTGGATTCAGCTGTAGTTTCTGTGGTTGTGGACTCGGTTGTAGTTTCTGAGGTTGTGGATACAGCTGTAGTTTCTGTGGTTGTGGACTCGGTTTTGGGTTCTAAGGTTGTGGATTCAGCTGTAGTTTCTAAAGTTGTAGACTTGGCTGTAGTTTCTGGGGTTGTGGATTCATCTGTAGTTTCTGTGGTTGTGGACTCGGTTGTGGGTTCTAAGGTTGTGGATTCAGCTGTAGTTTCTAAAGTTGTGGACTTGGCTGTAGTTTCTGAGGTTGTGGATTCAGCTGTAGATTCTATGGTTGTGGATTCAGCTGTAGTTTCTATGGTTGTGGATTCAGCTGTAGTTTCTGTGGTTGTGGACTCGGTTCTAGGTTCTAATGTTGTGGTTTCTAAAGTTGTGGACTTGGCTGTAGTTTCTGAGGTTGTGGATTCAGCTGTAGATTCTGTGGTTGTGGATTCCGCTGTAGTTTCTATGGTTGTGGTTTCAGCTGTTGTTTCTGAAGTTGTGGATTCAGCTGTAGTTTCTGTGGTTGTGGACTCGGTTGTAGTTTCTGAGGTTGTGGATACAGCTGTAGTTTCTGTGGTTGTGGACTCGGTTTTGGGTTCTAAGGTTGTGGATTCAGCTGTAGTTTCTAAAGTTGTGGACTTGGCTGTAGTTTCTGAGGTTGTGGATTCAGCTGTAGATTCTATGGTTGTGGATTCAGCTGTAGTTTCTATGGTTGTGGATTCATCTGTAGTTTCTGTGGTTGTGGACTCGGTTGTAGGTTCTAAGGTTGTGGATTCAGCTGTCGTTTCTAAAGTTGTGGACTTGGCTGTAGTTTCTGTGGTTGTGGATTCGGCTGTAGGTTCTGAGGTTGTGGATTCAGTAGTAGATTGAGTGGTTGTGATTTCAGCTGTACTTTCTATGGTTGTGGTTTCAGCTGTAGTTTCTAAAGTTGTGGACTTGGCTGTTGTTTCTGTGGTTGTGGACTTGGCTGTAGTTTCTGAGGTTCTGGACTTGGCTGTTGTTTCTGTGCTTGTCGATTCGGCTGTAGATTCAGAGGCTGTGTATTCAGCAGTAAATTGAGTGGTTGTGATTTCAGCTGTTGTTTCTGTGGTTGTAGATTCAGCTGTAGTTTCTGTGGTTGTGGACTCGGTTGTGGGTTCTAAGGTTGTAGATTCAGCTGTAGTTTCTAAAGTTGTGGACTTGGCTGTAGTTTCTGAGGTTGTGGATTCAGCTGTAGATTCTATGGTTGTGGATTCCGCTGTAGTTTCTATGGTTGTGGTTTCAGCTGTTGTTTCTGAAGTTGTGGATTCAGCTGTAGTTTCTGTGGTTGTGGACTCGGTTGTAGTTTCTGAGGTTGTGGATACAGCTGTAGTTTCTGTGGTTGTGGACTCGGTTTTGGGTTCTAAGGTTGTGGATTCAGCTGTAGTTTCTAAAGTTGTAGACTTGGCTGTAGTTTCTGGGGTTGTGGATTCATCTGTAGTTTCTGTGGTTGTGGACTCGGTTGTGGGTTCTAAGGTTGTGGATTCAGCTGTAGTTTCTAAAGTTGTGGACTTGGCTGTAGTTTCTGAGGTTGTGGATTCAGCTGTAGATTCTATGGTTGTGGATTCAGCTGTAGTTTCTATGGTTGTGGATTCAGCTGTAGTTTCTGTGGTTGTGGACTCGGTTCTAGGTTCTAATGTTGTGGTTTCTAAAGTTGTGGACTTGGCTGTAGTTTCTGAGGTTGTGGATTCAGCTGTAGATTCTGTGGTTGTGGATTCCGCTGTAGTTTCTATGGTTGTGGTTTCAGCTGTTGTTTCTGAAGTTGTGGATTCAGCTGTAGTTTCTGTGGTTGTGGACTCGGTTGTAGTTTCTGAGGTTGTGGATACAGCTGTAGTTTCTGTGGTTGTGGACTCGGTTTTGGGTTCTAAGGTTGTGGATTCAGCTGTAGTTTCTAAAGTTGTGGACTTGGCTGTATTTTCTGAGGTTGTGGATTCAGCTGTAGATTCTATGGTTGTGGATTCAGCTGTAGTTTCTATGGTTGTGGATTCATCTGTAGTTTCTGTGGTTGTGGACTCGGTTGTAGGTTCTAAGGTTGTGGATTCAGCTGTCGTTTCTAAAGTTGTGGACTTGGCTGTAGTTTCTGTGGTTGTGGATTCGGCTGTAGGTTCTGAGGTTGTGGATTCAGTAGTAGATTGAGTGGTTGTGATTTCAGCTGTACTTTCTATGGTTGTGGTTTCAGCTGTAGTTTCTAAAGTTGTGGACTTGGCTGTTGTTTCTGTGGTTGTGGACTTGGCTGTAGTTTCTGAGGTTCTGGACTTGGCTGTTGTTTCTCTGCTTGTCGATTCGGCTGTAGATTCAGAGGTTGTGTATTCAGCAGTAAATTGAGTGGTTGTGATTTCAGCTGTTGTTTCTGTGGTTGTAGATTCAGCTGTTGTTTCTGTGGTTGTGGACTCGGTTGTGGGTTCTAAGGTTGTAGATTCAGCTGTAGTTTCTAAAGTTGTGGACTTGGCTGTAGTTTCTGAGGTTGTGGATTCAGCTGTAGATTCTATGGTTGTGGATTCCGCTGTAGTTTCTATGGTTGTGGTTTCAGCTGTTGTTTCTGAAGTTGTGGATTCAGCTGTAGTTTCTGTGGTTGTGGACTCGGTTGTAGTTTCTGAGGTTGTGGATACAGCTGTAGTTTCTGTGGTTGTGGACTCGGTTTTGGGTTCTAAGGTTGTGGATTCAGCTGTAGTTTCTAAAGTTTTGGACTTGGCTGTAGTTTCTGAGGTTGTGGATTCATCTGTAGTTTCTGTGGTTGTGGACTCGGTTGTAGGTTCTAAGGTTGTGGATTCAGCTGTCGTTTCTAAAGTTGTGGACTTGGCTGTAGTTTCTGTGGTTGTGGATTCGGCTGTAGGTTCTGAGGTTGTGGATTCAGTAGTAGATTGAGTGGTTGTGATTTCAGCTGTACTTTCTATGGTTGTGGTTTCAGCTGTAGTTTCTAAAGTTGTGGACTTGGCTGTTGTTTCTGTGGTTGTGGACTTGGCTGTAGTTTCTGAGGTTCTGGACTTGGCTGTTGTTTCTGTGCTTGTCGATTCGGCTGTAGATTCAGAGGTTGTGTATTCAGCAGTAGATTGAGTGGTTGTGATTTCAGCTGTTGTTTCTGTGGTTGTAGATTCAGCTGTAGTTTCTGTGGTTGTGGACTCGGTTGTGGGTTCTAAGGTTGTGGATTCAGCTGTAGTTTCTAAAGTTGTGGACTTGGCTGTAGTTTCTGAGGTTGTGGATTCAGCTGTAGATTCTATGGTTGTGGATTCCGCTGTAGTTTCTATGTTTGTGGTTTCAGCTGTTGTTTCTGAAGTTGTGGATTCAGCTGTAGTTTCTGTGGTTGTGGACTCGGTTGTAGTTTCTGAGGTTGTGGATACAGCTGTAGTTTCTGTGGTTGTGGACTCGGTTGTAGGTTCTAAGGTTGTGGATTCAGCTGTCGTTTCTAAAGTTGTGGACTTGGCTGTAGTTTCTGTGGTTGTGGATTCGGCTGTAGGTTCTGAGGTTGTGGATTCAGTAGTAGATTGAGTGGTTGTGATTTCAGCTGTACTTTCTATGGTTGTGGTTTCAGCTGTAGTTTCTAAAGTTGTGGACTTGGCTGTTGTTTCTGTGGTTGTGGACTTGGCTGTAGTTTCTGAGGTTCTGGACTTGGCTGTTGTTTCTGTGCTTGTCGATTCGGCTGTAGATTCAGAGGTTGTGTATTCAGCAGTAGATTGAGTGGTTGTGATTTCAGCTGTTGTTTCTGTGGTTGTAGATTCAGCTGTAGTTTCTGTGGTTGTGGACTCGGTTGTGGGTTCTAAGGTTGTGGATTCAGCTGTAGTTTCTAAAGTTGTGGACTTGGCTGTAGTTTCTGAGGTTGTGGATTCAGCTGTAGATTCTATGGTTGTGGATTCCGCTGTAGTTTCTATGTTTGTGGTTTCAGCTGTTGTTTCTGAAGTTGTGGATTCAGCTGTAGTTTCTGTGGTTGTGGACTCGGTTGTAGTTTCTGAGGTTGTGGATACAGCTGTAGTTTCTGTGGTTGTGGACTCGGTTTTGGGTTCTAAGGTTGTGGATTCAGCTGTAGTTTCTAAAGTTGTGGACTTGGCTGTAGTTTCTGAGGTTGTGGATTCAGCTGTAGTTTCTAAAGTTGTGGACTTGGCTGTAGTTTCTGAAGTTTTGGATTCAGCTGTAGTTTCTAAGGTTGTGGACTTGGCTGTTGTTTCTGAGGTTGTGGATTCAGCTGTAGATTCTGTGGTTGTGGACTTGGCTGTAGTTTCTGGGGTTGTGGATTCATCTGTAGTTTCTGTGGTTGTGGACTCGGTTGTGGGTTCTAAGGTTGTGGATTCAGCTGTAGTTTCTAAAGTTGTGGACTTGGCTGTAGTTTCTGAGGTTGTGGATTCAGCTGTAGATTCTATGGTTGTGGATTCAGCTGTAGTTTCTATGGTTGTGGATTCAGCTGTAGTTTCTGTGGTTGTGGACTCGGTTCTAGGTTCTAATGTTGTGGTTTCTAAAGTTGTGGACTTGGCTGTAGTTTCTGAGGTTGTGGATTCAGCTGTAGATTCTGTGGTTGTGGATTCCGCTGTAGTTTCTATGGTTGTGGTTTCAGCTGTTGTTTCTGAAGTTGTGGATTCAGCTGTAGTTTCTGTGGTTGTGGACTCGGTTGTAGTTTCTGAGGTTGTGGATACAGCTGTAGTTTCTGTGGTTGTGGACTCGGTTTTGGGTTCTAAGGTTGTGGATTCAGCTGTAGTTTCTAAAGTTGTGGACTTGGCTGTATTTTCTGAGGTTGTGGATTCAGCTGTAGATTCTATGGTTGTGGATTCAGCTGTAGTTTCTATGGTTGTGGATTCATCTGTAGTTTCTGTGGTTGTGGACTCGGTTGTAGGTTCTAAGGTTGTGGATTCAGCTGTCGTTTCTAAAGTTGTGGACTTGGCTGTAGTTTCTGTGGTTGTGGATTCGGCTGTAGGTTCTGAGGTTGTGGATTCAGTAGTAGATTGAGTGGTTGTGATTTCAGCTGTACTTTCTATGGTTGTGGTTTCAGCTGTAGTTTCTAAAGTTGTGGACTTGGCTGTTGTTTCTGTGGTTGTGGACTTGGCTGTAGTTTCTGAGGTTCTGGACTTGGCTGTTGTTTCTCTGCTTGTCGATTCGGCTGTAGATTCAGAGGTTGTGTATTCAGCAGTAAATTGAGTGGTTGTGATTTCAGCTGTTGTTTCTGTGGTTGTAGATTCAGCTGTTGTTTCTGTGGTTGTGGACTCGGTTGTGGGTTCTAAGGTTGTAGATTCAGCTGTAGTTTCTAAAGTTGTGGACTTGGCTGTAGTTTCTGAGGTTGTGGATTCAGCTGTAGATTCTATGGTTGTGGATTCCGCTGTAGTTTCTATGGTTGTGGTTTCAGCTGTTGTTTCTGAAGTTGTGGATTCAGCTGTAGTTTCTGTGGTTGTGGACTCGGTTGTAGTTTCTGAGGTTGTGGATACAGCTGTAGTTTCTGTGGTTGTGGACTCGGTTTTGGGTTCTAAGGTTGTGGATTCAGCTGTAGTTTCTAAAGTTTTGGACTTGGCTGTAGTTTCTGAGGTTGTGGATTCATCTGTAGTTTCTGTGGTTGTGGACTCGGTTGTAGGTTCTAAGGTTGTGGATTCAGCTGTCGTTTCTAAAGTTGTGGACTTGGCTGTAGTTTCTGTGGTTGTGGATTCGGCTGTAGGTTCTGAGGTTGTGGATTCAGTAGTAGATTGAGTGGTTGTGATTTCAGCTGTACTTTCTATGGTTGTGGTTTCAGCTGTAGTTTCTAAAGTTGTGGACTTGGCTGTTGTTTCTGTGGTTGTGGACTTGGCTGTAGTTTCTGAGGTTCTGGACTTGGCTGTTGTTTCTGTGCTTGTCGATTCGGCTGTAGATTCAGAGGTTGTGTATTCAGCAGTAGATTGAGTGGTTGTGATTTCAGCTGTTGTTTCTGTGGTTGTAGATTCAGCTGTAGTTTCTGTGGTTGTGGACTCGGTTGTGGGTTCTAAGGTTGTGGATTCAGCTGTAGTTTCTAAAGTTGTGGACTTGGCTGTAGTTTCTGAGGTTGTGGATTCAGCTGTAGATTCTATGGTTGTGGATTCCGCTGTAGTTTCTATGTTTGTGGTTTCAGCTGTTGTTTCTGAAGTTGTGGATTCAGCTGTAGTTTCTGTGGTTGTGGACTCGGTTGTAGTTTCTGAGGTTGTGGATACAGCTGTAGTTTCTGTGGTTGTGGACTCGGTTGTAGGTTCTAAGGTTGTGGATTCAGCTGTCGTTTCTAAAGTTGTGGACTTGGCTGTAGTTTCTGTGGTTGTGGATTCGGCTGTAGGTTCTGAGGTTGTGGATTCAGTAGTAGATTGAGTGGTTGTGATTTCAGCTGTACTTTCTATGGTTGTGGTTTCAGCTGTAGTTTCTAAAGTTGTGGACTTGGCTGTTGTTTCTGTGGTTGTGGACTTGGCTGTAGTTTCTGAGGTTCTGGACTTGGCTGTTGTTTCTGTGCTTGTCGATTCGGCTGTAGATTCAGAGGTTGTGTATTCAGCAGTAGATTGAGTGGTTGTGATTTCAGCTGTTGTTTCTGTGGTTGTAGATTCAGCTGTAGTTTCTGTGGTTGTGGACTCGGTTGTGGGTTCTAAGGTTGTGGATTCAGCTGTAGTTTCTAAAGTTGTGGACTTGGCTGTAGTTTCTGAGGTTGTGGATTCAGCTGTAGATTCTATGGTTGTGGATTCCGCTGTAGTTTCTATGTTTGTGGTTTCAGCTGTTGTTTCTGAAGTTGTGGATTCAGCTGTAGTTTCTGTGGTTGTGGACTCGGTTGTAGTTTCTGAGGTTGTGGATACAGCTGTAGTTTCTGTGGTTGTGGACTCGGTTTTGGGTTCTAAGGTTGTGGATTCAGCTGTAGTTTCTAAAGTTGTGGACTTGGCTGTAGTTTCTGAGGTTGTGGATTCAGCTGTAGATTCTATGGTTGTGGATTCAGCTGTAGTTTCTATGGTTGTGGATTCATCTGTAGTTTCTGTGGTTGTGGACTCGGTTGTAGGTTCTAAGGTTGTGGATTCAGCTGTAGTTTCTAAAGTTGTGGACTTGGCTGTAGTTTCTGAAGTTTTGGATTCAGCTGTAGTTTCTAAGGTTGTGGACTTGGCTGTTGTTTCTGAGGTTGTGGATTCAGCTGTAGTTTCTAAAGTTGTGGACTTGGCTGATGTTTCTGTGGTTGTGGATTCGGCTGTAGATTCAGAGGTTGTGGATTCCGCTGTAGTTTCTATGGTTGTTGTTTCAGCTGTTGTTTCTGAAGTTGTGGATTCAGCTGTAGTTTCTAAAGTTGTGGACTTGGCTGATGTTTCTGTGGTTGTGGATTCGGCTGTAGATTCAGAGGTTGTGTATTCAGCAGTAGATTGAGTGGTTGTGATTTCAGCTGTTGTTTCAGTGGATGTAGATTCAGCTGTAGTTTCTGTGGTTGTGGACTCCGTTGTGGGTTCTAAGGTTGTGGATTCAGCTGTAGTTTCTAAAGTTGTGGACTTTTCTGTAGTTTCTGAGGTTGTGGATTCATCTGTAGTTTCTGTGGTTGTGGACTCGGTTGTAGGTTCTAAGGTTGTGGATTCAGCTGTCGTTTCTAAAGTTGTGGACTTGGCTGTAGTTTCTGTGGTTGTGGATTCGGCTGTAGGTTCTGAGGTTGTGGATTCAGTAGTAGATTGAGTGGTTGTGATTTCAGCTGTACTTTCTATGGTTGTGGTTTCAGCTGTAGTTTCTAAAGTTGTGGACTTGGCTGTTGTTTCTGTGGTTGTGGACTTGGCTGTAGTTTCTGAGGTTCTGGACTTGGCTGTTGTTTCTGTGCTTGTCGATTCGGCTGTAGATTCAGAGGTTGTGTATTCAGCAGTAGATTGAGTGGTTGTGATTTCAGCTGTTGTTTCTGTGGTTGTAGATTCAGCTGTAGTTTCTGTGGTTGTGGACTCGGTTGTGGGTTCTAAGGTTGTGGATTCAGCTGTAGTTTCTAAAGTTGTGGACTTGGCTGTAGTTTCTGAGGTTGTGGATTCAGCTGTAGATTCTATGGTTGTGGATTCCGCTGTAGTTTCTATGGTTGTGGTTTCAGCTGTTGTTTCTGAAGTTGTGGATTCAGCTGTAGTTTCTGTGGTTGTGGACTTGGTTGTAGTTTCTGAGGTTGTGGATACAGCTGTAGTTTCTGTGGTTGTGGACTCGGTTTTGGGTTCTAAGGTTGTGGATTCAGCTGTAGTTTCTAAAGTTGTGGACTTGGCTGTAGTTTCTGTGGTTGTGGATTCGGCTGTAGGTTCTGAGGTTGTGGATTCAGTAGTAGATTGAGTGGTTGTGATTTCAGCTGTACTTTCTATGGTTGTGGTTTCAGCTGTAGTTTCTAAAGTTGTGGACTTGGCTGTTGTTTCTGTGGTTGTGGACTTGGCTGTAGTTTCTGAGGTTCTGGACTTGGCTGTTGTTTCTGTGCTTGTCGATTCGGCTGTAGATTCAGAGGTTGTGTATTCAACAGTAGATTGAGTGGTTGTGATTTCAGCTGTTGTTTCTGTGGTTGTAGATTCAGCTGTAGTTTCTGTGGTTGTGGACTCGGTTGTGGGTTCTAAGGTTGTGGATTCAGCTGTAGTTTCTAAAGTTGTGGACTTGGCTGTAGTTTCTGAGGTTGTGGATTCAGCTGTAGATTCTATGGTTGTGGATTCCGCTGTAGTTTCTATGGTTGTGGTTTCAGCTGTTTTTTCTGAAGTTGTGGATTCAGCTGTAGTTTCTGTGGTTGTGGACTCGGTTGTAGTTTCTGAGGTTGTGGATACAGCTGTAGTTTCTGTGGTTGTGGACTCGGTTTTGGGTTCTAAGGTTGTGGATTCAGCTGTAGTTTCTAAAGTTGTGGACTTGGCTGTAGTTTCTGAAGTTGTGGATTCAGCTGTAGATTCTATGGTTGTGGATTCAGCTGTAGTTTCTATGGTTGTGGATTCATCTGTAGTTTCTGTGGTTGTGGACTCGGTTGTAGGTTCTAAGGTTGTGGATTCAGCTGTCGTTTCTAAAGTTGTGGACTTGGCTGTAGTTTCTGTGGTTGTGGATTCGGCTGTAGGTTCTGAGGTTGTGGATTCAGTAGTAGATTGAGTGGTTGTGATTTCAGCTGTACTTTCTATGGTTGTGGTTTCAGCTGTAGTTTCTAAAGTTGTGGACTTGGCTGTTGTTTCTGTGGTTGTGGACTTGGCTGTAGTTTCTGAGGTTCTGGACTTGGCTGTTGTTTCTGTGCTTGTCGATTCGGCTGTAGATTCAGAGGTTGTGTATTCAGCAGTAAATTGAGTGGTTGTGATTTCAGCTGTTGTTTCTGTGGTTGTAGATTCAGCTGTAGTTTCTGTGGTTGTGGACTCGGTTGTGGGTTCTAAGGTTGTAGATTCAGCTGTAGTTTCTAAAGTTGTGGACTTGGCTGTAGTTTCTGAGGTTGTGGATTCAGCTGTAGATTCTATGGTTGTGGATTCCGCTGTAGTTTCTATGGTTGTGGTTTCAGCTGTTGTTTCTGAAGTTGTGGATTCAGCTGTAGTTTCTGTGGTTGTGGACTCGGTTGTAGTTTCTGAGGTTGTGGATACAGCTGTAGTTTCTGTGGTTGTGGACTCGGTTTTGGGTTCTAAGGTTGTGGATTTAGCTGTAGTTTCTAAAGTTGTAGACTTGGCTGTAGTTTCTGGGGTTGTGGATTCATCTGTAGTTTCTGTGGTTGTGGACTCGGTTGTGGGTTCTAAGGTTGTGGATTCAGCTGTAGTTTCTAAAGTTGTGGACTTGGCTGTAGTTTCTGAGGTTGTGGATTCAGCTGTAGATTCTATGGTTGTGGATTCAGCTGTAGTTTCTATGGTTGTGGATTCAGCTGTAGTTTCTGTGGTTGTGGACTCGGTTCTAGGTTCTAATGTTGTGGTTTCTAAAGTTGTGGACTTGGCTGTAGTTTCTGAGGTTGTGGATTCAGCTGTAGATTCTGTGGTTGTGGATTCCGCTGTAGTTTCTATGGTTGTGGTTTCAGCTGTTGTTTCTGAAGTTGTGGAGTCAGCTGTAGTTTCTGTGGTTGTGGACTCGGTTGTAGTTTCTGAGGTTGTGGATACAGCTGTAGTTTCTGTGGTTGTGGACTCGGTTTTGGGTTCTAAGGTTGTGGATTCAGCTGTAGTTTCTAAAGTTGTGGACTTGGCTGTAGTTTCTGAGGTTGTGGATTCAGCTGTAGATTCTATGGTTGTGGATTCAGCTGTAGTTTCTATGGTTGTGGATTCATCTGTAGTTTCTGTGGTTGTGGACTCGGTTGTAGGTTCTAAGGTTGTGGATTCAGCTGTCGTTTCTAAAGTTGTGGACTTGGCTGTAGTTTCTGTGGTTGTGGATTCGGCTGTAGGTTCTGAGGTTGTGGATTCAGTAGTAGATTGAGTGGTTGTGATTTCAGCTGTACTTTCTATGGTTGTGGTTTCAGCTGTAGTTTCTAAAGTTGTGGACTTGGCTGTTGTTTCTGTGGTTGTGGACTTGGCTGTAGTTTCTGAGGTTCTGGACTTGGCTGTTGTTTCTCTGCTTGTCGATTCGGCTGTAGATTCAGAGGTTGTGTATTCAGCAGTAAATTGAGTGGTTGTGATTTCAGCTGTTGTTTCTGTGGTTGTGGACTCGGTTGTGGGTTCTAAGGTTGTAGATTCAGCTGTAGTTTCTAAAGTTGTGGACTTGGCTGTAGTTTCTGAGGTTGTGGATTCAGCTGTAGATTCTATGGTTGTGGATTCCGCTGTAGTTTCTATGGTTGTGGTTTCAGCTGTTGTTTCTGAAGTTGTGGATTCAGCTGTAGTTTCTGTGGTTGTGGACTCGGTTGTAGTTTCTGAGGTTGTGGATACAGCTGTAGTTTCTGTGGTTGTGGACTCGGTTTTGGGTTCTAAGGTTGTGGATTCAGCTGTAGTTTCTAAAGTTTTGGACTTGGCTGTAGTTTCTGAGGTTGTGGATTCATCTGTAGTTTCTGTGGTTGTGGACTCGGTTGTAGGTTCTAAGGTTGTGGATTCAGCTGTCGTTTCTAAAGTTGTGGACTTGGCTGTAGTTTCTGTGGTTGTGGATTCGGCTGTAGGTTCTGAGGTTGTGGATTCAGTAGTAGATTGAGTGGTTGTGATTTCAGCTGTACTTTCTATGGTTGTGGTTTCAGCTGTAGTTTCTAAAGTTGTGGACTTGGCTGTTGTTTCTGTGGTTGTGGACTTGGCTGTAGTTTCTGAGGTTCTGGACTTGGCTGTTGTTTCTGTGCTTGTCGATTCGGCTGTAGATTCAGAGGTTGTGTATTCAGCAGTAGATTGAGTGGTTGTGATTTCAGCTGTTGTTTCTGTGGTTGTAGATTCAGCTGTAGTTTCTGTGGTTGTGGACTCGGTTGTGGGTTCTAAGGTTGTGGATTCAGCTGTAGTTTCTAAAGTTGTGGACTTGGCTGTAGTTTCTGAGGTTGTGGATTCAGCTGTAGATTCTATGGTTGTGGATTCCGCTGTAGTTTCTATGGTTGTGGTTTCAGCTGTTGTTTCTGAAGTTGTGGATTCAGCTGTAGTTTCTGTGGTTGTGGACTCGGTTGTAGTTTCTGAGGTTGTGGATACAGCTGTAGTTTCTGTGGTTGTGGACTCGGTTTTGGGTTCTAAGGTTGTGGATTCAGCTGTAGTTTCTAAAGTTGTGGACTTGGCTGTAGTTTCTGAGGTTGTGGATTCAGCTGTAGATTCTATGGTTGTGGATTCAGCTGTAGTTTCTATGGTTGTGGATTCATCTGTAGTTTCTGTGGTTGTGGACTCGGTTGTAGGTTCTAAGGTTGTGGATTCAGCTGTAGTTTCTAAAGTTGTGGACTTGGCTGTAGTTTCTGAAGTTTTGGATTCAGCTGTAGTTTCTAAGGTTGTGGACTTGGCTGTTGTTTCTGAGGTTGTGGATTCAGCTGTAGTTTCTAAAGTTGTGGACTTGGCTGATGTTTCTGTGGTTGTGGATTCGGCTGTAGATTCAGAGGTTGTGGATTCAGCTGTAGTTTCTATGGTTGTTGTTTCAGCTGTTGTTTCTGAAGTTGTGGATTCAGCTGTAGTTTCTAAAGTTGTGGACTTGGCTGATGTTTCTGTGGTTGTGGATTCGGCTGTAGATTCAGAGGTTGTGTATTCAGCAGTAGATTGAGTGGTTGTGATTTCAGCTGTTGTTTCAGTGGATGTAGATTCAGCTGTAGTTTCTGTGGTTGTGGACTCCGTTGTGGGTTCTAAGGTTGTGGATTCAGCTGTAGTTTCTAAAGTTGTGGACTTTTCTGTAGTTTCTGAGGTTGTGGATTCATCTGTAGTTTCTGTGGTTGTGGACTCGGTTGTAGGTTCTAAGGTTGTGGATTCAGCTGTCGTTTCTAAAGTTGTGGACTTGGCTGTAGTTTCTGTGGTTGTGGATTCGGCTGTAGGTTCTGAGGTTGTGGATTCAGTAGTAGATTGAGTGGTTGTGATTTCAGCTGTACTTTCTATGGTTGTGGTTTCAGCTGTAGTTTCTAAAGTTGTGGACTTGGCTGTTGTTTCTGTGGTTGTGGACTTGGCTGTAGTTTCTGAGGTTCTGGACTTGGCTGTTGTTTCTGTGCTTGTCGATTCGGCTGTAGATTCAGAGGTTGTGTATTCAGCAGTAGATTGAGTGGTTGTGATTTCAGCTGTTGTTTCTGTGGTTGTAGATTCAGCTGTAGTTTCTGTGGTTGTGGACTCGGTTGTGGGTTCTAAGGTTGTGGATTCAGCTGTAGTTTCTAAAGTTGTGGACTTGGCTGTAGTTTCTGAGGTTGTGGATTCAGCTGTAGATTCTATGGTTGTGGATTCCGCTGTAGTTTCTATGGTTGTGGTTTCAGCTGTTGTTTCTGAAGTTGTGGATTCAGCTGTAGTTTCTGTGGTTGTGGACTTGGTTGTAGTTTCTGAGGTTGTGGATACAGCTGTAGTTTCTGTGGTTGTGGACTCGGTTTTGGGTTCTAAGGTTGTGGATTCAGCTGTAGTTTCTAAAGTTGTGGACTTGGCTGTAGTTTCTGAGGTTGTGGATTCAGCTGTAGATTCTATGGTTGTGGATTCAGCTGTAGTTTCTATGGTTGTGGATTCATCTGTAGTTTCTGTGGTTGTGGACTCGGTTGTAGGTTCTAAGGTTGTGGATTCAGCTGTAGTTTCTAAAGTTGTGGACTTGGCTGTAGTTTCTGAAGTTTTGGATTCAGCTGTAGTTTCTAAGGTTGTGGACTTGGCTGTTGTTTCTGAGGTTGTGGATTCAGCTGTAGTTTCTAAAGTTGTGGACTTGGCTGATGTTTCTGTGGTTGTGGATTCGGCTGTAGATTCAGAGGTTGTGTATTCAGCAGTAGATTGAGTGGTTGTGATTTCAGCTGTTGTTTCAGTGGATGTAGATTCAGCTGTAGTTTCTGTGGTTGTGGACTTGGTTGTGGGTTCTAAGGTTGTGGATTCAGCTGTAGTTTCTAAAGTTGTGGACTTGGCTCTAGTTTCTGAGGTTGTGGATTCAGCTGTAGATTCTATGGTTGTGGATTCCGCTGTAGTTTCTATGGTTGTGGATTCAGCTGTAGTTTCTGTGGTTGTGGACTCGGTTGTAGTTTCTGAGGTTGTGGATACAGCTGTAGTTTCTGTGGTTGTGGACTCGGTTGTGGGTTCTAAGGTTGTGGATTCAGCTGTAGTTTCTAAAGTTGTGGACTTGGCTGTAGTTTCTGAGGTTGTGGATTCAGCTGTAGATTCTATGGTTGTGGATTCAGCTGTAGTTTCTATGGTTGTGGATTCAGCTGTAGTTTCTGTGGTTGTGGACTCGGTTCTAGGTTCTAATGTTGTGGTTTCTAAAGTTGTGGACTTGGCTGTAGTTTCTGAGGTTGTGGATTCAGCTGTAGATTCTATGGTTGTGGATTCCGCTGTAGTTTCTATGGTTGTGGTTTCAGCTGTTGTTTCTGAAGTTGTGGATTCAGCTGTAGTTTCTGTGGTTGTGGACTTGGTTGTAGTTTCTGAGGTTGTGGATACAGCTGTAGTTTCTGTGGTTGTGGACTCGGTTTTGGGTTCTAAGGTTGTGGATTCAGCTGTAGTTTCTAAAGTTGTGGACTTGGCTGTAGTTTCTGAGGTTGTGGATTCAGCTGTAGATTCTATGGTTGTGGATTCAGCTGTAGTTTCTATGGTTGTGGATTCATCTGTAGTTTCTGTGGTTGTGGACTCGGTTGTAGGTTCTAAGGTTGTGGATTCAGCTGTAGTTTCTAAAGTTGTGGACTTGGCTGTAGTTTCTGAAGTTTTGGATTCAGCTGTAGTTTCTGTGGTTGTGGACTTGGTTGTGGGTTCTAAGGTTGTGGATTCAGCTGTAGTTTCTAAAGTTGTGGACTTGGCTCTAGTTTCTGAGGTTGTGGATTCAGCTGTAGATTCTATGGTTGTGGATTCCGCTGTAGTTTCTATGGTTGTGGATTCAGCTGTAGTTTCTGTGGTTGTGGACTCGGTTGTAGTTTCTGAGGTTGTGGATACAGCTGTAGTTTCTGTGGTTGTGGACTCGGTTGTGGGTTCTAAGGTTGTGGATTCAGCTGTAGTTTCTAAAGTTGTGGACTTGGCTGTAGTTTCTGAGGTTGTGGATTCAGCTGTAGATTCTATGGTTGTGGATTCAGCTGTAGTTTCTATGGTTGTGGATTCAGCTGTAGTTTCTGTGGTTGTGGACTCGGTTCTAGGTTCTAATGTTGTGGTTTCTAAAGTTGTGGACTTGGCTGTAGTTTCTGAGGTTGTGGATTCAGCTGTAGATTCTGTGGTTGTGGATTCCGCTGTAGTTTCTATGGTTGTTGTTTCAGCTGTTGTTTCTGAAGTTGTGGATTCAGCTGTAGTTTCTAAAGTTGTGGACTTGGCTGATGTTTCTGTGGTTGTGGATTCGGCTGTAGATTCAGAGGTTGTGTATTCAGCAGTAGATTGAGTGGTTGTGATTTCAGCTGTTGTTTCAGTGGATGTAGATTCAGCTGTAGTTTCTGTGGTTGTGGACTCTGTTGTGGGTTCTAAGGTTGTGGATTCAGCTGTAGTTTCTAAAGTTGTGGACTTTTCTGTAGTTTCTGAGGTTGTGGATTCAGCTGTAGATTCTATGGTTGTGGATTCAGCTGTAGTTTCTGTGGTTGTGGACTCGGCTGTAGGTTGTAAGGTTGTGGATTCAGCTGTTGTTTCTAAAGTTGTGGACTTGGCTGTAGTTTCTGTGGTTGTGGATTCGGCTGTAGGTTCTGAGGTTGTGGATTCAGTAGTAGATTGAGTGGTTGTGATTTCAGCTGTACTTTCTATGGTTGTGGTTTCAGCTGTAGTTTCTGTGGTTGTGGACTCGGTTGTAGGTTCTAAGGTTGTGGATTCAGCTGTCGTTTCTAAAGTTGTGGACTTGGCTGTAGTTTCTGTGGTTGTGGATTCGGCTGTAGGTTCTGAGGTTGTGGATTCAGTAGTAGATTGAGTGGTTGTGATTTCAGCTGTACTTTCTATGGTTGTGGTTTCAGCTGTAGTTTCTAAAGTTGTGGACTTGGCTGTTGTTTCTGTGGTTGTGGACTTGGCTGTAGTTTCTGAGGTTCTGGACTTGGCTGTTGTTTCTGTGCTTGTCGATTCGGCTGTAGATTCAGAGGTTGTGTATTCAGCATTAGATTGAGTGGTTGTGATTTCAGCTGTTGTTTCTGTGGTTGTAGATTCAGCTGTAGTTTCTGTGGTTGTGGACTCGGTTGTGGGTTCTAAGGTTGTGGATTCAGCTGTAGTTTCTAAAGTTGTGGACTTGGCTGTAGTTTCTGAGGTTGTGGATTCAGCTGTAGATTCTATGGTTGTGGATTCCGCTGTAGTTTCTATGGTTGTGGTTTCAGCTGTTGTTTCTGAAGTTGTGGATTCAGCTGTAGTTTCTGTGGTTGTGGACTCGGTTGTAGTTTCTGAGGTTGTGGATACAGCTGTAGTTTCTGTGGTTGTGGACTCGGTTTTGGGTTCTAAGGTTGTGGATTCAGCTGTAGTTTCTAAAGTTGTGGACTTGGCTGTAGTTTCTGAGGTTGTGGATTCAGCTGTAGATTCTATGGTTGTGGATTCAGCTGTAGTTTCTATGGTTGTGGATTCATCTGTAGTTTCTGTGGTTGTGGACTCGGTTGTAGGTTCTAAGGTTGTGGATTCAGCTGTCGTTTCTAAAGTTGTGGACTTGGCTGTAGTTTCTGTGGTTGTGGATTCGGCTGTAGGTTCTGAGGTTGTGGATTCAGTAGTAGATTGAGTGGTTGTGATTTCAGCTGTACTTTCTATGGTTGTGGTTTCAGCTGTAGTTTCTGAAGTTGTGGACTTGGCTGTTGTTTCTGTGGTTGTGGACTTGGCTGTAGTTTCTGAGGTTCTGGACTTGGCTGTTGTTTCTGTGCTTGTCGATTCGGCTGTAGATTTAGAGGTTGTGTATTCAGCAGTAGATTGAGTGGTTGTGATTTCAGCTGTTGTTTCTGTGGTGGTAGATTCAGCTGTAGTTTCTGTGGTTGTGGACTCGGTTGTGGGTTCTAAGGTTGTGGATTCAGCTGTAGTTTCTAAAGTTGTGGACTTGGCTGTAGTTTCTGAGGTTGTGGATTCAGCTGTAGATTCTATGGTTGTGGATTCCGCTGTAGTTTCTATGGTTGTGGTTTCAGCTGTTGTTTCTGAAGTTGTGGATTCAGCTGTAGTTTCTGTGGTTGTGGACTCGGTTGTAGTTTCTGAGGTTGTGGATTCAGCTGTAGATTCTATGGTTGTGGATTCCGCTGTAGTTTCTATGGTTGTGGTTTCAGCTGTTGTTTCTGAAGTTGTGGATTCAGCTGTAGTTTCTGTGGTTGTGGACTCGGTTGTAGTTTCTGAGGTTGTGGATACAGCTGTAGTTTCTGTGGTTGTGGACTCGGTTTTGGGTTCTAAGGTTGTGGATTCAGCTGTAGTTTCTAAAGTTTTGGACTTGGCTGTAGTTTCTGAGGTTGTGGATTCATCTGTAGTTTCTGTGGTTGTGGACTCGGTTGTAGGTTCTAAGGTTGTGGATTCAGCTGTCGTTTCTATGGTTGTGGTTTCAGCTGTTGTTTCTGAAGTTGTGGATTCAGCTGTAGTTTCTGTGGTTGTGGACTCGGTTGTAGTTTCTGAGGTTGTGGATACAGCTGTAGTTTCTGTGGTTGTGGACTCGGTTTTGGGTTCTAAGGTTGTGGATTCAGCTGTAGTTTCTAAAGTTGTGGACTTGGCTGTAGTTTCTGAGGTTGTGGATTCAGCTGTAGATTCTATGGTTGTGGATTCAGCTGTAGTTTCTATGGTTGTGGATTCATCTGTAGTTTCTGTGGTTGTGGACTCGGTTGTAGGTTCTAAGGTTGTGGATTCAGCTGTAGTTTCTAAAGTTGTGGACTTGGCTGTAGTTTCTGAAGTTTTGGATTCAGCTGTAGTTTCTAAGGTTGTGGACTTGGCTGTTGTTTCTGAGGTTGTGGATTCAGCTGTAGTTTCTAAAGTTGTGGACTTGGCTGATGTTTCTGTGGTTGTGGATTCGGCTGTAGATTCAGAGGTTGTGGATTCCGCTGTAGTTTCTATGGTTGTTGTTTCAGCTGTTGTTTCTGAAGTTGTGGATTCAGCTGTAGTTTCTAAAGTTGTGGACTTGGCTGATGTTTCTGTGGTTGTGGATTCGGCTGTAGATTCAGAGGTTGTGTATTCAGCAGTAGATTGAGTGGTTGTGATTTCAGCTGTTGTTTCAGTGGATGTAGATTCAGCTGTAGTTTCTGTGGTTGTGGACTCCGTTGTGGGTTCTAAGGTTGTGGATTCAGCTGTAGTTTCTAAAGTTGTGGACTTTTCTGTAGTTTCTGAGGTTGTGGATTCATCTGTAGTTTCTGTGGTTGTGGACTCGGTTGTAGGTTCTAAGGTTGTGGATTCAGCTGTCGTTTCTAAAGTTGTGGACTTGGCTGTAGTTTCTGTGGTTGTGGATTCGGCTGTAGGTTCTGAGGTTGTGGATTCAGTAGTAGATTGAGTGGTTGTGATTTCAGCTGTACTTTCTATGGTTGTGGTTTCAGCTGTAGTTTCCAAAGTTGTGGACTTGGCTGTTGTTTCTGTGGTTGTGGACTTGGCTGTAGTTTCTGAGGTTCTGGACTTGGCTGTTGTTTCTGTGCTTGTCGATTCGGCTGTAGATTCTATGGTTGTGGATTCAGCTGTAGTTTCTATGGTTGTGGATTCATCTGTAGTTTCTGTGGTTGTGGACTCGGTTGTAGGTTCTAAGGTTGTGGATTCAGCTGTAGTTTCTAAAGTTGTGGACTTGGCTGTAGTTTCTGAAGTTTTGGATTCAGCTGTAGTTTCTAAGGTTGTGGACTTGGCTGTTGTTTCTGAGGTTGTGGATTCAGCTGTAGTTTCTAAAGTTGTGGACTTGGCTGATGTTTCTGTGGTTGTGGATTCGGCTGTAGATTCAGAGGTTGTGTATTCAGCAGTAGATTGAGTGGTTGTGATTTCAGCTGTTGTTTCAGTGGATGTAGATTCAGCTGTAGTTTCTGTGGTTGTGGACTCGGTTGTGGGTTCTAAGGTTGTGGATTCAGCTGTAGTTTCTAAAGTTGTGGACTTGGCTCTAGTTTCTGAGGTTGTGGATTCAGCTGTAGATTCTATGGTTGTGGATTCCGCTGTAGTTTCTATGGTTGTGGATTCAGCTGTAGTTTCTGTGGTTGTGGACTCGGTTGTAGTTTCTGAGGTTGTGGATACAGCTGTAGTTTCTGTGGTTGTGGACTCGGTTGTGGGTTCTAAGGTTGTGGATTCAGCTGTAGTTTCTAAAGTTGTGGACTTGGCTGTAGTTTCTGAGGTTGTGGATTCAGCTGTAGATTCTATGGTTGTGGATTCAGCTGTAGTTTCTATGGTTGTGGATTCAGCTGTAGTTTCTGTGGTTGTGGACTCGGTTCTAGGTTCTAATGTTGTGGTTTCTAAAGTTGTGGACTTGGCTGTAGTTTCTGAGGTTGTGGATTCAGCTGTAGATTCTGTGGTTGTGGATTCCGCTGTAGTTTCTATGGTTGTTGTTTCAGCTGTTGTTTCTGAAGTTGTGGATTCAGCTGTAGTTTCTAAAGTTGTGGACTTGGCTGATGTTTCTGTGGTTGTGGATTCGGCTGTAGATTCAGAGGTTGTGTATTCAGCAGTAGATTGAGTGGTTGTGATTTCAGCTGTTGTTTCAGTGGATGTAAATTCAGCTGTAGTTTCTGTGGTTGTGGACTCCGTTGTGGGTTCTAAGGTTGTGGATTCAGCTGTAGTTTCTAAAGTTGTGGACTTTTCTGTAGTTTCTGAGGTTGTGGATTCAGCTGTAGATTCTATGGTTGTGGATTCAGCTGTAGTTTCTGTGGTTGTGGACTCGGCTGTAGGTTGTAAGGTTGTGGATTCAGCTGTTGTTTCTAAAGTTGTGGACTTGGCTGTAGTTTCTGTGGTTGTGGATTCGGCTGTAGGTTCTGAGGTTGTGGATTCAGTAGTAGATTGAGTGGTTGTGATTTCAGCTGCACTTTCTATGGTTGTGGTTTCAGCTGTAGTTTCTGTGGTTGTGGACTCGGTTGTAGGTTCTAAGGTTGTGGATTCAGCTGTCGTTTCTAAAGTTGTGGACTTGGCTGTAGTTTCTGTGGTTGTGGATTCGGCTGTAGGTTCTGAGGTTGTGGATTCAGTAGTAGATTGAGTGGTTGTGATTTCAGCTGTACTTTCTATGGTTGTGGTTTCAGCTGTAGTTTCTAAAGTTGTGGACTTGGCTGTTGTTTCTGTGGTTGTGGACTTGGCTGTAGTTTCTGAGGTTCTGGACTTGGCTGTTGTTTCTGTGCTTGTCGATTCGGCTGTACATTCAGAGGTTGTGTATTCAGCAGTAGATTGAGTGGTTGTGATTTCAGCTGTTGTTTCTGTGGTTGTAGATTCAGCTGTAGTTTCTGTGGTTGTGGACTCGGTTGTGGGTTCTAAGGTTGTGGATTCAGCTGTAGTTTCTAAAGTTGTGGACTTGGCTGTAGTTTCTGAGGTTGTGGATTCAGCTGTAGATTCTATGGTTGTGGATTCCGCTGTAGTTTCTATGGTTGTGCTTTCAGCTGTTGTTTCTGAAGTTGTGGATTCAGCTGTAGTTTCTGTGGTTGTGGACTTGGCTGTAGTTTCTGAGGTTGTGGATTCAGCTGTAGATTCTATGGTTGTGGATTCAGCTGTAGTTTCTATGGTTGTGGATTCATCTGTAGTTTCTGTGGTTGTGGACTCGGTTGTAGGTTCTAAGGTTGTGGATTCAGCTGTCGTTTCTAAAGTTGTGGACTTGGCTGTAGTTTCTGTGGTTGTGGATTCGGCTGTAGGTTCTGAGGTTGTGGATTCAGTAGTAGATTGAGTGGTTGTGATTTCAGCTGTACTTTCTATGGTTGTGGTTTCAGCTGTAGTTTCTGAAGTTGTGGACTTGGCTGTTGTTTCTGTGGTTGTGGACTTGGCTGTAGTTTCTGAGGTTCTGGACTTGGCTGTTGTTTCTGTGCTTGTCGATTCGGCTGTAGATTTAGAGGTTGTGTATTCAGCAGTAGATTGAGTGGTTGTGATTTCAGCTGTTGTTTCTGTGGTGGTAGATTCAGCTGTAGTTTCTGTAGTTGTGGACTCGGTTGTGGGTTCTAAGGTTGTGGATTCAGCTGTAGTTTCTAAAGTTGTGGACTTGGCTGTAGTTTCTGAGGTTGTGGATTCAGCTGTAGATTCTATGGTTGTGGATTCCGCTGTAGTTTCTATGGTTGTGGATTCATCTGTAGTTTCTGTGGTTGTGGACTCGGTTGTAGTTTCTGAGGTTGTGGATTCAGCTGTAGATTCTATGGTTGTGGATTCAGCTGTAGTTTCTATGGTTGTGGATTCATCTGTAGTTTCTAAAGTTGTGGACTTGGCTGATGTTTCTGTGGTTGTGGATTCGGCTGTAGATTCAGAGGTTGTGGATTCCGCTGTAGTTTCTATGGTTGTTGTTTCAGCTGTTGTTTCTGAAGTTGTGGATTCAGCTGTAGTTTCTAAAGTTGTGGACTTGGCTGATGTTTCTGTGGTTGTGGATTCGGCTGTAGATTCAGAGGTTGTGTATTCAGCAGTAGATTGAGTGGTTGTGATTTCAGTTGTTGTTTCAGTGGATGTAGATTCAGCTGTAGTTTCTGTGGTTGTGGACTCCGTTGTGGGTTCTAAGGTTGTGGATTCAGCTGTAGTTTCTAAAGTTGTGGACTTTTCTGTAGTTTCTGAGGTTGTGGATTCAGCTGTAGATTCTATGGTTGTGGATTCAGCTGTAGTTTCTATGGTTGTGGATTCAGCTGTAGTTTCTGTGGTTGTGGACTCGGCTGTAGGTTGTAAGGTTGTGGATTCAGCTGTTGTTTCTAAAGTTGTGGACTTGGCTGTAGTTTCTGTGGTTGTGGATTCGGCTGTAGGTTCTGAGGTTGTGGATTCAGTAGTAGATTGAGTGGTTGTGATTTCAGCTGTATTTTCTATGGTTGTGGTTTCAGCTGTAGTTTCTAAAGTTGTGGACTTGGCTGTAGTTTCTGAGGTTGTGGATTCAGCTGTAGATTCTATGGTTGTGGATTCAGCTGTAGTTTCTATGGTTGTGGATTCATCTGTAGTTTCTGTGGTTGTGGACTCGGTTGTAGGTTCTAAGGTTGTGGATTCAGCTGTAGTTTCATAAGTTGTGGACTTGGCTGTAGTTTCTGAAGTTTTGGATTCAGCTGTAGTTTCTAAGGTTGTGGACTTGGCTGTTGTTTCTGAGGTTGTGGATTCAGCTGTAGTTTCTAAAGTTGTGGACTTGGCTGATGTTTCTGTGGTTGTGGATTCGGCTGTAGATTCAGAGGTTGTGTATTCAGCAGTAGATTGAGTGGTTGTGATTTCAGCTGTTGTTTCAGTGGATGTAGATTCAGCTGTAGTTTCTGTGGTTGTGGACTCGGTTGTGGGTTCTAAGGTTGTGGATTCAGCTGTAGTTTCTAAAGTTGTGGACTTGGCTGTAGTTTCTGAGGTTGTGGATTCAGCTGTAGATTCTATGGTTGTGGATTCCGCTGTAGTTTCTATGGTTGTGGTTTCAGCTGTTGTTTCTGAAGTTTTGGATTCAGCTGTAGTTTCTGTGGTTGTGGACTCGGTTGTAGTTTCTGAGGTTGTGGATACAGCTGTAGTTTCTGTGGTTGTGGACTCGGTTGTGGGTTCTAAGGTTGTGGATTCAGCTGTAGTTTCTAAAGTTGTGGACTTGGCTGTAGTTTCTGAGGTTGTGGATTCAGCTGTAGATTCTATGGTTGTGGATTCAGCTGTAGTTTCTATGGTTGTGGATTCAGCTGTAGTTTCTGTGGTTGTGGACTCGGTTCTAGGTTCTAATGTTGTGGTTTCTAAAGTTGTGGACTTGGCTGTAGTTTCTGAGGTTGTGGATTCAGCTGTAGATTCTGTGGTTGTGGATTCCGCTGTAGTTTCTATGGTTGTTGTTTCAGCTGTTGTTTCTGAAGTTGTGGATTCAGCTGTAGTTTCTAAAGTTGTGGACTTGGCTGATGTTTCTGTGGTTGTGGATTCGGCTGTAGATTCAGAGGTTGTGTATTCAGCAGTAGATTGAGTGGTTGTGATTTCAGCTGTTGTTTCAGTGGATGTAGATTCAGCTGTAGTTTCTGTGGTTGTGGACTCCGTTGTGGGTTCTAAGGTTGTGGATTCAGCTGTAGTTTCTAAAGTTGTGGACTTTTCTGTAGTTTCTGAGGTTGTGGATTCAGCTGTAGATTCTATGGTTGTGGATTCAGCTGTAGTTTCTATGGTTGTGGATTCAGCTGTAGTTTCTGTGGTTGTGGACTCGGCTGTAGGTTGTAAGGTTGTGGATTCAGCTGTTGTTTCTAAAGTTGTGGACTTGGCTGTAGTTTCTGTGGTTGTGGATTCAGCTGTAGTTTCTAAAGTTGTGGACTTGGCTGTAGTTTCTGAGGTTGTGGATTCATCTGTAGTTTCTGTGGTTGTGGACTCGGTTGTAGGTTCTAAGGTTGTGGATTCAGCTGTCGTTTCTAAAGTTGTGGACTTGGCTGTAGTTTCTGTGGTTGTGGATTCGGCTGTAGGTTCTGAGGTTGTGGATTCAGTAGTAGATTGAGTGGTTGTGATTTCAGCTGTACTTTCTATGGTTGTGGTTTCAGCTGTAGTTTCTAAAGTTGTGGACTTGGCTGTTGTTTCTGTGGTTGTGGACTTGGCTGTAGTTTCTGAGGTTCTGGACTTGGCTGTTGTTTCTGTGCTTGTCGATTCGGCTGTAGATTCAGAGGTTGTGTATTCAACAGTAGATTGAGTGGTTGTGATTTCAGCTGTTGTTTCTGTGGTTGTAGATTCAGCTGTAGTTTCTGTGGTTGTGGACTCGGTTGTGGGTTCTAAGGTTGTGGATTCAGCTGTAGTTTCTAAAGTTGTGGACTTGGCTGTAGTTTCTGAGGTTGTGGATTCAGCTGTAGATTCTATGGTTGTGGATTCCGCTGTAGTTTCTATGGTTGTGGTTTCAGCTGTTTTTTCTGAAGTTGTGGATTCAGCTGTAGTTTCTGTGGTTGTGGACTCGGTTGTAGTTTCTGAGGTTGTGGATACAGCTGTAGTTTCTGTGGTTGTGGACTCGGTTTTGGGTTCTAAGGTTGTGGATTCAGCTGTAGTTTCTAAAGTTGTGGACTTGGCTGTAGTTTCTGAGGTTGTGGATTCAGCTGTAGATTCTATGGTTGTGGATTCAGCTGTAGTTTCTATGGTTGTGGATTCATCTGTAGTTTCTGTGGTTGTGGACTCGGTTGTAGGTTGTAAGGTTGTGGATTCAGCTGTAGTTTCTAAAGTTGTGGACTTGGCTGTAGTTTCTGAAGTTTTGGATTCAGCTGTAGTTTCTAAGGTTGTGGACTTGGCTGTTGTTTCTGAGGTTGTGGATTCAGCTGTAGTTTCTAAAGTTGTGGACTTGGCTGATGTTTCTGTGGTTGTGGATTCGGCTGTAGATTCAGAGGTTGTGTATTCAGCAGTAGATTGAGTGGTTGTGATTTCAGCTGTTGTTTCAGTGGATGTAGATTCAGCTGTAGTTTCTGTGGTTGTGGACTCCGTTGTGGGTTCTAAGGTTGTGGATTCAGCTGTAGTTTCTAAAGTTGTGGACTTGGCTGTAGTTTCTGAGGTTGTGGATTCAGCTGTAGATTCTATGGTTGTGGATTCCGCTGTAGTTTCTATGGTTGTGGATTCAGCTGTAGTTTCTGTGGTTGTGGACTCGGTTGTAGTTTCTGAGGTTGTGGATACAGCTGTAGTTTCTGTGGTTGTGGACTCGGTTGTGGGTTCTAAGGTTGTGGATTCAGCTGTAGTTTCTAAAGTTGTGGACTTGGCTGTAGTTTCTGAGGTTGTGGATTCAGCTGTAGATTCTATGGTTGTGGATTCAGCTGTAGTTTCTATGGTTGTGGATTCAGCTGTAGTTTCTGTGGTTGTGGACTCGGTTCTAGGTTCTAATGTTGTGGTTTCTAAAGTTGTGGACTTGGCTGTAGTTTCTGAGGTTGTGGATTCAGCTGTAGATTCTGTGGTTGTGGATTCCGCTGTAGTTTCTATGGTTGTTGTTTCAGCTGTTGTTTCTGAAGTTGTGGATTCAGCTGTAGTTTCTAAAGTTGTGGACTTGGCTGATGTTTCTGTGGTTGTGGATTCGGCTGTAGATTCAGAGGTTGTGTATTCAGCAGTAGATTGAGTGTTTGTGATTTCAGCTGTTGTTTCAGTGGATGTAGATTCAGCTGTAGTTTCTGTGGTTGTGGACTCCGTTGTGGGTTCTAAGGTTGTGGATTCCGCTGTAGTTTCTATGGTTGTGGTTTCAGCTGTTGTTTCTGAAGTTGTGGATTCAGCTGTAGTTTCTGTGGTTGTGGACTCGGTTGAAGTTTCTGAGGTTGTGGATACAGCTGTAGTTTCTGTGGTTGTGGACTCGGTTGTGGGTTCTAAGGTTGTGGATTCAGCTGTAGTTTCTAAAGTTGTGGACTTGGCTGTAGTTTCTGTGGTTGTGGACTCGGTTGTGGGTTCTAAGGTTGTGGATTCAGCTGTAGTTTCTAAAGTTGTGGACTTGGCTGTAGTTTCTGAGGTTGTGGATTCAGCTGTAGATTCTATGGTTGTGGATTCCGCTGTAGTTTCTATGGTTGTGGTTTCAGCTGTTGTTTCTGAAGTTGTGGATTCAGCTGTAGTTTCTGTGGTTGTGGACTCGGTTGAAGTTTCTGGGGTTGTGGATTCATCTGTAGTTTCTGTGGTTGTGGACTCGGTTGTGGGTTCTAAGGTTGTGGATTCAGCTGTAGTTTCTAAAGTTGTGGACTTGGCTGTAGTTTCTGAGGTTGTGGATTCAGCTGTAGATTCTATGGTTGTGGATTCAGCTGTAGTTTCTATGGTTGTGGATTCAGCTGTAGTTTCTGTGGTTGTGGACTCGGTTCTAGGTTCTAATGTTGTGGTTTCTAAAGTTGTGGACTTGGCTGTAGTTTCTGAGGTTGTGGATTCAGCTGTAGATTCTGTGGTTGTGGATTCCGCTGTAGTTTCTATGGTTGTGGTTTCAGCTGTTGTTTCTGAAGTTGTGGATTCAGCTGTAGTTTCTGTGGTTGTGGACTCGGTTGTAGTTTCTGAGGTTGTGGATACAGCTGTAGTTTCTGTGGTTGTGGACTCGGTTTTGGGTTCTAAGGTTGTGGATTCAGCTGTAGTTTCTAAAGTTGTGGACTTGGCTGTAGTTTCTGAGGTTGTGGATTCAGCTGTAGATTCTATGGTTGTGGATTCAGCTGTAGTTTCTATGGTTGTGGATTCATCTGTAGTTTCTGTGGTTGTGGACTCGGTTGTAGGTTCTAAGGTTGTGGATTCAGCTGTCGTTTCTAAAGTTGTGGACTTGGCTGTAGTTTCTGTGGTTGTGGATTCGGCTGTAGGTTCTGAGGTTGTGGATTCAGTAGTAGATTGAGTGGTTGTGATTTCAGCTGTACTTTCTATGGTTGTGGTTTCAGCTGTAGTTTCTAAAGTTGTGGACTTGGCTGTTGTTTCTGTGGTTGTGGACTTGGCTGTAGTTTCTGAGGTTCTGGACTTGGCTGTTGTTTCTCTGCTTGTCGATTCGGCTGTAGATTCAGAGGTTGTGTATTCAGCAGTAAATTGAGTGGTTGTGATTTCAGCTGTTGTTTCTGTGGTTGTAGATTCAGCTGTTGTTTCTGTGGTTGTGGACTCGGTTGTGGGTTCTAAGGTTGTGGATTCAGCTGTAGTTTCTAAAGTTGTGGACTTGGCTGTAGTTTCTGAGGTTGTGGATTCAGCTGTAGATTCTATGGTTGTGGATTCAGCTGTAGTTTCTATGGTTGTGGATTCATCTGTAGTTTCTGTGGTTGTGGACTCGGTTGTAGGTTGTAAGGTTGTGGATTCAGCTGTAGTTTCTAAAGTTGTGGACTTGGCTGTAGTTTCTGAAGTTTTGGATTCAGCTGTAGTTTCTAAGGTTGTGGACTTGGCTGTTGTTTCTGAGGTTGTGGATTCAGCTGTAGTTTCTAAAGTTGTGGACTTGGCTGATGTTTCTGTGGTTGTGGATTCGGCTGTAGATTCAGAGGTTGTGTATTCAGCAGTAGATTGAGTGGTTGTGATTTCAGCTGTTGTTTCAGTGGATGTAGATTCAGCTGTAGTTTCTGTGGTTGTGGACTCCGTTGTGGGTTCTAAGGTTGTGGATTCAGCTGTAGTTTCTAAAGTTGTGGACTTGGCTGTAGTTTCTGAGGTTGTGGATTCAGCTGTAGATTCTATGGTTGTGGATTCCGCTGTAGTTTCTATGGTTGTGGATTCAGCTGTAGTTTCTGTGGTTGTGGACTCGGTTGTAGTTTCTGAGGTTGTGGATACAGCTGTAGTTTCTGTGGTTGTGGACTCGGTTGTGGGTTCTAAGGTTGTGGATTCAGCTGTAGTTTCTAAAGTTGTGGACTTGGCTGTAGTTTCTGAGGTTGTGGATTCAGCTGTAGATTCTATGGTTGTGGATTCAGCTGTAGTTTCTATGGTTGTGGATTCAGCTGTAGTTTCTGTGGTTGTGGACTCGGTTCTAGGTTCTAATGTTGTGGTTTCTAAAGTTGTGGACTTGGCTGTAGTTTCTGAGGTTGTGGATTCAGCTGTAGATTCTGTGGTTGTGGATTCCGCTGTAGTTTCTATGGTTGTTGTTTCAGCTGTTGTTTCTGAAGTTGTGGATTCAGCTGTAGTTTCTAAAGTTGTGGACTTGGCTGATGTTTCTGTGGTTGTGGATTCGGCTGTAGATTCAGAGGTTGTGTATTCAGCAGTAGATTGAGTGTTTGTGATTTCAGCTGTTGTTTCAGTGGATGTAGATTCAGCTGTAGTTTCTGTGGTTGTGGACTCCGTTGTGGGTTCTAAGGTTGTGGATTCCGCTGTAGTTTCTATGGTTGTGGTTTCAGCTGTTGTTTCTGAAGTTGTGGATTCAGCTGTAGTTTCTGTGGTTGTGGACTCGGTTGAAGTTTCTGAGGTTGTGGATACAGCTGTAGTTTCTGTGGTTGTGGACTCGGTTGTGGGTTCTAAGGTTGTGGATTCAGCTGTAGTTTCTAAAGTTGTGGACTTGGCTGTAGTTTCTGTGGTTGTGGACTCGGTTGTGGGTTCTAAGGTTGTGGATTCAGCTGTAGTTTCTAAAGTTGTGGACTTGGCTGTAGTTTCTGAGGTTGTGGATTCAGCTGTAGATTCTATGGTTGTGGATTCCGCTGTAGTTTCTATGGTTGTGGTTTCAGCTGTTGTTTCTGAAGTTGTGGATTCAGCTGTAGTTTCTGTGGTTGTGGACTCGGTTGAAGTTTCTGGGGTTGTGGATTCATCTGTAGTTTCTGTGGTTGTGGACTCGGTTGTGGGTTCTAAGGTTGTGGATTCAGCTGTAGTTTCTAAAGTTGTGGACTTGGCTGTAGTTTCTGAGGTTGTGGATTCAGCTGTAGATTCTATGGTTGTGGATTCAGCTGTAGTTTCTATGGTTGTGGATTCAGCTGTAGTTTCTGTGGTTGTGGACTCGGTTCTAGGTTCTAATGTTGTGGTTTCTAAAGTTGTGGACTTGGCTGTAGTTTCTGAGGTTGTGGATTCAGCTGTAGATTCTGTGGTTGTGGATTCCGCTGTAGTTTCTATGGTTGTGGTTTCAGCTGTTGTTTCTGAAGTTGTGGATTCAGCTGTAGTTTCTGTGGTTGTGGACTCGGTTGTAGTTTCTGAGGTTGTGGATACAGCTGTAGTTTCTGTGGTTGTGGACTCGGTTTTGGGTTCTAAGGTTGTGGATTCAGCTGTAGTTTCTAAAGTTGTGGACTTGGCTGTAGTTTCTGAGGTTGTGGATTCAGCTGTAGATTCTATGGTTGTGGATTCAGCTGTAGTTTCTATGGTTGTGGATTCATCTGTAGTTTCTGTGGTTGTGGACTCGGTTGTAGGTTCTGTGGTTGTGGATTCGGCTGTAGGTTCTGAGGTTGTGGATTCAGTAGTAGATTGAGTGGTTGTGATTTCAGCTGTACTTTCTATGGTTGTGGTTTCAGCTGTAGTTTCTAAAGTTGTGGACTTGGCTGTTGTTTCTGTGGTTGTGGACTTGGCTGTAGTTTCTGAGGTTCTGGACTTGGCTGTTGTTTCTCTGCTTGTCGATTCGGCTGTAGATTCAGAGGTTGTGTATTCAGCAGTAAATTGAGTGGTTGTGATTTCAGCTGTTGTTTCTGTGGTTGTAGATTCAGCTGTTGTTTCTGTGGTTGTGGACTCGGTTGTGGGTTCTAAGGTTGTAGATTCAGCTGTAGTTTCTAAAGTTGTGGACTTGGCTGTAGTTTCTGAGGTTGTGGATTCAGCTGTAGATTCTATGGTTGTGGATTCCGCTGTAGTTTCTATGGTTGTGGTTTCAGCTGTTGTTTCTGAAGTTGTGGATTCAGCTGTAGTTTCTGTGGTTGTGGACTCGGTTGTAGTTTCTGAGGTTGTGGATACAGCTGTAGTTTCTGTGGTTGTGGACTCGGTTTTGGGTTCTAAGGTTGTGGATTCAGCTGTAGTTTCTAAAGTTTTGGACTTGGCTGTAGTTTCTGAGGTTGTGGATTCATCTGTAGTTTCTGTGGTTGTGGACTCGGTTGTAGGTTCTAAGGTTGTGGATTCAGCTGTCGTTTCTAAAGTTGTGGACTTGGCTGTAGTTTCTGTGGTTGTGGATTCGGCTGTAGGTTCTGAGGTTGTGGATTCAGTAGTAGATTGAGTGGTTGTGATTTCAGCTGTACTTTCTATGGTTGTGGTTTCAGCTGTAGATTCTATGGTTGTGGATTCAGCTGTAGTTTCTATGGTTGTGGATTCATCTGTAGTTTCTGTGGTTGTGGACTCGGTTGTAGGTTCTAAGGTTGTGGATTCAGCTGTAGTTTCTAAAGTTGTGGACTTGGCTGTAGTTTCTGAAGTTTTGGATTCAGCTGTAGTTTCTAAGGTTGTGGACTTGGCTGTTGTTTCTGAGGTTGTGGATTCAGCTGTCGTTTCTAAAGTTGTGGACTTGGCTGATGTTTCTGTGGTTGTGGATTCGGCTGTAGATTCAGAGGTTGTGGATTCAGCTGTAGTTTCTATGGTTGTTGTTTCAGCTGTTGTTTCTGAAGTTGTGGATTCAGCTGTAGTTTCTAAAGTTGTGGACTTGGCTGATGTTTCTGTGGTTGTGGATTCGGCTGTAGATTCAGAGGTTGTGTATTCAGCAGTAGATTGAGTGGTTGTGATTTCAGCTGTTGTTTCAGTGGATGTAGATTCAGCTGTAGTTTCTGTGGTTGTGGACTCCGTTGTGGGTTCTAAGGTTGTGGATTCAGCTGTAGTTTCTAAAGTTGTGGACTTTTCTGTAGTTTCTGAGGTTGTGGATTCATCTGTAGTTTCTGTGGTTGTGGACTCGGTTGTAGGTTCTAAGGTTGTGGATTCAGCTGTCGTTTCTAAAGTTGTGGACTTGGCTGTAGTTTCTGTGGTTGTGGATTCGGCTGTAGGTTCTGAGGTTGTGGATTCAGTAGTAGATTGAGTGGTTGTGATTTCAGCTGTACTTTCTATGGTTGTGGTTTCAGCTGTAGTTTCCAAAGTTGTGGACTTGGCTGTTGTTTCTGTGGTTGTGGACTTGGCTGTAGTTTCTGAGGTTCTGGACTTGGCTGTTGTTTCTGTGCTTGTCGATTCGGCTGTAGATTCAGAGGTTGTGTATTCAGCAGTAGATTGAGTGGTTGTGATTTCAGCTGTTGTTTCTGTGGTTGTAGATTCAGCTGTAGTTTCTGTGGTTGTGGACTCGGTTGTGGGTTCTAAGGTTGTGGATTCAGCTGTAGTTTCTAAAGTTGTGGACTTGGCTGTAGTTTCTGAGGTTGTGGATTCAGCTGTAGATTCTATGGTTGTGGATTCCGCTGTAGTTTCTATGGTTGTGGTTTCAGCTGTTGTTTCTGAAGTTGTGGATTCAGCTGTAGTTTCTGTGGTTGTGGACTTGGTTGTAGTTTCTGAGGTTGTGGATACAGCTGTAGTTTCTGTGGTTGTGGACTCGGTTTTGGGTTCTAAGGTTGTGGATTCAGCTGTAGTTTCTAAAGTTGTGGACTTGGCTGTAGTTTCTGAGGTTGTGGATTCAGCTGTAGATTCTATGGTTGTGGATTCAGCTGTAGTTTCTATGGTTGTGGATTCATCTGTAGTTTCTGTGGTTGTGGACTCGGTTGTAGGTTCTAAGGTTGTGGATTCAGCTGTAGTTTCTAAAGTTGTGGACTTGGCTGTAGTTTCTGAAGTTTTGGATTCAGCTGTAGTTTCTAAGGTTGTGGACTTGGCTGTTGTTTCTGAGGTTGTGGATTCAGCTGTAGTTTCTAAAGTTGTGGACTTGGCTGATGTTTCTGTGGTTGTGGATTCGGCTGTAGATTCAGAGGTTGTGTATTCAGCAGTAGATTGAGTGGTTGTGATTTCAGCTGTTGTTTCAGTGGATGTAGATTCAGCTGTAGTTTCTGTGGTTGTGGACTCGGTTGTGGGTTCTAAGGTTGTGGATTCAGCTGTAGTTTCTAAAGTTGTGGACTTGGCTCTAGTTTCTGAGGTTGTGGATTCAGCTGTAGATTCTATGGTTGTGGATTCCGCTGTAGTTTCTATGGTTGTGGATTCAGCTGTAGTTTCTGTGGTTGTGGACTCGGTTGTAGTTTCTGAGGTTGTGGATACAGCTGTAGTTTCTGTGGTTGTGGACTCGGTTGTGGGTTCTAAGGTTGTGGATTCAGCTGTAGTTTCTAAAGTTGTGGACTTGGCTGTAGTTTCTGAGGTTGTGGATTCAGCTGTAGATTCTATGGTTGTGGATTCAGCTGTAGTTTCTATGGTTGTGGATTCAGCTGTAGTTTCTGTGGTTGTGGACTCGGTTCTAGGTTCTAATGTTGTGGTTTCTAAAGTTGTGGACTTGGCTGTAGTTTCTGAGGTTGTGGATTCAGCTGTAGATTCTGTGGTTGTGGATTCCGCTGTAGTTTCTATGGTTGTTGTTTCAGCTGTTGTTTCTGAAGTTGTGGATTCAGCTGTAGTTTCTAAAGTTGTGGACTTGGCTGATGTTTCTGTGGTTGTGGATTCGGCTGTAGATTCCGAGGTTGTGTATTCAGCAGTAGATTGAGTGGTTGTGATTTCAGCTGTTGTTTCAGTGGATGTAAATTCAGCTGTAGTTTCTGTGGTTGTGGACTCCGTTGTGGGTTCTAAGGTTGTGGATTCAGCTGTAGTTTCTAAAGTTGTGGACTTTTCTGTAGTTTCTGAGGTTGTGGATTCAGCTGTAGATTCTATGGTTGTGGATTCAGCTGTAGTTTCTGTGGTTGTGGACTCGGCTGTAGGTTGTAAGGTTGTGGATTCAGCTGTTGTTTCTAAAGTTGTGGACTTGGCTGTAGTTTCTGTGGTTGTGGATTCGGCTGTAGGTTCTGAGGTTGTGGATTCAGTAGTAGATTGAGTGGTTGTGATTTCAGCTGCACTTTCTATGGTTGTGGTTTCAGCTGTAGTTTCTGTGGTTGTGGACTCGGTTGTAGGTTCTAAGGTTGTGGATTCAGCTGTCGTTTCTAAAGTTGTGGACTTGGCTGTAGTTTCTGTGGTTGTGGATTCGGCTGTAGGTTCTGAGGTTGTGGATTCAGTAGTAGATTGAGTGGTTGTGATTTCAGCTGTACTTTCTATGGTTGTGGTTTCAGCTGTAGTTTCTAAAGTTGTGGACTTGGCTGTTGTTTCTGTGGTTGTGGACTTGGCTGTAGTTTCTGAGGTTCTGGACTTGGCTGTTGTTTCTGTGCTTGTCGATTCGGCTGTACATTCAGAGGTTGTGTATTCAGCAGTAGATTGAGTGGTTGTGATTTCAGCTGTTGTTTCTGTGGTTGTAGATTCAGCTGTAGTTTCTGTGGTTGTGGACTCGGTTGTGGGTTCTAAGGTTGTGGATTCAGCTGTAGTTTCTAAAGTTGTGGACTTGGCTGTAGTTTCTGAGGTTGTGGATTCAGCTGTAGATTCTATGGTTGTGGATTCCGCTGTAGTTTCTATGGTTGTGGTTTCAGCTGTTGTTTCTGAAGTTGTGGATTCAGCTGTAGTTTCTGTGGTTGTGGACTTGGCTGTAGTTTCTGAGGTTGTGGATTCAGCTGTAGATTCTATGGTTGTGGATTCAGCTGTAGTTTCTATGGTTGTGGATTCATCTGTAGTTTCTGTGGTTGTGGACTCGGTTGTAGGTTCTAAGGTTGTGGATTCAGCTGTCGTTTCTAAAGTTGTGGACTTGGCTGTAGTTTCTGTGGTTGTGGATTCGGCTGTAGGTTCTGAGGTTGTGGATTCAGTAGTAGATTGAGTGGTTGTGATTTCAGCTGTACTTTCTATGGTTGTGGTTTCAGCTGTAGTTTCTGAAGTTGTGGACTTGGCTGTTGTTTCTGTGGTTGTGGACTTGGCTGTAGTTTCTGAGGTTCTGGACTTGGCTGTTGTTTCTGTGCTTGTCGATTCGGCTGTAGATTTAGAGGTTGTGTATTCAGCAGTAGATTGAGTGGTTGTGATTTCAGCTGTTGTTTCTGTGGTGGTAGATTCAGCTGTAGTTTCTGTAGTTGTGGACTCGGTTGTGGGTTCTAAGGTTGTGGATTCAGCTGTAGTTTCTAAAGTTGTGGACTTGGCTGTAGTTTCTGAGGTTGTGGATTCAGCTGTAGATTCTATGGTTGTGGATTCCGCTGTAGTTTCTATGGTTGTGGATTCATCTGTAGTTTCTGTGGTTGTGGACTCGGTTGTAGTTTCTGAGGTTGTGGATTCAGCTGTAGATTCTATGGTTGTGGATTCAGCTGTAGTTTCTATGGTTGTGGATTCATCTGTAGTTTCTAAAGTTGTGGACTTGGCTGATGTTTCTGTGGTTGTGGATTCGGCTGTAGATTCAGAGGTTGTGGATTCCGCTGTAGTTTCTATGGTTGTTGTTTCAGCTGTTGTTTCTGAAGTTGTGGATTCAGCTGTAGTTTCTAAAGTTGTGGACTTGGCTGATGTTTCTGTGGTTGTGGATTCGGCTGTAGATTCAGAGGTTGTGTATTCAGCAGTAGATTGAGTGGTTGTGATTTCAGTTGTTGTTTCAGTGGATGTAGATTCAGCTGTAGTTTCTGTGGTTGTGGACTCCGTTGTGGGTTCTAAGGTTGTGGATTCAGCTGTAGTTTCTAAAGTTGTGGACTTTTCTGTAGTTTCTGAGGTTGTGGATTCAGCTGTAGATTCTATGGTTGTGGATTCAGCTGTAGTTTCTATGGTTGTGGATTCAGCTGTAGTTTCTGTGGTTGTGGACTCGGCTGTAGGTTGTAAGGTTGTGGATTCAGCTGTTGTTTCTAAAGTTGTGGACTTGGCTGTAGTTTCTGTGGTTGTGGATTCGGCTGTAGGTTCTGAGGTTGTGGATTCAGTAGTAGATTGAGTGGTTGTGATTTCAGCTGTATTTTCTATGGTTGTGGTTTCAGCTGTAGTTTCTAAAGTTGTGGACTTGGCTGTAGTTTCTGAGGTTGTGGATTCAGCTGTAGATTCTATGGTTGTGGATTCAGCTGTAGTTTCTATGGTTGTGGATTCATCTGTAGTTTCTGTGGTTGTGGACTCGGTTGTAGGTTCTAAGGTTGTGGATTCAGCTGTAGTTTCTAAAGTTGTGGACTTGGCTGTAGTTTCTGAAGTTTTGGATTCAGCTGTAGTTTCTAAGGTTGTGGACTTGGCTGTTGTTTCTGAGGTTGTGGATTCAGCTGTAGTTTCTAAAGTTGTGGACTTGGCTGATGTTTCTGTGGTTGTGGATTCGGCTGTAGATTCAGAGGTTGTGTATTCAGCAGTAGATTGAGTGGTTGTGATTTCAGCTGTTGTTTCAGTGGATGTAGATTCAGCTGTAGTTTCTGTGGTTGTGGACTCGGTTGTGGGTTCTAAGGTTGTGGATTCAGCTGTAGTTTCTAAAGTTGTGGACTTGGCTGTAGTTTCTGAGGTTGTGGATTCAGCTGTAGATTCTATGGTTGTGGATTCCGCTGTAGTTTCTATGGTTGTGGTTTCAGCTGTTGTTTCTGAAGTTTTGGATTCAGCTGTAGTTTCTGTGGTTGTGGACTCGGTTGTAGTTTCTGAGGTTGTGGATACAGCTGTAGTTTCTGTGGTTGTGGACTCGGTTGTGGGTTCTAAGGTTGTGGATTCAGCTGTAGTTTCTAAAGTTGTGGACTTGGCTGTAGTTTCTGAGGTTGTGGATTCAGCTGTAGATTCTATGGTTGTGGATTCAGCTGTAGTTTCTATGGTTGTGGATTCAGCTGTAGTTTCTGTGGTTGTGGACTCGGTTCTAGGTTCTAATGTTGTGGTTTCTAAAGTTGTGGACTTGGCTGTAGTTTCTGAGGTTGTGGATTCAGCTGTAGATTCTGTGGTTGTGGATTCCGCTGTAGTTTCTATGGTTGTTGTTTCAGCTGTTGTTTCTGAAGTTGTGGATTCAGCTGTAGTTTCTAAAGTTGTGGACTTGGCTGATGTTTCTGTGGTTGTGGATTCGGCTGTAGATTCAGAGGTTGTGTATTCAGCAGTAGATTGAGTGGTTGTGATTTCAGCTGTTGTTTCAGTGGATGTAGATTCAGCTGTAGTTTCTGTGGTTGTGGACTCCGTTGTGGGTTCTAAGGTTGTGGATTCAGCTGTAGTTTCTAAAGTTGTGGACTTTTCTGTAGTTTCTGAGGTTGTGGATTCAGCTGTAGATTCTATGGTTGTGGATTCAGCTGTAGTTTCTATGGTTGTGGATTCAGCTGTAGTTTCTGTGGTTGTGGACTCGGCTGTAGGTTGTAAGGTTGTGGATTCAGCTGTTGTTTCTAAAGTTGTGGACTTGGCTGTAGTTTCTGTGGTTGTGGATTCAGCTGTAGTTTCTAAAGTTGTGGACTTGGCTGTAGTTTCTGAGGTTGTGGATTCATCTGTAGTTTCTGTGGTTGTGGACTCGGTTGTAGGTTCTAAGGTTGTGGATTCAGCTGTCGTTTCTAAAGTTGTGGACTTGGCTGTAGTTTCTGTGGTTGTGGATTCGGCTGTAGGTTCTGAGGTTGTGGATTCAGTAGTAGATTGAGTGGTTGTGATTTCAGCTGTACTTTCTATGGTTGTGGTTTCAGCTGTAGTTTCTAAAGTTGTGGACTTGGCTGTTGTTTCTGTGGTTGTGGACTTGGCTGTAGTTTCTGAGGTTCTGGACTTGGCTGTTGTTTCTGTGCTTGTCGATTCGGCTGTAGATTCAGAGGTTGTGTATTCAACAGTAGATTGAGTGGTTGTGATTTCAGCTGTTGTTTCTGTGGTTGTAGATTCAGCTGTAGTTTCTGTGGTTGTGGACTCGGTTGTGGGTTCTAAGGTTGTGGATTCAGCTGTAGTTTCTAAAGTTGTGGACTTGGCTGTAGTTTCTGAGGTTGTGGATTCAGCTGTAGATTCTATGGTTGTGGATTCCGCTGTAGTTTCTATGGTTGTGGTTTCAGCTGTTTTTTCTGAAGTTGTGGATTCAGCTGTAGTTTCTGTGGTTGTGGACTCGGTTGTAGTTTCTGAGGTTGTGGATACAGCTGTAGTTTCTGTGGTTGTGGACTCGGTTTTGGGTTCTAAGGTTGTGGATTCAGCTGTAGTTTCTAAAGTTGTGGACTTGGCTGTAGTTTCTGAGGTTGTGGATTCAGCTGTAGATTCTATGGTTGTGGATTCAGCTGTAGTTTCTATGGTTGTGGATTCATCTGTAGTTTCTGTGGTTGTGGACTCGGTTGTAGGTTGTAAGGTTGTGGATTCAGCTGTAGTTTCTAAAGTTGTGGACTTGGCTGTAGTTTCTGAAGTTTTGGATTCAGCTGTAGTTTCTAAGGTTGTGGACTTGGCTGTTGTTTCTGAGGTTGTGGATTCAGCTGTAGTTTCTAAAGTTGTGGACTTGGCTGATGTTTCTGTGGTTGTGGATTCGGCTGTAGATTCAGAGGTTGTGTATTCAGCAGTAGATTGAGTGGTTGTGATTTCAGCTGTTGTTTCAGTGGATGTAGATTCAGCTGTAGTTTCTGTGGTTGTGGACTCGGTTGTGGGTTCTAAGGTTGTGGATTCAGCTGTAGTTTCTAAAGTTGTGGACTTGGCTGTAGTTTCTGAGGTTGTGGATTCAGCTGTAGATTCTATGGTTGTGGATTCCGCTGTAGTTTCTATGGTTGTGGATTCAGCTGTAGTTTCTGTGGTTGTGGACTCGGTTGTAGTTTCTGAGGTTGTGGATACAGCTGTAGTTTCTGTGGTTGTGGACTCGGTTGTGGGTTCTAAGGTTGTGGATTCAGCTGTAGTTTCTAAAGTTGTGGACTTGGCTGTAGTTTCTGAGGTTGTGGATTCAGCTGTAGATTCTATGGTTGTGGATTCAGCTGTAGTTTCTATGGTTGTGGATTCAGCTGTAGTTTCTGTGGTTGTGGACTCGGTTCTAGGTTCTAATGTTGTGGTTTCTAAAGTTGTGGACTTGGCTGTAGTTTCTGAGGTTGTGGATTCAGCTGTAGATTCTGTGGTTGTGGATTCCGCTGTAGTTTCTATGGTTGTTGTTTCAGCTGTTGTTTCTGAAGTTGTGGATTCAGCTGTAGTTTCTAAAGTTGTGGACTTGGCTGATGTTTCTGTGGTTGTGGATTCGGCTGTAGATTCAGAGGTTGTGTATTCAGCAGTAGATTGAGTGTTTGTGATTTCAGCTGTTGTTTCAGTGGATGTAGATTCAGCTGTAGTTTCTGTGGTTGTGGACTCCGTTGTGGGTTCTAAGGTTGTGGATTCCGCTGTAGTTTCTATGGTTGTGGTTTCAGCTGTTGTTTCTGAAGTTGTGGATTCAGCTGTAGTTTCTGTGGTTGTGGACTCGGTTGAAGTTTCTGAGGTTGTGGATACAGCTGTAGTTTCTGTGGTTGTGGACTCGGTTGTGGGTTCTAAGGTTGTGGATTCAGCTGTAGTTTCTAAAGTTGTGGACTTGGCTGTAGTTTCTGTGGTTGTGGACTCGGTTGTGGGTTCTAAGGTTGTGGATTCAGCTGTAGTTTCTAAAGTTGTGGACTTGGCTGTAGTTTCTGAGGTTGTGGATTCAGCTGTAGATTCTATGGTTGTGGATTCCGCTGTAGTTTCTATGGTTGTGGTTTCAGCTGTTGTTTCTGAAGTTGTGGATTCAGCTGTAGTTTCTGTGGTTGTGGACTCGGTTGAAGTTTCTGAGGTTGTGGATACAGCTGTAGTTTCTGTGGTTGTGGACTCGGTTGTGGGTTCTAAGGTTGTGGATTCAGCTGTAGTTTCTAAAGTTGTGGACTTGGCTGTAGTTTCTGAGGTTGTGGATTCAGCTGTAGATTCTATGGTTGTGGATTCAGCTGTAGTTTCCATGGTTGTGGATTCAGCTGTAGTTTCTGTGGTTGTGGACTCGGTTCTAGGTTCTAATGTTGTGGTTTCTAAAGTTGTGGACTTGGCTGTAGTTTCTGAGGTTGTGGATTCAGCTGTAGATTCTGTGGTTGTGGATTCCGCTGTAGTTTCTATGGTTGTTGTTTCAGCTGTTGTTTCTGAAGTTGTGGATTCAGCTGTAGTTTCTAAAGTTGTGGACTTGGCTGATGTTTCTGTGGTTGTGGATTCGGCTGTAGATTCAGAGGTTGTGTATTCAGCAGTAGATTGAGTGGTTGTGATTTCAGCTGTTGTTTCAGTGGATGTAGATTCAGCTGTAATTTCTGTGGTTGTGGACTCGGCTGTAGGTTGTAAGGTTGTGGATTCAGCTGTTGTTTCTAAAGTTGTGGACTTGGCTGTAGTTTCTGTGGTTGTGGATTCGGCTGTAGGTTCTGAGGTTGTGGATTCAGTAGTAGATTGAGTGGTTGTGATTTCAGCTGTACTTTCTATGGTTGTGGTTTCAGCTGTAGTTTCTAAAGTTGTGGACTTGGCTGTTGTTTCTGTGGTTGTGGACTTGGCTGTAGTTTCTGAGGTTCTGGACTTGGCTGTTGTTTCTGTGCTTGTCGATTCGGCTGTAGATTCAGAGGTTGTGTATTCAGCAGTAGATTGAGTGGTTGTGATTTCAGCTGTTGTTTCTGTGGTTGTAGATTCAGCTGTAGTTTCTGTGGTTGTGGACTCGGTTGTGGGTTCTAAGGTTGTGGATTCAGCTGTAGTTTCTAAAGTTGTGGACTTGGCTGTAGTTTCTGAGGTTGTGGATTCAGCTGTAGATTCTATGGTTGTCAATTCCGCTGTAGTTTCTATGGTTGTGGTTTCAGCTGTTGTTTCTGAAGTTGTGGATTCAGCTGTAGTTTCTGTGGTTGTGGACTCGGTTGTAGTTTCTGAGGTTGTGGATACAGCTGTAGTTTCTGTGGTTGTGGACTCGGTTTTGGGTTCTAAGGTTGTGGATTCAGCTGTAGTTTCTAAAGTTGTGGACTTGGCTGTAGTTTCTGAGGTTGTGGATTCAGCTGTAGATTCTATGGTTGTGGATTCCGCTGTAGTTTCTATGGTTGTGGTTTCAACTGTTGTTTCTGAAGTTGTGGATTCAGCTGTAGTTTCTGTGGTTGTGGACTCGGTTGTAGTTTCTGAGGTTGTGGATACAGCTGTAGTTTCTGTGGTTGTGGACTCGGTTTTGGGTTCTAAGGTTGTGGATTCAGCTGTAGTTTCTAAAGTTGTGGACTTGGCTGTAGTTTCTGAAGTTTTGGATTCAGCTGTAGTTTCTAAGGTTGTGGACTTGGCTGTTGTTTCTGAGGTTGTGGATTCAGCTGTAGTTTCTAAAGTTGTGGACTTGGCTGATGTTTCTGTGGTTGTGGATTCGGCTGTAGATTCAGAGGTTGTGTATTCAGCAGTAGATTGAGTGGTTGTGATTTCAGCTGTTGTTTCAGTGGATGTAGATTCAGCTGTAGTTTCTGTGGTTGTGGACTCGGTTGTGGGTTCTAAGGTTGTGGATTCAGCTGTAGTTTCTAAAGTTGTGGACTTGGCTGTAGTTTCTGAGGTTGTGGATTCAGCTGTAGATTCTATGGTTGTGGATTCCGCTGTAGTTTCTATGGTTGTGGATTCAGCTGTAGTTTCTGTGGTTGTGGACTCGGTTGTAGTTTCTGAGGTTGTGGATACAGCTGTAGTTTCTGTGGTTGTGGACTCGGTTGTGGGTTCTAAGGTTGTGGATTCAGCTGTAGTTTCTAAAGTTGTGGACTTGGCTGTAGTTTCTGAGGTTGTGGATTCAGCTGTAGATTCTATGGTTGTGGATTCAGCTGTAGTTTCTATGGTTGTGGATTCAGCTGTAGTTTCTGTGGTTGTGGACTCGGTTCTAGGTTCTAATGTTGTGGTTTCTAAAGTTGTGGACTTGGCTGTAGTTTCTGAGGTTGTGGATTCAGCTGTAGATTCTGTGGTTGTGGATTCCGCTGTAGTTTCTATGGTTGTTGTTTCAGCTGTTGTTTCTGAAGTTGTGGATTCAGCTGTAGTTTCTAAAGTTGTGGACTTGGCTGATGTTTCTGTGGTTGTGGATTCGGCTGTAGATTCAGAGGTTGTGTATTCAGCAGTAGATTGAGTGTTTGTGATTTCAGCTGTTGTTTCAGTGGATGTAGATTCAGCTGTAGTTTCTGTGGTTGTGGACTCCGTTGTGGGTTCTAAGGTTGTGGATTCAGCTGTAGTTTCTAAAGTTGTGGACTTTTCTGTAGTTTCTGAGGTTGTGGATTCAGCTGTAGATTCTATGGTTGTGGATTCAGCTGTAGTTTCTATGGTTGTGGATTCAGCTGTAGTTTCTGTGGTTGTGGACTCGGCTGTAGGTTGTAAGGTTGTGGATTCAGCTGTTGTTTCTAAAGTTGTGGACTTGGCTGTAGTTTCTGTGGTTGTGGATTCGGCTGTAGGTTCTGAGGTTGTGGATTCAGTAGTAGATTGAGTGGTTGTGATTTCAGCTGTACTTTCTATGGTTGTGGTTTCAGCTGTAGTTTCTAAAGTTGTGGACTTGGCTGTTGTTTCTGTGGTTGTGGACTTGGCTGTAGTTTCTGAGGTTCTGGACTTGGCTGTTGTTTCTGTGCTTGTCGATTCGGCTGTAGATTCAGAGGTTGTGTATTCAGCAGTAGATTGAGTGGTTGTGATTTCAGCTGTTGTTTCTGTGGTTGTAGATTCAGCTGTAGTTTCTGTGGTTGTGGACTCGGTTGTGGGTTCTAAGGTTGTGGATTCAGCTGTAGTTTCTAAAGTTGTGGACTTGGCTGTAGTTTCTGAGGTTGTGGATTCAGCTGTAGATTCGATGGTTGTGGATTCCGCTGTAGTTTCTATGGTTGTGGTTTCAGCTGTTGTTTCTGAAGTTGTGGATTCAGCTGTAGTTTCTGTGGTTGTGGACTCGGTTGTAGTTTCTGAGGTTGTGGATACAGCTGTAGTTTCTGTGGTTGTGGACTCGGTTTTGGGTTCTAAGGTTGTGGATTCAGCTGTAGTTTCTAAAGTTGTGGACTTGGCTGTAGTTTCTGAGGTTGTGGATTCAGCTGTAGATTCTATGGTTGTGGATTCAGCTGTAGTTTCTATGGTTGTGGATTCATCTGTAGTTTCTGTGGTTGTGGACTCGGTTGTAGGTTCTAAGGTTGTGGATTCAGCTGTCGTTTCTAAAGTTGTGGACTTGGCTGTAGTTTCTGTGGTTGTGGATTCGGCTGTAGGTTCTGAGGTTGTGGATTCAGTAGTAGATTGATTGGTTGTGATTTCAGCTGTACTTTCTATGGTTGTGGTTTCAGCTGTAGTTTCTGAAGTTGTGGACTTGGCTGTTGTTTCTGTGGTTGTGGACTTGGCTGTAGTTTCTGAGGTTCTGGACTTGGCTGTTGTTTCTGTGCTTGTCAATTCGGCTGTAGATTTAGAGGTTGTGTATTCAGCAGTAGATTGAGTGGTTGTGATTTCAGCTGTTGTTTCTGTGGTGGTAGATTCAGCTGTAGTTTCTGTGGTTGTGGACTCGGTTGTGGGTTCTAAGGTTGTGGATTCAGCTGTAGTTTCTAAAGTTGTGGACTTGGCTGTAGTTTCTGAGGTTGTGGATTCAGCTGTAGATTCTATGGTTGTGGATTCCGCTGTAGTTTCGATGGTTGTGGTTTCAGCTGTTGTTTCTGAAGTTGTGGATTCAGCTGTAGTTTCTGTGGTTGTGGACTCGGTTGTAGTTTCTGAGGTTGTGGATTCAGCTGTAGATTCTATGGTTGTGGATTCAGCTGTAGTTTCTATGGTTGTGGATTCATCTGTAGTTTCTGTGGTTGTGGACTCGGTTGTAGGTTCTAAGGTTGTGGATTCAGCTGTAGTTTCTAAAGTTGTGGACTTGGCTGTAGTTTCTGAAGTTTTGGATTCAGCTGTAGTTTCTAAGGTTGTGGACTTGGCTGTTGTTTCTGAGGTTGTGGATTCAGCTGTAGTTTCTAAAGTTGTGGACTTGGCTGATGTTTCTGTGGTTGTGGATTCGGCTGTAGATTCAGAGGTTGTGGATTCCGCTGTAGTTTCTATGGTTGTTGTTTCAGCTGTTGTTTCTGAAGTTGTGGATTCAGCTGTAGTTTCTAAAGTTGTGGACTTGGCTGATGTTTCTGTGGTTGTGGATTCGGCTGTAGATTCAGAGGTTGTGTATTCAGCAGTAGATTGAGTGGTTGTGATTTCAGCTGTTGTTTCAGTGGATGTAGATTCAGCTGTAGTTTCTGTGGTTGTGGACTCCGTTGTGGGTTCTAAGGTTGTGGATTCAGCTGTAGTTTCTAAAGTTGTGGACTTTTCTGTAGTTTCTGAGGTTGTGGATTCAGCTGTAGATTCTATGGTTGTGGATTCAGCTGTAGTTTCTATGGTTGTGGATTCAGCTGTAGTTTCTGTGGTTGTGGACTCGGCTGTAGGTTGTAAGGTTGTGGATTCAGCTGTTGTTTCTAAAGTTGTGGACTTGGCTGTAGTTTCTGTGGTTGTGGATTCAGCTGTAGTTTCTAAAGTTGTGGACTTGGCTGTAGTTTCTGAGGTTGTGGATTCATCTGTAGTTTCTGTGGTTGTGGACTCGGTTGTAGGTTCTAAGGTTGTGGATTCAGCTGTCGTTTCTAAAGTTGTGGACTTGGCTGTAGTTTCTGTGGTTGTGGATTCGGCTGTAGGTTCTGAGGTTGTGGATTCAGTAGTAGATTGAGTGGTTGTGATTTCAGCTGTACTTTCTATGGTTGTGGTTTCAGCTGTTGTTTCTAAAGTTGTGGACTTGGCTGTTGTTTCTGTGGTTGTGGACTTGGCTGTAGTTTCTGAGGTTCTGGACTTGGCTGTTGTTTCTGTGCTTGTCGATTCGGCTGTAGATTCAGAGGTTGTGTATTCAACAGTAGATTGAGTGGTTGTGATTTCAGCTGTTGTTTCTGTGGTTGTAGATTCAGCTGTAGTTTCTGTGGTTGTGGACTCGGTTGTGGGTTCTAAGGTTGTGGATTCAGCTGTAGTTTCTAAAGTTGTGGACTTGGCTGTAGTTTCTGAGGTTGTGGATTCAGCTGTAGATTCTATGGTTGTGGATTCCGCTGTAGTTTCTATGGTTGTGGTTTCAGCTGTTTTTTCTGAAGTTGTGGATTCAGCTGTAGTTTCTGTGGTTGTGGACTCGGTTGTAGTTTCTGAGGTTGTGGATACAGCTGTAGTTTCTGTGGTTGTGGACTCGGTTTTGGGTTCTAAGGTTGTGGATTCAGCTGTAGTTTCTAAAGTTGTGGACTTGGCTGTAGTTTCTGAAGTTTTGGATTCAGCTGTAGTTTCTAAGGTTGTGGACTTGGCTGTTGTTTCTGAGGTTGTGGATTCAGCTGTAGTTTCTAAAGTTGTGGACTTGGCTGATGTTTCTGTGGTTGTGGATTCGGCTGTAGATTCAGAGGTTGTGGATTCCGCTGTAGTTTCTATGGTTGTTGTTTCAGCTGTTGTTTCTGAAGTTGTGGATTCAGCTGTAGTTTCTAAAGTTGTGGACTTGGCTGATGTTTCTGTGGTTGTGGATTCGGCTGTAGATTCAGAGGTTGTGTATTCAGCAGTAGATTGAGTGGTTGTGATTTCAGCTGTTGTTTCAGTGGATGTAGATTCAGCTGTAGTGTCTGTGGTTGTGGACTCCGTTGTGGGTTCTAAGGTTGTGGATTCAGCTGTAGTTTCTAAAGTTGTGGACTTTTCTGTAGTTTCTGAGGTTGTGGATTCAGCTGTAGATTGTATGGTTGTGGATTCAGCTGTAGTTTCTGTGGTTGTGGACTCGGCTGTAGGTTGTAAGGTTGTGGATTCAGCTGTTGTTTCTAAAGTTGTGGACTTGGCTGTAGTTTCTGTGGTTGTGGATTCGGCTGTAGGTTCTGAGGTTGTGGATTCAGTAGTAGATTGAGTGGTTGTGATTTCAGCTGTACTTTCTATGGTTGTGGTTTCAGCTGTAGTTTCTAAAGTTGTGGACTTGGCTGTAGTTTCTGAGGTTGTGGATTCAGCTGTAGATTCTATGGTTGTGGATTCAGCTGTAGTTTCTATGGTTGTGGATTCATCTGTAGTTTCTGTGGTTGTGGACTCGGTTGTAGGTTCTAAGGTTGTGGATTCAGCTGTAGTTTCTAAAGTTGTGGACTTGGCTGTAGTTTCTGAAGTTTTGGATTCAGCTGTAGTTTCTAAGGTTGTGGACTTGGCTGTTGTTTCTGAGGTTGTGGATTCAGCTGTAGTTTCTAAAGTTGTGGACTTGGCTGATGTTTCTGTGGTTGTGGATTCGGCTGTAGATTCAGAGGTTGTGTATTCAGCAGTAGATTGAGTGGTTGTGATTTCAGCTGTTGTTTTAGTGAATGTAGATTCAGCTGTAGTTTCTGTGGTTGTGGACTCGGTTGTGGGTTCTAAGGTTGTGGATTCCGCTGTAGTTTCTATGGTTGTGGTTTCAGCTGTTGTTTCTGAAGTTGTGGATTCAGCTGTAGTTTCTGTGGTTGTGGACTCGGTTGAAGTTTCTGAGGTTGTGGATACAGCTGTAGTTTCTGTGGTTGTGGACTCGGTTGTGGGTTCTAAGGTTGTGGATTCAGCTGTAGTTTCTAAAGTTGTGGACTTGGCTGTAGTTTCTGTGGTTGTGGACTCGGTTGTGGGTTCTAAGGTTGTGGATTCAGCTGTAGTTTCTAAAGTTGTGGACTTGGCTGTAGTTTCTGAGGTTGTGGATTCAGCTGTAGATTCTATGGTTGTGGATTCCGCTGTAGTTTCTATGGTTGTGGTTTCAGCTGTTGTTTCTGAAGTTGTGGATTCAGCTGTAGTTTCTGTGGTTGTGGACTCGGTTGAAGTTTCTGAGGTTGTGGATACAGCTGTAGTTTCTGTGGTTGTGGACTCGGTTGTGGGTTCTAAGGTTGTGGATTCAGCTGTAGTTTCTAAAGTTGTGGACTTGGCTGTAGTTTCTGAGGTTGTGGATTCAGCTGTAGATTCTATGGTTGTGGATTCAGCTGTAGTTTCTATGGTTGTGGATTCAGCTGTAGTTTCTGTGGTTGTGGACTCGGTTCTAGGTTCTAATGTTGTGGTTTCTAAAGTTGTGGACTTGGCTGTAGTTTCTGAGGTTGTGGATTCAGCTGTAGATTCTGTGGTTGTGGATTCTGCTGTAGTTTCTATGGTTGTTGTTTCAGCTGTTGTTTCTGAAGTTGTGGATTCAGCTGTAGTTTCTAAAGTTGTGGACTTGGCTGATGTTTCTGTGGTTGTGGATTCGGCTGTAGATTCAGAGGTTGTGTATTCAGCAGTAGATTGAGTGGTTGTGATTTCAGCTGTTGTTTCAGTGGATGTAGATTCAGCTGTAGTTTCTGTGGTTGTGGACTCGGCTGTAGGTTGTAAGGTTGTGGATTCAGCTGTTGTTTCTAAAGTTGTGGACTTGGCTGTAGTTTCTGTGGTTGTGGATTCGGCTGTAGGTTCTGAGGTTGTGGATTCAGTAGTAGATTGAGTGGTTGTGATTTCAGCTGTACTTTCTATGGTTGTGGTTTCAGCTGTAGTTTCTAAAGTTGTGGACTTGGCTGTTGTTTCTGTGGTTGTGGACTTGGCTGTAGTTTCTGAGGTTCTGGACTTGGCTGTTGTTTCTGTGCTTGTCGATTCGGCTGTAGATTCAGAGGTTGTGTATTCAGCAGTAGATTGAGTGGTTGTGATTTCAGCTGTTGTTTCTGTGGTTGTAGATTCAGCTGTAGTTTCTGTGGTTGTGGACTCGGTTGTGGGTTCTAAGGTTGTGGATTCAGCTGTAGTTTCTAAAGTTGTGGACTTGGCTGTAGTTTCTGAGGTTGTGGATTCAGCTGTAGATTCTATGGTTGTGGATTCCGCTGTAGTTTCTATGGTTGTGGTTTCAGCTGTTGTTTCTGAAGTTGTGGATTCAGCTGTAGTTTCTGTGGTTGTGGACTCGGTTGTAGTTTCTGAGGTTGTGGATACAGCTGTAGTTTCTGTGGTTGTGGACTCGGTTTTGGGTTCTAAGGTTGTGGATTCAGCTGTAGTTTCTAAAGTTGTGGACTTGGCTGTAGTTTCTGAGGTTGTGGATTCAGCTGTAGATTCTATGGTTGTGGATTCCGCTGTAGTTTCTATGGTTGTGGTTTCAACTGTTGTTTCTGAAGTTGTGGATTCAGCTGTAGTTTCTGTGGTTGTGGACTCGGTTGTAGTTTCTGAGGTTGTGGATACAGCTGTAGTTTCTGTGGTTGTGGACTCGGTTTTGGGTTCTAAGGTTGTGGATTCAGCTGTAGTTTCTAAAGTTGTGGACTTGGCTGTAGTTTCTGAGGTTGTGGATTCAGCTGTAGATTCTATGGTTGTGGATTCAGCTGTAGTTTCTATGGTTGTGGATTCATCTGTAGTTTATGTGGTTGTGGACTCGGTTGTAGGTTCTAAGGTTGTGGATTCAGCTGTAGTTTCTAAAGTTGTGGACTTGGCTGTAGTTTCTGAAGTTTTGGATTCAGCTGTAGTTTCTAAGGTTGTGGACTTGGCTGTTGTTTCTGAGGTTGTGGATTCAGCTGTAGTTTCTAAAGTTGTGGACTTGGCTGATGTTTCTGTGGTTGTGGATTCGGCTGTAGATTCAGAGGTTGTGTATTCAGCAGTAGATTGAGTGGTTGTGATTTCAGCTGTTGTTTCAGTGGATGTAGATTCAGCTGTAGTTTCTGTGGTTGTGGACTCGGTTGTGGGTTCTAAGGTTGTGGATTCAGCTGTAGTTTCTAAAGTTGTGGACTTGGCTGTAGTTTCTGAGGTTGTGGATTCAGCTGTAGATTCTATGGTTGTGGATTCCGCTGTAGTTTCTATGGTTGTGGATTCAGCTGTAGTTTCTGTGGTTGTGGACTCGGTTGTAGTTTCTGAGGTTGTGGATACAGCTGTAGTTTCTGTGGTTGTGGACTCGGTTGTGGGTTCTAAGGTTGTGGATTCAGCTGTAGTTTCCAAAGTTGTGGACTTGGCTGTAGTTTCTGAGGTTGTGGATTCAGCTGTAGATTCTATGGTTGTGGATTCAGCTGTAGTTTCTATGGTTGTGGATTCAGCTGTAGTTTCTGTGGTTGTGGACTCGGTTCTAGGTTCTAATGTTGTGGTTTCTAAAGTTGTGGACTTGGCTGTAGTTTCTGAGGTTGTGGATTCAGCTGTAGATTCTGTGGTTGTGGATTCCGCTGTAGTTTCTATGGTTGTTGTTTCAGCTGTTGTTTCTGAAGTTGTGGATTCAGCTGTAGTTTCTAAAGTTGTGGACTTGGCTGATGTTTCTGTGGTTGTGGATTCGGCTGTAGATTCAGAGGTTGTGTATTCAGCAGTAGATTGAGTGTTTGTGATTTCAGCTGTTGTTTCAGTGGATGTAGATTCAGCTGTAGTTTCTGTGGTTGTGGACTCCGTTGTGGGTTCTAAGGTTGTGGATTCAGCTGTAGTTTCTAAAGTTGTGGACTTTTCTGTAGTTTCTGAGGTTGTGGATTCAGCTGTAGATTCTATGGTTGTGGATTCAGCTGTAGTTTCTATGGTTGTGGATTCAGCTGTAGTTTCTAAAGTTGTGGACTTGGCTGTTGTTTCTGTGGTTGTGGACTTGGCTGTAGTTTCTGAGGTTCTGGACTTGGCTGTTGTTTCTGTGCTTGTCGATTCGGCTGTAGATTCAGAGGTTGTGTATTCAACAGTAGATTGAGTGGTTGTGATTTCAGCTGTTGTTTCTGTGGTTGTAGATTCAGCTGTAGTTTCTGTGGTTGTGGACTCGGTTGTGGGTTCTAAGGTTGTGGATTCAGCTGTAGTTTCTAAAGTTGTGGACTTGGCTGTAGTTTCTGAGGTTGTGGATTCAGCTGTAGATTCTATGGTTGTGGATTCCGCTGTAGTTTCTATGGTTGTGGTTTCAGCTGTTTTTTCTGAAGTTGTGGATTCAGCTGTAGTTTCTGTGGTTGTGGACTCGGTTGTAGTTTCTGAGGTTGTGGATACAGCTGTAGTTTCTGTGGTTGTGGACTCGGTTTTGGGTTCTAAGGTTGTGGATTCAGCTGTAGTTTCTAAAGTTGTGGACTTGGCTGTAGTTTCTGAGGTTGTGGATTCAGCTGTAGATTCTATGGTTGTGGATTCAGCTGTAGTTTCTATGGTTGTGGATTCATCTGTAGTTTCTGTGGTTGTGGACTCGGTTGTAGGTTCTAAGGTTGTGGATTCAGCTGTAGTTTCTAAAGTTGTGGACTTGGCTGATGTTTCTGTGGTTGTGGATTCGGCTGTAGATTCAGAGGTTGTGTATTCAGCAGTAGATTGAGTGGTTGTGATTTCAGCTGTTGTTTCAGTGGATGTAGATTCAGCTGTAGTTTCTGTGGTTGTGGACTCGGTTGTGGGTTCTAAGGTTGTGGATTCAGCTGTAGTTTCTAAAGTTGTGGACTTGGCTGTAGTTTCTGAGGTTGTGGATTCAGCTGTAGATTCTATGGTTGTGGATTCCGCTGTAGTTTCTATGGTTGTGGATTCAGCTGTAGTTTCTGTGGTTGTGGACTCGGTTGTAGTTTCTGAGGTTGTGGATACAGCTGTAGTTTCTGTGGTTGTGGACTCGGTTGTGGGTTCTAAGGTTGTGGATTCAGCTGTAGTTTCCAAAGTTGTGGACTTGGCTGTAGTTTCTGAGGTTGTGGATTCAGCTGTAGATTCTATGGTTGTGGATTCAGCTGTAGTTTCTATGGTTGTGGATTCAGCTGTAGTTTCTGTGGTTGTGGACTCGGTTCTAGGTTCTAATGTTGTGGTTTCTAAAGTTGTGGACTTGGCTGTAGTTTCTGAGGTTGTGGATTCAGCTGTAGATTCTGTGGTTGTGGATTCCGCTGTAGTTTCTATGGTTGTTGTTTCAGCTGTTGTTTCTGAAGTTGTGGATTCAGCTGTAGTTTCTAAAGTTGTGGACTTGGCTGATGTTTCTGTGGTTGTGGATTCGGCTGTAGATTCAGAGGTTGTGTATTCAGCAGTAGATTGAGTGTTTGTGATTTCAGCTGTTGTTTCAGTGGATGTAGATTCAGCTGTAGTTTCTGTGGTTGTGGACTCCGTTGTGGGTTCTAAGGTTGTGGATTCAGCTGTAGTTTCTAAAGTTGTGGACTTTTCTGTAGTTTCTGAGGTTGTGGATTCAGCTGTAGATTCTATGGTTGTGGATTCAGCTGTAGTTTCTATGGTTGTGGATTCAGCTGTAGTTTCTAAAGTTGTGGACTTGGCTGTTGTTTCTGTGGTTGTGGACTTGGCTGTAGTTTCTGAGGTTCTGGACTTGGCTGTTGTTTCTGTGCTTGTCGATTCGGCTGTAGATTCAGAGGTTGTGTATTCAACAGTAGATTGAGTGGTTGTGATTTCAGCTGTTGTTTCTGTGGTTGTAGATTCAGCTGTAGTTTCTGTGGTTGTGGACTCGGTTGTGGGTTCTAAGGTTGTGGATTCAGCTGTAGTTTCTAAAGTTGTGGACTTGGCTGTAGTTTCTGAGGTTGTGGATTCAGCTGTAGATTCTATGGTTGTGGATTCCGCTGTAGTTTCTATGGTTGTGGTTTCAGCTGTTTTTTCTGAAGTTGTGGATTCAGCTGTAGTTTCTGTGGTTGTGGACTCGGTTGTAGTTTCTGAGGTTGTGGATACAGCTGTAGTTTCTGTGGTTGTGGACTCGGTTTTGGGTTCTAAGGTTGTGGATTCAGCTGTAGTTTCTAAAGTTGTGGACTTGGCTGTAGTTTCTGAGGTTGTGGATTCAGCTGTAGATTCTATGGTTGTGGATTCAGCTGTAGTTTCTATGGTTGTGGATTCATCTGTAGTTTCTGTGGTTGTGGACTCGGTTGTAGGTTCTAAGGTTGTGGATTCAGCTGTAGTTTCTAAAGTTGTGGACTTGGCTGTAGTTTCTGAAGTTTTGGATTCAGCTGTAGTTTCTAAGGTTGTGGACTTGGCTGTTGTTTCTGAGGTTGTGGATTCAGCTGTAGTTTCTAAAGTTGTGGACTTGGCTGATGTTTCTGTGGTTGTGGATTCGGCTGTAGATTCAGAGGTTGTGGATTCCGCTGTAGTTTCTATGGTTGTTGTTTCAGCTGTTGTTTCTGAAGTTGTGGATTCAGCTGTAGTTTCTAAAGTTGTGGACTTGGCTGATGTTTCTGTGGTTGTGGATTCGGCTGTAGATTCAGAGGTTGTGTATTCAGCAGTAGATTGAGTGGTTGTGATTTCAGCTGTTGTTTCAGTGGATGTAGATTCAGCTGTAGTGTCTGTGGTTGTGGACTCCGTTGTGGGTTCTAAGGTTGTGGATTCAGCTGTAGTTTCTAAAGTTGTTGACTTTTCTGTAGTTTCTGAGGTTGTGGATTCAGCTGTAGATTGTATGGTTGTGGATTCAGCTGTAGTTTCTATGGTTGTGGATTCAGCTGTAGATTCTGTGGTTGTGGACTCGGCTGTAGGTTGTAAGGTTGTGGATTCAGCTGTTGTTTCTAAAGTTGTGGACTTGGCTGTAGTTTCTGTGGTTGTGGATTCGGCTGTAGGTTCTGAGGTTGTGGATTCAGTAGTAGATTGAGTGGTTGTGATTTCAGCTGTACTTTCTATGGTTGTGGTTTCAGCTGTAGTTTCTAAAGTTGTGGACTTGGCTGTAGTTTCTGAGGTTGTGGATTCAGCTGTAGATTCTATGGTTGTGGATTCAGCTGTAGTTTCTATGGTTGTGGATTCATCTGTAGTTTCTGTGGTTGTGGACTCGGTTGTAGGTTCTAAGGTTGTGGATTCAGCTGTAGTTTCTAAAGTTGCGGACTTGGCTGTAGTTTCTGAAGTTTTGGATTCAGCTGTAGTTTCTAAGGTTGTGGACTTGGCTGTTGTTTCTGAGGTTGTGGATTCAGCTGTAGTTTCTAAAGTTGTGGACTTGGCTGATGTTTCTGTGGTTGTGGATTCGGCTGTAGATTCAGAGGTTGTGTATTCAGCAGTAGATTGAGTGGTTGTGATTTCAGCTGTTGTTTTAGTGAATGTAGATTCAGCTGTAGTTTCTGTGGTTGTGGACTCGGTTGTGGGTTCTAAGGTTGTGGATTCCGCTGTAGTTTCTATGGTTGTGGTTTCAGCTGTTGTTTCTGAAGTTGTGGATTCAGCTGTAGTTTCTGTGGTTGTGGACTCGGTTGAAGTTTCTGAGGTTGTGGATACAGCTGTAGTTTCTGTGGTTGTGGACTCGGTTGTGGGTTCTAAGGTTGTGGATTCAGCTGTAGTTTCTAAAGTTGTGGACTTGGCTGTAGTTTCTGTGGTTGTGGACTCGGTTGTGGGTTCTAAGGTTGTGGATTCAGCTGTAGTTTCTAAAGTTGTGGACTTGGCTGTAGTTTCTGAGGTTGTGGATTCAGCTGTAGATTCTATGGTTGTGGATTCCGCTGTAGTTTCTATGGTTGTGGTTTCAGCTGTTGTTTCTGAAGTTGTGGATTCAGCTGTAGTTTCTGTGGTTGTGGACTCGGTTGAAGTTTCTGAGGTTGTGGATACAGCTGTAGTTTCTGTGGTTGTGGACTCGGTTGTGGGTTCTAAGGTTGTGGATTCAGCTGTAGTTTCTAAAGTTGTGGACTTGGCTGTAGTTTCTGAGGTTGTGGATTCAGCTGTAGATTCTATGGTTGTGGATTCAGCTGTAGTTTCTATGGTTGTGGATTCAGCTGTAGTTTCTGTGGTTGTGGACTCGGTTCTAGGTTCTAATGTTGTGGTTTCTAAAGTTGTGGACTTGGCTGTAGTTTCTGAGGTTGTGGATTCAGCTGTAGATTCTGTGGTTGTGGATTCTGCTGTAGTTTCTATGGTTGTTGTTTCAGCTGTTGTTTCTGAAGTTGTGGATTCAGCTGTAGTTTCTAAAGTTGTGGACTTGGCTGATGTTTCTGTGGTTGTGGATTCGGCTGTAGATTCAGAGGTTGTGTATTCAGCAGTAGATTGAGTGGTTGTGATTTCAGCTGTTGTTTCAGTGGATGTAGATTCAGCTGTAGTTTCTGTGGTTGTGGACTCGGCTGTAGGTTGTAAGGTTGTGGATTCAGCTGTTGTTTCTAAAGTTGTGGACTTGGCTGTAGTTTCTGTGGTTGTGGATTCGGCTGTAGGTTCTGAGGTTGTGGATTCAGTAGTAGATTGAGTGGTTGTGATTTCAGCTGTACTTTCTATGGTTGTGGTTTCAGCTGTAGTTTCTAAAGTTGTGGACTTGGCTGTTGTTTCTGTGGTTGTGGACTTGGCTGTAGTTTCTGAGGTTCTGGACTTGGCTGTTGTTTCTGTGCTTGTCGATTCGGCTGTAGATTCAGAGGTTGTGTATTCAGCAGTAGATTGAGTGGTTGTGATTTCAGCTGTTGTTTCTGTGGTTGTAGATTCAGCTGTAGTTTCTGTGGTTGTGGACTCGGTTGTGGGTTCTAAGGTTGTGGATTCCGCTGTAGTTTCTATGGTTGTGGTTTCAGCTGTTGTTTCTGAAGTTGTGGATTCAGCTGTAGTTTCTGTGGTTGTGGACTCGGTTGAAGTTTCTGAGGTTGTGGATACAGCTGTAGTTTCTGTGGTTGTGGACTCGGTTGTGGGTTCTAAGGTTGTGGATTCAGCTGTAGTTTCTAAAGTTGTGGACTTGGCTGTAGTTTCTGTGGTTGTGGACTCGGTTGTGGGTTCTAAGGTTGTGGATTCAGCTGTAGTTTCTAAAGTTGTGGACTTGGCTGTAGTTTCTGAGGTTGTGGATTCAGCTGTAGATTCTATGGTTGTGGATTCCGCTGTAGTTTCTATGGTTGTGGTTTCAGCTGTTGTTTCTGAAGTTGTGGATTCAGCTGTAGTTTCTGTGGTTGTGGACTCGGTTGAAGTTTCTGAGGTTGTGGATACAGCTGTAGTTTCTGTGGTTGTGGACTCGGTTGTGGGTTCTAAGGTTGTGGATTCAGCTGTAGTTTCTAAAGTTGTGGACTTGGCTGTAGTTTCTGAGGTTGTGGATTCAGCTGTAGATTCTATGGTTGTGGATTCAGCTGTAGTTTCTATGGTTGTGGATTCAGCTGTAGTTTCTGTGGTTGTGGACTCGGTTCTAGGTTCTAATGTTGTGGTTTCTAAAGTTGTGGACTTGGCTGTAGTTTCTGAGGTTGTGGATTCAGCTGTAGATTCTGTGGTTGTGGATTCTGCTGTAGTTTCTATGGTTGTTGTTTCAGCTGTTGTTTCTGAAGTTGTGGATTCAGCTGTAGTTTCTAAAGTTGTGGACTTGGCTGATGTTTCTGTGGTTGTGGATTCGGCTGTAGATTCAGAGGTTGTGTATTCAGCAGTAGATTGAGTGGTTGTGATTTCAGCTGTTGTTTCAGTGGATGTAGATTCAGCTGTAGTTTCTGTGGTTGTGGACTCGGCTGTAGGTTGTAAGGTTGTGGATTCAGCTGTTGTTTCTAAAGTTGTGGACTTGGCTGTAGTTTCTGTGGTTGTGGATTCGGCTGTAGGTTCTGAGGTTGTGGATTCAGTAGTAGATTGAGTGGTTGTGATTTCAGCTGTACTTTCTATGGTTGTGGTTTCAGCTGTAGTTTCTAAAGTTGTGGACTTGGCTGTTGTTTCTGTGGTTGTGGACTTGGCTGTAGTTTCTGAGGTTCTGGACTTGGCTGTTGTTTCTGTGCTTGTCGATTCGGCTGTAGATTCAGAGGTTGTGTATTCAGCAGTAGATTGAGTGGTTGTGATTTCAGCTGTTGTTTCTGTGGTTGTAGATTCAGCTGTAGTTTCTGTGGTTGTGGACTCGGTTGTGGGTTCTAAGGTTGTGGATTCAGCTGTAGTTTCTAAAGTTGTGGACTTGGCTGTAGTTTCTGAGGTTGTGGATTCAGCTGTAGATTCTATGGTTGTGGATTCCGCTGTAGTTTCTATGGTTGTGCTTTCAGCTGTTGTTTCTGAAGTTGTGGATTCAGCTGTAGTTTCTGTGGTTGTGGACTCGGTTGTAGTTTCTGAGGTTGTGGATACAGCTGTAGTTTCTGTGGTTGTGGACTCGGTTTTGGGTTCTAAGGTTGTGGATTCAGCTGTAGTTTCTAAAGTTGTGGACTTGGCTGTAGTTTCTGAGGTTGTGGATTCATCTGTAGTTTCTGTGGTTGTGGACTCGGTTGTAGGTTCTAAGGTTGTGGATTCAGCTGTCGTTTCTAAAGTTGTGGACTTGGCTGTAGTTTCTGTGGTTGTGGATTCGGCTGTAGGTTCTGAGGTTGTGGATTCAGTAGTAGATTGAGTGGTTGTGATTTCAGCTGTACTTTCTATGGTTGTGGTTTCAGCTGTAGTTTCTAAAGTTGTGGACTTGGCTGTAGTTTCTGAGGTTGTGGATTCAGCTGTAGATTCTATGGTTGTGGATTCAGCTGTAGTTTCTATGGTTGTGGATTCATCTGTAGTTTCTGTGGTTGTGGACTCGGTTGTAGGTTCTAAGGTTGTGGATTCAGCTGTAGTTTCTAAGGTTGTGGACTTGGCTGTAGTTTCTGTGGTTGTGGATTCAGCTGTAGTTTCTAAAGTTGTGGACTTGGCTGTAGTTTCTGAGGTTGTGGATTCATCTGTAGTTTCTGTGGTTGTGGACTCGGTTGTAGGTTCTAAGGTTGTGGATTCAGCTGTCGTTTCTAAAGTTGTGGACTTGGCTGTAGTTTCTGTGGTTGTGGATTCGGCTGTAGGTTCTGAGGTTGTGGATTCAGTAGTAGATTGAGTGGTTGTGATTTCAGCTGTACTTTCTATGGTTGTGGTTTCAGCTGTAGTTTCTGAGGTTCTGGACTTGGCTGTTGTTTCTGTGCTTGTCGATTCGGCTGTAGATTCAGAGGTTGTGTATTCAACAGTAGATTGAGTGGTTGTGATTTCAGCTGTTGTTTCTGTGGTTGTAGATTCAGCTGTAGTTTCTGTGGTTGTGGACTCGGTTGTGGGTTCTAAGGTTGTGGATTCAGCTGTAGTTTCTAAAGTTGTGGACTTGGCTGTAGTTTCTGAGGTTGTGGATTCAGCTGTAGATTCTATGGTTGTGGATTCCGCTGTAGTTTCTATGGTTGTGGTTTCAGCTGTTGTTTCTGAAGTTGTGGATTCAGCTGTAGTTTCTGTGGTTGTGGACTCGGTTGTAGTTTCTGAGGTTGTGGATACAGCTGTAGTTTCTGTGGTTGTGGACTCGGTTTTGGGTTCTAAGGTTGTGGATTCAGCTGTAGTTTCTAAAGTTGTGGACTTGGCTGTAGTTTCTGAGGTTGTGGATTCAGCTGTAGATTCTATGGTTGTGGATTCAGCTGTAGTTTCTATGGTTGTGGATTCATCTGTAGTTTCTGTGGTTGTGGACTCGGTTGTAGGTTCTAAGGTTGTGGATTCAGCTGTCGTTTCTAAAGTTGTGGACTTGGCTGTAGTTTCTGTGGTTGTGGATTCGGCTGTAGGTTCTGAGGTTGTGGATTCAGTAGTAGATTGAGTGGTTGTGATTTCAGCTGTACTTTCTATGGTTGTGGTTTCAGCTGTAGTTTCTGAAGTTGTGGACTTGGCTGTTGTTTCTGTGGTTGTGGACTTCGCTGTAGTTTCTGAGGTTCTGGACTTGGCTGTTGTTTCTGTGCTTGTCGATTCGGCTGTAGATTTAGAGGTTGTGTATTCAGCAGTAGATTGAGTGGTTGTGATTTCAGCTGTTGTTTCTGTGGTGGTAGATTCAGCTGTAGTTTCTGTGGTTGGGGACTCGGTTGTGGGTTCTAAGGTTGTGGATTCAGCTGTAGTTTCTAAAGTTGTGGACTTGGCTGTAGTTTCTGAGGTTGTGGATTCAGCTGTAGATTCTATGGTTGTGGATTCCGCTGTAGTTTCTATGGTTGTGGTTTCAGCTGTTGTTTCTGAAGTTGTGGATTCAGCTGTAGTTTCTGTGGTTGTGGACTCGGTTGTAGTTTCTGAGGTTGTGGATTCAGCTGTAGATTCTATGGTTGTGGATTCAGCTGTAGTTTCTATGGTTGTGGATTCATCTGTAGTTTCTGTGGTTGTGGACTCGGTTGTAGGTTCTAAGGTTGTGGATTCAGCTGTAGTTTCTAAAGTTGTGGACTTGGCTGTAGTTTCTGAAGTTTTGGATTCAGCTGTAGTTTCTAAGGTTGTGGACTTGGCTGTTGTTTCTGAGGTTGTGGATTCAGCTGTAGTTTCTAAAGTTGTGGACTTGGCTGATGTTTCTGTGGTTGTGGATTCGGCTGTAGATTCAGAGGTTGTGGATTCCGCTGTAGTTTCTATGGTTGTTGTTTCAGCTGTTGTTTCTGAAGTTGTGGATTCAGCTGTAGTTTCTAAAGTTGTGGACTTGGCTGATGTTTCTGTGGTTGTGGATTCGGCTGTAGATTCAGAGGTTGTGTATTCAGCAGTAGATTGAGTGGTTGTGATTTCAGCTGTTGTTTCAGTGGATGTAGATTCAGCTGTAGTTTCTGTGGTTGTGGACTCCGTTGTGGGTTCTAAGGTTGTGGATTCAGCTGTAGTTTCTAAAGTTGTGGACTTTTCTGTAGTTTCTGAGGTTGTGGATTCAGCTGTAGATTCTATGGTTGTGGATTCAGCTGTAGTTTCTATGGTTGTGGATTCAGCTGTAGTTTCTGTGGTTGTGGACTCGGCTGTAGGTTGTAAGGTTGTGGATTCAGCTGTTGTTTCTAAAGTTGTGGACTTGGCTGTAGTTTCTGTGGTTGTGGATTCGGCTGTAGGTTCTGAGGTTGTGGATTCAGTAGTAGATTGAGTGGTTGTGATTTCAGCTGTACTTTCTATGGTTGTGGTTTCAGCTGTAGTTTCTAAAGTTGTGGACTTGGCTGTAGTTTCTGAGGTTGTGGATTCAGCTGTAGATTCTATGGTTGTGGATTCAGCTGTAGTTTCTATGGTTGTGGATTCATCTGTAGTTTTTGTGGTTGTGGACTCGGTTGTAGGTTCTAAGGTTGTGGATTCAGCTGTAGTTTCTAAAGTTGTGGACTTGGCTGTAGTTTCTGAAGTTTTGGATTCGGCTGTAGTTTCTGAAGTTTTGGATTCAGCTGTAGTTTCTAAGGTTGTGGACTTGGCTGTTATTTCTGAGGTTGTGGATTCAGCTGTAGTTTCTAAAGTTGTGGACTTGGCTGATGTTTCTGTGGTTGTGGATTCGGCTGTAGATTCAGAGGTTGTGTATTCAGCAGTAGATTGAGTGGTTGTGATTTCAGCTGTTGTTTCAGTGGATGTAGATTCAGCTGTAGTTTCTGTGGTTGTGGACTCGGTTGTGGGTTCTAAGGTTGTGGATTCAGCTGTAGTTTCTAAAGTTGTGGACTTGGCTGTAGTTTCTGAGGTTGTGGATTCAGCTGTAGATTCTATGGTTGTGGATTCCGCTGTAGTTTCTATGGTTGTGGTTTCAGCTGTTGTTTCTGAAGTTGTGGATTCAGCTGTAGTTTCTGTGGTTGTGGACTCGGTTGTAGTTTCTGAGGTTGTGGATACAGCTGTAGTTTCTGTGGTTGTGGACTCGGTTGTGGGTTCTAAGGTTGTGGATTCAGCTGTAGTTTCTAAAGTTGTGGACTTGGCTGTAGTTTCTGAGGTTGTGGATTCAGCTGTAGATTCTATGGTTGTGGATTCAGCTGTAGTTTCTATGGTTGTGGATTCAGCTGTAGTTTCTGTGGTTGTGGACTCGGTTCTAGGTTCTAATGTTGTGGTTTCTAACGTTGTGGACTTGGCTGTAGTTTCTGAGGTTGTGGATTCAGCTGTAGATTCTGTGGTTGTGGATTCCGCTGTAGTTTCTATGGTTGTTGTTTCAGCTGTTGTTTCTGAAGTTGTGGATTCAGCTGTAGTTTCTAAAGTTGTGGACTTGGCTGATGTTTCTGTGGTTGTGGATTCGGCTGTAGATTCAGAGGTTGTGTATTCAGCAGTAGATTGAGTGGTTGTGATTTCAGCTGTTGTTTCAGTGGATGTAGATTCAGCTGTAGTTTCTGTGGTTGTGGACTCCGTTGTGGGTTCTAAGGTTGTGGATTCAGCTGTAGTTTCTAAAGTTGTGGACTTTTCTGTAGTTTCTGAGGTTGTGGATTCAGCTGTAGATTCTATGGTTGTGGATTCAGCTGTAGTTTCTATGGTTGTGGATTCAGCTGTAGTTTCTGTGGTTGTGGACTCGGCTGTAGGTTGTAAGGTTGTGGATTCAGCTGTTGTTTCTAAAGTTGTGGACTTGGCTGTAGTTTCTGTGGTTGTGGATTCAGCTGTAGTTTCTAAAGTTGTGGACTTGGCTGTAGTTTCTGAGGTTGTGGATTCATCTGTAGTTTCTGTGGTTGTGGACTCGGTTGTAGGTTCTAAGGTTGTGGATTCAGCTGTCGTTTCTAAAGTTGTGGACTTGGCTGTAGTTTCTGTGGTTGTGGATTCGGCTGTAGGTTCTGAGGTTGTGGATTCAGTAGTAGATTGAGTGGTTGTGATTTCAGCTGTACTTTCTATGGTTGTGGTTTCAGCTGTAGTTTCTGAGGTTCTGGACTTGGCTGTTGTTTCTGTGCTTGTCGATTCGGCTGTAGATTCAGAGGTTGTGTATTCAACAGTAGATTGAGTGGTTGTGATTTCAGCTGTTGTTTCTGTGGTTGTAGATTCAGCTGTAGTTTCTGTGGTTGTGGACTCGGTTGTGGGTTCTAAGGTTGTGGATTCAGCTGTAGTTTCTAAAGTTGTGGACTTGGCTGTAGTTTCTGAGGTTGTGGATTCAGCTGTAGATTCTATGGTTGTGGATTCCGCTGTAGTTTCTATGGTTGTGGTTTCAGCTGTTGTTTCTGAAGTTGTGGATTCAGCTGTAGTTTCTGTGGTTGTGGACTCGGTTGTAGTTTCTGAGGTTGTGGATACAGCTGTAGTTTCTGTGGTTGTGGACTCGGTTGTGGGTTCTAAGGTTGTGGATTCAGCTGTAGTTTCTAAAGTTGTGGACTTGGCTGTAGTTTCTGAGGTTGTGGATTCAGCTGTAGATTCTATGGTTGTGGATTCAGCTGTAGTTTCTATGGTTGTGGATTCAGCTGTAGTTTCTGTGGTTGTGGACTCGGTTCTAGGTTCTAATGTTGTGGTTTCTAACGTTGTGGACTTGGCTGTAGTTTCTGAGGTTGTGGATTCAGCTGTAGATTCTGTGGTTGTGGATTCCGCTGTAGTTTCTATGGTTGTTGTTTCAGCTGTTGTTTCTGAAGTTGTGGATTCAGCTGTAGTTTCTAAAGTTGTGGACTTGGCTGATGTTTCTGTGGTTGTGGATTCGGCTGTAGATTCAGAGGTTGTGTATTCAGCAGTAGATTGAGTGGTTGTGATTTCAGCTGTTGTTTCAGTGGATGTAGATTCAGCTGTAGTTTCTGTGGTTGTGGACTCCGTTGTGGGTTCTAAGGTTGTGGATTCAGCTGTAGTTTCTAAAGTTGTGGACTTTTCTGTAGTTTCTGAGGTTGTGGATTCAGCTGTAGATTCTATGGTTGTGGATTCAGCTGTAGTTTCTATGGTTGTGGATTCAGCTGTAGTTTCTGTGGTTGTGGACTCGGCTGTAGGTTGTAAGGTTGTGGATTCAGCTGTTGTTTCTAAAGTTGTGGACTTGGCTGTAGTTTCTGTGGTTGTGGATTCAGCTGTAGTTTCTAAAGTTGTGGACTTGGCTGTAGTTTCTGAGGTTGTGGATTCATCTGTAGTTTCTGTGGTTGTGGACTCGGTTGTAGGTTCTAAGGTTGTGGATTCAGCTGTCGTTTCTAAAGTTGTGGACTTGGCTGTAGTTTCTGTGGTTGTGGATTCGGCTGTAGGTTCTGAGGTTGTGGATTCAGTAGTAGATTGAGTGGTTGTGATTTCAGCTGTACTTTCTATGGTTGTGGTTTCAGCTGTAGTTTCTGAGGTTCTGGACTTGGCTGTTGTTTCTGTGCTTGTCGATTCGGCTGTAGATTCAGAGGTTGTGTATTCAACAGTAGATTGAGTGGTTGTGATTTCAGCTGTTGTTTCTGTGGTTGTAGATTCAGCTGTAGTTTCTGTGGTTGTGGACTCGGTTGTGGGTTCTAAGGTTGTGGATTCAGCTGTAGTTTCTAAAGTTGTGGACTTGGCTGTAGTTTCTGAGGTTGTGGATTCAGCTGTAGATTCTATGGTTGTGGATTCCGCTGTAGTTTCTATGGTTGTGGTTTCAGCTGTTGTTTCTGAAGTTGTGGATTCAGCTGTAGTTTCTGTGGTTGTGGACTCGGTTGTAGTTTCTGAGGTTGTGGATACAGCTGTAGTTTCTGTGGTTGTGGACTCGGTTTTGGGTTCTAAGGTTGTGGATTCAGCTGTAGTTTCTAAAGTTGTGGACTTGGCTGTAGTTTCTGAGGTTGTGGATTCAGCTGTAGATTCTATGGTTGTGGATTCAGCTGTAGTTTCTATGGTTGTGGATTCATCTGTAGTTTCTGTGGTTGTGGACTCGGTTGTAGGTTCTAAGGTTGTGGATTCAGCTGTAGTTTCTAAAGTTGTGGACTTGGCTGTAGTTTCTGAAGTTTTGGATTCAGCTGTAGTTTCTAAGGTTGTGAACTTGGCTGTTGTTTCTGAGGTTGTGGATTCAGCTGTAGTTTCTAAAGTTGTGGACTTGGCTGATGTTTCTGTGGTTGTGGATTCGGCTGTAGATTCAGAGGTTGTGGATTCCGCTGTAGTTTCTATGGTTGTTGTTTCAGCTGTTGTTTCTGAAGTTGTGGATTCAGCTGTAGTTTCTAAAGTTGTGGACTTGGCTGATGTTTCTGTGGTTGTGGATTCGGCTGTAGATTCAGAGGTTGTGTATTCAGCAGTAGATTGAGTGGTTGTGATTTCAGCTGTTGTTTCAGTGGATGTAGATTCAGCTGTAGTTTCTGTGGTTGTGGACTCCGTTGTGGGTTCTAAGGTTGTGGATTCAGCTGTTGTTTCAGTGGATGTAGATTCAGCTGTAGTTTCTGTGGTTGTGGACTCCGTTGTGGGTTCTAAGGTTGTGGATTCAGCTGTAGTTTCTAAAGTTGTGGACTTTTCTGTAGTTTCTGTGGTTGTGGACTCGGCTGTAGGTTGTAAGGTTGTGGATTCAGCTGTTGTTTCTAAAGTTGTGGACTTGGCTGCAGTTTCTGTGGTTGTGGATTCGGCTGTAGGTTCTGAGGTTGTGGATTCAGTAGTAGATTGAGTGGTTGTGATTTCAGCTGTACTTTCTATGGTTGTGGTTTCAGCTGTAGTTTCTAAAGTTGTGGACTTGGCGGTAGTTTCTGAGGTTGTGGATTCAGCTGTAGATTCTATGGTTGTGGATTCAGCTGTAGTTTCTATGGTTGTGGATTCATCTGTAGTTTCTGTGGTTGTGGACTCGGTTGTAGGTTCTAAGGTTGTGGATTCAGCTGTAGTTTCTAAAGTTGTGGACTTGGCTGTAGTTTCTGAAGTTTTGGATTCAGCTGTAGTTTCTAAGGTTGTGGACTTGGCTGTTGTTTCTGAGGTTGTGGATTCAGCTGTTGTTTCTAAAGTTGTGGACTTGGCTGTAGTTTCTGTGGTTGTGGATTCGGCTGTAGGTTCTGAGGTTGTGGATTCAGTAGTAGATTGAGTGGTTGTGATTTCAGCTGTACTTTCTATGGTTGTGGATTCAGCTGTAGTTTCTAAAGTTGTGGATTCATCTGTAGTTTCTGTGGTTGTGGACTCGGTTGTAGGTTCTAAGGTTGTGGATTCAGCTGTAGTTTCTAAAGTTGTGGACTTGGCTGTAGTTTCTGAGGTTGTGGATTCAGCTGTAGATTCTATGGTTGTGGATTCAGCTGTAGTTTCTATGGTTGTGGATTCATCTGTAGTTTCTGTGGTTGTGGACTCGGTTGTAGGTTCTAAGGTTGTGGATTCAGCTGTAGTTTCTAAAGTTGTGGACTTGGCTGTAGTTTCTGAGGTTGTGGATTCAGCTGTAGTTTCTAAAGTTGTGGACTTGGCTGATGTTTCTGTGGTTGTCGATTCGGCTGTAGATTCAGAGGTTGTGTATTCAGCAGTAGATTGAGTGGTTGTGATTTCAGCTGTTGTTTCAGTGGATGTAGATTCAGCTGTAGTTTCTGTGGTTGTGGACTCGGTTGTGGGTTCTAAGGTTGTGGATTCAGCTGTAGTTTCTAAAGTTGTGGACTTGGCTGTAGTTTCTGAGGTTGTGGATTCAGCTGTTGATTCTATGGTTGTGGATTCCGCTGTAGTTTCTATGGTTGTGGTTTCAGCTGTTGTTTCTGAAGTTGTGGATTCAGCTGTAGTTTCTGTGGTTGTGGACTCGGTTGTAGTTTCTGAGGTTGTGGATACAGCTGTAGTTTCTGTGGTTGTGGATTCAGCTGTAGATTCTATGGTTGTGGATTCAGCTGTAGTTTCTATGGTTGTGGATTCAGCTGTAGTTTCTGTGGTTGTGGACTCGGCTGTAGGTTGTAAGGTTGTGGATTCAGCTGTTGTTTCTAAAGTTGTGGACTTGGCTGTAGTTTCTGTGGTTGTGGATTCGGCTGTAGGTTCTGAGGTTGTGGATTCAGTAGTAGATTGAGTGGTTGTGATTTCAGCTGTACTTTCTATGGTTGTGGTTTCAGCTGTAGTTTCTAAAGTTGTGGACTTGGCTGTTGTTTCTGTGTTTGTGGACTTGGCTGTAGTTTCTGAGGTTCTGGACTTGGCTGTTGTTTCTGTGCTTGTCGATTCGGCTGTAGATTCAGAGGTTGTGTATTCAGCAGTAGATTGAGTGGTTGTGATTTCAGCTGTTGTTTCTGTGGTTGTAGATTCAGCTGTAGTTTCTGTGGTTGTGGACTCGGTTGTGGGTTCTAAGGTTGTGGATTCAGCTGTAGTTTCTAAAGTTGTGGACTTGGCTGTAGTTTCTGAGGTTGTGGATTCAGCTGTAGATTCTATGGTTGTGGATTCCGCTGTAGTTTCTATGGTTGTGGTTTCAGCTGTTGTTTCTGTGGTTGTGGACTCGGTTGTAGTTTCTGAGGTTGTGGATACAGCTGTAGTTTCTGTGGTTGTGGACTCGGTTTTGGGTTCTAAGGTTGTGGATTCAGCTGTAGTTTCTAAAGTTGTGGACTTGGCTGTAGTTTCTGAGGTTGTGGATTCATCTGTAGTTTCTGTGGTTGTGGACTCGGTTGTAGGTTCTAAGGTTGTGGATTCAGCTGTCGTTTCTAAAGTTGTGGACTTGGCTGTAGTTTCTGAGGTTGTGGATTCAGCTGTAGATTCTATGGTTGTGGATTCAGCTGTAGTTTCTATGGTTGTGGATTCATCTGTAGTTTCTGTGGTTGTGGACTCGGTTGTAGGTTCTAAGGTTGTGGATTCAGCTGTAGTTTCTAAAGTTGTGGACTTGGCTGTAGTTTCTGAAGTTTTGGATTCAGCTGTAGTTTCTAAGGTTGTGGACTTGGCTGTTGTTTCTGAGGTTGTGGATTCAGCTGTAGTTTCTAAAGTTGTGGACTTGGCTGATGTTTCTGTGGTTGTGGATTCGGCTGTAGATTCAGAGGTTGTGTATTCAGCAGTAGATTGAGTGGTTGTGATTTCAGCTGTTGTTTCAGTGGATGTAGATTCAGCTGTAGTTTCTGTGGTTGTGGACTCGGTTGTGGGTTCTAAGGTTGTGGATTCAGCTGTAGTTTCTAAAGTTGTGGACTTGGCTGTAGTTTCTGAGGTTGTGGATTCAGCTGTAGATTCTATGGTTGTGGATTCCGCTGTAGTTTCTATGGTTGTGGTTTCAGCTGTTGTTTCTGAAGTTGTGGATTCAGCTGTAGTTTCTGTGGTTGTGGACTCGGTTGTAGTTTCTGAGGTTGTGGATACAGCTGTAGTTTCTGTGGTTGTGGACTCGGTTGTGGGTTCTAAGGTTGTGGATTCAGCTGTAGTTTCTAAAGTTGTGGACTTGGCTGTAGTTTCTGAGGTTGTGGATTCAGCTGTAGATTCTATGGTTGTGGATTCAGCTGTAGTTTCTATGGTTGTGGATTCAGCTGTAGTTTCTGTGGTTGTGGACTCGGTTCTAGGTTCTAATGTTGTGGTTTCTAAAGTTGTGGACTTGGCTGTAGTTTCTGAGGTTGTGGATTCAGCTGTAGATTCTGTGGTTGTGGATTCCGCTGTAGTTTCTATGGTTGTTGTTTCAGCTGTTGTTTCTGAAGTTGTGGATTCAGCTGTAGTTTCTAAAGTTGTGGACTTGGCTGATGTTTCTGTGGTTGTGGATTCGGCTGTAGATTCAGAGGTTGTGTTTTCAGCAGTAGATTGAGTGGTTGTGATTTCAGCTGTTGTTTCAGTGGATGTAGATTCTGCTGTAGTTTCTGTGGTTGTGGACTCCGTTGTGGGTTCTAAGGTTGTGGATTCAGCTGTAGTTTCTAAAGTTGTGGACTTTTCTGTAGTTTCTGAGGTTGTGGATTCAGCTGTAGATTCTATGGTTGTGGATTCAGCTGTAGTTTCAATAGTTGTGGATTCAGCTGTAGTTTCTGTGGTTGTGGACTCGGCTGTAGGTTGTAAAGTTGTGGATTCAGCTGTTGTTTCTAAAGTTGTGGACTTTTCTGTAGTTTCTGAGGTTGTGGATTCAGCTGTAGATTCTATGGTTGTGGATTCAGCTGTAGTTTCTATGGTTGTGGATTCAGCTGTAGTTTCTGTGGTTGTGGATTCGGCTGTAGGTTCTGAGGTTGTGGATTCAGTAGTAGATTGAGTGGTTGTGATTTCAGCTGTACTTTCTATGGTTGTGGTTTCAGCTGTAGTTTCTAAAGTTGTGGACTTGGCTGTTGTTTCTGTGGTTGTGGACTTGGCTGTTGTTTCTGTGCTTGTCGATTCGGCTGTAGATTCAGAGGTTGTGTATTCAGCAGTAGATTGAGTGGTTGTGATTTCAGCTGTTGTTTCTGTGGTTGTAGATTCAGCTGTAGTTTCTGTGGTTGTGGACTCGGTTGTGGGTTCTAAGGTTGTGGATTCAGCTGTAGTTTCTAAAGTTGTGGACTTGGCTGTAGTTTCTGAGGTTGTGGATTCAGCTGTAGATTCTATGGTTGTGGATTCCGCTGTAGTTTCTATGGTTGTGGTTTCAGCTGTTGTTTCTGAAGTTGTGGATTCAGCTGTAGTTTCTGTGGTTGTGGACTCGGTTGTAGTTTCTGAGGTTGTGGATTCAGCTGTAGTTTCTGTGGTTGTGGACTCGGTTGTGGATTCTAAGGTTGTGGATTCAGCTGTAGTTTCTAAAGTTGTGGACTTGGCTGTAGTTTCTGAGGTTGTGGATTCAGCTGTAGATTCTATGGTTGTGGATTCAGCTGTAGTTTCTATGGTTGTGGATTCAGCTGTAGTTTCTGTGGTTGTGGACTCGGTTCTAGGTTCTAATGTTGTGGTTTCTAAAGTTGTGGACTTGGCTGTAGTTTCTGAGGTTGTGGATTCAGCTGTAGATTCTGTGGTTGTGGATTCCGCTGTAATTTCTATGGTTGTTGTTTCAGCTGTTGTTTCTGAAGTTGTGGATTCAGCTGTAGTTTCTAAAGTTGTGGACTTGGCTGATGTTTCTGTGGTTGTGGATTCGGCTGTAGATTCAGAGGTTGTGTATTCAGCAGTAGATTGAGTGGTTGTGATTTCAGCTGTTGTTTCAGTGGATGTAGATTCAGCTGTAGTTTCTGTGGTTGTGGACTCCGTTGTGGGTTCTAAGGTTGTGGATTCAGCTGTAGATTCTATGGTTGTGGATTCAGCTGTAGTTTCTATGGTTGTGGATTCAGCTGTAGTTTCTGTGGTTGTGGACTCGGCTGTAGGTTGTAAGGTTGTGGATTCAGCTGTTGTTTCTAAAGTTGTGGACTTGGCTGTAGTTTCTGTGGTTGTGGATTCGGCTGTAGGTTCTGAGGTTGTGGATTCAGTAGTAGATTGAGTGGTTGTGATTTCAGCTGTACTTTCTATGGTTGTGGTTTCAGCTGTAGTTTCTAAAGTTGTGGACTTGGCTGTAGTTTCTGAAGTTTTGGATTCAGCTGTAGTTTCTAAGGTTGTGGACTTGGCTGTTGTTTCTGAGGTTGTGGATTCAGCTGTAGTTTCTAAAGTTGTGGACTTGGCTGATGTTTCTGTGGTTGTGGATTCGGCTGTAGATTCAGAGGTTGTGTATTCAGCAGTAGATTGAGTGGTTGTGATTTCAGCTGTTGTTTCAGTGGCTGTAGATTCAGCTGTAGTTTCTGTAGTTGTGGACTCCGTTGTGGGTTCTAAGGTTGTGGATTCAGCTGTAGTTTCTAAAGTTGTGGACTTTTCTGTAGTTTCTGAGGTTGTGGATTCAGCTGTAGATTCTATGGTTGTGGATTCAGCTGTAGTTTCTATGGTTGTGGATTCAGCTGTAGTTTCTGTGGTTGTGGACTCGGCTGTAGGTTGTAAGGTTGTGGATTCAGCTGTTGTTTCTAAAGTTGTGGACTTGGCTGTAGTTTCTGTGGTTGTGGATTCGGCTGTAGGTTCTGAGGTTGTGGATTCAGTAGTAGATTGAGTGGTTGTGATTTCAGCTGTACTTTCTATGGTTGTGGTTTCAGCTGTAGTTTCTAAAGTTGTGGACTTGGCTGTAGTTTCTGAGGTTGTGGATTCAGCTGTAGATTCTATGGTTGTTGATTCAGCTGTAGTTTCTATGGTTGTGGATTCATCTGTAGTTTCTGTGGTTGTGGACTCGGTTGTAGGTTCTAAGGTTGTGGATTCAGCTGTAGTTTCTAAAGTTGTGGACTTGGCTGTAGTTTCTGAAGTTTTGGATTCAGCTGTAGTTTCTAAGGTTGTGGACTTGGCTGTTGTTTCTGAGGTTGTGGATTCAGCTGTAGTTTCTAAAGTTGTGGACTTGGCTGATGTTTCTGTGGTTGTGGATTCGGCTGTAGATTCAGAGGTTGTGTATTCAGCAGTAGATTGAGTGGTTGTGATTTCAGCTGTTGTTTCAGTGGATGTAGATTCAGCTGTAGTTTCTGTGGTTGTGGACTCGGTTGTGGGTTCTAAGGTTGTGGATTCAGCTGTAGTTTCTAAAGTTGTGGACTTGGCTGTAGTTTCTGAGGTTGTGGATTCAGCTGTAGATTCTATGGTTGTGGATTCCGCTGTAGTTTCTATGGTTGTGGTTTCAGCTGTTGTTTCTGAAGTTGTGGATTCAGCTGTAGTTTCTGTGGTTGTGGACTCGGTTGTAGTTTCTGAGGTTGTGGATTCAGCTGTAGTTTCTAAAGTTGTGGACTTGGCTGTAGTTTCTGAGGTTGTGGATTCAGCTGTAGATTCTATGGTTGTGGATTCAGCTGTAGTTTCTATGGTTGTGGATTCAGCTGTAGTTTCTGTGGTTGTGGACTCGGTTCTAGGTTCTAATGTTGTGGTTTCTAAAGTTGTGGACTTGGCTGTAGTTTCTGAGGTTGTGGATTCATCTGTAGATTCTGTGGTTGTGAATTCCGCTGTAGTTTCTATGGTTGTTGTTTCAGCTGTTGTTTCTGAAGTTGTGGATTCAGCTGTAGTTTCTAAAGTTGTGGACTTGGCTGATGTTTCTGTGGTTGTGGATTCGGCTGTAGATTCAGAGGTTGTGTATTCAGCAGTAGATTGAGTGGTTGTGATTTCAGCTGTTGTTTCAGTGGATGTAGATTCAGCTGTAGTTTCTGTGGTTGTGGACTCCGTTGTGGGTTCTAAGGTTGTGGATTCAGCTGTAGTTTCTAAAGTTGTGGACTTTTCTGTAGTTTCTGAGGTTGTGGATTCAGCTGTAGATTCTATGGTTGTGGATTCAGCTGTAGTTTCTATGGTTGTGGATTCAGCTGTAGTTTCTATGGTTGTGGATTCAGCTGTAGTTTCTGTGGTTGTGGACTCGGCTGTAGGTTGTAAGGTTGTGGATTCAGCTGTTGTTTCTAAAGTTGTGGACTTGGCTGTAATTTCTGTGGTTGTGGATTCGGCTGTAGGTTCTGAGGTTGTGGATTCAGTAGTAGATTGAGTGGTTGTGATTTCAGCTGTACTTTCTATGGTTGTGGTTTCAGCTGTAGTTTCTAAAGTTGTGGACTTGGCTGTTGTTTCTGTGGTTGTGGACTTGGCTGTTGTTTCTGTGCTTGTCGATTCGGCTGTAGATTCAGAGGTTGTGTATTCAGCAGTAGATTGAGTGGTTGTGATTTCAGCTGTTGTTTCTGTGGTTGTAGATTCAGCTGTAGTTTCTGTGGTTGTGGACTCGGTTGTGGGTTCTAAGGTTGTGGATTCAGCTGTAGTTTCTAAAGTTGTGGACTTGGCTGTAGTTTCTGAGGTTGTGGATTCAGCTGTAGATTCTATGGTTGTGGATTCCGCTGTAGTTTCTATGGTTGTGGTTTCAGCTGTTGTTTCTGAAGTTGTGGATTCAGCTGTAGTTTCTGTGGTTGTGGACTCGGTTGTAGTTTCTGAGGTTGTGGATTCAGCTGTAGTTTCTGTGGTTGTGGACTCGGCTGTAGGTTGTAAGGTTGTGGATTCAGCTGTTGTTTCTAAAGTTGTGGACTTGGCTGTAGTTTCTGTGGTTGTGGATTCGGCTGTAAGTTCTGAGGTTGTGGATTCAGTAGTAGATTGAGTGGTTGTGATTTCAGCTGTACTTTCTATGGTTGTGGTTTCAGCTGTAGTTTCTAAAGTTGTGGACTTGGCTGTAGTTTCTGAGGTTGTGGATTCAGCTGTAGATTCTATGGTTGTGGATTCAGCTGTAGTTTCTATGGTTGTGGATTCATCTGTAGTTTCTGTGGTTGTGGACTCGGTTGTAGGTTCTAAGGTTGTGGATTCAGCTGTAGTTTCTAAGGTTGTGGACTTGGCTGTTGTTTCTGAGGTTGTGGATTCAGCTGTAGTTTCTAAAGTTGTGGACTTGGCTGATGTTTCTGTGGTTGTGGATTTGGCTGTAGATTCAGAGGTTGTGTATTCAGCAGTAGATTGAGTGGTTGTGATTTCAGCTGTTGTTTCAGTGGATGTAGATTCAGCTGTAGTTTCTGTGGTTGTGGACTCGGTTGTGGGTTCTAAGGTTGTGGATTCAGCTGTAGTTTCTAAAGTTGTGGACTTGGCTGTAGTTTCTGTGGTTGTGGACTCCGTTGTGGGTTCTAAGGTTGTGGATTCAGCTGTAGTTTCTAAAGTTGTGGACTTTTCTGTAGTTTCTGAGGTTGTGGATTCAGCTGTAGATTCTATGGTTGTGGATTCAGCTGTAGTTTCTATGGTTGTGGATTCAGCTGTAGTTTCTGTGGTTGTGGACTCGGCTGTAGGTTGTAAGGTTGTGGATTCAGCTGTTGTTTCTAAAGTTGTGGACTTGGCTGTAGTTTCTGTGGTTGTGGATTCGGCTGTAGGTTCTGAGGTTGTGGATTCAGTAGTAGATTGAGTGGTTGTGATTTCAGCTGTACTTTCTATGGTTGTGGTTTCAGCTGTAGTTTCTAAAGTTGTGGACTTGGCTGTTGTTTCTGTGGTTGTGGACTTGGCTGTAGTTTCTGAGGTTCTGGACTTGGCTGTTGTTTCTGTGCTTGTCGATTCGGCTGTAGATTCAGAGGTTGTGTATTCAGCAGTAGATTGAGTGGTTGTGGTTTCAGCTGTTGTTTCTGAAGTTGTGGATTCAGCTGTAGTTTCTGTGGTTGTGGACTCGGTTGTAGTTTCTGAGGTTGTGGATACAGCTGTAGTTTCTGTGGTTGTGGACTCGGTTGTGGGTTCTAAGGTTGTGGATTCAGCTGTAGTTTCTAAAGTTGTGGACTTGGCTGTAGTTTCTGAGGTTGTGGATTCAGCTGTAGATTCTATGGTTGTGGATTCAGCTGTAGTTTCTATGGTTGTGGATTCAGCTGTAGTTTCTGTGGTTGTGGACTCGGTTCTAGGTTCTAATGTTGTGGTTTCTAAAGTTGTGGACTTGGCTGTAGTTTCTGAGGTTGTGGATTCAGCTGTAGATTCTGTGGTTGTGGATTCCGCTGTAGTTTCTATGGTTGTTGTTTCAGCTGTTGTTTCTGAAGTTGTGGATTCAGCTGTAGTTTCTAAAGTTGTGGACTTGGCTGATGTTTCTGTGGTTGTGGATTCGGCTGTAGATTCAGAGGTTGTGTATTCAGCAGTAGATTGAGTGGTTGTGATTTCAGCTGTTGTTTCAGTGGATGTAGATTCAGCTGTAGTTTCTGTGGTTGTGGACTCCGTTGTGGGTTCTAAGGTTGTGGATTCAGCTGTAGTTTCTAAAGTTGTGGACTTTTCTGTAGTTTCTGAGGTTGTGGATTCAGCTGTAGATTCTATGGTTGTGGATTCAGCTGTAGTTTCTATGGTTGTGGATTCAGCTGTAGTTTCTGTGGTTGTGGACTCGGCTGTAGGTTGTAAGGTTGTGGATTCAGCTGTTGTTTCTAAAGTTGTGGACTTGGCTGTAGTTTCTGTGGTTGTGGATTCGGCTGTAGGTTCTGAGGTTGTGGATTCAGTAGTAGATTGAGTTGTTGTGATTTTAGCTGTACTTTCTATGGTTGTGGTTTCAGCTGTAGTTTCTAAAGTTGTGGACTTGGCTGTTGTTTCTGTGGTTGTGGACTTGGCTGTTGTTTCTGTGCTTGTCGATTCGGCTGTAGATTTAGAGGTTGTGTATTCAGCAGTAGATTGAGTGGTTGTGATTTCAGCTGTTGTTTCTGTGGTTGTAGATTCAGCTGTAGTTTCTGTGGTTGTGGACTCGGTTGTGGGTTCTAAGGTTGTGGATTCAGCTGTAGTTTCTAAAGTTGTGGACTTGGCTGTAGTTTCTGAGGTTGTGGATTCAGCTGTAGTTTCTATGGTTGTGGATTCCGCTGTAGTTTCTATGGTTGTGGTTTCAGCTATTGTTTCTGAAGTTGTGGATTCAGCTGTAGTTTCTGTGGTTGTGGACTCGGTTGTAGTTTCTGAGGTTGTGGATTCAGCTGTAGTTTCTGTGGTTGTGGACTCGGCTGTAGGTTGTAAGGTTGTGGATTCTGCTGTTGTTTCTAAAGTTGTGGACTTGGCTGTAGTTTCTGTGGTTGTGGATTCGGCTGTAAGTTCTGAGGTTGTGGATTCAGTAGTAGATTGAGTGGTTGTGATTTCAGCTGTACTTTCTATGGTTGTGGTTTCAGCTGTAGTTTCTAAAGTTGTGGACTTGGCTGTAGTTTCTGAGGTTGTGGATTCAGCTGTAGATTCTATGGTTGTGGATTCAGCTGTAGTTTCTATGGTTGTGGATTCATCTGTAGTTTCTGTGGTTGTGGACTCGGTTGTAGGTTCTAAGGTTGTGGATTCAGCTGTAGTTTCTAAAGTTGTGGACTTGGCTGTAGTTTCTGAAGTTTTGGATTCAGTTGTAGTTTCTAAGGTTGTGGACTTGGCTGTTGTTTCTGAGGTTGTGGATTCAGCTGTAGTTTCTAAAGTTGTGGACTTGGCTGATGTTTCTGTGGTTGTGGATTCGGCTGTAGATTCAGAGGTTGTGTATTCAGCAGTAGATTGAGTGGTTGTGATTTCAGCTGTTGTTTCAGTGGATGTAGATTCAGCTGTAGTTTCTGTGGTTGTGGACTCGGTTGTGGGTTCTAAGGTTGTGGATTCAGCTGTAGTTTCTAAAGTTGTGGACTTGGCTGTAGTTTCTGAGGTTGTGGATTCAGCTGTAGATTCTATGGTTGTGGATTCCGCTGTAGTTTCTATGGTTGTGGTTTCAGCTGTTGTTTCTGAAGTTGTGGATTCAGCTGTAGTTTCTGTGGTTGTGGACTCGGTTGTAGTTTCTGAGGTTGTGGATACAGCTGTAGTTTCTGTGGTTGTGGACTCGGTTGTGGGTTCTAAGGTTGTGGATTCAGCTGTAGTTTCTAAAGTTGTGGACTTGGCTGTAGTTTCTGAGGTTGTGGATTCAGCTGTAGATTCTATGGTTGTGGATTCAGCTGTAGTTTCTATGGTTGTGGATTCAGCTGTAGTTTCTGTCGTTGTGGACTCGGTTCTAGGTTCTAATGTTGTGGTTTCTAAAGTTGTGGACTTGGCTGTAGTTTCTGAGGTTGTGGATTCAGCTGTAGATTCTGTGGTTGTGGATTCCGCTGTAGTTTCTATGGTTGTTGTTTCAGCTGTTGTTTCTGAAGTTGTGGATTCAGCTGTAGTTTCTAAAGTTGTGGACTTGGCTGATGTTTCTGTGGTTGTGGATTCGGCTGTAGATTCAGAGGTTGTGTATTCAGCAGTAGATTGAGTGTTTGTGATTTCAGCTGTTGTTTCAGTGGATGTAGATTCAGCTGTAGTTTCTGTGGTTGTGGACTCCGTTGTGGGTTCTAAGGTTGTGGATTCAGCTGTAGTTTCTAAAGTTGTGGACTTTTCTGTAGTTTCTGAGGTTGTGGATTCAGCTGTAGATTCTATGGTTGTGGATTCAGCTGTAGTTTCTATGGTTGTGGATTCAGCTGTAGTTTCTGTGGTTGTGGACTCGGCTGTAGGTTGTAAGGTTGTGGATTCAGCTGTTGTTTCTAAAGTTGTGGACTTGGCTGTAGTTTCTGTGGTTGTGGATTCGGCTGTAGGTTCTGAGGTTGTGGATTCAGTAGTAGATTGAGTGGTTGTGATTTCAGCTGTACTTTCTATGGTTGTGGTTTCAGCTGTAGTTTCTAAAGTTGTGGACTTGGCTGTTGTTTCTGTGGTTGTGGACTTGGCTGTAGTTTCTGAGGTTCTGGACTTGGCTGTTGTTTCTGTGCTTGTCGATTCGGCTGTAGATTCAGAGGTTGTGTATTCAGCAGTAGATTGAGTGGTTGTGATTTCAGCTGTTGTTTCTGTGGTTGTAGATTCAGCTGTAGTTTCTGTGGTTGTGGACTCGGTTGTGGGTTCTAAGGTTGTGGATTCAGCTGTAGTTTCAAAAGTTGTGGACTTGGCTGTAGTTTCTGAGGTTGTGGATTCAGCTGTAGATTCTATGGTTGTGGATTCCGCTGTAGTTTCTATGGTTGTGGTTTCAGCTGTTGTTTCTGAAGTTGTGGATTCAGCTGTAGTTTCTGTGGTTGTGGACTCGGTTGTAGTTTCTGAGGTTGTGGATACAGCTGTAGTTTCTGTGGTTGTGGACTCGGTTTTGGGTTCTAAGGTTGTGGATTCAGCTGTAGTTTCTAAAGTTGTGGACTTGGCTGTAGTTTCTGAGGTTGTGGATTCAGCTGTAGATTCTATGGTTGTGGATTCAGCTGTAGTTTCTATGGTTGTGGATTCATCTGTAGTTTCTGTGGTTGTGGACTCGGTTGTAGGTTCTAAGGTTGTGGATTCAGCTGTCGTTTCTAAAGTTGTGGACTTGGCTGTAGTTTCTGTGGTTGTGGATTCGGCTGTAGGTTCTGAGGTTGTGGATTCAGTAGTAGATTGAGTGGTTGTGATTTCAGCTGTACTTTCTATGGTTGTGGTTTCAGCTGTGGTTTCTGAAGTTGTGGACTTGGCTGTTGTTTCTGTGGTTGTGGACTTCGCTGTAGTTTCTGAGGTTCTGGACTTGGCTTTTGTTTCTGTGCTTGTCGATTCGGCTGTAGATTTAGAGGTTGTGTATTCAGCAGTAGATTGAGTGGTTGTGATTTCAGCTGTTGTTTCTGTGGTGGTAGATTCAGCTGTAGTTTCTGTGGTTGTGGACTCGGTTGTGGGTTCTAAGGTTGTGGATTCAGCTGTAGTTTCTAAAGTTGTGGACTTGGCTGTAGTTTCTGAGGTTGTGGATTCAGCTGTAGATTCTATGGTTGTGGATTCCGCTGTAGTTTCTATGGTTGTGGTTTCAGCTGTTGTTTCTGAAGTTGTGGATTCAGCTGTAGTTTCTGTGGTTGTGGACTCGGTTGTAGTTTCTGAGGTTGTGGATTCAGCTGTAGATTCTATGGTTGTGGATTCAGCTGTAGTTTCTATGGTTGTGGATTCATCTGTAGTTTCTGTGGTTGTGGACTCGGTTGTAGGTTCTAAGGTTGTGGATTCAGCTGTAGTTTCTAAAGTTGTGGACTTGGCTGTAGTTTCTGAAGTTTTGGATTCAGCTGTAGTTTCTAAGGTTGTGGACTTGGCTGTTGTTTCTGAGGTTGTGGATTCAGCTGTAGTTTCTAAAGTTGTGGACTTGGCTGATGTTTCTGTGGTTGTGGATTCGGCTGTAGATTCAGAGGTTGTGGATTCCGCTGTAGTTTCTATGGTTGTTGTTTCAGCTGTTGTTTCTGAAGTTGTGGATTCAGCTGTAGTTTCTAAAGTTGTGGACTTGGCTGATGTTTCTGTGGTTGTGGATTCGGCTGTAGATTCAGAGGTTGTGTATTCAGCAGTAGATTGAGTGGTTGTGATTTCAGCTGTTGTTTCAGTGGATGTAGATTCAGCTGTAGTTTCTGTGGTTGTGGACTCCGTTGTGGGTTCTAAGGTTGTGGATTCAGCTGTAGTTTCTAAAGTTGTGGACTTTTCTGTAGTTTCTGAGGTTGTGGATTCAGCTGTAGATTCTATGGTTGTGGATTCAGCTGTAGTTTCTATGGTTGTGGATTCAGCTGTAGTTTCTGTGGTTGTGGACTCGGCTGTAGGTTGTAAGGTTGTGGATTCAGCTGTTGTTTCTAAAGTTGTGGACTTGGCTGTAGTTTCTGTGGTTGTGGATTCGGCTGTAGGTTCTGAGGTTGTGGATTCAGTAGTAGATTGAGTGGTTGTGATTTCAGCTGTACTTTCTATGGTTGTGGTTTCAGCTGTAGTTTCTAAAGTTGTGGACTTGGCTGTAGTTTCTGAGGTTGTGGATTCAGCTGTAGATTCTATGGTTGTGGATTCAGCTGTAGTTTCTATGGTTGTGGATTCATCTGTAGTTTCTGTGGTTGTGGACTCGGTTGTAGGTTCTAAGGTTGTGGATTCAGCTGTAGTTTCTAAAGTTGTGGACTTGGCTGTAGTTTCTGAAGTTTTGGATTCAGCTGTAGTTTCTAAGGTTGTGGACTTGGCTGTTATTTCTGAGGTTGTGGATTCAGCTGTAGTTTCTAAAGTTGTGGACTTGGCTGATGTTTCTGTGGTTGTGGATTCGGCTGTAGATTCAGAGGTTGTGTATTCAGCAGTAGATTGAGTGGTTGTGATTTCAGCTGTTGTTTCAGTGGATGTAGATTCAGCTGTAGTTTCAGTGGTTGTGGACTCGGTTGTGGGTTCTAAGGTTGTGGATTCAGCTGTAGTTTCTAAAGTTGTGGACTTGGCTGTAGTTTCTGAGGTTGTGGATTCAGCTGTAGATTCTATGGTTGTGGATTCCGCTGTAGTTTTTATGGTTGTGGTTTCAGCTGTTGTTTCTGAAGTTGTGGATTCAGCTGTAGTTTCTGTGGTTGTGGACTCGGTTGTAGTTTCTGAGGTTGTGGATACAGCTGTAGTTTCTGTGGTTGTGGACTCGGTTGTGGGTTCTAAGGTTGTGGATTCAGCTGTAGTTTCTAAAGTTGTGGACTTGGCTGTAGTTTCTGAGGTTGTGGATTCAGCTGTAGATTCTATGGTTGTGGATTCAGCTGTAGTTTCTATGGTTGTGGATTCAGCTGTAGTTTCTGTGGTTGTGGACTCGGTTCTAGGTTCTAATGTTGTGGTTTCTAACGTTGTGGACTTGGCTGTAGTTTCTGAGGTTGTGGATTCAGCTGTAGATTCTGTGGTTGTGGATTCCGCTGTAGTTTCTATGGTTGTGGTTTCAGCTGTTGTTTCTGAAGTTGTGGATTCAGCTGTAGTTTCTGTGGTTGTGGACTCGGTTGTAGTTTCTGAGGTTGTGGATTCAGCTGTAGATTCTATGGTTGTGGATTCAGCTGTAGTTTCTATGGTTGTGGATTCATCTGTAGTTTCTGTGGTTGTGGACTCGGTTGTAGGTTCTAAGGTTGTGGATTCAGCTGTAGTTTCTAAAGTTGTGGACTTGGCTGTAGTTTCTGAAGTTTTGGATTCAGCTGTAGTTTCTAAGGTTGTGGACTTGGCTGTTGTTTCTGAGGTTGTGGATTCAGCTGTAGTTTCTAAAGTTGTGGACTTGGCTGATGTTTCTGTGGTTGTGGATTCGGCTGTAGATTCAGAGGTTGTGGATTCCGCTGTAGTTTCTATGGTTGTTGTTTCAGCTGTTGTTTCTGAAGTTGTGGATTCAGCTGTAGTTTCTAAAGTTGTGGACTTGGCTGATGTTTCTGTGGTTGTGGATTCGGCTGTAGATTCAGAGGTTGTGTATTCAGCAGTAGATTGAGTGGTTATGATTTCAGCTGTTGTTTCAGTGGATGTAGATTCAGCTGTAGTTTCTGTGGTTGTGGACTCCGTTGTGGGTTCTAAGGTTGTGGATTCAGCTGTAGTTTCTAAAGTTGTGGACTTTTCTGTAGTTTCTGAGGTTGTGGATTCAGCTGTAGATTCTATGGTTGTGGATTCAGCTGTAGTTTCTATGGTTGTGGATTCAGCTGTAGTTTCTGTGGTTGTGGACTCGGCTGTAGGTTGTAAGGTTGTGGATTCAGCTGTTGTTTCTAAAGTTGTGGACTTGGCTGTAGTTTCTGTGGTTGTGGATTCGGCTGTAGGTTCTGAGGTTGTGGATTCAGTAGTAGATTGAGTGGTTGTGATTTCAGCTGTACTTTCTATGGTTGTGGTTTCAGCTGTAGTTTCTAAAGTTGTGGACTTGGCTGATGTTTCTGTGGTTGTGGATTCGGCTGTAGTTTCTAAAGTTGTGGACTTGGCTGTAGTTTCTGAGGTTGTGGATTCAGCTGTAGATTCTATGGTTGTGGATTCCGCTGTAGTTTCTATGGTTGTGGTTTCAGCTGTTGTTTCTGAAGTTGTGGATTCAGCTGTAGTTTCTGTGGTTGTGGACTCGGTTGTAGTTTCTGAGGTTGTGGATACAGCTGTAGTTTCTGTGGTTGTGGACTCGGTTTTGGGTTCTAAGGTTGTGGATTCAGCTGTAGTTTCTAAAGTTGTGGACTTGGCTGTAGTTTCTGAGGTTGTGGATTCAGCTGTAGATTCTATGGTTGTGGATTCAGCTGTAGTTTCTATGGTTGTGGATTCATCTGTAGTTTCTGTGGTTGTGGACTCGGTTGTAGGTTCTAAGGTTGTGGATTCAGCTGTCGTTTCTAAAGTTGTGGACTTGGCTGTAGTTTCTGTGGTTGTGGATTCGGCTGTAGGTTCTGAGGTTGTGGATTCAGTAGTAGATTGAGTGGTTGTGATTTCAGCTGTACTTTCTATGGTTGTGGTTTCAGCTGTAGTTTCTGAAGTTGTGGACTTGGCTGTTGTTTCTGTGGTTGTGGACTTCGCTGTAGTTTCTGAGGTTCTGGACTTGGCTGTTGTTTCTGTGCTTGTCGATTCGGCTGTAGATTTAGAGGTTGTGTATTCAGCAGTAGATTGAGTGGTTGTGATTTCAGCTGTAGTTTCTGTGGTTGTGGACTCGGTTGTGGGTTCTAAGGTTGTGGATTCAGCTGTAGTTTCTAAAGTTGTGGACTTGGCTGTAGTTTCTGAGGTTGTGGATTCAGCTGTAGATTCTATGGTTGTGGATTCCGCTGTAGTTTCTATGGTTGTGGTTTCAGCTGTTGTTTCTGAAGTTGTGGATTCAGCTGTAGTTTGTGTGGTTGTGGACTCGGTTGTAGTTTCTGAGGTTGTGGATTCAGCTGTAGATTCTATGGTTGTGGATTCAGCTGTAGTTTCTATGGTTGTGGATTCATCTGTAGTTTCTGTGGTTGTGGACTCGGTTGTAGGTTCTAAGGTTGTGGATTCAGCTGTAGTTTCTAAAGTTGTGGACTTGGCTGTAGTTTCTGAAGTTTTGGATTCAGCTGTAGTTTCTAAGGTTGTGGACTTGGCTGTTGTTTCTGAGGTTGTGGATTCAGCTGTAGTTTCTAAAGTTGTGGACTTGGCTGATGTTTCTGTGGTTGTGGATTCGGCTGTAGATTCAGAGGTTGTGGATTCCGCTGTAGTTTCTATGGTTGTTGTTTCAGCTGTTGTTTCTGAAGTTGTGGATTCAGCTGTAGTTTCTAAAGTTGTGGACTTGGCTGATGTTTCTGTGGTTGTGGATTCGGCTGTAGATTCAGAGGTTGTGTATTCAGCAGTAGATTGAGTGGTTGTGATTTCAGCTGTTGTTTCAGTGGATGTAGATTCAGCTGTAGTTTCTGTGGTTGTGGACTCCGTTGTGGGTTCTAAGGTTGTGGATTCAGCTGTAGTTTCTAAAGTTGTGGACTTTTCTGTAGTTTCTGAGGTTGTGGATTCAGCTGTAGATTCTATGGTTGTGGATTCAGCTGTAGTTTCTATGGTTGTGGATTCAGCTGTAGTTTCTGTGGTTGTGGACTCGGCTGTAGGTTGTAAGGTTGTGGATTCAGCTGTTGTTTCTAAAGTTGTGGACTTGGCTGTAGTTTCTGTGGTTGTGGATTCGGCTGTAGGTTCTGAGGTTGTGGATTCAGTAGTAGATTGAGTGGTTGTGATTTCAGCTGTACTTTCTATGGTTGTGGTTTCAGCTGTAGTTTCTAAAGTTGTGGACTTGGCTGTAGTTTCTGAGGTTGTGGATTCAGCTGTAGATTCTATGGTTGTGGATTCAGCTGTAGTTTCTATGGTTGTGGATTCATCTGTAGTTTTTGTGGTTGTGGACTCGGTTGTAGGTTCTAAGGTTGTGGATTCAGCTGTAGTTTCTAAAGTTGTGGACTTGGCTGTAGTTTCTGAAGTTTTGGATTCGGCTGTAGTTTCTGAAGTTTTGGATTCAGCTGTAGTTTCTAAGGTTGTGGACTTGGCTGTTATTTCTGAGGTTGTGGATTCAGCTGTAGTTTCTAAAGTTGTGGACTTGGCTGATGTTTCTGTGGTTGTGGATTCGGCTGTAGATTCAGAGGTTGTGTATTCAGCAGTAGATTGAGTGGTTGTGATTTCAGCTGTTGTTTCAGTGGATGTAGATTCAGCTGTAGTTTCTGTGGTTGTGGACTCGGTTGTGGGTTCTAAGGTTGTGGATTCAGCTGTAGTTTCTAAAGTTGTGGACTTGGCTGTAGTTTCTGAGGTTGTGGATTCAGCTGTAGATTCTATGGTTGTGGATTCCGCTGTAGTTTCTATGGTTGTGGTTTCAGCTGTTGTTTCTGAAGTTGTGGATTCAGCTGTAGTTTCTGTGGTTGTGGACTCGGTTGTAGTTTCTGAGGTTGTGGATACAGCTGTAGTTTCTGTGGTTGTGGACTCGGTTGTGGGTTCTAAGGTTGTGGATTCAGCTGTAGTTTCTAAAGTTGTGGACTTGGCTGTAGTTTCTGAGGTTGTGGATTCAGCTGTAGATTCTATGGTTGTGGATTCAGCTGTAGTTTCTATGGTTGTGGATTCAGCTGTAGTTTCTGTGGTTGTGGACTCGGTTCTAGGTTCTAATGTTGTGGTTTCTAACGTTGTGGACTTGGCTGTAGTTTCTGAGGTTGTGGATTCAGCTGTAGATTCTGTGGTTGTGGATTCCGCTGTAGTTTCTATGGTTGTTGTTTCAGCTGTTGTTTCTGAAGTTGTGGATTCAGCTGTAGTTTCTAAAGTTGTGGACTTGGCTGATGTTTCTGTGGTTGTGGATTCGGCTGTAGATTCAGAGGTTGTGTATTCAGCAGTAGATTGAGTGGTTGTGATTTCAGCTGTTGTTTCAGTGGATGTAGATTCAGCTGTAGTTTCTGTGGTTGTGGACTCCGTTGTGGGTTCTAAGGTTGTGGATTCAGCTGTAGTTTCTAAAGTTGTGGACTTTTCTGTAGTTTCTGAGGTTGTGGATTCAGCTGTAGATTCTATGGTTGTGGATTCAGCTGTAGTTTCTATGGTTGTGGATTCAGCTGTAGTTTCTGTGGTTGTGGACTCGGCTGTAGGTTGTAAGGTTGTGGATTCAGCTGTTGTTTCTAAAGTTGTGGACTTGGCTGTAGTTTCTGTGGTTGTGGATTCAGCTGTAGTTTCTAAAGTTGTGGACTTGGCTGTAGTTTCTGAGGTTGTGGATTCATCTGTAGTTTCTGTGGTTGTGGACTCGGTTGTAGGTTCTAAGGTTGTGGATTCAGCTGTCGTTTCTAAAGTTGTGGACTTGGCTGTAGTTTCTGTGGTTGTGGATTCGGCTGTAGGTTCTGAGGTTGTGGATTCAGTAGTAGATTGAGTGGTTGTGATTTCAGCTGTACTTTCTATGGTTGTGGTTTCAGCTGTAGTTTCTGAGGTTCTGGACTTGGCTGTTGTTTCTGTGCTTGTCGATTCGGCTGTAGATTCAGAGGTTGTGTATTCAACAGTAGATTGAGTGGTTGTGATTTCAGCTGTTGTTTCTGTGGTTGTAGATTCAGCTGTAGTTTCTGTGGTTGTGGACTCGGTTGTGGGTTCTAAGGTTGTGGATTCAGCTGTAGTTTCTAAAGTTGTGGACTTGGCTGTAGTTTCTGAGGTTGTGGATTCAGCTGTAGATTCTATGGTTGTGGATTCCGCTGTAGTTTCTATGGTTGTGGTTTCAGCTGTTGTTTCTGAAGTTGTGGATTCAGCTGTAGTTTCTGTGGTTGTGGACTCGGTTGTAGTTTCTGAGGTTGTGGATACAGCTGTAGTTTCTGTGGTTGTGGACTCGGTTTTGGGTTCTAAGGTTGTGGATTCAGCTGTAGTTTCTAAAGTTGTGGACTTGGCTGTAGTTTCTGAGGTTGTGGATTCAGCTGTAGATTCTATGGTTGTGGATTCAGCTGTAGTTTCTATGGTTGTGGATTCATCTGTAGTTTCTGTGGTTGTGGACTCGGTTGTAGGTTCTAAGGTTGTGGATTCAGCTGTAGTTTCTAAAGTTGTGGACTTGGCTGTAGTTTCTGAAGTTTTGGATTCAGCTGTAGTTTCTAAGGTTGTGGACTTGGCTGTTGTTTCTGAGGTTGTGGATTCAGCTGTAGTTTCTAAAGTTGTGGACTTGGCTGATGTTTCTGTGGTTGTGGATTCGGCTGTAGATTCAGAGGTTGTGGATTCCGCTGTAGTTTCTATGGTTGTTGTTTCAGCTGTTGTTTCTGAAGTTGTGGATTCAGCTGTAGTTTCTAAAGTTGTGGACTTGGCTGATGTTTCTGTGGTTGTGGATTCGGCTGTAGATTCAGAGGTTGTGTATTCAGCAGTAGATTGAGTGGTTGTGATTTCAGCTGTTGTTTCAGTGGATGTAGATTCAGCTGTAGTTTCTGTGGTTGTGGACTCCGTTGTGGGTTCTAAGGTTGTGGATTCAGCTGTTGTTTCAGTGGATGTAGATTCAGCTGTAGTTTCTGTGGTTGTGGACTCCGTTGTGGGTTCTAAGGTTGTGGATTCAGCTGTAGTTTCTAAAGTTGTGGACTTTTCTGTAGTTTCTGTGGTTGTGGACTCGGCTGTAGGTTGTAAGGTTGTGGATTCAGCTGTTGTTTCTAAAGTTGTGGACTTGGCTGCAGTTTCTGTGGTTGTGGATTCGGCTGTAGGTTCTGAGGTTGTGGATTCAGTAGTAGATTGAGTGGTTGTGATTTCAGCTGTACTTTCTATGGTTGTGGTTTCAGCTGTAGTTTCTAAAGTTGTGGACTTGGCTGTAGTTTCTGAGGTTGTGGATTCAGCTGTAGATTCTATGGTTGTGGATTCAGCTGTAGTTTCTATGGTTGTGGATTCATCTGTAGTTTCTGTGGTTGTGGACTCGGTTGTAGGTTCTAAGGTTGTGGATTCAGCTGTAGTTTCTAAAGTTGTGGACTTGGCTGTAGTTTCTGAAGTTTTGGATTCAGCTGTAGTTTCTAAGGTTGTGGACTTGGCTGTTGTTTCTGAGGTTGTGGATTCAGCTGTTGTTTCTAAAGTTGTGGACTTGGCTGTAGTTTCTGTGGTTGTGGATTCGGCTGTAGGTTCTGAGGTTGTGGATTCAGTAGTAGATTGAGTGGTTGTGATTTCAGCTGTACTTTCTATGGTTGTGGATTCAGCTGTAGTTTCTAAAGTTGTGGATTCATCTGTAGTTTCTGTGGTTGTGGACTCGGTTGTAGGTTCTAAGGTTGTGGATTCAGCTGTAGTTTCTAAAGTTGTGGACTTGGCTGTAGTTTCTGAGGTTGTGGATTCAGCTGTAGATTCTATGGTTGTGGATTCAGCTGTAGTTTCTATGGTTGTGGATTCATCTGTAGTTTCTGTGGTTGTGGACTCGGTTGTAGGTTCTAAGGTTGTGGATTCAGCTGTAGTTTCTAAAGTTGTGGACTTGGCTGTAGTTTCTGAGGTTGTGGATTCAGCTGTAGTTTCTAAAGTTGTGGACTTGGCTGATGTTTCTGTGGTTGTGGATTCGGCTGTAGATTCAGAGGTTGTGTATTCAGCAGTAGATTGAGTGGTTGTGATTTCAGCTGTTGTTTCAGTGGATGTAGATTCAGCTGTAGTTTCTGTGGTTGTGGACTCGGTTGTGGGTTCTAAGGTTGTGGATTCAGCTGTAGTTTCTAAAGTTGTGGACTTGGCTGTAGTTTCTGAGGTTGTGGATTCAGCTGTTGATTCTATGGTTGTGGATTCCGCTGTAGTTTCTATGGTTGTGGTTTCAGCTGTTGTTTCTGAAGTTGTGGATTCAGCTGTAGTTTCTGTGGTTGTGGACTCGGTTGTAGTTTCTGAGGTTGTGGATACAGCTGTAGTTTCTGTGGTTGTGGATTCAGCTGTAGATTCTATGGTTGTGGATTCAGCTGTAGTTTCTATGGTTGTGGATTCAGCTGTAGTTTCTGTGGTTGTGGACTCGGCTGTAGGTTGTAAGGTTGTGGATTCAGCTGTTGTTTCTAAAGTTGTGGACTTGGCTGTAGTTTCTGTGGTTGTGGATTCGGCTGTAGGTTCTGAGGTTGTGGATTCAGTAGTAGATTGAGTGGTTGTGATTTCAGCTGTACTTTCTATGGTTGTGGTTTCAGCTGTAGTTTCTAAGGTTGTGGACTTGGCTGTTGTTTCTGAGGTTGTGGATTCAGCTGTAGTTTCTAAAGTTGTGGACTTGGCTGATGTTTCTGTGGTTGTGGATTCGGCTGTAGATTCAGAGGTTGTGGATTCCGCTGTAGTTTCTATGGTTGTTGTTTCAGCTGTTGTTTCTGAAGTTGTGGATTCAGCTGTAGTTTCTAAAGTTGTGGACTTGGCTGATGTTTCTGTGGTTGTGGATTCGGCTGTAGATTCAGAGGTTGTGTATTCAGCAGTAGATTGAGTGGTTGTGATTTCAGCTGTTGTTTCAGTGGATGTAGATTCAGCTGTAGTTTCTGTGGTTGTGGACTCCGTTGTGGGTTCTAAGGTTGTGGATTCAGCTGTTGTTTCAGTGGATGTAGATTCAGCTGTAGTTTCTGTGGTTGTGGACTCCGTTGTGGGTTCTAAGGTTGTGGATTCAGCTGTAGTTTCTAAAGTTGTGGACTTTTCTGTAGTTTCTGTGGTTGTGGACTCGGCTGTAGGTTGTAAGGTTGTGGATTCAGCTGTTGTTTCTAAAGTTGTGGACTTGGCTGCAGTTTCTGTGGTTGTGGATTCGGCTGTAGGTTCTGAGGTTGTGGATTCAGTAGTAGATTGAGTGGTTGTGATTTCAGCTGTACTTTCTATGGTTGTGGTTTCAGCTGTAGTTTCTAAAGTTGTGGACTTGGCTGTAGTTTCTGAGGTTGTGGATTCAGCTGTAGATTCTATGGTTGTGGATTCAGCTGTAGTTTCTATGGTTGTGGATTCATCTGTAGTTTCTGTGGTTGTGGACTCGGTTGTAGGTTCTAAGGTTGTGGATTCAGCTGTAGTTTCTAAAGTTGTGGACTTGGCTGTAGTTTCTGAAGTTTTGGATTCAGCTGTAGTTTCTAAGGTTGTGGACTTGGCTGTTGTTTCTGAGGTTGTGGATTCAGCTGTTGTTTCTAAAGTTGTGGACTTGGCTGTAGTTTCTGTGGTTGTGGATTCGGCTGTAGGTTCTGAGGTTGTGGATTCAGTAGTAGATTGAGTGGTTGTGATTTCAGCTGTACTTTCTATGGTTGTGGATTCAGCTGTAGTTTCTAAAGTTGTGGATTCATCTGTAGTTTCTGTGGTTGTGGACTCGGTTGTAGGTTCTAAGGTTGTGGATTCAGCTGTAGTTTCTAAAGTTGTGGACTTGGCTGTAGTTTCTGAGGTTGTGGATTCAGCTGTAGATTCTATGGTTGTGGATTCAGCTGTAGTTTCTATGGTTGTGGATTCATCTGTAGTTTCTGTGGTTGTGGACTCGGTTGTAGGTTCTAAGGTTGTGGATTCAGCTGTAGTTTCTAAAGTTGTGGACTTGGCTGTAGTTTCTGAGGTTGTGGATTCAGCTGTAGTTTCTAAAGTTGTGGACTTGGCTGATGTTTCTGTGGTTGTGGATTCGGCTGTAGATTCAGAGGTTGTGTATTCAGCAGTAGATTGAGTGGTTGTGATTTCAGCTGTTGTTTCAGTGGATGTAGATTCAGCTGTAGTTTCTGTGGTTGTGGACTCGGTTGTGGGTTCTAAGGTTGTGGATTCAGCTGTAGTTTCTAAAGTTGTGGACTTGGCTGTAGTTTCTGAGGTTGTGGATTCAGCTGTTGATTCTATGGTTGTGGATTCCGCTGTAGTTTCTATGGTTGTGGTTTCAGCTGTTGTTTCTGAAGTTGTGGATTCAGCTGTAGTTTCTGTGGTTGTGGACTCGGTTGTAGTTTCTGAGGTTGTGGATACAGCTGTAGTTTCTGTGGTTGTGGATTCAGCTGTAGATTCTATGGTTGTGGATTCAGCTGTAGTTTCTATGGTTGTGGATTCAGCTGTAGTTTCTGTGGTTGTGGACTCGGCTGTAGGTTGTAAGGTTGTGGATTCAGCTGTTGTTTCTAAAGTTGTGGACTTGGCTGTAGTTTCTGTGGTTGTGGATTCGGCTGTAGGTTCTGAGGTTGTGGATTCAGTAGTAGATTGAGTGGTTGTGATTTCAGCTGTACTTTCTATGGTTGTGGTTTCAGCTGTAGTTTCTAAAGTTGTGGACTTGGCTGTTGTTTCTGTGTTTGTGGACTTGGCTGTAGTTTCTGAGGTTCTGGACTTGGCTGTTGTTTCTGTGCTTGTCGATTCGGCTGTAGATTCAGAGGTTGTGTATTCAGCAGTAGATTGAGTGGTTGTGATTTCAGCTGTTGTTTCTGTGGTTGTAGATTCAGCTGTAGTTTCTGTGGTTGTGGACTCGGTTGTGGGTTCTAAGGTTGTGGATTCAGCTGTAGTTTCTAAAGTTGTGGACTTGGCTGTAGTTTCTGAGGTTGTGGATTCAGCTGTAGATTCTATGGTTGTGGATTCCGCTGTAGTTTCTATGGTTGTGGTTTCAGCTGTTGTTTCTGAAGTTGTGGATTCAGCTGTAGTTTCTGTGGTTGTGGACTCGGTTGTAGTTTCTGAGGTTGTGGATACAGCTGTAGTTTCTGTGGTTGTGGACTCGGTTTTGGGTTCTAAGGTTGTGGATTCAGCTGTAGTTTCTAAAGTTGTGGACTTGGCTGTAGTTTCTGAGGTTGTGGATTCATCTGTAGTTTCTGTGGTTGTGGACTCGGTTGTAGGTTCTAAGGTTGTGGATTCAGCTGTCGTTTCTAAAGTTGTGGACTTGGCTGTAGTTTCTGTGGTTGTGGATTCGGCTGTAGGTTCTGAGGTTGTGGATTCAGTAGTAGATTGAGTGGTTGTGATTTCAGCTGTACTTTCTATGGTTGTGGTTTCAGCTGTAGTTTCTAAAGTTGTGGACTTGGCTGTAGTTTCTGAGGTTGTGGATTCAGCTGTAGATTCTATGGTTGTGGATTCAGCTGTAGTTTCTATGGTTGTGGATTCATCTGTAGTTTCTGTGGTTGTGGACTCGGTTGTAGGTTCTAAGGTTGTGGATTCAGCTGTAGTTTCTAAAGTTGTGGACTTGGCTGTAGTTTCTGAAGTTTTGGATTCAGCTGTAGTTTCTAAGGTTGTGGACTTGGCTGTTGTTTCTGAGGTTGTGGATTCAGCTGTAGTTTCTAAAGTTGTGGACTTGGCTGATGTTTCTGTGGTTGTGGATTCGGCTGTAGATTCAGAGGTTGTGTATTCAGCAGTAGATTGAGTGGTTGTGATTTCAGCTGTTGTTTCAGTGGATGTAGATTCAGCTGTAGTTTCTGTGGTTGTGGACTCGGTTGTGGGTTCTAAGGTTGTGGATTCAGCTGTAGTTTCTAAAGTTGTGGACTTGGCTGTAGTTTCTGAGGTTGTGGATTCAGCTGTAGATTCTATGGTTGTGGATTCCGCTGTAGTTTCTATGGTTGTGGTTTCAGCTGTTGTTTCTGAAGTTGTGGATTCAGCTGTAGTTTCTGTGGTTGTGGACTCGGTTGTAGTTTCTGAGGTTGTGGATACAGCTGTAGTTTCTGTGGTTGTGGACTCGGTTGTGGGTTCTAAGGTTGTGGATTCAGCTGTAGTTTCTAAAGTTGTGGACTTGGCTGTAGTTTCTGAGGTTGTGGATTCAGCTGTAGATTCTATGGTTGTGGATTCAGCTGTAGTTTCTATGGTTGTGGATTCAGCTGTAGTTTCTGTGGTTGTGGACTCGGTTCTAGGTTCTAATGTTGTGGTTTCTAAAGTTGTGGACTTGGCTGTAGTTTCTGAGGTTGTGGATTCAGCTGTAGATTCTGTGGTTGTGGATTCCGCTGTAGTTTCTATGGTTGTTGTTTCAGCTGTTGTTTCTGAAGTTGTGGATTCAGCTGTAGTTTCTAAAGTTGTGGACTTGGCTGATGTTTCTGTGGTTGTGGATTCGGCTGTAGATTCAGAGGTTGTGTTTTCAGCAGTAGATTGAGTGGTTGTGATTTCAGCTGTTGTTTCAGTGGATGTAGATTCTGCTGTAGTTTCTGTGGTTGTGGACTCCGTTGTGGGTTCTAAGGTTGTGGATTCAGCTGTAGTTTCTAAAGTTGTGGACTTTTCTGTAGTTTCTGAGGTTGTGGATTCAGCTGTAGATTCTATGGTTGTGGATTCAGCTGTAGTTTCAATGGTTGTGGATTCAGCTGTAGTTTCTGTGGTTGTGGACTCGGCTGTAGGTTGTAAAGTTGTGGATTCAGCTGTTGTTTCTAAAGTTGTGGACTTTTCTGTAGTTTCTGAGGTTGTGGATTCAGCTGTAGATTCTATGGTTGTGGATTCAGCTGTAGTTTCTATGGTTGTGGATTCAGCTGTAGTTTCTGTGGTTGTGGATTCGGCTGTAGGTTCTGAGGTTGTGGATTCAGTAGTAGATTGAGTGGTTGTGATTTCAGCTGTACTTTCTATGGTTGTGGTTTCAGCTGTAGTTTCTAAAGTTGTGGATTCATCTGTAGTTTCTGTGGTTGTGGACTCGGTTGTAGGTTCTAAGGTTGTGGATTCAGCTGTAGTTTCTAAAGTTGTGGACTTGGCTGTAGTTTCTGAGGTTGTGGATTCAGCTGTAGATTCTATGGTTGTGGATTCAGCTGTAGTTTCTATGGTTGTGGATTCATCTGTAGTTTCTGTGGTTGTGGACTCGGTTGTAGGTTCTAAGGTTGTGGATTCAGCTGTAGTTTCTAAAGTTGTGGACTTGGCTGTAGTTTCTGAGGTTGTGGATTCAGCTGTAGTTTCTAAAGTTGTGGACTTGGCTGATGTTTCTGTGGTTGTGGATTCGGCTGTAGATTCAGAGGTTGTGTATTCAGCAGTAGATTGAGTGGTTGTGATTTCAGCTGTTGTTTCAGTGGATGTAGATTCAGCTGTAGTTTCTGTGGTTGTGGACTCGGTTGTGGGTTCTAAGGTTGTGGATTCAGCTGTAGTTTCTAAAGTTGTGGACTTGGCTGTAGTTTCTGAGGTTGTGGATTCAGCTGTTGATTCTATGGTTGTGGATTCCGCTGTAGTTTCTATGGTTGTGGTTTCAGCTGTTGTTTCTGAAGTTGTGGATTCAGCTGTAGTTTCTGTGGTTGTGGACTCGGTTGTAGTTTCTGAGGTTGTGGATACAGCTGTAGTTTCTGTGGTTGTGGATTCAGCTGTAGATTCTATGGTTGTGGATTCAGCTGTAGTTTCTATGGTTGTGGATTCAGCTGTAGTTTCTGTGGTTGTGGACTCGGCTGTAGGTTGTAAGGTTGTGGATTCAGCTGTTGTTTCTAAAGTTGTGGACTTGGCTGTAGTTTCTGTGGTTGTGGATTCGGCTGTAGGTTCTGAGGTTGTGGATTCAGTAGTAGATTGAGTGGTTGTGATTTCAGCTGTACTTTCTATGGTTGTGGTTTCAGCTGTAGTTTCTAAAGTTGTGGACTTGGCTGTTGTTTCTGTGTTTGTGGACTTGGCTGTAGTTTCTGAGGTTCTGGACTTGGCTGTTGTTTCTGTGCTTGTCGATTCGGCTGTAGATTCAGAGGTTGTGTATTCAGCAGTAGATTGAGTGGTTGTGATTTCAGCTGTTGTTTCTGTGGTTGTAGATTCAGCTGTAGTTTCTGTGGTTGTGGACTCGGTTGTGGGTTCTAAGGTTGTGGATTCAGCTGTAGTTTCTAAAGTTGTGGACTTGGCTGTAGTTTCTGAGGTTGTGGATTCAGCTGTAGATTCTATGGTTGTGGATTCCGCTGTAGTTTCTATGGTTGTGGTTTCAGCTGTTGTTTCTGAAGTTGTGGATTCAGCTGTAGTTTCTGTGGTTGTGGACTCGGTTGTAGTTTCTGAGGTTGTGGATACAGCTGTAGTTTCTGTGGTTGTGGACTCGGTTTTGGGTTCTAAGATTGTGGATTCAGCTGTAGTTTCTAAAGTTGTGGACTTGGCTGTAGTTTCTGAGGTTGTGGATTCATCTGTAGTTTCTGTGGTTGTGGACTCGGTTGTAGGTTCTAAGGTTGTGGATTCAGCTGTCGTTTCTAAAGTTGTGGACTTGGCTGTAGTTTCTGTGGTTGTGGATTCGGCTGTAGGTTCTGAGGTTGTGGATTCAGTAGTAGATTGAGTGGTTGTGATTTCAGCTGTACTTTCTATGGTTGTGGTTTCAGCTGTAGTTTCTAAAGTTGTGGACTTGGCTGTAGTTTCTGAGGTTGTGGATTCAGCTGTAGATTCTATGGTTGTGGATTCAGCTGTAGTTTCTATGGTTGTGGATTCATCTGTAGTTTCTGTGGTTGTGGACTCGGTTGTAGGTTCTAAGGTTGTGGATTCAGCTGTAGTTTCTAAAGTTGTGGACTTGGCTGTAGTTTCTGAAGTTTTGGATTCAGCTGTAGTTTCTAAGGTTGTGGACTTGGCTGTTGTTTCTGAGGTTGTGGATTCAGCTGTAGTTTCTAAAGTTGTGGACTTGGCTGATGTTTCTGTGGTTGTGGATTCGGCTGTAGATTCAGAGGTTGTGTATTCAGCAGTAGATTGAGTGGTTGTGATTTCAGCTGTTGTTTCAGTGGATGTAGATTCAGCTGTAGTTTCTGTGGTTGTGGACTCGGTTGTGGGTTCTAAGGTTGTGGATTCAGCTGTAGTTTCTAAAGTTGTGGACTTGGCTGTAGTTTCTGAGGTTGTGGATTCAGCTGTAGATTCTATGGTTGTGGATTCCGCTGTAGTTTCTATGGTTGTGGTTTCAGCTGTTGTTTCTGAAGTTGTGGATTCAGCTGTAGTTTCTGTGGTTGTGGACTCGGTTGTAGTTTCTGAGGTTGTGGATACAGCTGTAGTTTCTGTGGTTGTGGACTCGGTTGTGGGTTCTAAGGTTGTGGATTCAGCTGTAGTTTCTAAAGTTGTGGACTTGGCTGTAGTTTCTGAGGTTGTGGATTCAGCTGTAGATTCTATGGTTGTGGATTCAGCTGTAGTTTCTATGGTTGTGGATTCAGCTGTAGTTTCTGTGGTTGTGGACTCGGTTCTAGGTTCTAATGTTGTGGTTTCTAAAGTTGTGGACTTGGCTGTAGTTTCTGAGGTTGTGGATTCAGCTGTAGATTCTGTGGTTGTGGATTCCGCTGTAGTTTCTATGGTTGTTGTTTCAGCTGTTGTTTCTGAAGTTGTGGATTCAGCTGTAGTTTCTAAAGTTGTGGACTTGGCTGATGTTTCTGTGGTTGTGGATTCGGCTGTAGATTCAGAGGTTGTGTTTTCAGCAGTAGATTGAGTGGTTGTGATTTCAGCTGTTGTTTCAGTGGATGTAGATTCTGCTGTAGTTTCTGTGGTTGTGGACTCCGTTGTGGGTTCTAAGGTTGTGGATTCAGCTGTAGTTTCTAAAGTTGTGGACTTTTCTGTAGTTTCTGAGGTTGTGGATTCAGCTGTAGATTCTATGGTTGTGGATTCAGCTGTAGTTTCAATGGTTGTGGATTCAGCTGTAGTTTCTGTGGTTGTGGACTCGGCTGTAGGTTGTAAAGTTGTGGATTCAGCTGTTGTTTCTAAAGTTGTGGACTTTTCTGTAGTTTCTGAGGTTGTGGATTCAGCTGTAGATTCTATGGTTGTGGATTCAGCTGTAGTTTCTATGGTTGTGGATTCAGCTGTAGTTTCTGTGGTTGTGGATTCGGCTGTAGGTTCTGAGGTTGTGGATTCAGTAGTAGATTGAGTGGTTGTGATTTCAGCTGTACTTTCTATGGTTGTGGTTTCAGCTGTAGTTTCTAAAGTTGTGGATTCATCTGTAGTTTCTGTGGTTGTGGACTCGGTTGTAGGTTCTAAGGTTGTGGATTCAGCTGTAGTTTCTAAAGTTGTGGACTTGGCTGTAGTTTCTGAGGTTGTGGATTCAGCTGTAGATTCTATGGTTGTGGATTCAGCTGTAGTTTCTATGGTTGTGGATTCATCTGTAGTTTCTGTGGTTGTGGACTCGGTTGTAGGTTCTAAGGTTGTGGATTCAGCTGTAGTTTCTAAAGTTGTGGACTTGGCTGTAGTTTCTGAGGTTGTGGATTCAGCTGTAGTTTCTAAAGTTGTGGACTTGGCTGATGTTTCTGTGGTTGTGGATTCGGCTGTAGATTCAGAGGTTGTGTATTCAGCAGTAGATTGAGTGGTTGTGATTTCAGCTGTTGTTTCAGTGGATGTAGATTCAGCTGTAGTTTCTGTGGTTGTGGACTCGGTTGTGGGTTCTAAGGTTGTGGATTCAGCTGTAGTTTCTAAAGTTGTGGACTTGGCTGTAGTTTCTGAGGTTGTGGATTCAGCTGTTGATTCTATGGTTGTGGATTCCGCTGTAGTTTCTATGGTTGTGGTTTCAGCTGTTGTTTCTGAAGTTGTGGATTCAGCTGTAGTTTCTGTGGTTGTGGACTCGGTTGTAGTTTCTGAGGTTGTGGATACAGCTGTAGTTTCTGTGGTTGTGGATTCAGCTGTAGATTCTATGGTTGTGGATTCAGCTGTAGTTTCTATGGTTGTGGATTCAGCTGTAGTTTCTGTGGTTGTGGACTCGGCTGTAGGTTGTAAGGTTGTGGATTCAGCTGTTGTTTCTAAAGTTGTGGACTTGGCTGTAGTTTCTGTGGTTGTGGATTCGGCTGTAGGTTCTGAGGTTGTGGATTCAGTAGTAGATTGAGTGGTTGTGATTTCAGCTGTACTTTCTATGGTTGTGGTTTCAGCTGTAGTTTCTAAAGTTGTGGACTTGGCTGTTGTTTCTGTGTTTGTGGACTTGGCTGTAGTTTCTGAGGTTCTGGACTTGGCTGTTGTTTCTGTGCTTGTCGATTCGGCTGTAGATTCAGAGGTTGTGTATTCAGCAGTAGATTGAGTGGTTGTGATTTCAGCTGTTGTTTCTGTGGTTGTAGATTCAGCTGTAGTTTCTGTGGTTGTGGACTCGGTTGTGGGTTCTAAGGTTGTGGATTCAGCTGTAGTTTCTAAAGTTGTGGACTTGGCTGTAGTTTCTGAGGTTGTGGATTCAGCTGTAGATTCTATGGTTGTGGATTCCGCTGTAGTTTCTATGGTTGTGGTTTCAGCTGTTGTTTCTGAAGTTGTGGATTCAGCTGTAGTTTCTGTGGTTGTGGACTCGGTTGTAGTTTCTGAGGTTGTGGATACAGCTGTAGTTTCTGTGGTTGTGGACTCGGTTTTGGGTTCTAAGGTTGTGGATTCAGCTGTAGTTTCTAAAGTTGTGGACTTGGCTGTAGTTTCTGAGGTTGTGGATTCATCTGTAGTTTCTGTGGTTGTGGACTCGGTTGTAGGTTCTAAGGTTGTGGATTCAGCTGTCGTTTCTAAAGTTGTGGACTTGGCTGTAGTTTCTGTGGTTGTGGATTCGGCTGTAGGTTCTGAGGTTGTGGATTCAGTAGTAGATTGAGTGGTTGTGATTTCAGCTGTACTTTCTATGGTTGTGGTTTCAGCTGTAGTTTCTAAAGTTGTGGACTTGGCTGTAGTTTCTGAGGTTGTGGATTCAGCTGTAGATTCTATGGTTGTGGATTCAGCTGTAGTTTCTATGGTTGTGGATTCATCTGTAGTTTCTGTGGTTGTGGACTCGGTTGTAGGTTGTAAGGTTGTGGATTCAGCTGTAGTTTCTAAAGTTGTGGACTTGGCTGTAGTTTCTGAAGTTTTGGATTCAGCTGTAGTTTCTAAGGTTGTGGACTTGGCTGTTGTTTCTGAGGTTGTGGATTCAGCTGTAGTTTCTAAAGTTGTGGACTTGGCTGATGTTTCTGTGGTTGTGGATTCGGCTGTAGATTCAGAGGTTGTGTTTTCAGCAGTAGATTGAGTGGTTGTGATTTCAGCTGTTGTTTCAGTGGATGTAGATTCTGCTGTAGTTTCTGTGGTTGTGGACTCCGTTGTGGGTTCTAAGGTTGTGGATTCAGCTGTAGTTTCTAAAGTTGTGGACTTTTCTGTAGTTTCTGAGGTTGTGGATTCAGCTGTAGATTCTATGGTTGTGGATTCAAATGTAGTTTCAATGGTTGTGGATTCAGCTGTAGTTTCTGTGGTTGTGGACTCGGCTGTAGGTTGTAAAGTTGTGGATTCAGCTGTTGTTTCTAAAGTTGTGGACTTTTCTGTAGTTTCTGAGGTTGTGGATTCAACTGTAGATTCTATGGTTGTGGATTCAGCTGTAGTTTCTATGGTTGTGGATTCAGCTGTAGTTTCTGTGGTTGTGGATTCGGCTGTAGGTTCTGAGGTTGTGGATTCAGTAGTAGATTGAGTGGTTGTGATTTCAGCTGTACTTTCTATGGTTGTGGTTTCAGCTGTAGTTTCTAAAGTTGTGGACTTGGCTGTTGTTTCTGTGGTTGTGGACTTGGCTGTTGTTTCTGTGCTTGTCGATTCGGCTGTAGATTCAGAGGTTGTGTATTCAGCAGTAGATTGAGTGGTTGTGATTTCAGCTGTTGTTTCTGTGGTTGTAGATTCAGCTGTAGTTTCTGTGGTTGTGGACTCGGTTGTGGGTTCTAAGGTTGTGGATTCAGCTGTAGTTTCTAAAGTTGTGGACTTGGCTGTAGTTTCTGAGGTTGTGGATTCAGCTGTAGATTCTATGGTTGTGGATTCCGCTGTAGTTTCTATGGTTGTGGTTTCAGCTGTTGTTTCTGAAGTTGTGGATTCAGCTGTAGTTTCTGTGGTTGTGGACTCGGTTGTAGTTTCTGAGGTTGTGGATTCAGCTGTAGTTTCTGTGGTTGTGGACTCGGTTGTGGATTCTAAGGTTGTGGATTCAGCTGTAGTTTCTAAAGTTGTGGACTTGGCTGTAGTTTCTGAGGTTGTGGATTCAGCTGTAGATTCTATGGTTGTGGATTCAGCTGTAGTTTCTATGGTTGTGGATTCAGCTGTAGTTTCTGTGGTTGTGGACTCGGTTCTAGGTTCTAATGTTGTGGTTTCTAAAGTTGTGGACTTGGCTGTAGTTTCTGAGGTTGTGGATTCAGCTGTAGATTCTGTGGTTGTGGATTCCGCTGTAATTTCTATGGTTGTTGTTTCAGCTGTTGTTTCTGAAGTTGTGGATTCAGCTGTAGTTTCTAAAGTTGTGGACTTGGCTGATGTTTCTGTGGTTGTGGATTCGGCTGTAGATTCAGAGGTTGTGTATTCAGCAGTAGATTGAGTGGTTGTGATTTCAGCTGTTGTTTCAGTGGATGTAGATTCAGCTGTAGTTTCTGTGGTTGTGGACTCCGTTGTGGGTTCTAAGGTTGTGGATTCAGCTGTAGATTCTATGGTTGTGGATTCAGCTGTAGTTTCTATGGTTGTGGATTCAGCTGTAGTTTCTGTGGTTGTGGACTCGGCTGTAGGTTGTAAGGTTGTGGATTCAGCTGTTGTTTCTAAAGTTGTGGACTTGGCTGTAGTTTCTGTGGTTGTGGATTCGGCTGTAGGTTCTGAGGTTGTGGATTCAGTAGTAGATTGAGTGGTTGTGATTTCAGCTGTACTTTCTATGGTTGTGGTTTCAGCTGTAGTTTCTAAAGTTGTGGACTTGGCTGTAGTTTCTGAAGTTTTGGATTCAGCTGTAGTTTCTAAGGTTGTGGACTTGGCTGTTGTTTCTGAGGTTGTGGATTCAGCTGTAGTTTCTAAAGTTGTGGACTTGGCTGATGTTTCTGTGGTTGTGGATTCGGCTGTAGATTCAGAGGTTGTGTATTCAGCAGTAGATTGAGTGGTTGTGATTTCAGCTGTTGTTTCAGTGGCTGTAGATTCAGCTGTAGTTTCTGTAGTTGTGGACTCCGTTGTGGGTTCTAAGGTTGTGGATTCAGCTGTAGTTTCTAAAGTTGTGGACTTTTCTGTAGTTTCTGAGGTTGTGGATTCAGCTGTAGATTCTATGGTTGTGGATTCAGCTGTAGTTTCTATGGTTGTGGATTCAGCTGTAGTTTCTGTGGTTGTGGACTCGGCTGTAGGTTGTAAGGTTGTGGATTCAGCTGTTGTTTCTAAAGTTGTGGACTTGGCTGTAGTTTCTGTGGTTGTGGATTCGGCTGTAGGTTCTGAGGTTGTGGATTCAGTAGTAGATTGAGTGGTTGTGATTTCAGCGGTACTTTCTATGGTTGTGGTTTCAGCTGTAGTTTCTAAAGTTGTGGACTTGGCTGTAGTTTCTGAGGTTGTGGATTCAGCTGTAGATTCTATGGTTGTGGATTCAGCTGTAGTTTCTATGGTTGTGGATTCATCTGTAGTTTCTGTGGTTGTGGACTCGGTTGTAGGTTCTAAGGTTGTGGATTCAGCTGTAGTTTCTAAAGTTGTGGACTTGGCTGTAGTTTCTGAAGTTTTGGATTCAGCTGTAGTTTCTAAGGTTGTGGACTTGGCTGTTGTTTCTGAGGTTGTGGATTCAGCTGTAGTTTCTAAAGTTGTGGACTTGGCTGATGTTTCTGTGGTTGTGGATTCGGCTGTAGATTCAGAGGTTGTGTATTCAGCAGTAGATTGAGTGGTTGTGATTTCAGCTGTTGTTTCAGTGGATGTAGATTCAGCTGTAGTTTCTGTGGTTGTGGACTCGGTTGTGGGTTCTAAGGTTGTGGATTCAGCTGTAGTTTCTAAAGTTGTGGACTTGGCTGTAGTTTCTGAGGTTGTGGATTCAGCTGTAGATTCTATGGTTGTGGATTCCGCTGTAGTTTCTATGGTTGTGGTTTCAGCTGTTGTTTCTGAAGTTGTGGATTCAGCTGTAGTTTCTGTGGTTGTGGACTCGGTTGTAGTTTCTGAGGTTGTGGATTCAGCTGTAGTTTCTAAAGTTGTGGACTTGGCTGTAGTTTCTGAGGTTGTGGATTCAGCTGTAGATTCTATGGTTGTGGATTCAGCTGTAGTTTCTATGGTTGTGGATTCAGCTGTAGTTTCTGTGGTTGTGGACTCGGTTCTAGGTTCTAATGTTGTGGTTTCTAAAGTTGTGGACTTGGCTGTAGTTTCTGAGGTTGTGGATTCATCTGTAGATTCTGTGGTTGTGAATTCCGCTGTAGTTTCTATGGTTGTTGTTTCAGCTGTTGTTTCTGAAGTTGTGGATTCAGCTGTAGTTTCTAAAGTTGTGGACTTGGCTGATGTTTCTGTGGTTGTGGATTCGGCTGTAGATTCAGAGGTTGTGTATTCAGCAGTAGATTGAGTGGTTGTGATTTCAGCTGTTGTTTCAGTGGATGTAGATTCAGCTGTAGTTTCTGTGGTTGTGGACTCCGTTGTGGGTTCTAAGGTTGTGGATTCAGCTGTAGTTTCTAAAGTTGTGGACTTTTCTGTAGTTTCTGAGGTTGTGGATTCAGCTGTAGATTCTATGGTTGTGGATTCAGCTGTAGTTTCTATGGTTGTGGATTCAGCTGTAGTTTCTATGGTTGTGGATTCAGCTGTAGTTTCTGTGGTTGTGGACTCGGCTGTAGGTTGTAAGGTTGTGGATTCAGCTGTTGTTTCTAAAGTTGTGGACTTGGCTGTAATTTCTGTGGTTGTGGATTCGGCTGTAGGTTCTGAGGTTGTGGATTCAGTAGTAGATTGAGTGGTTGTGATTTCAGCTGTACTTTCTATGGTTGTGGTTTCAGCTGTAGTTTCTAAAGTTGTGGACTTGGCTGTTGTTTCTGTGGTTGTGGACTTGGCTGTTGTTTCTGTGCTTGTCGATTCGGCTGTAGATTCAGAGGTTGTGTATTCAGCAGTAGATTGAGTGGTTGTGATTTCAGCTGTTGTTTCTGTGGTTGTAGATTCAGCTGTAGTTTCTGTGGTTGTGGACTCGGTTGTGGGTTCTAAGGTTGTGGATTCAGCTGTAGTTTCTAAAGTTGTGGACTTGGCTGTAGTTTCTGAGGTTGTGGATTCAGCTGTAGATTCTATGGTTGTGGATTCCGCTGTAGTTTCTATGGTTGTGGTTTCAGCTGTTGTTTCTGAAGTTGTGGATTCAGCTGTAGTTTCTGTGGTTGTGGACTCGGTTGTAGTTTCTGAGGTTGTGGATTCAGCTGTAGTTTCTGTGGTTGTGGACTCGGCTGTAGGTTGTAAGGTTGTGGATTCAGCTGTTGTTTCTAAAGTTGTGGACTTGGCTGTAGTTTCTGTGGTTGTGGATTCGGCTGTAAGTTCTGAGGTTGTGGATTCAGTAGTAGATTGAGTGGTTGTGATTTCAGCTGTACTTTCTATGGTTGTGGTTTCAGCTGTAGTTTCTAAAGTTGTGGACTTGGCTGTAGTTTCTGAGGTTGTGGATTCAGCTGTAGATTCCATGGTTGTGGATTCAGCTGTAGTTTCTATGGTTGTGGATTCATCTGTAGTTTCTGTGGTTGTGGACTCGGTTGTAGGTTCTAAGGTTGTGGATTCAGCTGTAGTTTCTAAGGTTGTGGACTTGGCTGTTGTTTCTGAGGTTGTGGATTCAGCTGTAGTTTCTAAAGTTGTGGACTTGGCTGATGTTTCTGTGGTTGTGGATTTGGCTGTAGATTCAGAGGTTGTGTATTCAGCAGTAGATTGAGTGGTTGTGATTTCAGCTGTTGTTTCAGTGGATGTAGATTCAGCTGTAGTTTCTGTGGTTGTGGACTCGGTTGTGGGTTCTAAGGTTGTGGATTCAGCTGTAGTTTCTAAAGTTGTGGACTTGGCTGTAGTTTCTGAGGTTGTGGATTCAGCTGTAGATTCTATGGTTGTGGATTCCGCTGTAGTTTCTATGGTTGTGGTTTCAGCTGTTGTTTCTGAAGTTGTGGATTCAGCTGTAGTTTCTGTGGTTGTGGACTCGGTTGTAGTTTCTGAGGTTGTGGATACAGCTGTAGTTTCTGTGGTTGTGGACTCGGTTGTGAGTTCTAAGGTTGTGGATTCAGCTGTAGTTTCTAAAGTTGTGGACTTGGCTGTAGTTTCTGAGGTTGTGGATTCAGCTGTAGATTCTATGGTTGTGGATTCAGCTGTAGTTTCTATGGTTGTGGATTCAGCTGTAGTTTCTGTGGTTGTGGACTCGGTTCTAGGTTCTAATGTTGTGGTTTCTAAAGTTGTGGACTTGGCTGTAGTTTCTGAGGTTGTGGATTCAGCTGTAGATTCTGTGGTTGTGGATTCCGCTGTAGTTTCTATGGTTGTTGTTTCAGCTGTTGTTTCTGAAGTTGTGGATTCAGCTGTAGTTTCTAAAGTTGTGGACTTGGCTGATGTTTCTGTGGTTGTGGATTCGGCTGTAGATTCAGAGGTTGTGTATTCAGCAGTAGATTGAGTGGTTGTGATTTCAGCTGTTGTTTCAGTGGATGTAGATTCAGCTGTAGTTTCTGTGGTTGTGGACTCCGTTGTGGGTTCTAAGGTTGTGGATTCAGCTGTAGTTTCTAAAGTTGTGGACTTTTCTGTAGTTTCTGAGGTTGTGGATTCAGCTGTAGATTCTATGGTTGTGGATTCAGCTGTAGTTTCTATGGTTGTGGATTCAGCTGTAGTTTCTGTGGTTGTGGACTCGGCTGTAGGTTGTAAGGTTGTGGATTCAGCTGTTGTTTCTAAAGTTGTGGACTTGGCTGTAGTTTCTGTGGTTGTGGATTCGGCTGTAGGTTCTGAGGTTGTGGATTCAGTAGTAGATTGAGTGGTTGTGATTTCAGCTGTACTTTCTATGGTTGTGGTTTCAGCTGTAGTTTCTAAAGTTGTGGACTTGGCTGTTGTTTCTGTGGTTGTGGACTTGGCTGTAGTTTCTGAGGTTCTGGACTTGGCTGTTGTTTCTGTGCTTGTCGATTCGGCTGTAGATTCAGAGGTTGTGTATTCAGCAGTAGATTGAGTGGTTGTGGTTTCAGCTGTTGTTTCTGAAGTTGTGGATTCAGCTGTAGTTTCTGTGGTTGTGGACTCGGTTGTAGTTTCTGAGGTTGTGGATACAGCTGTAGTTTCTGTGGTTGTGGACTCGGTTGTGGGTTCTAAGGTTGTGGATTCAGCTGTAGTTTCTAAAGTTGTGGACTTGGCTGTAGTTTCTGAGGTTGTGGATTCAGCTGTAGATTCTATGGTTGTGGATTCAGCTGTAGTTTCTATGGTTGTGGATTCAGCTGTAGTTTCTGTGGTTGTGGACTCGGTTCTAGGTTCTAATGTTGTGGTTTCTAAAGTTGTGGACTTGGCTGTAGTTTCTGAGGTTGTGGATTCAGCTGTAGATTCTGTGGTTGTGGATTCCGCTGTAGTTTCTATGGTTGTTGTTTCAGCTGTTGTTTCTGAAGTTGTGGATTCAGCTGTAGTTTCTAAAGTTGTGGACTTGGCTGATGTTTCTGTGGTTGTGGATTCGGCTGTAGATTCAGAGGTTGTGTATTCAGCAGTAGATTGAGTGGTTGTGATTTCAGCTGTTGTTTCAGTGGATGTAGATTCAGCTGTAGTTTCTGTGGTTGTGGACTCCGTTGTGGGTTCTAAGGTTGTGGATTCAGCTGTAGTTTCTAAAGTTGTGGACTTTTCTGTAGTTTCTGAGGTTGTGGATTCAGCTGTAGATTCTATGGTTGTGGATTCAGCTGTAGTTTCTATGGTTGTGGATTCAGCTGTAGTTTCTGTGGTTGTGGACTCGGCTGTAGGTTGTAAGGTTGTGGATTCAGCTGTTGTTTCTAAAGTTGTGGACTTGGCTGTAGTTTCTGTGGTTGTGGATTCAGCTGTAGGTTCTGAGGTTGTGGATTCAGTAGTAGATTGAGTTGTTGTGATTTTAGCTGTACTTTCTATGGTTGTGGTTTCAGCTGTAGTTTCTAAAGTTGTGGACTTGGCTGTTGTTTCTGTGGTTGTGGACTTGGCTGTTGTTTCTGTGCTTGTCGATTCGGCTGTAGATTTAGAGGTTGTGTATTCAGCAGTAGATTGAGTGGTTGTGATTTCAGCTGTTGTTTCTGTGGTTGTAGATTCAGCTGTAGTTTCTGTGGTTGTGGACTCGGTTGTGGGTTCTAAGGTTGTGGATTCAGCTGTAGTTTCTAAAGTTGTGGACTTGGCTGTAGTTTCTGAGGTTGTGGATTCAGCTGTAGTTTCTATGGTTGTGGATTCCGCTGTAGTTTCTATGGTTGTGGTTTCAGCTATTGTTTCTGAAGTTGTGGATTCAGCTGTAGTTTCTGTGGTTGTGGACTCGGTTGTAGTTTCTGAGGTTGTGGATTCAGCTGTAGTTTCTGTGGTTGTGGACTCGGCTGTAGGTTGTAAGGTTGTGGATTCTGCTGTTGTTTCTAAAGTTGTGGACTTGGCTGTAGTTTCTGTGGTTGTGGATTCGGCTGTAAGTTCTGAGGTTGTGGATTCAGTAGTAGATTGAGTGGTTGTGATTTCAGCTGTACTTTCTATGGTTGTGGTTTCAGCTGTAGTTTCTAAAGTTGTGGACTTGGCTGTAGTTTCTGAGGTTGTGGATTCAGCTGTAGATTCTATGGTTGTGGATTCAGCTGTAGTTTCTATGGTTGTGGATTCATCTGTAGTTTCTGTGGTTGTGGACTCGGTTGTAGGTTCTAAGGTTGTGGATTCAGCTGTAGTTTCTAAAGTTGTGGACTTGGCTGTAGTTTCTGAAGTTTTGGATTCAGCTGTAGTTTCTAAGGTTGTGGACTTGGCTGTTGTTTCTGAGGTTGTGGATTCAGCTGTAGTTTCTAAAGTTGTGGACTTGGCTGATGTTTCTGTGGTTGTGGATTCGGCTGTAGATTCAGAGGTTGTGTATTCAGCAGTAGATTGAGTGGTTGTGATTTCAGCTGTTGTTTCAGTGGATGTAGATTCAGCTGTAGTTTCTGTGGTTGTGGACTCGGTTGTGGGTTCTAAGGTTGTGGATTCAGCTGTAGTTTCTAAAGTTGTGGACTTGGCTGTAGTTTCTGAGGTTGTGGATTCAGCTGTAGATTCTATGGTTGTGGATTCCGCTGTAGTTTCTATGGTTGTGGTTTCAGCTGTTGTTTCTGAAGTTGTGGATTCAGCTGTAGTTTCTGTGGTTGTGGACTCGGTTGTAGTTTCTGAGGTTGTGGATACAGCTGTAGTTTCTGTGGTTGTGGACTCGGTTGTGGGTTCTAAGGTTGTGGATTCAGCTGTAGTTTCTAAAGTTGTGGACTTGGCTGTAGTTTCTGAGGTTGTGGATTCAGCTGTAGATTCTATGGTTGTGGATTCAGCTGTAGTTTCTATGGTTGTGGATTCAGCTGTAGTTTCTGTGGTTGTGGACTCGGTTCTAGGTTCTAATGTTGTGGTTTCTAAAGTTGTGGACTTGGCTGTAGTTTCTGAGGTTGTGGATTCAGCTGTAGATTCTGTGGTTGTGGATTCCGCTGTAGTTTCTATGGTTGTTGTTTCAGCTGTTGTTTCTGAAGTTGTGGATTCAGCTGTAGTTTCTAAAGTTGTGGACTTGGCTGATGTTTCTGTGGTTGTGGATTCGGCTGTAGATTCAGAGGTTGTGTATTCAGCAGTAGATTGAGTGGTTGTGATTTCAGCTGTTGTTTCAGTGGATGTAGATTCAGCTGTAGTTTCTGTGGTTGTGGACTCCGTTGTGGGTTCTAAGGTTGTGGATTCAGCTGTAGTTTCTAAAGTTGTGGACTTTTCTGTAGTTTCTGAGGTTGTGGATTCAGCTGTAGATTCTATGGTTGTGGATTCAGCTGTAGTTTCTATGGTTGTGGATTCAGCTGTAGTTTCTGTGGTTGTGGACTCGGCTGTAGGTTGTAAGGTTGTGGATTCAGCTGTTGTTTCTAAAGTTGTGGACTTGGCTGTAGTTTCTGTGGTTGTGGATTCGGCTGTAGGTTCTGAGGTTGTGGATTCAGTAGTAGATTGAGTGGTTGTGATTTCAGCTGTACTTTCTATGGTTGTGGTTTCAGCTGTAGTTTCTAAAGTTGTGGACTTGGCTGTTGTTTCTGTGGTTGTGGACTTGGCTGTTGTTTCTGTGCTTGTCGATTCGGCTGTAGATTTAGAGGTTGTGTATTCAGCAGTAGATTGAGTGGTTGTGATTTCAGCTGTTGTTTCTGTGGTTGTAGATTCAGCTGTAGTTTCTGTGGTTGTGGACTCGGTTGTGGGTTCTAAGGTTGTGGATTCAGCTGTAGTTTCTAAAGTTGTGGACTTGGCTGTAGTTTCTGAGGTTGTGGATTCAGCTGTAGATTCTATGGTTGTGGATTCCGCTGTAGTTTCTATGGTTGTGGTTTCAGCTGTTGTTTCTGAAGTTGTGGATTCAGCTGTAGTTTCTGTGGTTGTGGACTCGGTTGTAGTTTCTGAGGTTGTGGATTCAGCTGTAGTTTCTGTGGTTGTGGACTCCGTTGTGGGTTCTAAGGTTGTGGATTCAGCTGTTGTTTCTGTGGTTGTGGACTCGGCTGTAGGTTGTAAGGTTGTGGATTCAGCTGTAGTTTCTAAAGTTGTGGACTTGGCTGATGTTTCTGTGGTTGTGGATTCGGCTGTAGATTCAGAGGTTGTGTATTCAGCAGTAGATTGAGTGGTTGTAATTTCAGCTGTTGTTTCAGTGGATGTAGATTCAGCTGTAGTTTCTGTGGTTGTGGACTCCGTTGTGGGTTCTAAGGTTGTGGATTCAGCTGTAGTTTCTAAAGTTGTGGACTTTTCTGTAGTTTCTGAGGTTGTGGATTCAGCTGTAGATTCTATGGTTGTGGATTCAGCTGTAGTTTCTATGGTTGTGGATTCAGCTGTAGTTTCTGTGGTTGTGGACTCGGCTGTAGGTTGTAAGGTTGTGGATTCAGCTGTTGTTTCTAAAGTTGTGGACTTGGCTGTAGTTTCTGTGGTTGTGGATTCAGCTGTAGATTCTAAGGTTGTGGATTCAGCTGTAGTTTCTGTGGTTGTGGACTCGGTTGTGGGTTCTAAGGTTGTGGATTCAGCTGTAGTTTCTAAAGTTGTGGACTTGGCTGTAGTTTCTGAGGTTGTGGACTTGGCTGTTGTTTCTGTGCTTGTCGATTCGGCTGTAGATTCAGAGGTTGTGTATTCAGCAGTAGATTGAGTGGTTGTGGTTTCAGCTGTTGTTTCTGAAGTTGTGGATTCAGCTGTAGTTTCTGTGGTTGTGGACTCGGTTGTAGTTTCTGAGGTTGTGGATACAGCTGTAGTTTCTGTGGTTGTGGACTCGGTTGTGGGTTCTAAGGTTGTGGATTCAGCTGTAGTTTCTAAAGTTGTGGACTTGGCTGTAGTTTCTGAGGTTGTGGATTCAGCTGTAGATTCTGTGGTTGTGGATTCCGCTGTAGTTTCTATGGTTGTTGTTTCAGCTGTTGTTTCTGAAGTTGTGGATTCAGCTGTAGTTTCTAAAGTTGTGGACTTGGCTGATGTTTCTGTGGTTGTGGATTCGGCTGTAGATTCAGAGGTTGTGTATTCAGCAGTAGATTGAGTGGTTGTGATTTCAGCTGTTGTTTCAGTGGATGTAGATTCAGCTGTAGTTTCTGTGGTTGTGGACTCCGTTGTGGGTTCTAAGGTTGTGGATTCAGCTGTAGTTTCTAAAGTTGTGGACTTTTCTGTAGTTTCTGAGGTTGTGGATTCAGCTGTAGATTCTATGGTTGTGGATTCAGCTGTAGTTTCTATGGTTGTGGATTCAGCTGTAGTTTCTGTGGTTGTGGACTCGGCTGTAGGTTGTAAGGTTGTGGATTCAGCTGTTGTTTCTAAAGTTGTGGACTTGGCTGTAGTTTCTGTGGTTGTGGATTCGGCTGTAGGTTCTGAGGTTGTGGATTCAGTAGTAGATTGAGTTGTTGTGATTTCAGCTGTACTTTCTATGGTTGTGGTTTCAGCTGTAGTTTCTAAAGTTGTGGACTTGGCTGTTGTTTCTGTGGTTGTGGACTTGGCTGTTGTTTCTGTGCTTGTCGATTCGGCTGTAGATTTAGAGGTTGTGTATTCAGCAGTAGATTGAGTGGTTGTGATTTCAGCTGTTGTTTCTGTGGTTGTAGATTCAGCTGTAGTTTCTGTGGTTGTGGACTCGGTTGTGGGTTCTAAGGCTGTGGATTCAGCTGTAGTTTCTAAAGTTGTGGACTTGGCTGTAGTTTCTGAGGTTGTGGATTCAGCTGTAGATTCTATGGTTGTGGATTCCGCTGTAGTTTCTATGGTTGTGGTTTCAGCTGTTGTTTCTGAAGTTGTGGATTCAGCTGTAGTTTCTGTGGTTGTGGACTCGGTTGTAGTTTCTGAGGTTGTGGATTCAGCTGTAGTTTCTGTGGTTGTGGACTCGGCTGTAGGTTGTAAGGTTGTGGATTCTGCTGTTGTTTCTAAAGTTGTGGACTTGGCTGTAGTTTCTGTGGTTGTGGATTCGGCTGTAAGTTCTGAGGTTGTGGATTCAGTAGTAGATTGAGTGGTTGTGATTTCAGCTGTACTTTCTATGGTTGTGGTTTCAGCTGTAGTTTCTAAAGTTGTGGACTTGGCTGTAGTTTCTGAGGTTGTGGATTCAGCTGTAGATTCTATGGTTGTGGATTCAGCTGTAGTTTCTATGGTTGTGGATTCATCTGTAGTTTCTGTGGTTGTGGACTCGGTTGTAGGTTCTAAGGTTGTGGATTCAGCTGTAGTTTCTAAAGTTGTGGACTTGGCTGTAGTTTCTGAAGTTTTGGATTCAGCTGTAGTTTCTAAGGTTGTGGACTTGGCTTTTGTTTCTGAGGTTGTGGATTCAGCTGTAGTTTCTAAAGTTGTGGACTTGGCTGATGTTTCTGTGGTTGTGGATTCGGCTGTAGATTCAGAGGTTGTGTATTCAGCAGTAGATTGAGTGGTTGTGATTTCAGCTGTTGTTTCAGTGGATGTAGATTCAGCTGTAGTTTTTGTGGTTGTGGACTCGGTTGTGGGTTCTAAGGTTGTGGATTCAGCTGTAGTTTCTAAAGTTGTGGACTTGGCTGTAGTTTCTGAGGTTGTGGATTCAGCTGTAGATTCTATGGTTGTGGATTCCGCTGTAGTTTCTATGGTTGTGGTTTCAGCTGTTGTTTCTGAAGTTGTGGATTCAGCTGTAGTTTCTGTGGTTGTGGACTCGGTTGTAGTTTCTGAGGTTGTGGATACAGCTGTAGTTTCTGTGGTTGTGGACTCGGTTGTGGGTTCTAAGGTTGTGGATTCAGCTGTAGTTTCTAAAGTTGTGGACTTGGCTGTAGTTTCTGAGGTTGTGGATTCAGCTGTAGATTCTATGGTTGTGGATTCAGCTGTAGTTTCTATGGTTGTGGATTCAGCTGTAGTTTCTGTGGTTGTGGACTCGGTTCTAGGTTCTAATGTTGTGGTTTCTAAAGTTGTGGACTTGGCTGTAGTTTCTGAGTTTGTGGATTCAGCTGTAGATTCTGTGGTTGTGGATTCCGCTGTAGTTTCTATGGTTGTTGTTTCAGCTGTTGTTTCTGAAGTTGTGGATTCAGCTGTAGTTTCTAAAGTTGTGGACTTGGCTGATGTTTCTGTGGTTGTGGATTCGGCTGTAGATTCAGAGGTTGTGTATTCAGCAGTAGATTGAGTGGTTGTGATTTCAGCTGTTGTTTCAGTGGATGTAGATTCAGCTGTAGTTTCTGTGGTTGTGGACTCCGTTGTGGGTTCTAAGGTTGTGGATTCAGCTGTAGTTTCTAAAGTTGTGGACTTTTCTGTAGTTTCTGAGGTTGTGGATTCAGCTGTAGATTCTATGGTTGTGGATTCAGCTGTAGTTTCTATGGTTGTGGATTCAGCTGTAGTTTCTGTGGTTGTGGACTCGGCTGTAGGTTGTAAGGTTGTGGATTCAGCTGTTGTTTCTAAAGTTGTGGACTTGGCTGTAGTTTCTGTGGTTGTGGATTCGGCTGTAGGTTCTGAGGTTGTGGATTCAGTAGTAGATTGAGTGGTTGTGATTTCAGCTGTACTTTCTATGGTTGTGGTTTCAGCTGTAGTTTCTAAAGTTGTGGACTTGGCTGTTGTTTCTGTGGTTGTGGACTTGGCTGTAGTTTCTGAGGTTCTGGACTTGGCTGTTTTTACTGTGCTTGTCGATTCGGCTGTAGATTCAGAGGTTGTGTATTCAGCAGTAGATTGAGTGGTTGTGATTTCAGCTGTTGTTTCTGTGGTTGTAGATTCAGCTGTAGTTTCTGTGGTTGTGGACTCGGTTGTGGGTTCTAAGGTTGTGGATTCAGCTGTAGTTTCTAAAGTTGTGGACTTGGCTGTAGTTTCTGAGGTTGTGGATTCAGCTGTAGATTCTATGGTTGTGGATTCCGCTGTAGTTTCTATGGTTGTGGTTTCAGCTGTTGTTTCTGAAGTTGTGGATTCAGCTGTAGTTTCTGTGGTTGTGGACTCGGTTGTAGTTTCTGAAGTTGTGGATACAGCTGTAGTTTCTGTGGTTGTGGACTCGGTTTTGGGTTCTAAGGTTGTGGATTCAGCTGTAGTTTCTAAAGTTGTGGACTTGGCTGTAGTTTCTGAGGTTGTGGATTCAGCTGTAGATTCTATGGTTGTGGATTCAGCTGTAGTTTCTATGGTTGTGGATTCATCTGTAGTTTCTGTGGTTGTGGACTCGGTTGTAGGTTCTAAGGTTGTGGATTCAGCTGTCGTTTCTAAAGTTGTGGACTTGGCTGTAGTTTCTGTGGTTGTGGATTCGGCTGTAGGTTCTGAGGTTGTGGATTCAGTAGTAGATTGAGTGGTTGTGATTTCAGCTGTACTTTCTATGGTTGTGGTTTCAGCGGTAGTTTCTAAAGTTGTGGACTTGGCTGTTGTTTCTGTGGTTGTGGACTTGGCTGTAGTTTCTGAGGTTCTGGACTTGGCTGTTGTTTCTGTGCTTGTCGATTCGGCTGTAGATTCAGAGGTTGTGTATTCAGCAGTAGATTGAGTGGTTGTGATTTCAGCTGTTGTTTCTCTGGTTGTAGATTCAGCTGTAGTTTCTGTGGTTGTGGACTCGGTTGTGGGTTCTAAGGTTGTAGATTCAGCTGTAGTTTCTAAAGTTGTGGACTTGGCTGTAGTTTCTGAGGTTGTGGATTCCGCTGTAGTTTCTATGGTTGTGGTTTCAGCTGTTGTTTCTGAAGTTGTGGATTCAGCTGTAGTTTCTGTGGTTGTGGACTCGGTTGTAGTTTCTGAGGTTGTGGATACAGCTGTAGTTTCTGTGGTTGTGGACTCGGTTTTGGGTTCTAAGGTTGTGGATTCAGCTGTAGTTTCTAAAGTTGTGGACTTGGCTGTAGTTTCTGAGGTTGTGGATTCATCTGTAGTTTCTGTGGTTGTGGACTCGGTTGTAGGTTCTAAGGTTGTGGATTCAGCTGTCGTTTCTAAAGTTGTGGACTTGGCTGTAGTTTCTGTGGTTGTGGATTCGGCTGTAGGTTCTGAGGTTGTGGATTCAGTAGTAGATTGAGTGGTTGTGATTTCAGCTGTACTTTCTATGGTTGTGGTTTCAGCTGTAGTTTCTAAAGTTGTGGACTTGGCTGTTGTTTCTGTGGTTGTGGACTTGGCTGTAGTTTCTGAGGTTCTGGACTTGGCTGTTGTTTCTGTGCTTGTCGATTCGGCTGTAGATTCAGAGGTTGTGTATTCAGCAGTAGATTGAGTGGTTGTGATTTCAGCTGTTGTTTCAGTGGATGTAGATTCAGCTGTAGTTTCTGTGGTTGTGGACTCGGTTGTGGGTTCTAAGGTTGTGGATTCAGCTGTAGTTTCTAAAGTTGTGGACTTGGCTGTAGTTTCTGAGGTTGTGGATTCAGCTGTAGATTCTATGGTTGTGGATTCCGCTGTAGTTTCTATGGTTGTGGATTCAGCTGTAGTTTCTGTGGTTGTGGACTCGGTTGTAGTTTCTGAGGTTGTGGATACAGCTGTAGTTTCTGTGGTTGTGGACTCGGTTGTGGGTTCTAAGGTTGTGGATTCAGCTGTAGTTTCTAAAGTTGTGGACTTGGCTGTAGTTTCTGAGGTTGTGGATTCAGCTGTAGATTCTATGGTTGTGGATTCAGCTGTAGTTTCTATGGTTGTGGATTCAGCTGTAGTTTCTGTGGTTGTGGACTCGGTTCTAGGTTCTAATGTTGTGGTTTCTAAAGTTGTGGACTTGGCTGTAGTTTCTGAGGTTTTGGATTCAGCTGTAGATTCTGTGGTTGTGGATTCCGCTGTAGTTTCTATGGTTGTTGTTTCAGCTGTTGTTTCTGAAGTTGTGGATTCAGCTGTAGTTTCTAAAGTTGTGGACTTGGCTGATGTTTCTGTGGTTGTGGATTCGGCTGTAGATTCAGAGGTTGTGTATTCAGCAGTAGATTGAGTGGTTGTGATTTCAGCTGTTGTTTCAGTGGATGTAGATTCAGCTGTAGTTTCTGTGGTTGTGGACTCCGTTGTGGGTTCTAAGGTTGTGGATTCAGCTGTAGTTTCTAAAGGTGTGGACTTTTCTGTAGTTTCTGAGGTTGTGGATTCAGCTGTAGATTCTATGGTTGTGGATTCAGCTGTAGTTTCTATGGTTGTGGATTCAGCTGTAGTTTCTGTGGTTGTGGACTCGGCTGTAGGTTGTAAGGTTGTGGATTCAGCTGTTGTTTCTAAAGTTGTGGACTTGGCTGTAGTTTCTGTGGTTGTGGATTCGGCTGTAGGTTCTGAGGTTGTGGATTCAGTAGTAGATTGAGTGGTTGTGATTTCAGCTGTACTTTCTATGGTTGTGGTTTCAGCTGTAGTTTCTAAAGTTGTGGACTTGGCTGTTGTTTCTGTGGTTGTGGACTTGGCTGTAGTTTCTGAGGTTCTGGACTTGGCTGTTGTTTCTGTGCTTGTCGATTCGGCTGTAGATTCAGAGGTTGTGTATTCAGCAGTAGATTGAGTGGTTGTGATTTCAGCTGTTGTTTCTGTGGTTGTAGATTCAGCTGTAGTTTCTGTGGTTGTGGACTCGGTTGTGGGTTCTAAGGTTGTGGATTCAGCTGTAGTTTCTAAAGTTGTGGACTTGGCTGTAGTTTCTGAGGTTGTGGATTCAGCTGTAGATTCTATGGTTGTGGATTCAGCTGTAGTTTCTGTGGTTGTGGACTCGGTTGTAGTTTCTGAGGTTGTGGATACAGCTGTAGTTTCTGTGGTTGTGGACTCGGTTTTGGGTTCTAAGGTTGTGGATTCAGCTGTAGTTTCTAAAGTTGTGGACTTGGCTGTAGTTTCTGAGGTTGTGGATTCAGCTGTAGATTCTATGGTTGTGGATTCAGCTGTGGTTTCTATGGTTGTGGATTCATCTGTAGTTTCTGTGGTTGTGGACTCGGTTGTAGGTTCTAAGGTTGTGGATTCAGCTGTCGTTTCTAAAGTTGTGGACTTGGCTGTAGTTTCTGTGGTTGTGGATTCGGCTGTAGGTTCTGAGGTTGTGGATTCAGTAGTAGATTGAGTGGTTGTGATTTCAGCTGTACTTTCTATGGTTGTGGTTTCAGCTGTAGTTTCTGAAGTTGTGGACTTGGCTGTTGTTTCTGTGGTTGTCGATTCGGCTGTAGATTTAGAGGTTGTGTATTCAGCAGTAGATTGAGTGGTTGTGATTTCAGCTGTTGTTTCTGTGGTGGTAGATTCAGCTGTAGTTTCTGTGGTTGTGGACTCGGTTGTGGGTTCTAAGGTTGTGGATTCAGCTGTAGTTTCTAAAGTTGTGGACTTGGCTGTAGTTTCTGTGGTTGTGGACTCGGTTGTAGTTTCTGAGATTGTGGATACAGCTGTAGTTTCTGTGGTTGTGGACTCGGTTTTGGATTCTAAGGTTGTGGATTCAGCTGTAGTTTCTAAAGTTGTGGACTTGGCTGTAGTTTCTGAGGTTGTGGATTCAGCTGTAGATTCTATGGTTGTGGATTCAGCTGTAGTTTCTATGGTTGTGGATTCATCTGTAGTTTCTGTGGTTGTGGACTCGGTTGTAGGTTCTAAGGTTGTGGATTCAGCTGTAGTTTCTAAAGTTGTGGACTTGGCTGTAGTTTCTGAAGTTTTGGATTCAGCTGTAGTTTCTAAGGTTGTGGACTTGGCTGTTGTTTCTGAGGTTGTGGATTCAGCTGTAGTTTCTAAAGTTGTGGACTTGGCTGATGTTTCTGTGGTTGTGGATTCGGCTGTAGATTCAGAGGTTGTGGATTCCGCTGTAGTTTCTATGATTGTTGTTTCAGCTGTTGTTTCTGAAGTTGTGGATTCAGCTGTAGTTTCTAAAGTTGTGGACTTGGCTGATGTTTCTGTGGTTGTGGATTCGGCTGTAGATTCAGAGGTTGTGTATTCAGCAGTAGATTGAGTGGTTGTGATTTCAGCTGTTGTTTCAGTGGATGTAGATTCAGCTGTAGTTTCTGTGGTTGTGGACTCCGTTGTGGGTTCTAAGGTTGTGGATTCAGCTGTAGTTTCTAAAGTTGTGGACTTTTCTGTAGTTTCTGAGGTTGTGGATTCAGCTGTAGATTCTATGGTTGTGGATTCAGCTGTAGTTTCTATGGTTGTGGATTCAGCTGTAGTTTCTGTGGTTGTGGACTCGGCTGTAGGTTGTAAGGTTGTGGATTCAGCTGTTGTTTCTAAAGTTGTGGACTTGGCTGTAGTTTCTGTGGTTGTGGATTCGGCTGTAGGTTCTGAGGTTGTGGATTCAGTAGTAGATTGAGTGGTTGTGATTTCAGCTGTACTTTCTATGGTTGTGGTTTCAGCTGTAGTTTCTAAAGTTGTGGACTTGGCTGTAGTTTCTGAGGTTGTGGATTCAGCTGTAGATTCTATGGTTGTGGATTCAGCTGTAGTTTCTATGGTTGTGGATTCATCTGTAGTTTCTGTGGTTGTGGACTCGGTTGTAGGTTCTAAGGTTGTGGATTCAGCTGTAGTTTCTAAAGTTGTGGACTTGGCTGTAGTTTCTGAAGTTTTGGATTCAGCTGTAGTTTCTAAGGTTGTGGACTTGGCTGTTGTTTCTGAGGTTGTGGATTCAGCTGTAGTTTCTAAAGTTGTGGACTTGGCTGTAGTTTCTGAGGTTGTGGATTCATCTGTAGTTTCTGTGGTTGTGGACTCGGTTGTATGTTCTAAGGTTGTGGATTCAGCTGTCGTTTCTAAAGTTGTGGACTTGGCTGTAGTTTCTGTGGTTGTGGATTCGGCTGTAGGTTCTGAGGTTGTGGATTCAGTAGTAGATTGAGTGGTTGTGATTTCAGCTGTACTTTCTATGGTTGTGGTTTCAGCTGTAGTTTCTAAAGTTGTGGACTTGGCTGTTGTTTCTGTGGTTGTGGACTTGGCTGTAGTTTCTGAGGTTCTGGACTTGGCTGTTGTTTCTGTGCTTGTCGATTCGGCTGTAGATTCAGAGGTTGTGTATTCAGCAGTAGATTGAGTGGTTGTGATTTCAGCTGTTGTTTCTGTGGTTGTAGATTCAGCTGTAGTTTCTGTGGTTGTGGACTCGGTTGTGGGTTCTAAGGTTGTGGATTCAGCTGTAGTTTCTAAAGTTGTGGACTTGGCTGTAGTTTCTGAGGTTGTGGATTCAGCTGTAGATTCTATGGTTGTGGATTCCGCTGTAGTTTCTATGGTTGTGGTTTCAGCTGTTGTTTCTGAAGTTGTGGATTCAGCTGTAGTTTCTGTGGTTGTGGACTCGGTTGTAGTTTCTGAGGTTGTGGATACAGCTGTAGTTTCTGTGGTTGTGGACTCGGTTTTGGGTTCTAAGGTTGTGGATTCAGTTGTAGATTCTATGGTTGTGGATTCCGCTGTAGTTTCTATGGTTGTGGATTCAGCTGTAGTTTCTGTGGTTGTGGACTCGGTTGTAGTTTCTGAGGTTGTGGATACAGCTGTAGTTTCTGTGGTTGTGGACTCGGTTGTGGGTTCTAAGGTTGTGGATTCAGCTGTAGTTTCTAAAGTTGTGGACTTGGCTGTAGTTTCTGAGGTTGTGGATTCAGCTGTAGATTCTATGGTTGTGGATTCAGCTGTAGTTTCTATGGTTGTGGATTCAGCTTTAGTTTCTGTGGTTGTGGATTCAGCTGTAGTTTCTGTGGTTGTGGACTCGGCTGTAGGTTGTAAGGTTGTGGATTCAGCTGTTGTTTCTAAAGTTGTGGACTTGGCTGTAGTTTCTGTGGTTGTGGATTCGGCTGTAGGTTCTGAGGTTGTGGATTCAGTAGTAGATTGAGTGGTTGTGATTTCAGCTGTACTTTCTATGGTTGTGGTTTCAGCTGTAGTTTCTAAAGTTGTGGACTTGGCTGTAGTTTCTGAGGTTGTGGATTCAGCTGTAGATTCTATGGTTGTGGATTCAGCTGTAGTTTCTATGGTTGTGGATTCATCTGTAGTTTCTGTGGTTGTGGACTCGGTTGTAGGTTCTAAGGTTGTGGATTCAGCTGTAGTTTCTAAAGTTGTGGACTTGGCTGTAGTTTCTGAAGTTTTGGATTCAGCTGTAGTTTCTAAGGTTGTGGACTTGGCTGTTGTTTCTGAGGTTGTGGATTCAGCTGTAGTTTCTAAAGTTGTGGACTTGGCTGTAGTTTCTGAGGTTGTGGATTCATCTGTAGTTTCTGTGGTTGTGGACTCGGTTGTATGTTCTAAGGTTGTGGATTCAGCTGTCGTTTCTAAAGTTGTGGACTTGGCTGTAGTTTCTGTGGTTGTGGATTCGGCTGTAGGTTCTGAGGTTGTGGATTCAGTAGTAGATTGAGTGGTTGTGATTTCAGCTGTACTTTCTATGGTTGTGGTTTCAGCTGTAGTTTCTAAAGTTGTGGACTTGGCTGTTGTTTCTGTGGTTGTGGACTTGGCTGTAGTTTCTGAGGTTCTGGACTTGGCTGTTGTTTCTGTGCTTGTCGATTCGGCTGTAGATTCAGAGGTTGTGTATTCAGCAGTAGATTGAGTGGTTGTGATTTCAGCTGTTGTTTCTGTGGTTGTAGATTCAGCTGTAGTTTCTGTGGTTGTGGACTCGGTTGTGGGTTCTAAGGTTGTGGATTCAGCTGTAGTTTCTAAAGTTGTGGACTTGGCTGTAGTTTCTGAGGTTGTGGATTCAGCTGTAGATTCTATGGTTGTGGATTCCGCTGTAGTTTCTATGGTTGTGGTTTCAGCTGTTGTTTCTGAAGTTGTGGATTCAGCTGTAGTTTCTGTGGTTGTGGACTCGGTTGTAGTTTCTGAGGTTGTGGATACAGCTGTAGTTTCTGTGGTTGTGGACTCGGTTTTGGGTTCTAAGGTTGTGGATTCAGTTGTAGATTCTATGGTTGTGGATTCCGCTGTAGTTTCTATGGTTGTGGATTCAGCTGTAGTTTCTGTGGTTGTGGACTCGGTTGTAGTTTCTGAGGTTGTGGATACAGCTGTAGTTTCTGTGGTTGTGGACTCGGTTGTGGGTTCTAAGGTTGTGGATTCAGCTGTAGTTTCTAAAGTTGTGGACTTGGCTGTAGTTTCTGAGGTTGTGGATTCAGCTGTAGATTCTATGGTTGTGGATTCAGCTGTAGTTTCTATGGTTGTGGATTCAGCTTTAGTTTCTGTGGTTGTGGACTCGGTTCTAGGTTCTAATGTTGTGGTTTCTAAAGTTGTGGACTTGGCTGTAGTTTCTGAGGTTGTGGATTCAGCTGTAGATTCTGTGGTTGTGGATTCCGCTGTAGTTTCTATGGTTGTTGTTTCAGCTGTTGTTTCTGAAGTTGTGGATTCAGCTGTAGTTTCTAAAGTTGTGGACTTGGCTGATGTTTCTGTGGTTGTGGATTCGGCTGTAGATTCAGAGGTTGTGTATTCAGCAGTAGATTGAGTGGTTGTGATTTCAGCTGTTGTTTCAGTGGATGTAGATTCAGCTGTAGTTTCTGTGGTTGTGGACTCCGTTGTGGGTTCTAAGGTTGTGGATTCAGCTGTAGTTTCTAAAGTTGTGGACTTTTCTGTAGTTTCTGAGGTTGTGGATTCAGCTGTAGATTGTATGGTTGTGGATTCAGCTTTAGTTTCTATGGTTGTGGATTCAGCTGTAGTTTCTGTGGTTGTGGACTCGGCTGTAGGTTGTAAGGTTGTGGATTCAGCTGTTGTTTCTAAAGTTGTGGACTTGGCTGTAGTTTCTGTGGTTGTGGATTCGGCTGTAGGTTCTGAGGTTGTGGATTCAGTAGTAGATTGAGTGGTTGTGATTTCAGCTGTACTTTCTATGGTTGTGGTTTCAGCTGTAGTTTCTAAAGTTGTGGACTTGGCTGTTGTTTCTGTGGTTGTGGACTTGGCTGTAGTTTCTGAGGTTCTGGACTTGGCTGTTGTTTCTGTGCTTGTCGATTCGGCTGTAGATTCAGAGGTTGTGTATTCAGCAGTAGATTGAGTGGTTGTGATTTCAGCTGTTGTTTCTGTGGTTGTAGATTCAGCTGTAGTTTCTGTGGTTGTGGACTCGGTTGTGGGTTCTAAGGTTGTGGATTCAGCTGTAGTTTCTAAAGTTGTGGACTTGGCTGTAGTTTCTGAGGTTGTTGATTCAGCTGTAGATTCTATGGTTGTGGATTCCGCTGTAGTTTCTATGGTTGTGGTTTCAGCTGTTGTTTCTGAAGTTGTGGATTCAGCTGTAGTTTCTGTGGTTGTGGACTCGGTTGTAGTTTCTGAGGTTGTGGATACAGCTGTAGTTTCTGTGGTTGTGGACTCGGTTTTGGGTTCTAAGGTTGTCGATTCAGCTGTAGTTTCTAAAGTTGTGGACTTGGCTGTAGTTTCTGAGGTTGTGGATTCAGCTGTAGATTCTATGGTTGTGGATTCAGCTGTAGTTTCTATGGTTGTGGATTCATCTGTAGTTTCTGTGGTTGTGGACTCGGTTGTAGGTTCTAAGGTTGTGGATTCAGCTGTCGTTTCTAAAGTTGTGGACTTGGCTGCAGTTTCTGTGGTTGTGGATTCGGCTGTAGGTTCTGAGGTTGTGGATTCAGTAGTAGATTGAGTGGTTGTGATTTCAGCTGTACTTTCTATGGTTGTGGTTTCAGCTGTAGTTTCTGAAGTTGTGGACTTGGCTGTTGTTTCTGTGGTTGTGGAATTGGCTGTAGTTTCTGAGGTTCTGGACTTGGCTGTTGTTTCTGTGCTTGTCGATTCGGCTGTAGATTTAGAGGTTGTGTATTCAGCAGTAGATTGAGTGGTTGTGATTTCAGCTGTTGTTTCTGTGGTGGTAGATTCAGCTGTAGTTTCTGTGGTTGTGGACTCGGTTGTGGGTTCTAAGGTTGCGGATTCAGCTGTAGTTTCTAAAGTTGTGGACTTGGCTGTAGTTTCTGAGGTTGTGGATTCAGCTGTAGATTCTATGGTTGTGGATTCCGCTGTAGTTTCTATGGTTGTGGTTTCAGCTGTTGTTTCTGAAGTTGTGGATTCAGCTGTAGTTTCTGTGGTTGTGGACTCGGTTGTAGTTTCTGAGGTTGTGGATACAGCTGTAGTTTCTGTGGTTGTGGACTCGGTTTTGGGTTCTAAGGTTGTGGATTCAGCTGTAGTTTCTAAAGTTGTGGACTTGGCTGTAGTTTCTGAGGTTGTGGATTCAGCTGTAGATTCTATGGTTGTGGATTCAGCTGTAGTTTCTATGGTTGTGGATTCATCTGTAGTTTCTGTGGTTGTGGACTCGGTTGTAGGTTCTAAGGTTGTGGATTCAGCTGTAGTTTCTAAAGTTGTGGACTTGGCTGTAGTTTCTGAAGTTTTGGATTCAGCTGTAGTTTCTAAGGTTGTGGACTTGGCTGTTGTTTCTGAGGTTGTGGATTCAGCTGTAGTTTCTAAAGTTGTGGACTTGGCTGATGTTTCTGTGGTTGTGGATTCGGCTGTAGATTCAGAGGTTGTGGATTCCGCTGTAGTTTCTATGGTTGTTGTTTCAGCTGTTGTTTCTGAAGTTGTGGATTCAGCTGTAGTTTCTAAAGTTGTGGACTTGGCTGATGTTTCTGTGGTTGTGGATTCGGCTGTAGATTCAGAGGTTGTGTATTCAGCAGTAGATTGAGTGGTTGTGATTTCAGCTGTTGTTTCAGTGGATGTAGATTCAGCTGTAGTTTCTGTGGTTGTGGACTCCGTTGTGGGTTCTAAGGTTGTGGATTCAGCTGTAGTTTCTAAAGTTGTGGACTTTTCTGTAGTTTCTGAGGTTGTGGATTCAGCTGTAGATTCTATGGTTGTGGATTCAGCTGTAGTTTCTATGGTTGTGGATTCAGCTGTAGTTTCTGTGGTTGTGGACTCGGCTGTAGGTTGTAAGGTTGTGGATTCAGCTGTTGTTTCTAAAGTTGTGGACTTGGCTGTAGTTTCTGTGGTTGTGGATTCGGCTGTAGGTTCTGAGGTTGTGGATTCAGTAGTAGATTGAGTGGTTGTGATTTCAGCTGTACTTTCTATGGTTGTGGTTTCAGCTGTAGTTTCTAAAGTTGTGGACATGGCTGTAGTTTCTGAGGTTGTGGATTCAGCTGTAGATTCTATGGTTGTGGATTCAGCTGTAGTTTCTATGGTTGTGGATTCATCTGTAGTTTCTGTGGTTGTGGACTCGGTTGTAGGTTCTAAGGTTGTGGATTCAGCTGTAGTTTCTAAAGTTGTGGACTTGGCTGTAGTTTCTGAAGTTTTGGATTCAGCTGTAGTTTCTAAGGTTGTGGACTTGGCTGTTGTTTCTGAGGTTGTGGATTCAGCTGTAGTTTCTAAAGTTGTGGACTTGGCTGATGTTTCTGTGGTTGTGGATTCGGCTGTAGATTCAGAGGTTGTGGATTCCGCTGTAGTTTCTATGATTGTTGTTTCAGCTGTTGTTTCTGAAGTTGTGGATTCAGCTGTAGTTTCTAAAGTTGTGGACTTGGCTGATGTTTCTGTGGTTGTGGATTCGGCTGTAGATTCAGAGGTTGTGTATTCAGCAGTAGATTGAGTGGTTGTGATTTCAGCTGTTGTTTCAGTGGATGTAGATTCAGCTGTAGTTTCTGTGGTTGTGGACTCCGTTGTGGGTTCTAAGGTTGTGGATTCAGCTGTAGTTTCTAAAGTTGTGGACTTTTCTGTAGTTTCTGAGGTTGTGGATTCAGCTGTAGATTGTATGGTTGTGGATTCAGCTTTAGTTTCTATGGTTGTGGATTCAGCTGTAGTTTCTGTGGTTGTGGACTCGGCTGTAGGTTGTAAGGTTGTGGATTCAGCTGTTGTTTCTAAAGTTGTGGACTTGGCTGTAGTTTCTGTGGTTGTGGATTCGGCTGTAGGTTCTGAGGTTGTGGATTCAGTAGTAGATTGAGTGGTTGTGATTTCAGCTGTACTTTCTATGGTTGTGGTTTCAGCTGTAGTTTCTAAAGTTGTGGACTTGGCTGTTGTTTCTGTGGTTGTGGACTTGGCTGTAGTTTCTGAGGTTCTGGACTTGGCTGTTGTTTCTGTGCTTGTCGATTCGGCTGTAGATTCAGAGGTTGTGTATTCAGCAGTAGATTGAGTGGTTGTGATTTCAGCTGTTGTTTCTGTGGTTGTAGATTCAGCTGTAGTTTCTGTGGTTGTGGACTCGGTTGTGGGTTCTAAGGTTGTGGATTCAGCTGTAGTTTCTAAAGTTGTGGACTTGGCTGTAGTTTCTGAGGTTGTTGATTCAGCTGTAGATTCTATGGTTGTGGATTCCGCTGTAGTTTCTATGGTTGTGGTTTCAGCTGTTGTTTCTGAAGTTGTGGATTCAGCTGTAGTTTCTGTGGTTGTGGACTCGGTTGTAGTTTCTGAGGTTGTGGATACAGCTGTAGTTTCTGTGGTTGTGGACTCGGTTTTGGGTTCTAAGGTTGTCGATTCAGCTGTAGTTTCTAAAGTTGTGGACTTGGCTGTAGTTTCTGAGGTTGTGGATTCAGCTGTAGATTCTATGGTTGTGGATTCAGCTGTAGTTTCTATGGTTGTGGATTCATCTGTAGTTTCTGTGGTTGTGGACTCGGTTGTAGGTTCTAAGGTTGTGGATTCAGCTGTCGTTTCTAAAGTTGTGGACTTGGCTGCAGTTTCTGTGGTTGTGGATTCGGCTGTAGGTTCTGAGGTTGTGGATTCAGTAGTAGATTGAGTGGTTGTGATTTCAGCTGTACTTTCTATGGTTGTGGTTTCAGCTGTAGTTTCTGAAGTTGTGGACTTGGCTGTTGTTTCTGTGGTTGTGGAATTGGCTGTAGTTTCTGAGGTTCTGGACTTGGCTGTTGTTTCTGTGCTTGTCGATTCGGCTGTAGATTTAGAGGTTGTGTATTCAGCAGTAGATTGAGTGGTTGTGATTTCAGCTGTTGTTTCTGTGGTGGTAGATTCAGCTGTAGTTTCTGTGGTTGTGGACTCGGTTGTGGGTTCTAAGGTTGCGGATTCAGCTGTAGTTTCTAAAGTTGTGGACTTGGCTGTAGTTTCTGAGGTTGTGGATTCAGCTGTAGATTCTATGGTTGTGGATTCCGCTGTAGTTTCTATGGTTGTGGTTTCAGCTGTTGTTTCTGAAGTTGTGGATTCAGCTGTAGTTTCTGTGGTTGTGGACTCGGTTGTAGTTTCTGAGGTTGTGGATACAGCTGTAGTTTCTGTGGTTGTGGACTCGGTTTTGGGTTCTAAGGTTGTGGATTCAGCTGTAGTTTCTAAAGTTGTGGACTTGGCTGTAGTTTCTGAGGTTGTGGATTCAGCTGTAGATTCTATGGTTGTGGATTCAGCTGTAGTTTCTATGGTTGTGGATTCATCTGTAGTTTCTGTGGTTGTGGACTCGGTTGTAGGTTCTAAGGTTGTGGATTCAGCTGTAGTTTCTAAAGTTGTGGACTTGGCTGTAGTTTCTGAAGTTTTGGATTCAGCTGTAGTTTCTAAGGTTGTGGACTTGGCTGTTGTTTCTGAGGTTGTGGATTCAGCTGTAGTTTCTAAAGTTGTGGACTTGGCTGATGTTTCTGTGGTTGTGGATTCGGCTGTAGATTCAGAGGTTGTGGATTCCGCTGTAGTTTCTATGGTTGTTGTTTCAGCTGTTGTTTCTGAAGTTGTGGATTCAGCTGTAGTTTCTAAAGTTGTGGACTTGGCTGATGTTTCTGTGGTTGTGGATTCGGCTGTAGATTCAGAGGTTGTGTATTCAGCAGTAGATTGAGTGGTTGTGATTTCAGCTGTTGTTTCAGTGGATGTAGATTCAGCTGTAGTTTCTGTGGTTGTGGACTCCGTTGTGGGTTCTAAGGTTGTGGATTCAGCTGTAGTTTCTAAAGTTGTGGACTTTTCTGTAGTTTCTGAGGTTGTGGATTCAGCTGTAGATTCTATGGTTGTGGATTCAGCTGTAGTTTCTATGGTTGTGGATTCAGCTGTAGTTTCTGTGGTTGTGGACTCGGCTGTAGGTTGTAAGGTTGTGGATTCAGCTGTTGTTTCTAAAGTTGTGGACTTGGCTGTAGTTTCTGTGGTTGTGGATTCGGCTGTAGGTTCTGAGGTTGTGGATTCAGTAGTAGATTGAGTGGTTGTGATTTCAGCTGTACTTTCTATGGTTGTGGTTTCAGCTGTAGTTTCTAAAGTTGTGGACATGGCTGTAGTTTCTGAGGTTGTGGATTCAGCTGTAGATTCTATGGTTGTGGATTCAGCTGTAGTTTCTATGGTTGTGGATTCATCTGTAGTTTCTGTGGTTGTGGACTCGGTTGTAGGTTCTAAGGTTGTGGATTCAGCTGTAGTTTCTAAAGTTGTGGACTTGGCTGTAGTTTCTGAAGTTTTGGATTCAGCTGTAGTTTCTAAGGTTGTGGACTTGGCTGTTGTTTCTGAGGTTGTGGATTCAGCTGTAGATTCTAAAGTTGTGGACTTGGCTGATGTTTCTGTGGTTGTGGATTCGGCTGTAGATTCAGAGGTTGTGTATTCAGCAGTAGATTGAGTGGTTGTGATTTCAGCTGTTGTTTCAGTGGATGTAGATTCAGCTGTAGTTTCTGTGGTTGTGGACTCGGTTGTGGGTTCTAAGGTTGTGGATTCAGCTGTAGTTTCTAAAGTTGTGGACTTTTCTGTAGTTTCTGAGGTTGTGGATTCAGCTGTAGATTCTATGGTTGTGGATTCAGCTGTAGTTTCTGTGGTTGTGGACTCCGTTGTGGGTTCTAAGGTTGTGGATTCAGCTGTAGTTTCTAAAGTTGTGGACTTTTCTGTAGTTTCTGAGGTTGTGGATTCAGCTGTAGATTGTATGGTTGTGGATTCAGCTGTGGTTTCTATGGTTGTGGATTCATCTGTAGTTTCTGTGGTTGTGGACTCGGTTGTAGGTTCTAAGGTTGTGGATTCAGCTGTCGTTTCTAAAGTTGTGGACTTGGCTGTAGTTTCTGTGGTTGTGGATTCGGCTGTAGGTTCTGAGGTTGTGGATTCAGTAGTAGATTGAGTGGTTGTGATTTCAGCTGTACTTTCTATGGTTGTGGTTTCAGCTGTAGTTTCTGAAGTTGTGGACTTGGCTGTTGTTTCTGTGGTTGTCGATTCGGCTGTAGATTTAGAGGTTGTGTATTCAGCAGTAGATTGAGTGGTTGTGATTTCAGCTGTTGTTTCTGTGGTGGTAGATTCAGCTGTATTTTCTGTGGTTGTGGACTTGGTTGTGGGTTCTAAGGTTGTGGATTCAGCTGTAGTTTCTAAAGTTGTGGACTTGTCTGTAGTTTCTGTGGTTGTGGACTCGGTTGTAGTTTCTGAGATTGTGGATACAGCTGTAGTTTCTGTGGTTGTGGACTCGGTTTTGGATTCTAAGGTTGTGGATTCAGCTGTAGTTTCTAAAGTTGTGGACTTGGCTGTAGTTTCTGAGGTTGTGGATTCAGCTGTAGATTCTATGGTTGTGGATTCAGCTGTAGTTTCTATGGTTGTGGATTCATCTGTAGTTTCTGTGGTTGTGGACTCGGTTGTAGGTTCTAAGGTTGTGGATTCAGCTGTAGTTTCTAAAGTTGTGGACTTGGCTGTAGTTTCTGAAGTTTTGGATTCAGCTGTAGTTTCTAAGGTTGTGGACTTGGCTGTTGTTTCTGAGGTTGTGGATTCAGCTGTAGTTTCTAAAGTTGTGGACTTGGCTGATGTTTCTGTGGTTGTGGATTCGGCTGTAGATTCAGAGGTTGTGGATTCCGCTGTAGTTTCTATGATTGTTGTTTCAGCTGTTGTTTCTGAAGTTGTGGATTCAGCTGTAGTTTCTAAAGTTGTGGACTTGGCTGATGTTTCTGTGGTTGTGGATTCGGCTGTAGATTCAGAGGTTGTGTATTCAGCAGTAGATTGAGTGGTTGTGATTTCAGCTGTTGTTTCAGTGGATGTAGATTCAGCTGTAGTTTCTGTGGTTGTGGACTCCGTTGTGGGTTCTAAGGTTGTGGATTCAGCTGTAGTTTCTAAAGTTGTGGACTTTTCTGTAGTTTCTGAGGTTGTGGATTCAGCTGTAGATTCTATGGTTGTGGATTCAGCTGTAGTTTCTATGGTTGTGGATTCAGCTGTAGTTTCTGTGGTTGTGGACTCGGCTGTAGGTTGTAAGGTTGTGGATTCAGCTGTTGTTTCTAAAGTTGTGGACTTGGCTGTAGTTTCTGTGGTTGTGGATTCGGCTGTAGGTTCTGAGGTTGTGGATTCAGTAGTAGATTGAGTGGTTGTGATTTCAGCTGTACTTTCTATGGTTGTGGTTTCAGCTGTAGTTTCTAAAGTTGTGGACTTGGCTGTAGTTTCTGAGGTTGTGGATTCAGCTGTAGATTCTATGGTTGTGGATTCAGCTGTAGTTTCTATGGTTGTGGATTCATCTGTAGTTTCTGTGGTTGTGGACTCGGTTGTAGGTTCTAAGGTTGTGGATTCAGCTGTAGTTTCTAAAGTTGTGGACTTGGCTGTAGTTTCTGAAGTTTTGGATTCAGCTGTAGTTTCTAAGGTTGTGGACTTGGCTGTTGTTTCTGAGGTTGTGGATTCAGCTGTAGTTTCTAAAGTTGTGGACTTGGCTGTAGTTTCTGAGGTTGTGGATTCATCTGTAGTTTCTGTGGTTGTGGACTCGGTTGTATGTTCTAAGGTTGTGGATTCAGCTGTCGTTTCTAAAGTTGTGGACTTGGCTGTAGTTTCTGTGGTTGTGGATTCGGCTGTAGGTTCTGAGGTTGTGGATTCAGTAGTAGATTGAGTGGTTGTGATTTCAGCTGTACTTTCTATGGTTGTGGTTTCAGCTGTAGTTTCTAAAGTTGTGGACTTGGCTGTTGTTTCTGTGGTTGTGGACTTGGCTGTAGTTTCTGAGGTTCTGGACTTGGCTGTTGTTTCTGTGCTTGTCGATTCGGCTGTAGATTCAGAGGTTGTGTATTCAGCAGTAGATTGAGTGGTTGTGATTTCAGCTGTTGTTTCTGTGGTTGTAGATTCAGCTGTAGTTTCTGTGGTTGTGGACTCGGTTGTGGGTTCTAAGGTTGTGGATTCAGCTGTAGTTTCTAAAGTTGTGGACTTGGCTGTAGTTTCTGAGGTTGTGGATTCAGCTGTAGATTCTATGGTTGTGGATTCCGCTGTAGTTTCTATGGTTGTGGTTTCAGCTGTTGTTTCTGAAGTTGTGGATTCAGCTGTAGTTTCTGTGGTTGTGGACTCGGTTGTAGTTTCTGAGGTTGTGGATACAGCTGAAGTTTCTGTGGTTGTGGACTCGGTTTTGGGTTCTAAGGTTGTGGATTCAGTTGTAGATTCTATGGTTGTGGATTCCGCTGTAGTTTCTATGGTTGTGGATTCAGCTGTAGTTTCTGTGGTTGTGGACTCGGTTGTAGTTTCTGAGGTTGTGGATACAGCTGTAGTTTCTGTGGTTGTGGACTCGGTTGTGGGTTCTAAGGTTGTGGATTCAGCTGTAGTTTCTAAAGTTGTGGACTTGGCTGTAGTTTCTGAGGTTGTGGATTCAGCTGTAGATTCTATGGTTGTGGATTCAGCTGTAGTTTCTATGGTTGTGGATTCAGCTTTAGTTTCTGTGGTTGTGGACTCGGTTCTAGGTTCTAATGTTGTGGTTTCTAAAGTTGTGGACTTGGCTGTAGTTTCTGAGGTTGTGGATTCAGCTGTAGATTCTGTGGTTGTGGATTCCGCTGTAGTTTCTATGGTTGTTGTTTCAGCTGTTGTTTCTGAAGTTGTGGATTCAGCTGTAGTTTCTAAAGTTGTGGACTTGGCTGATGTTTCTGTGGTTGTGGATTCGGCTGTAGATTCAGAGGTTGTGTATTCAGCAGTAGATTGAGTGGTTGTGATTTCAGCTGTTGTTTCAGTGGATGTAGATTCAGCTGTAGTTTCTGTGGTTGTGGACTCCGTTGTGGGTTCTAAGGTTGTGGATTCAGCTGTAGTTTCTAAAGTTGTGGACTTTTCTGTAGTTTCTGAGGTTGTGGATTCAGCTGTAGATTGTATGGTTGTGGATTCAGCTTTAGTTTCTATGGTTGTGGATTCAGCTGTAGTTTCTGTGGTTGTGGACTCGGCTGTAGGTTGTAAGGTTGTGGATTCAGCTGTTGTTTCTAAAGTTGTGGACTTGGCTGTAGTTTCTGTGGTTGTGGATTCGGCTGTAGGTTCTGAGGTTGTGGATTCAGTAGTAGATTGAGTGGTTGTGATTTCAGCTGTACTTTCTATGGTTGTGGTTTCAGCTGTAGTTTCTAAAGTTGTGGACTTGGCTGTTGTTTCTGTGGTTGTGGACTTGGCTGTAGTTTTTGAGGTTCTGGACTTGGCTGTTGTTTCTGTGCTTGCCGATTCGGCTGTAGATTCAGAGGTTGTGTATTCAGCAGTAGATTGAGTGGTTGTGATTTCAGCTGTTGTTTCTGTGGTTGTAGATTCAGCTGTAGTTTCTGTGGTTGTGGACTCGGTTGTGGGTTCTAAGGTTGTGGATTCAGCTGTAGTTTCTAAAGTTGTGGACTTGGCTGTAGTTTCTGAGGTTGTTGATTCAGCTGTAGATTCTATGGTTGTGGATTCCGCTGTAGTTTCTATGGTTGTGGTTTCAGCTGTTGTTTCTGAAGTTGTGGATTCAGCTGTAGTTTCTGTGGTTGTGGACTCGGTTGTAGTTTCTGAGGTTGTGGATACAGCTGTAGTTTCTGTGGTTGTGGACTCGGTTTTGGGTTCTAAGGTTGTCGATTCAGCTGTAGTTTCTAAAGTTGTGGACTTGGCTGTAGTTTCTGAGGTTGTGGATTCAGCTGTAGATTCTATGGTTGTGGATTCAGCTGTAGTTTCTATGGTTGTGGATTCATCTGTAGTTTCTGTGGTTGTGGACTCGGTTGTAGGTTCTAAGGTTGTGGATTCAGCTGTCGTTTCTAAAGTTGTGGACTTGGCTGTAGTTTCTGTGGTTGTGGATTCGGCTGTAGGTTCTGAGGTTGTGGATTCAGTAGTAGATTGAGTGGTTGTGATTTCAGCTGTACTTTCTATGGTTGTGGTTTCAGCTGTAGTTTCTGAAGTTGTGGACTTGGCTGTTGTTTCTGTGGTTGTGGAATTGGCTGTAGTTTCTGAGGTTCTGGACTTGGCTGTTGTTTCTGTGCTTGTCGATTCGGCTGTAGATTTAGAGGTTGTGTATTCAGCAGTAGATTGAGTGGTTGTGATTTCAGCTGTTGTTTCTGTGGTGGTAGATTCAGCTGTAGTTTCTGTGGTTGTGGACTCGGTTGTGGGTTCTAAGGTTGCGGATTCAGCTGTAGTTTCTAAAGTTGTGGACTTGGCTGTAGTTTCTGAGGTTGTGGATTCAGCTGTAGATTCTATGGTTGTGGATTCCGCTGTAGTTTCTATGGTTGTGGTTTCAGCTGTTGTTTCTGAAGTTGTGGATTCAGCTGTAGTTTCTGTGGTTGTGGACTCGGTTGTAGTTTCTGAGGTTGTGGATACAGCTGTAGTTTCTGTGGTTGTGGACTCGGTTTTGGGTTCTAAGGTTGTGGATTCAGCTGTAGTTTCTAAAGTTGTGGACTTGGCTGTAGTTTCTGAGGTTGTGGATTCAGCTGTAGATTCTATGGTTGTGGATTCAGCTGTAGTTTCTATGGTTGTGGATTCATCTGTAGTTTCTGTGGTTGTGGACTCGGTTGTAGGTTCTAAGGTTGTGGATTCAGCTGTAGTTTCTAAAGTTGTGGACTTGGCTGTAGTTTCTGAAGTTTTGGATTCAGCTGTAGTTTCTAAGGTTGTGGACTTGGCTGTTGTTTCTGAGGTTGTGGATTCAGCTGTAGATTCTAAAGTTGTGGACTTGGCTGATGTTTCTGTGGTTGTGGATTCGGCTGTAGATTCAGAGGTTGTGTATTCAGCAGTAGATTGAGTGGTTGTGATTTCAGCTGTTGTTTCAGTGGATGTAGATTCAGCTGTAGTTTCTGTGGTTGTGGACTCGGTTGTGGGTTCTAAGGTTGTGGATTCAGCTGTAGTTTCTATGGTTGTGGATTCAGCTGTAGTTTCTGTGGTTGTGGACTCCGTTGTGGGTTCTAAGGTTGTGGATTCAGCTGTAGTTTCTAAAGTTGTGGACTTTTCTGTAGTTTCTGAGGTTGTGGATTCAGCTGTAGATTGTATGGTTGTGGATTCAGCTTTAGTTTCTATGGTTGTGGATTCAGCTGTAGTTTCTGTGGTTGTGGACTCGGCTGTAGGTTGTAAGGTTGTGGATTCAGCTGTTGTTTCTAAAGTTGTGGACTTGGCTGTAGTTTCTGTGGTTGTGGATTCGGCTGTAGGTTCTGAGGTTGTGGATTCAGTAGTAGATTGAGTGGTTGTGATTTCAGCTGTACTTTCTATGGTTGTGGTTTCAGCTGTAGTTTCTAAAGTTGTGGACTTGGCTGTAGTTTCTGAGGTTGTGGATTCAGCTGTAGATTCTATGGTTGTGGATTCAGCTGTAGTTTCTGTGGTTGTGGACTCCGTTGTGGGTTCTAAGGTTGTGGATTCAGCTGTAGTTTCTAAAGTTGTGGACTTTTCTGTAGTTTCTGAGGTTGTGGATTCAGCTGTAGATTGTATGGTTGTGGATTCAGCTTTAGTTTCTATGGTTGTGGATTCAGCTGTAGTTTCTGTGGTTGTGGACTCGGCTGTAGGTTGTAAGGTTGTGGATTCAGCTGTTGTTTCTAAAGTTGTGGACTTGGCTGTAGTTTCTGTGGTTGTGGATTCGGCTGTAGGTTCTGAGGTTGTGGATTCAGTAGTAGATTGAGTGGTTGTGATTTCAGCTGTACTTTCTATGGTTGTGGTTTCAGCTGTAGTTTCTAAAGTTGTGGACTTGGCTGTAGTTTCTGAGGTTGTGGATTCAGCTGTAGATTCTATGGTTGTGGATTCAGTTGTAGTTTCTATGGTTGTGGATTCATCTGTAGTTTCTGTGGTTGTGGACTCGGTTGTAGGTTCTAAGGTTGTGGATTCAGCTGTAGTTTCTAAAGTTGTGGACTTGGCTGTAGTTTCTGAAGTTTTGGATTCAGCTGTAGTTTCTAAGGTTGTGGACTTGGCTGTTGTTTCTGAGGTTGTGGATTCAGCTGTAGTTTCTAAAGTTGTGGACTTGGCTGTAGTTTCTGAGGTTGTGGATTCATCTGTAGTTTCTGTGGTTGTGGACTCGGTTGTAGGTTCTAAGGTTGTGGATTCAGCTGTCGTTTCTAAAGTTGTGGACTTGGCTGTAGTTTCTGTGGTTGTGGATTCGGCTGTAGGTTCTGAGGTTGTGGATTCAGTAGTAGATTGAGTGGTTGTGATTTCAGCTGTACTTTCTATGGTTGTGGTTTCAGCTGTAGTTTCTAAAGTTGTGGACTTGGCTGTTGTTTCTGTGGTTGTGGACTTGGCTGTAGTTTCTGAGGTTCTGGACTTGGCTGTTGTTTCTGTGCTTGTCGATTCGGCTGTAGATTCAGAGGTTGTGTATTCAGCAGTAGATTGAGTGGTTGTGATTTCAGCTGTTGTTTCTGTGGTTGTAGATTCAGCTGTAGTTTCTGTGGTTGTGGACTCGGTTGTGGGTTCTAAGGTTGTGGATTCAGCTGTAGTTTCTAAAGTTGTGGACTTGGCTGTAGTTTCTGAGGTTGTGGATTCAGCTGTAGATTCTATGGTTGTGGATTCCGCTGTAGTTTCTATGGTTGTGGTTTCAGCTGTTGTTTCTGAAGTTGTGGATTCAGCTGTAGTTTCTGTGGTTGTGGACTCGGTTGTAGTTTCTGAGGTTGTGGATACAGCTGTAGTTTCTGTGGTTGTGGACTCGGTTTTGGGTTCTAAGGTTGTGGATTCAGTTGTAGATTCTATGGTTGTGGATTCCGCTGTAGTTTCTATGGTTGTGGATTCAGCTGTAGTTTCTGTGGTTGTGGACTCGGTTGTAGTTTCTGAGGTTGTGGATACAGCTGTAGTTTCTGTGGTTGTGGACTCGGTTGTGGGTTCTAAGGTTGTGGATTCAGCTGTAGTTTCTAAAGTTGTGGACTTGGCTGTAGTTTCTGAGGTTGTGGATTCAGCTGTAGATTCTATGGTTGTGGATTCAGCTGTAGTTTCTATGGTTGTGGATTCAGCTGTAGTTTCTGTGGTTGTGGACTCGGTTCTAGGTTCTAATGTTGTGGTTTCTAAAGTTGTGGACTTGGCTGTAGTTTCTGAGGTTGTGGATTCAGCTGTAGATTCTGTGGTTGTGGATTCCGCTGTAGTTTCTATGGTTGTTGTTTCAGCTGTTGTTTCTGAAGTTGTGGATTCAGCTGTAGTTTCTAAAGTTGTGGACTTGGCTGATGTTTCTGTGGTTGTGGATTCGGCTGTAGATTCAGAGGTTGTGTATTCAGCAGTAGATTGAGTGGTTGTGATTTCAGCTGTTGTTTCAGTGGATGTAGATTCAGCTGTAGTTTCTGTGGTTGTGGACTCCGTTGTGGGTTCTAAGGTTGTGGATTCAGCTGTAGTTTCTAAAGTTGTGGACTTTTCTGTAGTTTCTGAGGTTGTGGATTCAGCTGTAGTTTCTAAAGTTGTGGACTTGGCTGTAGTTTCTGAGGTTGTTGATTCAGCTGTAGATTCTATGGTTGTGGATTCCGCTGTAGTTTCTATGGTTGTGGTTTCAGCTGTTGTTTCTGAAGTTGTGGATTCAGCTGTAGTTTCTGTGGTTGTGGACTCGGTTGTAGTTTCTGAGGTTGTGGATACAGCTGTAGTTTCTGTGGTTGTGGACTCGGTTTTGGGTTCTAAGGTTGTCGATTCAGCTGTAGTTTCTAAAGTTGTGGACTTGGCTGTAGTTTCTGAGGTTGTGGATTCAGCTGTAGATTCTATGGTTGTGGATTCAGCTGTAGTTTCTATGGTTGTGGATTCATCTGTAGTTTCTGTGGTTGTGGACACGGTTGTAGGTTCTAAGGTTGTGGATTCAGCTGTCGTTTCTAAAGTTGTGGACTTGGCTGTAGTTTCTGTGGTTGTGGATTCGGCTGTAGGTTCTGAGGTTGTGGATTCAGTAGTAGATTGAGTGGTTGTGATTTCAGCTGTACTTTCTATGGTTGTGGTTTCAGCTGTAGTTTCTGAAGTTGTGGACTTGGCTGTTGTTTCTGTGGTTGTGGAATTGGCTGTAGTTTCTGAGGTTCTGGACTTGGCTGTTGTTTCTGTGCTTGTCGATTCGGCTGTAGATTTAGAGGTTGTGTATTCAGCAGTAGATTGAGTGGTTGTGATTTCAGCTGTTGTTTCTGTGGTGGTAGATTCAGCTGTAGTTTCTGTGGTTGTGGACTCGGTTGTGGGTTCTAAGGTTGCGGATTCAGCTGTAGTTTCTAAAGTTGTGGACTTGGCTGTAGTTTCTGAGGTTGTGGATTCAGCTGTAGATTCTATGGTTGTGGATTCCGCTGTAGTTTCTATGGTTGTGGTTTCAGCTGTTGTTTCTGAAGTTGTGGATTCAGCTGTAGTTTCTGTGGTTGTGGACTCGGTTGTAGTTTCTGAGGTTGTGGATACAGCTGTAGTTTCTGTGGTTGTGGACTCGGTTTTGGGTTCTAAGGTTGTGGATTCAGCTGTAGTTTCTAAAGTTGTGGACTTGGCTGTAGTTTCTGAGGTTGTGGATTCAGCTGTAGATTCTATGGTTGTGGATTCAGCTGTAGTTTCTATGGTTGTGGATTCATCTGTAGTTTCTGTGGTTGTGGACTCGGTTGTAGGTTCTAAGGTTGTGGATTCAGCTGTCGTTTCTAAAGTTGTGGACTTGGCTGCAGTTTCTGAAGTTTTGGATTCAGCTGTAGTTTCTAAGGTTGTGGACTTGGCTGTTGTTTCTGAGGTTGTGGATTCAGCTGTAGTTTCTAAAGTTGTGGACTTGGCTGATGTTTCTGTGGTTGTGGATTCGGCTGTAGATTCAGAGGTTGTGGATTCCGCTGTAGTTTCTATGGTTGTTGTTTCAGCTGTTGTTTCTGAAGTTGTGGATTCAGCTGTAGTTTCTAAAGTTGTGGACTTGGCTGATGTTTCTGTGGTTGTGGATTCGGCTGTAGATTCAGAGGTTGTGTATTCAGCAGTAGATTGAGTGGTTGTGATTTCAGCTGTTGTTTCAGTGGATGTAGATTCAGCTGTAGTTTCTGTGGTTGTGGACTCCGTTGTGGGTTCTAAGGTTGTGGATTCAGCTGTAGTTTCTAAAGTTGTGGACTTTTCTGTAGTTTCTGAGGTTGTGGATTCAGCTGTAGATTCTATGGTTGTGGATTCAGCTGTAGTTTCTATGGTTGTGGATTCAGCTGTAGTTTCTGTGGTTGTGGACTCGGCTGTAGGTTGTAAGGTTGTGGATTCAGCTGTTGTTTCTAAAGTTGTGGACTTGGCTGTAGTTTCTGTTGTTGTGGATTCGGCTGTAGGTTCTGAGGTTGTGGATTCAGTAGTAGATTGAGTGGTTGTGATTTCAGCTGTACTTTCTATGGTTGTGGTTTCAGCTGTAGTTTCTAAAGTTGTGGACATGGCTGTAGTTTCTGAGGTTGTGGATTCAGCTGTAGATTCTATGGTTGTGGATTCAGCTGTAGTTTCTATGGTTGTGGATTCATCTGTAGTTTCTGTGGTTGTGGACTCGGTTGTAGGTTCTAAGGTTGTGGATTCAGCTGTAGTTTCTAAAGTTGTGGACTTGGCTGTAGTTTCTGAAGTTTTGTATTCAGCTGTAGTTTCTAAGGTTGTGGACTTGGCTGTTGTTTCTGAGGTTGTGGATTCAGCTGTAGATTCTAAAGTTGTGGACTTGGCTGATGTTTCTGTGGTTGTGGATTCGGCTGTAGATTCAGAGGTTGTGTATTCAGCAGTAGATTGAGTGGTTGTGATTTCAGCTGTTGTTTCAGTGGATGTAGATTCAGCTGTAGTTTCTGTGGTTGTGGACTCGGTTGTGGGTTCTAAGGTTGTGGATTCAGCTGTAGTTTCTAAAGTTGTGGACTTTTCTGTAGTTTCTGAGGTTGTGGATTCAGCTGTAGATTCTATGGTTGTGGATTCAGCTGTAGTTTCTGTGGTTGTGGACTCCGTTGTGGGTTCTAAGGTTGTGGATTCAGCTGTAGTTTCTAAAGTTGTGGACTTTTCTGTAGTTTCTGAGGTTGTGGATTCAGCTGTAGATTGTATGGTTGTGGATTCAGCTTTAGTTTCTATGGTTGTGGATTCAGCTGTAGTTTCTGTGGTTGTGGACTCGGCTGTAGGTTGTAAGGTTGTGGATTCAGCTGTTGTTTCTAAAGTTGTGGACTTGGCTGTAGTTTCTGTGGTTGTGGATTCGGCTGTAGGTTCTGAGGTTGTGGATTCAGTAGTAGATTGAGTGGTTGTGATTTCAGCTGTACTTTCTATGGTTGTGGTTTCAGCTGTAGTTTCTAAAGTTGTGGACTTGGCTGTTGTTTCTGTGGTTGTGGACTTGGCTGTAGTTTCTGAGGTTCTGGACTTGGCTGTTGTTTCTGTGCTTGTCGATTCGGCTGTAGATTCAGAGGTTGTGTATTCAGCAGTAGATTGAGTGGTTGTGATTTCAGCTGTTGTTTCTGTGGTTGTAGATTCAGCTGTAGTTTCTGTGGTTGTGGACTCGGTTGTGGGTTCTAAGGTTGTGGATTCAGCTGTAGTTTCTAAAGTTGTGGACTTGGCTGTAGTTTCTGAGGTTGTTGATTCAGCTGTAGATTCTATGGTTGTGGATTCCGCTGTAGTTTCTATGGTTGTGGTTTCAGCTGTTGTTTCTGAAGTTCTGGATTCAGCTGTAGTTTCTGTGGTTGTGGACTCGGTTGTAGTTTCTGAGGTTGTGGATACAGCTGTAGTTTCTGTGGTTGTGGACTCGGTTTTGGGTTCTAAGGTTGTCGATTCAGCTGTAGTTTCTAAAGTTGTGGACTTGGCTGTAGTTTCTGAGGTTGTGGATTCAGCTGTAGATTCTATGGTTGTGGATTCAGCTGTAGTTTCTATGGTTGTGGATTCATCTGTAGTTTCTGTGGTTGTGGACTCGGTTGTAGGTTCTAAGGTTGTGGATTCAGCTGTCGTTTCTAAAGTTGTGGACTTGGCTGTAGTTTCTGTGGTTGTGGATTCGGCTGTAGGTTCTGAGGTTGTGGATTCAGTAGTAGATTGAGTGGTTGTGATTTCAGCTGTACTTTCTATGGTTGTGGTTTCAGCTGTAGTTTCTGAAGTTGTGGACTTGGCTGTTGTTTCTGTGGTTGTGGAATTGGCTGTAGTTTCTGAGGTTCTGGACTTGGCTGTTGTTTCTGTGCTTGTCGATTCGGCTGTAGATTTAGAGGTTGTGTATTCAGCAGTAGATTGAGTGGTTGTGATTTCAGCTGTTGTTTCTGTCGTGGTAGATTCAGCTGTAGTTTCTGTGGTTGTGGACTCGGTTGTGGGTTCTAAGGTTGCGGATTCAGCTGTAGTTTCTAAAGTTGTGGACTTGGCTGTAGTTTCTGAGGTTGTGGATTCAGCTGTAGATTCTATGGTTGTGGATTCCGCTGTAGTTTCTATGGTTGTGGTTTCAGCTGTTGTTTCTGAAGTTGTGGATTCAGCTGTAGTTTCTGTGGTTGTGGACTCGGTTGTAGTTTCTGAGGTTGTGGATACAGCTGTAGTTTCTGTGGTTGTGGACTCGGTTTTGGGTTCTAAGGTTGTGGATTCAGCTGTAGTTTCTAAAGTTGTGGACTTGGCTGTAGTTTCTGAGGTTGTGGATTCAGCTGTAGATTCTATGGTTGTGGATTCAGCTGTAGTTTCTATGGTTGTGGATTCATCTGTAGTTTCTGTGGTTGTGGACTCGGTTGTAGGTTCTAAGGTTGTGGATTCAGCTGTAGTTTCTAAAGTTGTGGACTTGGCTGTAGTTTCTGAAGTTTTGGATTCAGCTGTAGTTTCTAAGGTTGTGGACTTGGCTGTTGTTTCTGAGGTTGTGGATTCAGCTGTAGTTTCTAAAGTTGTGGACTTGGCTGATGTTTCTGTGGTTGTGGATTCGGCTGTAGATTCAGAGGTTGTGGATTCCGCTGTAGTTTCTATGGTTGTTGTTTCAGCTGTTGTTTCTGAAGTTGTGGATTCAGCTGTAGTTTCTAAAGTTGTGGACTTGGCTGATGTTTCTGTGGTTGTGGATTCGGCTGTAGATTCAGAGGTTGTGTATTCAGCAGTAGATTGAGTGGTTGTGATTTCAGCTGTTGTTTCAGTGGATGTAGATTCAGCTGTAGTTTCTGTGGTTGTGGACTCCGTTGTGGGTTCTAAGGTTGTGGATTCAGCTGTAGTTTCTAAAGTTGTGGACTTTTCTGTAGTTTCTGAGGTTGTGGATTCAGCTGTAGATTCTATGGTTGTGGATTCAGCTGTAGTTTCTATGGTTGTGGATTCAGCTGTAGTTTCTGTGGTTGTGGACTCGGCTGTAGGTTGTAAGGTTGTGGATTCAGCTGTTGTTTCTAAAGTTGTGGACTTGGCTGTAGTTTCTGTGGTTGTGGATTCGGCTGTAGGTTCTGAGGTTGTGGATTCAGTAGTAGATTGAGTGGTTGTGATTTCAGCTGTACTTTCTATGGTTGTGGTTTCAGCTGTAGTTTCTAAAGTTGTGGACTTGGCTGTTGTTTCTGTGGTTGTGGACTTGGCTGTAGTTTCTGAGGTTCTGGACTTGGCTGTTGTTTCTGTGCTTGTCGATTCGGCTGTAGATTCAGAGGTTGTGTATTCAGCAGTAGATTGAGTGGTTGTGATTTCAGCTGTTGTTTCTGTGGTTGTAGATTCAGCTGTAGTTTCTGTGGTTGTGGACTCGGTTGTGGGTTCTAAGGTTGTGGATTCAGCTGTAGTTTCTAAAGTTGTGGACTTGGCTGTAGTTTCTGAGGTTGTTGATTCAGCTGTAGATTCTATGGTTGTGGATTCCGCTGTAGTTTCTATGGTTGTGGTTTCAGCTGTTGTTTCTGAAGTTGTGGATTCAGCTGTAGTTTCTGTGGTTGTGGACTCGGTTGTAGTTTCTGAGGTTGTGGATACAGCTGTAGTTTCTGTGGTTGTGGACTCGGTTTTGGGTTCTAAGGTTGTCGATTCAGCTGTAGTTTCTAAAGTTGTGGACTTGGCTGTAGTTTCTGAGGTTGTGGATTCAGCTGTAGATTCTATGGTTGTGGATTCAGCTGTAGTTTCTATGGTTGTGGATTCATCTGTAGTTTCTGTGGTTGTGGACTCGGTTGTAGGTTCTAAGGTTGTGGATTCAGCTGTCGTTTCTAAAGTTGTGGACTTGGCTGTAGTTTCTGTGGTTGTGGATTCGGCTGTAGGTTCTGAGGTTGTGGATTCAGTAGTAGATTGAGTGGTTGTGATTTCAGCTGTACTTTCTATGGTTGTGGTTTCAGCTGTAGTTTCTGAAGTTGTGGACTTGGCTGTTGTTTCTGTGGTTGTGGAATTGGCTGTAGTTTCTGAGGTTCTGGACTTGGCTGTTGTTTCTGTGCTTGTCGATTCGGCTGTAGATTTAGAGGTTGTGTATTCAGCAGTAGATTGAGTGGTTGTGATTTCAGCTGTTGTTTCTGTCGTGGTAGATTCAGCTGTAGTTTCTGTGGTTGTGGACTCGGTTGTGGGTTCTAAGGTTGCGGATTCAGCTGTAGTTTCTAAAGTTGTGGACTTGGCTGTAGTTTCTGAGGTTGTGGATTCAGCTGTAGATTCTATGGTTGTGGATTCCGCTGTAGTTTCTATGGTTGTGGTTTCAGCTGTTGTTTCTGAAGTTGTGGATTCAGCTGTAGTTTCTGTGGTTGTGGACTCGGTTGTAGTTTCTGAGGTTGTGGATACAGCTGTAGTTTCTGTGGTTGTGGACTCGGTTTTGGGTTCTAAGGTTGTGGATTCAGCTGTAGTTTCTAAAGTTGTGGACTTGGCTGTAGTTTCTGAGGTTGTGGATTCAGCTGTAGATTCTATGGTTGTGGATTCAGCTGTAGTTTCTATGGTTGTGGATTCATCTGTAGTTTCTGTGGTTGTGGACTCGGTTGTAGGTTCTAAGGTTGTGGATTCAGCTGTAGTTTCTAAAGTTGTGGACTTGGCTGTAGTTTCTGAAGTTTTGGATTCAGCTGTAGTTTCTAAGGTTGTGGACTTGGCTGTTGTTTCTGAGGTTGTGGATTCAGCTGTAGTTTCTAAAGTTGTGGACTTGGCTGATGTTTCTGTGGTTGTGGATTCGGCTGTAGATTCAGAGGTTGTGGATTCCGCTGTAGTTTCTATGGTTGTTGTTTCAGCTGTTGTTTCTGAAGTTGTGGATTCAGCTGTAGTTTCTAAAGTTGTGGACTTGGCTGATGTTTCTGTGGTTGTGGATTCGGCTGTAGATTCAGAGGTTGTGTATTCAGCAGTAGATTGAGTGGTTGTGATTTCAGCTGTTGTTTCAGTGGATGTAGATTCAGCTGTAGTTTCTGTGGTTGTGGACTCCGTTGTGGGTTCTAAGGTTGTGGATTCAGCTGTAGTTTCTAAAGTTGTGGACTTTTCTGTAGTTTCTGAGGTTGTGGATTCAGCTGTAGATTCTATGGTTGTGGATTCAGCTGTAGTTTCTATGGTTGTGGATTCAGCTGTAGTTTCTGTGGTTGTGGACTCGGCTGTAGGTTGTAAGGTTGTGGATTCAGCTGTTGTTTCTAAAGTTGTGGACTTGGCTGTAGTTTCTGTGGTTGTGGATTCGGCTGTAGGTTCTGAGGTTGTGGATTCAGTAGTAGATTGAGTGGTTGTGATTTCAGCTGTACTTTCTATGGTTGTGGTTTCAGCTGTAGTTTCTAAAGTTGTGGACATGGCTGTAGTTTCTGAGGTTGTGGATTCAGCTGTAGATTCTATGGTTGTGGATTCAGCTGTAGTTTCTATGGTTGTGGATTCATCTGTAGTTTCTGTGGTTGTGGACTCGGTTGTAGGTTCTAAGGTTGTGGATTCAGCTGTAGTTTCTAAAGTTGTGGACTTGGCTGTAGTTTCTGAAGTTTTGGATTCAGCTGTAGTTTCTAAGGTTGTGGACTTGGCTGTTGTTTCTGAGGTTGTGGATTCAGCTGTAGTTTCTAAAGTTGTGGACTTGGCTGTAGTTTCTGTGGTTGTGGATTCGGCTGTAGATTCAGAGGTTGTGGATTCCGCTGTAGTTTCTATGGTTGTTGTTTCAGCTGTTGTTTCTGAAGTTGTGGATTCAGCTGTAGTTTCTAAAGTTGTGGACTTGGCTGATGTTTCTGTGGTTGTGGATTCGGCTGTAGATTCAGAGGTTGTGTATTCAGCAGTAGATTGAGTGGTTGTGGATTCAGCTGTAGTTTCTATGGTTGTGGATTCATCTGTAGTTTCTGTGGTTGTGGACTCGGTTGTAGGTTCTAAGGTTGTGGATTCAGCTGTAGTTTCTAAAGTTGTGGACTTGGCTGTAGTTTCTGAAGTTTTGGATTCAGCTGTAGTTTCTAAGGTTGTGGACTTGGCTGTTGTTTCTGAGGTTGTGGATTCAGCTGTAGTTTCTAAAGTTGTGGACTTGGCTGTAGTTTCTGAAGTTTTGGATTCAGCTGTAGTTTCTAAGGTTGTGGACTTGGCTGTTGTTTCTGAGGTTGTGGATTCAGCTGTAGATTCTAAAGTTGTGGACTTGGCTGATGTTTCTGTGGTTGTGGATTCGGCTGTAGATTCAGAGGTTGTGTATTCAGCAGTAGATTGAGTGGTTGTGATTTCAGCTGTTGTTTCAGTGGATGTAGATTCAGCTGTAGTTTCTGTGGTTGTGGACTCGGTTGTGGGTTCTAAGGTTGTGGATTCAGCTGTAGTTTCTAAAGTTGTGGACTTGGCTGTAGTTTCTGAGGTTGTGGATTCAGCTGTAGATTCTATGGTTGTGGATTCAGCTGTAGTTTCTATGGTTGTGGATTCAGCTGTAGTTTCTGTGGTTGTGGACTCGGTTCTAGGTTCTAATGTTGTGGTTTCTAAAGTTGTGGACTTGGCTGTAGTTTCTGAGGTTGTGGATTCAGCTGTAGATTCTGTGGTTGTGGATTCCGCTGTAGTTTCTATGGTTGTTGTTTCAGCTGTAGTTTCTGAAGTTGTGGATTCAGCTGTAGTTTCTAAAGTTGTGGACTTGGCTGATGTTTCTGTGGTTGTGGATTCGGCTGTAGATTCAGAGGTTGTGTATTCAGCAGTAGATTGAGTGGTTGTGATTTCAGCTGTTGTTTCAGTGGATGTAGATTCAGCTGTAGTTTCTGTGGTTGTGGACTCCGTTGTGGGTTCTAAGGTTGTGGATTCAGCTGTAGTTTCTAAAGTTGTGGACTTTTCTGTAGTTTCTGAGGTTGTGGATTCAGCTGTAGATTCTATGGTTGTGGATTCAGCTGTAGTTTCTATGGTTGTGGATTCAGCTGTAGTTTCTGTGGTTGTGGACTCGGCTGTAGGTTGTAAGGTTGTGGATTCAGCTGTTGTTTCTAAAGTTGTGGACTTGGCTGTAGTTTCTGTGGTTGTGGATTCGGCTGTAGGTTCTGAGGTTGTGGATTCAGTAGTAGATTGAGTGGTTGTGATTTCAGCTGTACTTTCTATGGTTGTGGTTTCAGCTGTAGTTTCTAAAGTTGTGGACTTGGCTGTTGTTTCTGTGGTTGTGGACTTGGCTGTAGTTTCTGAGGTTCTGGACTTGGCTGTTGTTTCTGTGCTTGTCGATTTGGCTGTAGATTCAGAGGTTGTGTATTCAGCAGTAGATTGAGTGGTTGTGGTTTCAGCTGTTGTTTCTGAAGTTGTGGATTCAGCTGTAGTTTCTGTGGTTGTGGACTCGGTTGTAGTTTCTGAGGTTGTGGATACAGCTGTAGTTTCTGTGGTTGTGGACTCGGTTGTGGGTTCTAAGGTTGTGGATTCAGCTGTAGTTTCTAAAGTTGTGGACTTGGCTGTAGTTTCTGAGGTTGTGGATTCAGCTGTAGATTCTATGGTTGTGGATTCAGCTGTAGTTTCTATGGTTGTGGATTCAGCTGTAGTTTTTGTGGTTGTGGACTCGGTTCTAGGTTCTAATGTTGTGGTTTCTAAAGTTGTGGACTTGGCTGTAGTTTCTGAGGTTGTGGATTCAGCTGTAGATTCTGTGGTTGTGGATTCCGCTGTAGTTTCTATGGTTGTTGCTTCAGCTGTTGTTTCTGAAGTTGTGGATTCAGCTGTAGTTTCTAAAGTTGTGGACTTGGCTGATGTTTCTGTGGTTGTGGATTCGGCTGTAGATTCAGAGGTTGTGTATTCAGCAGTAGATTGAGTGGTTGTGATTTCAGCTGTTGTTTCAGTGGATGTAGATTCAGCTGTAGTTTCTGTGGTTGTGGACTCCGTTGTGGGTTCTAAGGTTGTGGATTCAGCTGTAGTTTCTAAAGTTGTGGACTTTTCTGTAGTTTCTGAGGTTGTGGATTCAGCTGTAGATTGTATGGTTGTGGATTCAGCTGTAGTTTCTATGGTTGTGGATTCAGCTGTAGTTTCTGTGGTTGTGGACTCAGCTGTAGGTTGTAAGGTTGTGGATTCAGCTGTTGTTTCTAAAGTTGTGGACTTGGCTGTAGTTTCTGTGGTTGTGGATTCGGCTGTAGGTTCTGAGGTTGTGGATTCAGTAGTAGATTGAGTGGTTGTGATTTCAGCTGTACTTTCTATGGTTGTGGTTTCAGCTGTAGTTTCTAAAGTTGTGGACTTGGCTGTTGTTTCTGTGGTTGTGGACTTGGCTGTAGTTTCTGAGGTTCTGGACTTGGCTGTTGTTTCTGTGCTTGTCGATTCGGCTGTAGATTCAGAGGTTGTGTATTCAGCAGTAGATTGAGTGGTTGTGATTTCAGCTGTTGTTTCTGTGGTTGTAGATTCAGCTGTAGTTTCTGTGGTTGTGGACTCGGTTGTGGGTTCTAAGGTTGTGGATTCAGCTGTAGTTTCTAAAGTTGTGGACTTGGCTGTAGTTTCTGAGGTTGTTGATTCAGCTGTAGATTCTATGGTTGTGGATTCCGCTGTAGTTTCTATGGTTGTGGTTTCAGCTGTTGTTTCTGAAGTTGTGGATTCAGCTGTAGTTTCTGTGGTTGTGGACTCGGTTGTAGTTTCTGAGGTTGTGGATACAGCTGTAGTTTCTGTGGTTGTGGACTCGGTTTTGGGTTCTAAGGTTGTGGATTCAGCTGTAGTTTCTAAAGTTGTGGACTTGGCTGTAGTTTCTGAGGTTGTGGATTCAGCTGTAGATTCTATGGTTGTGGATTCAGCTGTAGTTTCTATGGTTGTGGATTCATCTGTAGTTTCTGTGGTTGTGGACTCGGTTGTAGGTTCTAAGGTTGTGGATTCAGCTGTCGTTTCTAAAGTTGTGGACTTGGCTGTAGTTTCTGTGGTTGTGGATTCGGCTGTAGGTTCTGAGGTTGTGGATTCAGTAGTAGATTGAGTGGTTGTGATTTCAGCTGTACTTTCTATGGTTGTGGTTTCAGCTGTAGTTTCTGAAGTTGTGGACTTGGCTGTTGTTTCTGTGGTTGTGGACTTGGCTGTAGTTTCTGAGGTTCTGGACTTGGCTGTTGTTTCTGTGCTTGTCGATTCGGCTGTAGATTTAGAGGTTGTGTATTCAGCAGTAGATTGAGTGGTTGTGATTTCAGCTGTTGTTTCTGTGGTGGTAGATTCAGCTGTAGTTTCTGTGGTTGTGGACTCGGTTGTGGGTTCTAAGGTTGTGGATTCAGCTGTAGTTTCTAAAGTTGTGGACTTGGCTGTAGTTTCTGAGGTTGTGGATTCAGCTGTAGATTCTATGGTTGTGGATTCCGCTGTAGTTTCTATGGTTGTGGTTTCAGCTGTTGTTTCTGAAGTTGTGGATTCAGCTGTAGTTTCTGTGGTTGTGGACTCGGTTGTAGTTTCTGAGGTTGTGGATACAGCTGTAGTTTCTGTGGTTGTGGACTCGGTTTTGGGTTCTAAGGTTGTGGATTCAGCTGTAGTTTCTAAAGTTGTGGACTTGGCTGTAGTTTCTGAGGTTGTGGATTCAGCTGTAGATTCTATGGTTGTGGATTCAGCTGTAGTTTCTATTGTTGTGGATTCATCTGTAGTTTCTGTGGTTGTGGACTCGGTTGTAGGTTCTAAGGTTGTGGATTCAGCTGTAGTTTCTAAAGTTGTGGACTTGGCTGTAGTTTCTGAAGTTTTGGATTCAGCTGTAGTTTCTAAGGTTGTGGACTTGGCTGTTGTTTCTGAGGTTGTGGATTCAGCTGTAGTTTCTAAAGTTGTGGACTTGGCTGATGTTTCTGTGGTTGTGGATTCGGCTGTAGATTCAGAGGTTGTGGATTCCGCTGTAGTTTCTATGGTTGTTGTTTCAGCTGTTGTTTCTGAAGTTGTGGATTCAGCTGTAGTTTCTAAAGTTGTGGACCTGGCTGATGTTTCTGTGGTTGTGGATTCGGCTGTAGATTCAGAGGTTGTGTATTCAGCAGTAGATTGAGTGGTTGTGATTTCAGCTGTTGTTTCAGTGGATGTAGATTCAGCTGTAGTTTCTGTGGTTGTGGACTCCGTTGTGGGTTCTAAGGTTGTGGATTCAGCTGTAGTTTCTAAAGTTGTGGACTTTTCTGTAGTTTCTGAGGTTGTGGATTCAGCTGTAGATTCTATGGTTGTGGATTCAGCTGTAGTTTCTATGGTTGTGGATTCAGCTGTAGTTTCTGTGGTTGTGGACTCGGCTGTAGGTTGTAAGGTTGTGGATTCAGCTGTTGTTTCTAAAGTTGTGGACTTGGCTGTAGTTTCTGTGGTTGTGGATTCGGCTGTAGGTTCTGAGGTTGTGGATTCAGTAGTAGATTGAGTGGTTGTGATTTCAGCTGTACTTTCTATGGTTGTGGTTTCAGCTGTAGTTTCTAAAGTTGTGGACATGGCTGTAGTTTCTGAGGTTGTGGATTCAGCTGTAGATTCTATGGTTGTGGATTCAGCTGTAGTTTCTATGGTTGTGGATTCATCTGTAGTTTCTGTGGTTGTGGACTCGGTTGTAGGTTCTAAGGTTGTGGATTCAGCTGTAGTTTCTAAAGTTGTGGACTTGGCTGTAGTTTCTGAAGTTTTGGATTCAGCTGTAGTTTCTAAGGTTGTGGACTTGGCTGTTGTTTCTGAGGTTGTGGATTCAGCTGTAGTTTCTAAAGTTGTGGACTTGGCTGATGTTTCTGTGGTTGTGGATTCGGCTGTAGATTCAGAGGTTGTGTATTCAGCAGTAGATTGAGTGGTTGTGATTTCAGCTGTTGTTTCAGTGGATGTAGATTCAGCTGTAGTTTCTGTGGTTGTGGACTCGGTTGTGGGTTCTAAGGTTGTGGATTCAGCTGTAGTTTCTAAAGTTGTGGACTTGGCTGTAGTTTCTGAGGTTGTGGATTCAGCTGTAGATTCTATGGTTGTGGATTCCGCTGTAGTTTCTATGGTTGTGGTTTCAGCTGTTGTTTCTGAAGTTGTGGATTCAGCTGTAGTTTCTGTGGTTGTGGACTCGGTTGTAGTTTCTGAGGTTGTGGATACAGCTGTAGTTTCTGTGGTTGTGGACTCGGTTGTGGGTTCTAAGGTTGTGGATTCAGCTGTAGTTTCTAAAGTTGTGGACTTGGCTGTAGTTTCTGAGGTTGTGGATTCAGCTGTAGATTCTATGGTTGTGGATTCAGCTGTAGTTTCTATGGTTGTGGATTCAGCTGTAGTTTCTGTGGTTGTGGACTCGGTTCTAGGTTCTAATGTTGTGGTTTCTAAAGTTGTGGACTTGGCTGTAGTTTCTGAGGTTGTGGATTCAGCTGTAGATTCTGTGGTTGTGGATTCCGCTGTAGTTTCTATGGTTGTTGTTTCAGCTGTTGTTTCTGAAGTTGTGGATTCAGCTGTAGTTTCTAAAGTTGTGGACTTGGCTGATGTTTCTGTGGTTGTGGATTCGGCTGTAGATTCAGAGGTTGTGTATTCAGCAGTAGATTGAGTGGTTGTGATTTCAGCTGTTGTTTCAGTGGATGTAGATTCAGCTGTAGTTTCTGTGGTTGTGGACTCCGTTGTGGGTTCTAAGGTTGTGGATTCAGCTGTAGTTTCTAAAGTTGTGGACTTTTCTGTAGTTTCTGAGGTTGTGGATTCAGCTGTAGATTCTATGGTTGTGGATTCAGCTGTAGTTTCTATGGTTGTGGATTCAGCTGTAGTTTCTGTGGTTGTGGACTCGGCTGTAGGTTGTAAGGTTGTGGATTCAGCTGTTGTTTCTAAAGTTGTGGACTTGGCTGTAGTTTCTGTGGTTGTGGATTCGGCTGTAGGTTCTGAGGTTGTGGATTCAGTAGTAGATTGAGTGGTTGTGATTTCAGCTGTACTTTCTATGGTTGTGGTTTCAGCTGTAGTTTCTAAAGTTGTGGACTTGGCTGTTGTTTCTGTGGTTGTGGACTTGGCTGTAGTTTCTGAGGTTCTGGACTTGGCTCTTGTTTCTGTGCTTGTCGATTCGGCTGTAGATTCAGAGGTTGTGTATTCAGCAGTAGATTGAGTGGTTGTGGTTTCAGCTGTTGTTTCTGAAGTTGTGGATTCAGCTGTAGTTTCTGTGGTTGTGGACTCGGTTGTAGTTTCTGAGGTTGTGGATACAGCTGTAGTTTCTGTGGTTGTGGACTCGGTTGTGGGTTCTAAGGTTGTGGATTCAGCTGTAGTTTCTAAAGTTGTGGACTTGGCTGTAGTTTCTGAGGTTGTGGATTCAGCTGTAGATTCTATGGTTGTGGATTCAGCTGTAGTTTCTATGGTTGTGGATTCAGCTGTAGTTTCTGTGGTTGTGGACTCGGTTCTAGGTTCTAATGTTGTGGTTTCTAAAGTTGTGGACTTGGCTGTAGTTTCTGAGGTTGTGGATTCAGCTGTAGATTCTGTGGTTGTGGATTCCGCTGTAGTTTCTATGGTTGTTGTTTCAGCTGTTGTTTCTGAAGTTGTGGATTCAGCTGTAGTTTCTAAAGTTGTGGACTTGGCTGATGTTTCTGTGGTTGTGGATTCGGCTGTAGATTCAGAGGTTGTGTATTCAGCAGTAGATTGAGTGGTTGTGATTTCAGCTGTTGTTTCAGTGGATGTAGATTCAGCTGTAGTTTCTGTGGTTGTGGACTCCGTTGTGGGTTCTAAGGTTGTGGATTCAGCTGTAGTTTCTAAAGTTGTGGACTTTTCTGTAGTTTCTGAGGTTGTGGATTCAGCTGTAGATTCTATGGTTGTGGATTCAGCTGTAGTTTCTATGGTTGTGGATTCAGCTGTAGTTTCTGTGGTTGTGGACTCGGCTGTAGGTTGTAAGGTTGTGGATTCAGCTGTTGTTTCTAAAGTTGTGGACTTGGCTGTAGTTTCTGTGGTTGTGGATTCGGCTGTAGGTTCTGAGGTTGTGGATTCAGTAGTAGATTGAGTGGTTGTGATTTCAGCTGTACTTTCTATGGTTGTGGTTTCAGCTGTAGTTTCTAAAGTTGTGGACTTGGCTGTTGTTTCTGTGGTTGTGGACTTGGCTGTTGTTTCTGTGCTTGTCGATTCGGCTGTAGATTTAGAGGTTGTGTATTCAGCAGTAGATTGAGTGGTTTTGATTTCAGCTGTTGTTTCTGTGGTTGTGGATTCAGCTGTAGATTCTATGGTTGTGGATTCAGCTGTAGTTTCTATGGTTGTGGATTCATCTGTAGTTTCTGTGGTTGTGGACTCGGTTGTAGGTTCTAAGGTTGTGGATTCAGCTGTAGTTTCTAAAGTTGTGGACTTGGCTGTAGTTTCTGAAGTTTTGGATTCAGCTGTAGTTTCTAAGGTTGTGGACTTGGCTGTTGTTTCTGAGGTTGTGGATTCAGCTGTAGATTCTAAAGTTGTGGACTTGGCTGATGTTTCTGTGGTTGTGGATTCGGCTGTAGATTCAGAGGTTGTGTATTCAGCAGTAGATTGAGTGGTTGTGATTTCAGCTGTTGTTTCAGTGGATGTAGATTCAGCTGTAGTTTCTGTGGTTGTGGACTCGGTTGTGGGTTCTAAGGTTGTGGATTCAGCTGTAGTTTCTAAAGTTGTGGACTTGGCTGTAGTTTCTGAGGTTGTGGATTCAGCTGTAGATTCTATGGTTGTGGATTCCGCTGTAGTTTCTATGGTTGTGGTTTCAGCTGTTGTTTCTGAAGTTGTGGATTCAGCTGTAGTTTCTGTGGTTGTGGACTCGGTTGTAGTTTCTGAGGTTGTGGATACAGCTGTAGTTTCTGTGGTTGTGGACTCGGTTGTGGGTTCTAAGGTTGTGGATTCAGCTGTAGTTTCTAAAGTTGTGGACTTGGCTGTAGTTTCTGAGGTTGTGGATTCAGCTGTAGATTCTATGGTTGTGGATTCAGCTGTAGTTTCTATGGTTGTGGATTCAGCTGTAGTTTCTGTGGTTGTGGACTCGGTTCTAGGTTCTAATGTTGTGGTTTCTAAAGTTGTGGACTTGGCTGTAGTTTCTGAGGTTGTGGATTCAGCTGTAGATTCTGTGGTTGTGGATTCCGCTGTAGTTTCTATGGTTGTTGTTTCAGCTGTAGTTTCTGAAGTTGTGGATTCAGCTGTAGTTTCTAAAGTTGTGGACTTGGCTGATGTTTCTGTGGTTGTGGATTCGGCTGTAGATTCAGAGGTTGTGTATTCAGCAGTAGATTGAGTGGTTGTGATTTCAGCTGTTGTTTCAGTGGATGTAGATTCAGCTGTAGTTTCTGTGGTTGTGGACTCCGTTGTGGGTTCTAAGGTTGTGGATTCAGCTGTAGTTTCTAAAGTTGTGGACTTTTCTGTAGTTTCTGAGGTTGTGGATTCAGCTGTAGATTCTATGGTTGTGGATTCAGCTGTAGTTTCTATGGTTGTGGATTCAGCTGTAGTTTCTGTGGTTGTGGACTCGGCTGTAGGTTGTAAGGTTGTGGATTCAGCTGTTGTTTCTAAAGTTGTGGACTTGGCTGTAGTTTCTGTGGTTGTGGATTCGGCTGTAGGTTCTGAGGTTGTGGATTCAGTAGTAGATTGAGTGGTTGTGATTTCAGCTGTACTTTCTATGGTTGTGGTTTCAGCTGTAGTTTCTAAAGTTGTGGACTTGGCTGTTGTTTCTGTGGTTGTGGACTTGGCTGTAGTTTCTGAGGTTCTGGACTTGGCTGTTGTTTCTGTGCTTGTCGATTTGGCTGTAGATTCAGAGGTTGTGTATTCAGCAGTAGATTGAGTGGTTGTGGTTTCAGCTGTTGTTTCTGAAGTTGTGGATTCAGCTGTAGTTTCTGTGGTTGTGGACTCGGTTGTAGTTTCTGAGGTTGTGGATACAGCTGTAGTTTCTGTGGTTGTGGACTCGGTTGTGGGTTCTAAGGTTGTGGATTCAGCTGTAGTTTCTAAAGTTGTGGACTTGGCTGTAGTTTCTGAGGTTGTGGATTCAGCTGTAGATTCTATGGTTGTGGATTCAGCTGTAGTTTCTATGGTTGTGGATTCAGCTGTAGTTTTTGTGGTTGTGGACTCGGTTCTAGGTTCTAATGTTGTGGTTTCTAAAGTTGTGGACTTGGCTGTAGTTTCTGAGGTTGTGGATTCAGCTGTAGATTCTGTGGTTGTGGATTCCGCTGTAGTTTCTATGGTTGTTGCTTCAGCTGTTGTTTCTGAAGTTGTGGATTCAGCTGTAGTTTCTAAAGTTGTGGACTTGGCTGATGTTTCTGTGGTTGTGGATTCGGCTGTAGATTCAGAGGTTGTGTATTCAGCAGTAGATTGAGTGGTTGTGATTTCAGCTGTTGTTTCAGTGGATGTAGATTCAGCTGTAGTTTCTGTGGTTGTGGACTCCGTTGTGGGTTCTAAGGTTGTGGATTCAGCTGTAGTTTCTAAAGTTGTGGACTTTTCTGTAGTTTCTGAGGTTGTGGATTCAGCTGTAGATTGTATGGTTGTGGATTCAGCTGTAGTTTCTATGGTTGTGGATTCAGCTGTAGTTTCTGTGGTTGTGGACTCAGCTGTAGGTTGTAAGGTTGTGGATTCAGCTGTTGTTTCTAAAGTTGTGGACTTGGCTGTAGTTTCTGTGGTTGTGGATTCGGCTGTAGGTTCTGAGGTTGTGGATTCAGTAGTAGATTGAGTGGTTGTGATTTCAGCTGTACTTTCTATGGTTGTGGTTTCAGCTGTAGTTTCTAAAGTTGTGGACTTGGCTGTTGTTTCTGTGGTTGTGGACTTGGCTGTAGTTTCTGAGGTTCTGGACTTGGCTGTTGTTTCTGTGCTTGTCGATTCGGCTGTAGATTCAGAGGTTGTGTATTCAGCAGTAGATTGAGTGGTTGTGATTTCAGCTGTTGTTTCTGTGGTTGTAGATTCAGCTGTAGTTTCTGTGGTTGTGGACTCGGTTGTGGGTTCTAAGGTTGTGGATTCAGCTGTAGTTTCTAAAGTTGTGGACTTGGCTGTAGTTTCTGAGGTTGTTGATTCAGCTGTAGATTCTATGGTTGTGGATTCCGCTGTAGTTTCTATGGTTGTGGTTTCAGCTGTTGTTTCTGAAGTTGTGGATTCAGCTGTAGTTTCTGTGGTTGTGGACTCGGTTGTAGTTTCTGAGGTTGTGGATACAGCTGTAGTTTCTGTGGTTGTGGACTCGGTTTTGGGTTCTAAGGTTGTGGATTCAGCTGTAGTTTCTAAAGTTGTGGACTTGGCTGTAGTTTCTGAGGTTGTGGATTCAGCTGTAGATTCTATGGTTGTGGATTCAGCTGTAGTTTCTATGGTTGTGGATTCATCTGTAGTTTCTGTGGTTGTGGACTCGGTTGTAGGTTCTAAGGTTGTGGATTCAGCTGTCGTTTCTAAAGTTGTGGACTTGGCTGTAGTTTCTGTGGTTGTGGATTCGGCTGTAGGTTCTGAGGTTGTGGATTCAGTAGTAGATTGAGTGGTTGTGATTTCAGCTGTACTTTCTATGGTTGTGGTTTCAGCTGTAGTTTCTGAAGTTGTGGACTTGGCTGTTGTTTCTGTGGTTGTGGACTTGGCTGTAGTTTCTGAGGTTCTGGATTCAGCTGTAGATTCTATGGTTGTGGATTCAGCTGTAGTTTCTATTGTTGTGGATTCATCTGTAGTTTCTGTGGTTGTGGACTCGGTTGTAGGTTCTAAGGTTGTGGATTCAGCTGTAGTTTCTAAAGTTGTGGACTTGGCTGTAGTTTCTGAAGTTTTGGATTCAGCTGTAGTTTCTAAGGTTGTGGACTTGGCTGTTGTTTCTGAGGTTGTGGATTCAGCTGTAGTTTCTAAAGTTGTGGACTTGGCTGATGTTTCTGTGGTTGTGGATTCGGCTGTAGATTCAGAGGTTGTGGATTCCGCTGTAGTTTCTATGGTTGTTGTTTCAGCTGTTGTTTCTGAAGTTGTGGATTCAGCTGTAGTTTCTAAAGTTGTGGACCTGGCTGATGTTTCTGTGGTTGTGGATTCGGCTGTAGATTCAGAGGTTGTGTATTCAGCAGTAGATTGAGTGGTTGTGATTTCAGCTGTTGTTTCAGTGGATGTAGATTCAGCTGTAGTTTCTGTGGTTGTGGACTCCGTTGTGGGTTCTAAGGTTGTGGATTCAGCTGTAGTTTCTAAAGTTGTGGACTTTTCTGTAGTTTCTGAGGTTGTGGATTCAGCTGTAGATTCTATGGTTGTGGATTCAGCTGTAGTTTCTATGGTTGTGGATTCAGCTGTAGTTTCTGTGGTTGTGGACTCGGCTGTAGGTTGTAAGGTTGTGGATTCAGCTGTTGTTTCTAAAGTTGTGGACTTGGCTGTAGTTTCTGTGGTTGTGGATTCGGCTGTAGGTTCTGAGGTTGTGGATTCAGTAGTAGATTGAGTGGTTGTGATTTCAGCTGTACTTTCTATGGTTGTGGTTTCAGCTGTAGTTTCTAAAGTTGTGGACATGGCTGTAGTTTCTGAGGTTGTGGATTCAGCTGTAGATTCTATGGTTGTGGATTCAGCTGTAGTTTCTATGGTTGTGGATTCATCTGTAGTTTCTGTGGTTGTGGACTCGGTTGTAGGTTCTAAGGTTGTGGATTCAGCTGTAGTTTCTAAAGTTGTGGACTTGGCTGTAGTTTCTGAAGTTTTGGATTCAGCTGTAGTTTCTAAGGTTGTGGACTTGGCTGTTGTTTCTGAGGTTGTGGATTCAGCTGTAGTTTCTAAAGTTGTGGACTTGGCTGATGTTTCTGTGGTTGTGGATTCGGCTGTAGATTCAGAGGTTGTGTATTCAGCAGTAGATTGAGTGGTTGTGATTTCAGCTGTTGTTTCAGTGGATGTAGATTCAGCTGTAGTTTCTGTGGTTGTGGACTCGGTTGTGGGTTCTAAGGTTGTGGATTCAGCTGTAGTTTCTAAAGTTGTGGACTTGGCTGTAGTTTCTGAGGTTGTGGATTCAGCTGTAGATTCTATGGTTGTGGATTCCGCTGTAGTTTCTATGGTTGTGGTTTCAGCTGTTGTTTCTGAAGTTGTGGATTCAGCTGTAGTTTCTGTGGTTGTGGACTCGGTTGTAGTTTCTGAGGTTGTGGATACAGCTGTAGTTTCTGTGGTTGTGGACTCGGTTGTGGGTTCTAAGGTTGTGGATTCAGCTGTAGTTTCTAAAGTTGTGGACTTGGCTGTAGTTTCTGAGGTTGTGGATTCAGCTGTAGATTCTATGGTTGTGGATTCAGCTGTAGTTTCTATGGTTGTGGATTCAGCTGTAGTTTCTGTGGTTGTGGACTCGGTTCTAGGTTCTAATGTTGTGGTTTCTAAAGTTGTGGACTTGGCTGTAGTTTCTGAGGTTGTGGATTCAGCTGTAGATTCTGTGGTTGTGGATTCCGCTGTAGTTTCTATGGTTGTTGTTTCAGCTGTTGTTTCTGAAGTTGTGGATTCAGCTGTAGATTCAGAGGTTGTGTATTCAGCAGTAGATTGAGTGGTTGTGATTTCAGCTGTTGTTTCAGTGGATGTAGATTCAGCTGTAGTTTCTGTGGTTGTGGACTCCGTTGTGGGTTCTAAGGTTGTGGATTCAGCTGTAGTTTCTAAAGTTGTGGACTTTTCTGTAGTTTCTGAGGTTGTGGATTCAGCTGTAGTTTCTATGGTTGTGGATTCAGCTGTAGTTTCTGTGGTTGTGGACTCGGCTGTAGGTTGTAAGGTTGTGGATTCAGCTGTTGTTTCTAAAGTTGTGGACTTGGCTGTAGTTTCTGTGGTTGTGGATTCGGCTGTAGGTTCTGAGGTTGTGGATTCAGTAGTAGATTGAGTGGTTGTGATTTCAGCTGTACTTTCTATGGTTGTGGTTTCAGCTGTAGTTTCTAAAGTTGTGGACTTGGCTGTTGTTTCTGTGGTTGTGGACTTGGCTGTAGTTTCTGAGGTTCTGGACTTGGCTCTTGTTTCTGTGCTTGTCGATTCGGCTGTAGATTCAGAGGTTGTGTATTCAGCAGTAGATTGAGTGGTTGTGGTTTCAGCTGTTGTTTCTGAAGTTGTGGATTCAGCTGTAGTTTCTGTGGTTGTGGACTCGGTTGTAGTTTCTGAGGTTGTGGATACAGCTGTAGTTTCTGTGGTTGTCGACTCGGTTGTGGGTTCTAAGGTTGTGGATTCAGCTGTAGTTTCTAAAGTTGTGGACTTGGCTGTAGTTTCTGAGGTTGTGGATTCAGCTGTAGATTCTATGGTTGTGGATTCAGCTGTAGTTTCTATGGTTGTGGACTTTTCTGTAGTTTCTGAGGTTGTGGATTCAGCTGTAGATTCTATGGTTGTGGATTCAGCTGTAGTTTCTATGGTTGTGGATTCAGCTGTAGTTTCTGTGGTTGTGGACTCGGCTGTAGGTTGTAAGGTTGTGGATTCAGCTGTTGTTTCTAAAGTTGTGGACTTGGCTGTAGTTTCTGTGGTTGTGGATTCGGCTGTAGGTTCTGAGGTTGTGGATTCAGTAGTAGATTGAGTGGTTGTGATTTCAGCTGTACTTTCTATGGTTGTGGTTTCAGCTGTAGTTTCTAAAGTTGTGGACTTGGCTGTTGTTTCTGTGGTTGTGGACTTGGCTGTAGTTTCTGAGGTTCTGGACTTGGCTCTTGTTTCTGTGCTTGTCGATTCGGCTGTAGATTCAGAGGTTGTGTATTCAGCAGTAGATTGAGTGGTTGTGGTTTCAGCTGTTGTTTCTGAAGTTGTGGATTCAGCTGTAGTTTCTGTGGTTGTGGACTCGGTTGTAGTTTCTGAGGTTGTGGATACAGCTGTAGTTTCTGTGGTTGTGGACTCGGTTGTGGGTTCTAAGGTTGTGGATTCAGCTGTAGTTTCTAAAGTTGTGGACTTGGCTGTAGTTTCTGAGGTTGTGGATTCAGCTGTAGATTCTATGGTTGTGGATTCAGCTGTAGTTTCTATGGTTGTGGATTCAGCTGTAGTTTCTGTGGTTGTGGACTCGGTTCTAGGTTCTAATGTTGTGGTTTCTAAAGTTGTGGACTTGGCTGTAGTTTCTGAGGTTGTGGATTCAGCTGTAGATTCTGTGGTTGTGGATTCCGCTGTAGTTTCTATGGTTGTTGTTTCAGCTGTTGTTTCTGAAGTTGTGGATTCAGCTGTAGTTTCTAAAGTTGTGGACTTGGCTGATGTTTCTGTGGTTGTGGATTCGGCTGTAGATTCAGAGGTTGTGTATTCAGCAGTAGATTGAGTGGTTGTGATTTCAGCTGTTGTTTCAGTGGATGTAGATTCAGCTGTAGTTTCTGTGGTTGTGGACTCCGTTGTGGGTTCTAAGGTTGTGGATTCAGCTGTAGTTTCTAAAGTTGTGGACTTTTCTGTAGTTTCTGAGGTTGTGGATTCAGCTGTAGATTCTATGGTTGTGGATTCAGCTGTAGTTTCTATGGTTGTGGATTCAGCTGTAGTTTCTGTGGTTGTGGACTCGGCTGTAGGTTGTAAGGTTGTGGATTCAGCTGTTGTTTCTAAAGTTGTGGACTTGGCTGTAGTTTCTGTGGTTGTGGATTCGGCTGTAGGTTCTGAGGTTGTGGATTCAGTAGTAGATTGAGTGGTTGTGATTTCAGCTGTACTTTCTATGGTTGTGGTTTCAGCTGTAGTTTCTAAAGTTGTGGACTTGGCTGTTGTTTCTGTGGTTGTGGACTTGGCTGTTGTTTCTGTGCTTGTCGATTCGGCTGTAGATTTAGAGGTTGTGTATTCAGCAGTAGATTGAGTGGTTGTGATTTCAGCTGTTGTTTCTGTGGTTGTAGATTCAGCTGTAGTTTCTGTGGTTGTGGACTCGGTTGTGGGTTCTAAGGTTGTGGATTCAGCTGTAGTTTCTAAAGTTGTGGACTTGGCTGTAGTTTCTGAGGTTGTGGATTCAGCTGTAGATTCTATGGTTGTGGATTCCGCTGTAGTTTCTATGGTTGTGGTTTCAGCTGTTGTTTCTGAAGTTGTGGATTCAGCTGTAGTTTCTGTGGTTGTGGACTCGGTTGTAGTTTCTGAGGTTGTGGATTCAGCTGTAGTTTCTGTGGTTGTGGACTCCGTTGTGGGTTCTAAGGTTGTGGATTCAGCTGTTGTTTCTGTGGTTGTGGACTCGGCTGTAGGTTGTAAGGTTGTGGATTCAGCTGTAGTTTCTAAAGTTGTGGACTTGGCTGATGTTTCTGTGGTTGTGGATTCATCTGTAGATTCAGAGGTTGTGTATTCAGCAGTAGATTGAGTGGTTGTAATTTCAGCTGTTGTTTCAGTGGATGTAGATTCAGCTGTAGTTTCTGTGGTTGTGGACTCCGTTGTGGGTTCTAAGGTTGTGGATTCAGCTGTAGTTTCTAAAGTTGTGGACTTTTCTGTAGTTTCTGAGGTTGTGGATTCAGCTGTAGATTCTATGGTTGTGGATTCAGCTGTAGTTTCTATGGTTGTGGATTCAGCTGTAGTTTCTGTGGTTGTGGACTCGGCTGTAGGTTGTAAGGTTGTGGATTCAGCTGTTGTTTCTAAAGTTGTGGACTTGGCTGTAGTTTCTGTGGTTGTGGATTCAGCTGTAGATTCTATGGTTGTGGATTCAGCTGTAGTTTCTATGGTTGTGGATTCAGCTGTAGTTTCTGTGGTTATGGACTCGGCTGTAGGTTGTAAGGTTGTGGATTCAGCTGTTGTTTCTAAAGTTGTGGACTTGGCTGTAGTTTCTGTGGTTGTGGATTCGGCTGTAGGTTCTGAGGTTGTGGATTCAGTAGTAGATTGAGTGGTTGTGATTTCAGCTGTACTTTCTATGGTTGTGGTTTCAGCTGTAGTTTCTAAAGTTGTGGACTTGGCTGTAGTTTCTGAGGTTCTGGACTTGGCTGTTGTTTCTGTGCTTGTCGATTCGGCTGTAGATTCAGAGGTTGTGTATTCAGCAGTAGATTGAGTGGTTGTGGTTTCAGCTGTTGTTTCTGAAGTTGTGGATTCAGCTGTAGTTTCTGTGGTTGTGGACTCGGTTGTAGTTTCTGAGGTTGTGGATACAGCTGTAGTTTCTGTGGTTGTGGACTCGGTTGTGGGTTCTAAGGTTGTGGATTCAGCTGTAGTTTCTAAAGTTGTGGACTTGGCTGTAGTTTCTGAGGTTGTGGATTCAGCTGTAGATTCTGTGGTTGTGGATTCCGCTGTAGTTTCTATGGTTGTTGTTTCAGCTGTTGTTTCTGAAGTTGTGGATTCAGCTGTAGTTTCTAAAGTTGTGGACTTGGCTGATGTTTCTGTGGTTGTGGATTCGGCTGTAGATTCAGAGGTTGTGTATTCAGCAGTAGATTGAGTGGTTGTAATTTCAGCTGTTGTTTCAGTGGATGTAGATTCAGCTGTAGTTTCTGTGGTTGTGGACTCCGTTGTGGGTTCTAAGGTTGTGGATTCAGCTGTAGTTTCTAAAGTTGTGGACTTTTCTGTAGTTTCTGAGGTTGTGGATTCAGCTGTAGATTCTATGGTTGTGGATTCAGCTGTAGTTTCTATGGTTGTGGATTCAGCTGTAGTTTCTGTGGTTGTGGACTCGGCTGTAGGTTGTAAGGTTGTGGATTCAGCTGTTGTTTCTAAAGTTGTGGACTTGGCTGTAGTTTCTGTGGTTGTGGATTCGGCTGTAGGTTCTGAGGTTGTGGATTCAGTAGTAGATTGAGTTGTTGTGATTTCAGCTGTACTTTCTATGGTTGTGGTTTCAGCTGTAGTTTCTAAAGTTGTGGACTTGGCTGTTGTTTCTGTGGTTGTGGACTTGGCTGTTGTTTCTGTGCTTGTCGATTCGGCTGTAGATTTAGAGGTTGTGTATTCAGCAGTAGATTGAGTGGTTGTGATTTCAGCTGTTGTTTCTGTGGTTGTAGATTCAGCTGTAGTTTCTGTGGTTGTGGACTCGGTTGTGGGTTCTAAGGCTGTGGATTCAGCTGTAGTTTCTAAAGTTGTGGACTTGGCTGTAGTTTCTGAGGTTGTGGATTCAGCTGTAGATTCTATGGTTGTGGATTCAGCTGTAGTTTCTATGGTTGTGGATTCATCTGTAGTTTCTGTGGTTGTGGACTCGGTTGTAGGTTCTAAGGTTGTGGATTCAGCTGTAGTTTCTAAAGTTGTGGACTTGGCTGTAGTTTCTGAAGTTTTGGATTCAGCTGTAGTTTCTAAGGTTGTGGACTTGGCTGTTGTTTCTGAGGTTGTGGATTCAGCTGTAGTTTCTAAAGTTGTGGACTTGGCTGATGTTTCTGTGGTTGTGGATTCGGCTGTAGATTCAGAGGTTGTGTATTCAGCAGTAGATTGAGTGGTTGTGATTTCAGCTGTTGTTTCAGTGGATGTAGATTCAGCTGTAGTTTCTGTGGTTGTGGACTCGGTTGTGGGTTCTAAGGTTGTGGATTCAGCTGTAGTTTCTAAAGTTGTGGACTTGGCTGTAGTTTCTGAGGTTGTGGATTCAGCTGTAGATTCTATGGTTGTGGATTCCGCTGTAGTTTCTATGGTTGTGGTTTCAGCTGTTGTTTCTGAAGTTGTGGATTCAGCTGTAGTTTCTGTGGTTGTGGACTCGGTTGTAGTTTCTGAGGTTGTGGATACAGCTGTAGTTTCTGTGGTTGTGGACTCGGTTGTGGGTTCTAAGGTTGTGGATTCAGCTGTAGTTTCTAAAGTTGTGGACTTGGCTGTAGTTTCTGAGGTTGTGGATTCAGCTGTAGATTCTATGGTTGTGGATTCAGCTGTAGTTTCTATGGTTGTGGATTCAGCTGTAGTTTCTGTGGTTGTGGACTCGGCTGTAGGTTGTAAGGTTGTGGATTCAGCTGTTGTTTCTAAAGTTGTGGACTTGGCTGTAGTTTCTGTGGTTGTGGATTCGGCTGTAGGTTCTGAGGTTGTGGATTCAGTAGTAGATTGAGTTGTTGTGATTTCAGCTGTACTTTCTATGGTTGTGGTTTCAGCTGTAGCTTCTAAAGTTGTGGACTTGGCTGTTGTTTCTGTGGTTGTGGACTTGGCTGTTGTTTCTGTGCTTGTCGATTCGGCTGTAGATTTAGAGGTTGTGTATTCAGCAGTAGATTGAGTGGTTGTGATTTCAGCTGTTGTTTCTGTGGTTGTAGATTCAGCTGTAGTTTCTGTGGTTGTGGACTCGGTTGTGGGTTCTAAGGCTGTGGATTCAGCTGTAGTTTCTAAAGTTGTGGACTTGGCTGTAGTTTCTGAGGTTGTGGATTCAGCTGTAGATTCTATGGTTGTGGATTCAGCTGTAGTTTCTATGGTTGTGGATTCATCTGTAGTTTCTGTGGTTGTGGACTCGGTTGTAGGTTCTAAGGTTGTGGATTCAGCTGTAGTTTCTAAAGTTGTGGACTTGGCTGTAGTTTCTGAAGTTTTGGATTCAGCTGTAGTTTCTAAGGTTGTGGACTTGGCTGTTGTTTCTGAGGTTGTGGATTCAGCTGTAGTTTCTAAAGTTGTGGACTTGGCTGATGTTTCTGTGGTTGTGGATTCGGCTGTAGATTCAGAGGTTGTGTATTCAGCAGTAGATTGAGTGGTTGTGATTTCAGCTGTTGTTTCAGTGGATGTAGATTCAGCTGTAGTTTCTGTGGTTGTGGACTCGGTTGTGGGTTCTAAGGTTGTGGATTCAGCTGTAGTTTCTAAAGTTGTGGACTTGGCTGTAGTTTCTGAGGTTGTGGATTCAGCTGTAGATTCTATGGTTGTGGATTCCGCTGTAGTTTCTATGGTTGTGGTTTCAGCTGTTGTTTCTGAAGTTGTGGATTCAGCTGTAGTTTCTGTGGTTGTGGACTCGGTTGTAGTTTCTGAGGTTGTGGATACAGCTGTAGTTTCTGTGGTTGTGGACTCGGTTGTGGGTTCTAAGGTTGTGGATTCAGCTGTAGTTTCTAAAGTTGTGGACTTGGCTGTAGTTTCTGAGGTTGTGGATTCAGCTGTAGATTCTATGGTTGTGGATTCAGCTGTAGTTTCTATGGTTGTGGATTCAGCTGTAGTTTCTGTGGTTGTGGACTCGGTTCTAGGTTCTAATGTTGTGGTTTCTAAAGTTGTGGACTTGGCTGTAGTTTCTGAGGTTGTGGATTCAGCTGTAGATTCTGTGGTTGTGGATTCCGCTGTAGTTTCTATGGTTGTTGTTTCAGCTGTTGTTTCTGAAGTTGTGGATTCAGCTGTAGTTTCTAAAGTTGTGGACTTGGCTGATGTTTCTGTGGTTGTGGATTCGGCTGTAGATTCAGAGGTTGTGTATTCAGCAGTAGATTGAGTGGTTGTGATTTCAGCTGTTGTTTCAGTGGATGTAGATTCAGCTGTAGTTTCTGTGGTTGTGGACTCCGTTGTGGGTTCTAAGGTTGTGGATTCAGCTGTAGTTTCTAAAGTTGTGGACTTTTCTGTAGTTTCTGAGGTTGTGGATTCAGCTGTAGATTCTATGGTTGTGGATTCAGCTGTAGTTTCTATGGTTGTGGATTCAGCTGTAGTTTCTGTGGTTGTGGACTCGGCTGTAGGTTGTAAGGTTGTGGATTCAGCTGTTGTTTCTAAAGTTGTGGACTTGGCTGTAGTTTCTGTGGTTGTGGATTCGGCTGTAGGTTCTGAGGTTGTGGATTCAGTAGTAGATTGAGTGGTTGTGATTTCAGCTGTACTTTCTATGGTTGTGGTTTCAGCTGTAGTTTCTAAAGTTGTGGACTTGGCTGTTGTTTCTGTGGTTGTGGACTTGGCTGTAGTTTCTGAGGTTCTGGACTTGGCTCTTGTTTCTGTGCTTGTCGATTCGGCTGTAGATTCAGAGGTTGTGTATTCAGCAGTAGATTGAGTGGTTGTGGTTTCAGCTGTTGTTTCTGAAGTTGTGGATTCAGCTGTAGTTTCTGTGGTTGTGGACTCGGTTGTAGTTTCTGAGGTTGTGGATACAGCTGTAGTTTCTGTGGTTGTGGACTCGGTTGTGGGTTCTAAGGTTGTGGATTCAGCTGTAGTTTCTAAAGTTGTGGACTTGGCTGTAGTTTCTGAGGTTGTGGATTCAGCTGTAGATTCTATGGTTGTGGATTCAGCTGTAGTTTCTATGGTTGTGGATTCAGCTGTAGTTTCTGTGGTTGTGGACTCGGTTCTAGGTTCTAATGTTGTGGTTTCTAAAGTTGTGGACTTGGCTGTAGTTTCTGAGGTTGTGGATTCAGCTGTAGATTCTGTGGTTGTGGATTCCGCTGTAGTTTCTATGGTTGTTGTTTCAGCTGTTGTTTCTGAAGTTGTGGATTCAGCTGTAGTTTCTAAAGTTGTGGACTTGGCTGATGTTTCTGTGGTTGTGGATTCGGCTGTAGATTCAGAGGTTGTGTATTCAGCAGTAGATTGAGTGGTTGTGATTTCAGCTGTTGTTTCAGTGGATGTAGATTCAGCTGTAGTTTCTGTGGTTGTGGACTCCGTTGTGGGTTCTAAGGTTGTGGATTCAGCTGTAGTTTCTAAAGTTGTGGACTTTTCTGTAGTTTCTGAGGTTGTGGATTCAGCTGTAGATTGTATGGTTGTGGATTCAGCTGTAGTTTCTATGGTTGTGGATTCAGCTGTAGTTTCTGTGGTTGTGGACTCAGCTGTAGGTTGTAAGGTTGTGGATTCAGCTGTTGTTTCTAAAGTTGTGGACTTGGCTGTAGTTTCTGTGGTTGTGGATTCGGCTGTAGGTTCTGAGGTTGTGGATTCAGTAGTAGATTGAGTGGTTGTGATTTCAGCTGTACTTTCTATGGTTGTGGTTTCAGCTGTAGTTTCTAAAGTTGTGGACTTGGCTGTTGTTTCTGTGGTTGTGGACTTGGCTGTAGTTTCTGAGGTTCTGGACTTGGCTGTTGTTTCTGTGCTTGTCGATTCGGCTGTAGATTCAGAGGTTGTGTATTCAGCAGTAGATTGAGTGGTTGTGATTTCAGCTGTTGTTTCTGTGGTTGTAGATTCAGCTGTAGTTTCTGTGGTTGTGGACTCGGTTGTGGGTTCTAAGGTTGTGGATTCAGCTGTAGTTTCTAAAGTTGTGGACTTGGCTGTAGTTTCTGAGGTTGTTGATTCAGCTGTAGATTCTATGGTTGTGGATTCCGCTGTAGTTTCTATGGTTGTGGTTTCAGCTGTTGTTTCTGAAGTTGTGGATTCAGCTGTAGTTTCTGTGGTTGTGGACTCGGTTGTAGTTTCTGAGGTTGTGGATACAGCTGTAGTTTCTGTGGTTGTGGACTCGGTTTTGGGTTCTAAGGTTGTGGATTCAGCTGTAGTTTCTAAAGTTGTGGACTTGGCTGTAGTTTCTGAGGTTGTGGATTCAGCTGTAGATTCTATAGTTGTGGATTCAGCTGTAGTTTTTATGGTTGTGGATTCATCTGTAGTTTCTGTGGTTGTGGACTCGGTTGTAGGTTCTAAGGTTGTGGATTCAGCTGTCGTTTCTAAAGTTGTGGACTTGGCTGTAGTTTCTGTGGTTGTGGATTCGGCTGTAGGTTCTGAGGTTGTGGATTCAGTAGTAGATTGAGTGGTTGTGATTTCAGCTGTACTTTCTATGGTTGTGGTTTCAGCTGTAGTTTCTGAAGTTGTGGACTTGGCTGTTGTTTCTGTGGTTGTGGACTTGGCTGTAGTTTCTGAGGTTCTGGACTTGGCTGTTGTTTCTGTGCTTGTCGATTCGGCTGTAGATTTAGAGGTTGTGTATTCAGCAGTAGATTGAGTGGTTGTGATTTCAGCTGTTGTTTCTGTGGTGGTAGATTCAGCTGTAGTTTCTGTGGTTGTGGACTCGGTTGTGGGTTCTAAGGTTGTGGATTCAGCTGTAGTTTCTAAAGTTGTGGACTTGGCTGTAGTTTCTGAGGTTGTGGATTCAGCTGTAGATTCTATGGTTGTGGATTCCGCTGTAGTTTCTATGGTTGTGGTTTCAGCTGTTGTTTCTGAAGTTGTGGATTCAGCTGTAGTTTCTGTGGTTGTGGACTCGGTTGTAGTTTCTGAGGTTGTGGATACAGCTGTAGTTTCTGTGGTTGTGGACTCGGTTTTGGGTTCTAAGGTTGTGGATTCAGCTGTAGTTTCTAAAGTTGTGGACTTGGCTGTAGTTTCTGAGGTTGTGGATTCAGCTGTAGATTCTATGGTTGTGGATTCAGCTGTAGTTTCTATTGTTGTGGATTCATCTGTAGTTTCTGTGGTTGTGGACTCCGTTGTGGGTTCTAAGGTTGTGGATTCAGCTGTAGTTTCTAAAGTTGTGGACTTTTCTGTAGTTTCTGAGGTTGTGGATTCAGCTGTAGATTCTATGGTTGTGGATTCAGCTGTAGTTTCTATGGTTGTGGATTCAGCTGTAGTTTCTGTGGTTGTGGACTCGGCTGTAGGTTGTAAGGTTGTGGATTCAGCTGTTGTTTCTAAAGTTGTGGACTTGGCTGTAGTTTCTGTGGTTGTGGATTCAGCTGTAGATTCTATGGTTGTGGATTCAGCTGTAGTTTCTATGGTTGTGGATTCAGCTGTAGTTTCTGTGGTTGTGGACTCGGCTGTAGGTTGTAAGGTTGTGGATTCAGCTGTTGTTTCTAAAGTTGTGGACTTGGCTGTAGTTTCTGTGGTTGTGGATTCGGCTGTAGGTTCTGAGGTTGTGGATTCAGTAGTAGATTGAGTGGTTGTGATTTCAGCTGTACTTTCTATGGTTGTGGTTTCAGCTGTAGTTTCTAAAGTTGTGGACTTGGCTGTTGTTTCTGTGGTTGTGGACTTGGCTGTAGTTTCTGAGGTTCTGGACTTGGCTGTTGTTTCTGTGCTTGTCGATTCGGCTGTAGATTCAGAGGTTGTGTATTCAGCAGTAGATTGAGTGGTTGTGGTTTCAGCTGTTGTTTCTGAAGTTGTGGATTCAGCTGTAGTTTCTGTGGTTGTGGACTCGGTTGTAGTTTCTGAGGTTGTGGATACAGCTGTAGTTTCTGTGGTTGTGGACTCGGTTGTGGGTTCTAAGGTTGTGGATTCAGCTGTAGTTTCTAAAGTTGTGGACTTGGCTGTAGTTTCTGAGGTTGTGGATTCAGCTGTAGATTCTGTGGTTGTGGATTCCGCTGTAGTTTCTATGGTTGTTGTTTCAGCTGTTGTTTCTGAAGTTGTGGATTCAGCTGTAGTTTCTAAAGTTGTGGACTTGGCTGATGTTTCTGTGGTTGTGGATTCGGCTGTAGATTCAGAGGTTGTGTATTCAGCAGTAGATTGAGTGGTTGTGATTTCAGCTGTTGTTTCAGTGGATGTAGATTCAGCTGTAGTTTCTGTAGTTGTGGACTCCGTTGTGGGTTCTAAGGTTGTGGATTCAGCTGTAGTTTCTAAAGTTGTGGACTTTTCTGTAGTTTCTGAGGTTGTGGATTCAGCTGTAGATTCTATGGTTGTGGATTCAGCTGTAGTTTCTATGGTTGTGGATTCAGCTGTAGTTTCTGTGGTTGTGGACTCGGCTGTAGGTTGTAAGGTTGTGGATTCAGCTGTTGTTTCTAAAGTTGTGGACTTGGCTGTAGTTTCTGTGGTTGTGGATTCGGCTGTAGGTTCTGAGGTTGTGGATTCAGTAGTAGATTGAGTTGTTGTGATTTCAGCTGTACTTTCTATGGTTGTGGTTTCAGCTGTAGTTTCTAAAGTTGTGGACTTGGCTGTTGTTTCTGTGGTTGTGGACTTGGCTGTTGTTTCTGTGCTTGTCGATTCGGCTGTAGATTTAGAGGTTGTGTATTCAGCAGTAGATTGAGTGGTTGTGATTTCAGCTGTTGTTTCTGTGGTTGTAGATTCAGCTGTAGTTTCTGTGGTTGTGGACTCGGTTGTGGGTTCTAAGGCTGTGGATTCAGCTGTAGTTTCTAAAGTTGTGGACTTGGCTGTAGTTTCTGAGGTTGTGGATTCAGCTGTAGATTCTATGGTTGTGGATTCAGCTGTAGTTTCTATGGTTGTGGATTCATCTGTAGTTTCTGTGGTTGTGGACTCGGTTGTAGGTTCTAAGGTTGTGGATTCAGCTGTAGTTTCTAAAGTTGTGGACTTGGCTGTAGTTTCTGAAGTTTTGGATTCAGCTGTAGTTTCTAAGGTTGTGGACTTGGCTGTTGTTTCTGAGGTTGTGGATTCAGCTGTAGTTTCTAAAGTTGTGGACTTGGCTGATGTTTCTGTGGTTGTGGATTCGGCTGTAGATTCAGAGGTTGTGTATTCAGCAGTAGATTGAGTGGTTGTGATTTCAGCTGTTGTTTCAGTGGATGTAGATTCAGCTGTAGTTTCTGTGGTTGTGGACTCGGTTGTGGGTTCTAAGGTTGTGGATTCAGCTGTAGTTTCTAAAGTTGTGGACTTGGCTGTAGTTTCTGAGGTTGTGGATTCAGCTGTAGATTCTATGGTTGTGGATTCCGCTGTAGTTTCTATGGTTGTGGTTTCAGCTGTTGTTTCTGAAGTTGTGGATTCAGCTGTAGTTTCTGTGGTTGTGGACTCGGTTGTAGTTTCTGAGGTTGTGGATACAGCTGTAGTTTCTGTGGTTGTGGACTCGGTTGTGGGTTCTAAGGTTGTGGATTCAGCTGTAGTTTCTAAAGTTGTGGACTTGGCTGTAGTTTCTGAGGTTGTGGATTCAGCTGTAGATTCTATGGTTGTGGATTCAGCTGTAGTTTCTATGGTTGTGGATTCAGCTGTAGTTTCTGTGGTTGTGGACTCGGCTGTAGGTTGTAAGGTTGTGGATTCAGCTGTTGTTTCTAAAGTTGTGGACTTGGCTGTAGTTTCTGTGGTTGTGGATTCGGCTGTAGGTTCTGAGGTTGTGGATTCAGTAGTAGATTGAGTTGTTGTGATTTCAGCTGTACTTTCTATGGTTGTGGTTTCAGCTGTAGTTTCTAAAGTTGTGGACTTGGCTGTAGTTTCTGAGGTTGTGGATTCAGCTGTAGATTCTATGGTTGTGGATTCAGCTGTAGTTTCTATGGTTGTGGATTCAGCTGTAGTTTCTGTGGTTGTGGACTCGGCTGTAGGTTGTAAGGTTGTGGATTCAGCTGTTGTTTCTAAAGTTGTGGACTTGGCTGTAGTTTCTGTGGTTGTGGATTCGGCTGTAGGTTCTGAGGTTGTGGATTCAGTAGTAGATTGAGTTGTTGTGATTTCAGCTGTACTTTCTATGGTTGTGGTTTCAGCTGTAGCTTCTAAAGTTGTGGACTTGGCTGTTGTTTCTGTGGTTGTGGACTTGGCTGTTGTTTCTGTGCTTGTCGATTCGGCTGTAGATTTAGAGGTTGTGTATTCAGCAGTAGATTGAGTGGTTGTGATTTCAGCTGTTGTTTCTGTGGTTGTAGATTCAGCTGTAGTTTCTGTGGTTGTGGACTCGGTTGTGGGTTCTAAGGCTGTGGATTCAGCTGTAGTTTCTAAAGTTGTGGACTTGGCTGTAGTTTCTGAGGTTGTGGATTCAGCTGTAGATTCTATGGTTGTGGATTCAGCTGTAGTTTCTATGGTTGTGGATTCATCTGTAGTTTCTGTGGTTGTGGACTCGGTTGTAGGTTCTAAGGTTGTGGATTCAGCTGTAGTTTCTAAAGTTGTGGACTTGGCTGTAGTTTCTGAAGTTTTGGATTCAGCTGTAGTTTCTAAGGTTGTGGACTTGGCTGTTGTTTCTGAGGTTGTGGATTCAGCTGTAGTTTCTAAAGTTGTGGACTTGGCTGATGTTTCTGTGGTTGTGGATTCGGCTGTAGATTCAGAGGTTGTGTATTCAGCAGTAGATTGAGTGGTTGTGATTTCAGCTGTTGTTTCAGTGGATGTAGATTCAGCTGTAGTTTCTGTGGTTGTGGACTCGGTTGTGGGTTCTAAGGTTGTGGATTCAGCTGTAGTTTCTAAAGTTGTGGACTTGGCTGTAGTTTCTGAGGTTGTGGATTCAGCTGTAGATTCTATGGTTGTGGATTCCGCTGTAGTTTCTATGGTTGTGGTTTCAGCTGTTGTTTCTGAAGTTGTGGATTCAGCTGTAGTTTCTGTGGTTGTGGACTCGGTTGTAGTTTCTGAGGTTGTGGATACAGCTGTAGTTTCTGTGGTTGTGGACTCGGTTGTGGGTTCTAAGGTTGTGGATTCAGCTGTAGTTTCTAAAGTTGTGGACTTGGCTGTAGTTTCTGAGGTTGTGGATTCAGCTGTAGATTCTATGGTTGTGGATTCAGCTGTAGTTTCTATGGTTGTGGATTCAGCTGTAGTTTCTGTGGTTGTGGACTCGGTTCTAGGTTCTAATGTTGTGGTTTCTAAAGTTGTGGACTTGGCTGTAGTTTCTGAGGTTGTGGATTCAGCTGTAGATTCTGTGGTTGTGGATTCCGCTGTAGTTTCTATGGTTGTTGTTTCAGCTGTTGTTTCTGAAGTTGTGGATTCAGCTGTAGTTTCTAAAGTTGTGGACTTGGCTGATGTTTCTGTGGTTGTGGATTCGGCTGTAGATTCAGAGGTTGTGTATTCAGCAGTAGATTGAGTGGTTGTGATTTCAGCTGTTGTTTCAGTGGATGTAGATTCAGCTGTAGTTTCTGTGGTTGTGGACTCCGTTGTGGGTTCTAAGGTTGTGGATTCAGCTGTAGTTTCTAAAGTTGTGGACTTTTCTGTAGTTTCTGAGGTTGTGGATTCAGCTGTAGATTCTATGGTTGTGGATTCAGCTGTAGTTTCTATGGTTGTGGATTCAGCTGTAGTTTCTGTGGTTGTGGACTCGGCTGTAGGTTGTAAGGTTGTGGATTCAGCTGTTGTTTCTAAAGTTGTGGACTTGGCTGTAGTTTCTGTGGTTGTGGATTCGGCTGTAGGTTCTGAGGTTGTGGATTCAGTAGTAGATTGAGTGGTTGTGATTTCAGCTGTACTTTCTATGGTTGTGGTTTCAGCTGTAGTTTCTAAAGTTGTGGACTTGGCTGTTGTTTCTGTGGTTGTGGACTTGGCTGTAGTTTCTGAGGTTCTGGACTTGGCTCTTGTTTCTGTGCTTGTCGATTCGGCTGTAGATTCAGAGGTTGTGTATTCAGCAGTAGATTGAGTGGTTGTGGTTTCAGCTGTTGTTTCTGAAGTTGTGGATTCAGCTGTAGTTTCTGTGGTTGTGGACTCGGTTGTAGTTTCTGAGGTTGTGGATACAGCTGTAGTTTCTGTGGTTGTGGACTCGGTTGTGGGTTCTAAGGTTGTGGATTCAGCTGTAGTTTCTAAAGTTGTGGACTTGGCTGTAGTTTCTGAGGTTGTGGATTCAGCTGTAGATTCTATGGTTGTGGATTCAGCTGTAGTTTCTATGGTTGTGGATTCAGCTGTAGTTTCTGTGGTTGTGGACTCGGTTCTAGGTTCTAATGTTGTGGTTTCTAAAGTTGTGGACTTGGCTGTAGTTTCTGAGGTTGTGGATTCAGCTGTAGATTCTGTGGTTGTGGATTCCGCTGTAGTTTCTATGGTTGTTGTTTCAGCTGTTGTTTCTGAAGTTGTGGATTCAGCTGTAGTTTCTAAAGTTGTGGACTTGGCTGATGTTTCTGTGGTTGTGGATTCGGCTGTAGATTCAGAGGTTGTGTATTCAGCAGTAGATTGAGTGGTTGTGATTTCAGCTGTTGTTTCAGTGGATGTAGATTCAGCTGTAGTTTCTGTGGTTGTGGACTCCGTTGTGGGTTCTAAGGTTGTGGATTCAGCTGTAGTTTCTAAAGTTGTGGACTTTTCTGTAGTTTCTGAGGTTGTGGATTCAGCTGTAGATTCTATGGTTGTGGATTCAGCTGTAGTTTCTATGGTTGTGGATTCAGCTGTAGTTTCTGTGGTTGTGGACTCAGCTGTAGGTTGTAAGGTTGTGGATTCAGCTGTTGTTTCTAAAGTTGTGGACTTGGCTGTAGTTTCTGTGGTTGTGGATTCGGCTGTAGGTTCTGAGGTTGTGGATTCAGTAGTAGATTGAGTGGTTGTGATTTCAGCTGTACTTTCTATGGTTGTGGTTTCAGCTGTAGTTTCTAAAGTTGTGGACTTGGCTGTTGTTTCTGTGGTTGTGGACTTGGCTGTAGTTTCTGAGGTTCTGGACTTGGCTGTTGTTTCTGTGCTTGTCGATTCGGCTGTAGATTCAGAGGTTGTGTATTCAGCAGTAGATTGAGTGGTTGTGATTTCAGCTGTTGTTTCTGTGGTTGTAGATTCAGCTGTAGTTTCTGTGGTTGTGGACTCGGTTGTGGGTTCTAAGGTTGTGGATTCAGCTGTAGTTTCTAAAGTTGTGGACTTGGCTGTAGTTTCTGAGGTTGTTGATTCAGCTGTAGATTCTATGGTTGTGGATTCCGCTGTAGTTTCTATGGTTGTGGTTTCAGCTGTTGTTTCTGAAGTTGTGGATTCAGCTGTAGTTTCTGTGGTTGTGGACTCGGTTGTAGTTTCTGAGGTTGTGGATACAGCTGTAGTTTCTGTGGTTGTGGACTCGGTTTTGGGTTCTAAGGTTGTGGATTCAGCTGTAGTTTCTAAAGTTGTGGACTTGGCTGTAGTTTCTGAGGTTGTGGATTCAGCTGTAGATTCTATAGTTGTGGATTCAGCTGTAGTTTTTATGGTTGTGGATTCATCTGTAGTTTCTGTGGTTGTGGACTCGGTTGTAGGTTCTAAGGTTGTGGATTCAGCTGTCGTTTCTAAAGTTGTGGACTTGGCTGTAGTTTCTGTGGTTGTGGATTCGGCTGTAGGTTCTGAGGTTGTGGATTCAGTAGTAGATTGAGTGGTTGTGATTTCAGCTGTACTTTCTATGGTTGTGGTTTCAGCTGTAGTTTCTGAAGTTGTGGACTTGGCTGTTGTTTCTGTGGTTGTGGACTTGGCTGTAGTTTCTGAGGTTCTGGACTTGGCTGTTGTTTCTGTGCTTGTCGATTCGGCTGTAGATTTAGAGGTTGTGTATTCAGCAGTAGATTGAGTGGTTGTGATTTCAGCTGTTGTTTCTGTGGTGGTAGATTCAGCTGTAGTTTCTGTGGTTGTGGACTCGGTTGTGGGTTCTAAGGTTGTGGATTCAGCTGTAGTTTCTAAAGTTGTGGACTTGGCTGTAGTTTCTGAGGTTGTGGATTCAGCTGTAGATTCTATGGTTGTGGATTCCGCTGTAGTTTCTATGGTTGTGGTTTCAGCTGTTGTTTCTGAAGTTGTGGATTCAGCTGTAGTTTCTGTGGTTGTGGACTCGGTTGTAGTTTCTGAGGTTGTGGATACAGCTGTAGTTTCTGTGGTTGTGGACTCGGTTTTGGGTTCTAAGGTTGTGGATTCAGCTGTAGTTTCTAAAGTTGTGGACTTGGCTGTAGTTTCTGAGGTTGTGGATTCAGCTGTAGATTCTATGGTTGTGGATTCAGCTGTAGTTTCTATTGTTGTGGATTCATCTGTAGTTTCTGTGGTTGTGGACTCCGTTGTGGGTTCTAAGGTTGTGGATTCAGCTGTAGTTTCTAAAGTTGTGGACTTTTCTGTAGTTTCTGAGGTTGTGGATTCAGCTGTAGATTCTATGGTTGTGGATTCAGCTGTAGTTTCTATGGTTGTGGATTCAGCTGTAGTTTCTGTGGTTGTGGACTCGGCTGTAGGTTGTAAGGTTGTGGATTCAGCTGTTGTTTCTAAAGTTGTGGACTTGGCTGTAGTTTCTGTGGTTGTGGATTCAGCTGTAGATTCTATGGTTGTGGATTCAGCTGTAGTTTCTATGGTTGTGGATTCAGCTGTAGTTTCTGTGGTTGTGGACTCGGCTGTAGGTTGTAAGGTTGTGGATTCAGCTGTTGTTTCTAAAGTTGTGGACTTGGCTGTAGTTTCTGTGGTTGTGGATTCGGCTGTAGGTTCTGAGGTTGTGGATTCAGTAGTAGATTGAGTGGTTGTGATTTCAGCTGTACTTTCTATGGTTGTGGTTTCAGCTGTAGTTTCTAAAGTTGTGGACTTGGCTGTTGTTTCTGTGGTTGTGGACTTGGCTGTAGTTTCTGAGGTTCTGGACTTGGCTGTTGTTTCTGTGCTTGTCGATTCGGCTGTAGATTCAGAGGTTGTGTATTCAGCAGTAGATTGAGTGGTTGTGGTTTCAGCTGTTGTTTCTGAAGTTGTGGATTCAGCTGTAGTTTCTGTGGTTGTGGACTCGGTTGTAGTTTCTGAGGTTGTGGATACAGCTGTAGTTTCTGTGGTTGTGGACTCGGTTGTGGGTTCTAAGGTTGTGGATTCAGCTGTAGTTTCTAAAGTTGTGGACTTGGCTGTAGTTTCTGAGGTTGTGGATTCAGCTGTAGATTCTGTGGTTGTGGATTCCGCTGTAGTTTCTATGGTTGTTGTTTCAGCTGTTGTTTCTGAAGTTGTGGATTCAGCTGTAGTTTCTAAAGTTGTGGACTTGGCTGATGTTTCTGTGGTTGTGGATTCGGCTGTAGATTCAGAGGTTGTGTATTCAGCAGTAGATTGAGTGGTTGTGATTTCAGCTGTTGTTTCAGTGGATGTAGATTCAGCTGTAGTTTCTGTAGTTGTGGACTCCGTTGTGGGTTCTAAGGTTGTGGATTCAGCTGTAGTTTCTAAAGTTGTGGACTTTTCTGTAGTTTCTGAGGTTGTGGATTCAGCTGTAGATTCTATGGTTGTGGATTCAGCTGTAGTTTCTATGGTTGTGGATTCAGCTGTAGTTTCTGTGGTTGTGGACTCGGCTGTAGGTTGTAAGGTTGTGGATTCAGCTGTTGTTTCTAAAGTTGTGGACTTGGCTGTAGTTTCTGTGGTTGTGGATTCGGCTGTAGGTTCTGAGGTTGTGGATTCAGTAGTAGATTGAGTTGTTGTGATTTCAGCTGTACTTTCTATGGTTGTGGTTTCAGCTGTAGTTTCTAAAGTTGTGGACTTGGCTGTTGTTTCTGTGGTTGTGGACTTGGCTGTTGTTTCTGTGCTTGTCGATTCGGCTGTAGATTTAGAGGTTGTGTATTCAGCAGTAGATTGAGTGGTTGTGATTTCAGCTGTTGTTTCTGTGGTTGTAGATTCAGCTGTAGTTTCTGTGGTTGTGGACTCGGTTGTGGGTTCTAAGGCTGTGGATTCAGCTGTAGTTTCTAAAGTTGTGGACTTGGCTGTAGTTTCTGAGGTTGTGGATTCAGCTGTAGATTCTATGGTTGTGGATTCAGCTGTAGTTTCTATGGTTGTGGATTCATCTGTAGTTTCTGTGGTTGTGGACTCGGTTGTAGGTTCTAAGGTTGTGGATTCAGCTGTAGTTTCTAAAGTTGTGGACTTGGCTGTAGTTTCTGAAGTTTTGGATTCAGCTGTAGTTTCTAAGGTTGTGGACTTGGCTGTTGTTTCTGAGGTTGTGGATTCAGCTGTAGTTTCTAAAGTTGTGGACTTGGCTGATGTTTCTGTGGTTGTGGATTCGGCTGTAGATTCAGAGGTTGTGTATTCAGCAGTAGATTGAGTGGTTGTGATTTCAGCTGTTGTTTCAGTGGATGTAGATTCAGCTGTAGTTTCTGTGGTTGTGGACTCGGTTGTGGGTTCTAAGGTTGTGGATTCAGCTGTAGTTTCTAAAGTTGTGGACTTGGCTGTAGTTTCTGAGGTTGTGGATTCAGCTGTAGATTCTATGGTTGTGGATTCCGCTGTAGTTTCTATGGTTGTGGTTTCAGCTGTTGTTTCTGAAGTTGTGGATTCAGCTGTAGTTTCTGTGGTTGTGGACTCGGTTGTAGTTTCTGAGGTTGTGGATACAGCTGTAGTTTCTGTGGTTGTGGACTCGGTTGTGGGTTCTAAGGTTGTGGATTCAGCTGTAGTTTCTAAAGTTGTGGACTTGGCTGTAGTTTCTGAGGTTGTGGATTCAGCTGTAGATTCTATGGTTGTGGATTCAGCTGTAGTTTCTATGGTTGTGGATTCAGCTGTAGTTTCTGTGGTTGTGGACTCGGCTGTAGGTTGTAAGGTTGTGGATTCAGCTGTTGTTTCTAAAGTTGTGGACTTGGCTGTAGTTTCTGTGGTTGTGGATTCGGCTGTAGGTTCTGAGGTTGTGGATTCAGTAGTAGATTGAGTTGTTGTGATTTCAGCTGTACTTTCTATGGTTGTGGTTTCAGCTGTAGTTTCTAAAGTTGTGGACTTGGCTGTTGTTTCTGTGGTTGTGGACTTGGCTGTTGTTTCTGTGCTTGTCGATTCGGCTGTAGATTTAGAGGTTGTGTATTCAGCAGTAGATTGAGTGGTTGTGATTTCAGCTGTTGTTTCTGTGGTTGTAGATTCAGCTGTAGTTTCTGTGGTTGTGGACTCGGTTGTGGGTTCTAAGGCTGTGGATTCAGCTGTAGTTTCTAAAGTTGTGGACTTGGCTGTAGTTTCTGAGGTTGTGGATTCAGCTGTAGATTCTATGGTTGTGGATTCAGCTGTAGTTTCTATGGTTGTGGATTCATCTGTAGTTTCTGTGGTTGTGGACTCGGTTGTAGGTTCTAAGGTTGTGGATTCAGCTGTAGTTTCTAAAGTTGTGGACTTGGCTGTAGTTTCTGAAGTTTTGGATTCAGCTGTAATTTCTAAGGTTGTGGACTTGGCTGTTGTTTCTGAGGTTGTGGATTCAGCTGTAGTTTCTAAAGTTGTGGACTTGGCTGATGTTTCTGTGGTTGTGGATTCGGCTGTAGATTCAGAGGTTGTGTATTCAGCAGTAGATTGAGTGGTTGTGATTTCAGCTGTTGTTTCAGTGGATGTAGATTCAGCTGTAGTTTCTGTGGTTGTGGACTCGGTTGTGGGTTCTAAGGTTGTGGATTCAGCTGTAGTTTCTAAAGTTGTGGACTTGGCTGTAGTTTCTGAGGTTGTGGATTCAGCTGTAGATTCTATGGTTGTGGATTCCGCTGTAGTTTCTATGGTTGTGGTTTCAGCTGTTGTTTCTGAAGTTGTGGATTCAGCTGTAGTTTCTGTGGTTGTGGACTCGGTTGTAGTTTCTGAGGTTGTGGATACAGCTGTAGTTTCTGTGGTTGTGGACTCGGTTGTGGGTTCTAAGGTTGTGGATTCAGCTGTAGTTTCTAAAGTTGTGGACTTGGCTGTAGTTTCTGAGGTTGTGGATTCAGCTGTAGATTCTATGGTTGTGGATTCAGCTGTAGTTTCTATGGTTGTGGATTCAGCTGTAGTTTCTGTGGTTGTGGACTCGGTTCTAGGTTCTAATGTTGTGGTTTCTAAAGTTGTGGACTTGGCTGTAGTTTCTGAGGTTGTGGATTCAGCTGTAGATTCTGTGGTTGTGGATTCCGCTGTAGTTTCTATGGTTGTTGTTTCAGCTGTTGTTTCTGAAGTTGTGGATTCAGCTGTAGTTTCTAAAGTTGTGGACTTGGCTGATGTTTCTGTGGTTGTGGATTCGGCTGTAGATTCAGAGGTTGTGTATTCAGCAGTAGATTGAGTGGTTGTGATTTCAGCTGTTGTTTCAGTGGATGTAGATTCAGCTGTAGTTTCTGTGGTTGTGGACTTTTCTGTAGTTTCTGAGGTTGTGGATTCAGCTGTAGATTCTATGGTTGTGGATTCAGCTGTAGTTTCTATGGTTGTGGATTCAGCTGTAGTTTCTGTGGTTGTGGACTCGGCTGTAGTTTCTGAGGTTGTGGATACAGCTGTAGTTTCTGTGGTTGTGGACTCGGTTGTGGGTTCTAAGGTTGTGGATTCAGCTGTAGTTTCTAAAGTTGTGGACTTGGCTGTAGTTTCTGAGGTTGTGGATTCAGCTGTAGATTCTGTGGTTGTGGATTCAGCTGTAGTTTCTGAGGTTGTGGATTCAGCTGTAGATTCTGTGGTTGTGGATTCAGCTGTAGTTTCTATGGTTGTGGATTCAGCTGTAGTTTCTAAAGTTGTGGACTTTTCTGTAGTTTCTGAGGTTGTGGATTCAGCTGTAGATTCTATGGTTGTGGATTCAGCTGTAGTTTCTATGGTTGTGGATTCAGCTGTAGTTTCTGTGGTTGTGGACTCGGTTGTAGTTTCTGAGGTTGTGGATACAGCTGTAGTTTCTGTGGTTGTGGACTCGGTTGTGGGTTCTAAGGTTGTGGATTCAGCTGTAGTTTCTAAAGTTGTGGACTTGGCTGTAGTTTCTGAGGTTGTGGATTCAGCTGTAGATTCTGTGGTTGTGGATTCCGCTGTAGTTTCTATGGTTGTTGTTTCAGCTGTTGTTTCTGAAGTTGTGGATTCAGCTGTAGTTTCTAAAGTTGTGGACTTGGCTGATGTTTCTGTGGTTGTGGATTCGGCTGTAGATTCAGAGGTTGTGTATTCAGCAGTAGATTGAGTGGTTGTGATTTCAGCTGTTGTTTCAGTGGATGTAGATTCAGCTGTAGTTTCTGTGGTTGTGGACTCCGTTGTGGGTTCTAAGGTTGTGGATTCAGCTGTAGTTTCTAAAGTTGTGGACTTTTCTGTAGTTTCTGAGGTTGTGGATTCAGCTGTAGATTGTATGGTTGTGGATTCAGCTGTAGTTTCTATGGTTGTGGATTCAGCTGTAGTTTCTGTGGTTGTGGACTCAGCTGTAGGTTGTAAGGTTGTGGATTCAGCTGTTGTTTCTAAAGTTGTGGACTTGGCTGTAGTTTCTGTGGTTGTGGATTCGGCTGTAGGTTCTGAGGTTGTGGATTCAGTAGTAGATTGAGTGGTTGTGATTTCAGCTGTACTTTCTATGGTTGTGGTTTCAGCTGTAGTTTCTAAAGTTGTGGACTTGGCTGTTGTTTCTGTGGTTGTGGACTTGGCTGTAGTTTCTGAGGTTCTGGACTTGGCTGTTGTTTCTGTGCTTGTCGATTCGGCTGTAGATTCAGAGGTTGTGTATTCAGCAGTAGATTGAGTGGTTGTGATTTCAGCTGTTGTTTCTGTGGTTGTAGATTCAGCTGTAGTTTCTGTGGTTGTGGACTCGGTTGTGGGTTCTAAGGTTGTGGATTCAGCTGTAGTTTCTAAAGTTGTGGACTTGGCTGTAGTTTCTGAGGTTGTGGATTCAGCTGTAGATTCTATGGTTGTGGATTCCGCTGTAGTTTCTATGGTTGTGGTTTCAGCTGTTGTTTCTGAAGTTGTGGATTCAGCTGTAGTTTCTGTGGTTGTGGACTCGGTTGTAGTTTCTGAGGTTGTGGATACAGCTGTAGTTTCTGTGGTTGTGGACTCGGTTTTGGGTTCTAAGGTTGTGGATTCAGCTGTAGTTTCTAAAGTTGTGGACTTGGCTGTAGTTTCTGAGGTTGTGGATTCAGCTGTAGATTCTATGGTTGTGGATTCAGCTGTAGTTTCTATTGTTGTGGATTCATCTGTAGTTTCTGTGGTTGTGGACTCCGTTGTGGGTTCTAAGGTTGTGGATTCAGCTGTAGTTTCTAAAGTTGTGGACTTTTCTGTAGTTTCTGAGGTTGTGGATTCAGCTGTAGATTCTATGGTTGTGGATTCAGCTGTAGTTTCTATGGTTGTGGATTCAGCTGTAGTTTCTGTGGTTGTGGACTCGGCTGTAGGTTGTAAGGTTGTGGATTCAGCTGTTGTTTCTAAAGTTGTGGACTTGGCTGTAGTTTCTGTGGTTGTGGATTCAGCTGTAGATTCTATGGTTGTGGATTCAGCTGTAGTTTCTATGGTTGTGGATTCAGCTGTAGTTTCTGTGGTTGTGGACTCGGCTGTAGGTTGTAAGGTTGTGGATTCAGCTGTTGTTTCTAAAGTTGTGGACTTGGCTGTAGTTTCTGTGGTTGTGGATTCGGCTGTAGGTTCTGAGGTTGTGGATTCAGTAGTAGATTGAGTGGTTGTGATTTCAGCTGTACTTTCTATGGTTGTGGTTTCAGCTGTAGTTTCTAAAGTTGTGGACTTGGCTGTTGTTTCTGTGGTTGTGGACTTGGCTGTAGTTTCTGAGGTTCTGGACTTGGCTGTTGTTTCTGTGCTTGTCGATTCGGCTGTAGATTCAGAGGTTGTGTATTCAGCAGTAGATTGAGTGGTTGTGGTTTCAGCTGTTGTTTCTGAAGTTGTGGATTCAGCTGTAGTTTCTGTGGTTGTGGACTCGGTTGTAGTTTCTGAGGTTGTGGATACAGCTGTAGTTTCTGTGGTTGTGGACTCGGTTGTGGGTTCTAAGGTTGTGGATTCAGCTGTAGTTTCTAAAGTTGTGGACTTGGCTGTAGTTTCTGAGGTTGTGGATTCAGCTGTAGATTCTGTGGTTGTGGATTCCGCTGTAGTTTCTATGGTTGTTGTTTCAGCTGTTGTTTCTGAAGTTGTGGATTCAGCTGTAGTTTCTAAAGTTGTGGACTTGGCTGATGTTTCTGTGGTTGTGGATTCGGCTGTAGATTCAGAGGTTGTGTATTCAGCAGTAGATTGAGTGGTTGTGATTTCAGCTGTTGTTTCAGTGGATGTAGATTCAGCTGTAGTTTCTGTAGTTGTGGACTCCGTTGTGGGTTCTAAGGTTGTGGATTCAGCTGTAGTTTCTAAAGTTGTGGACTTTTCTGTAGTTTCTGAGGTTGTGGATTCAGCTGTAGATTCTATGGTTGTGGATTCAGCTGTAGTTTCTATGGTTGTGGATTCAGCTGTAGTTTCTGTGGTTGTGGACTCGGCTGTAGGTTGTAAGGTTGTGGATTCAGCTGTTGTTTCTAAAGTTGTGGACTTGGCTGTAGTTTCTGTGGTTGTGGATTCGGCTGTAGGTTCTGAGGTTGTGGATTCAGTAGTAGATTGAGTTGTTGTGATTTCAGCTGTACTTTCTATGGTTGTGGTTTCAGCTGTAGTTTCTAAAGTTGTGGACTTGGCTGTTGTTTCTGTGGTTGTGGACTTGGCTGTTGTTTCTGTGCTTGTCGATTCGGCTGTAGATTTAGAGGTTGTGTATTCAGCAGTAGATTGAGTGGTTGTGATTTCAGCTGTTGTTTCTGTGGTTGTAGATTCAGCTGTAGTTTCTGTGGTTGTGGACTCGGTTGTGGGTTCTAAGGCTGTGGATTCAGCTGTAGTTTCTAAAGTTGTGGACTTGGCTGTAGTTTCTGAGGTTGTGGATTCAGCTGTAGATTCTATGGTTGTGGATTCAGCTGTAGTTTCTATGGTTGTGGATTCATCTGTAGTTTCTGTGGTTGTGGACTCGGTTGTAGGTTCTAAGGTTGTGGATTCAGCTGTAGTTTCTAAAGTTGTGGACTTGGCTGTAGTTTCTGAAGTTTTGGATTCAGCTGTAGTTTCTAAGGTTGTGGACTTGGCTGTTGTTTCTGAGGTTGTGGATTCAGCTGTAGTTTCTAAAGTTGTGGACTTGGCTGATGTTTCTGTGGTTGTGGATTCGGCTGTAGATTCAGAGGTTGTGTATTCAGCAGTAGATTGAGTGGTTGTGATTTCAGCTGTTGTTTCAGTGGATGTAGATTCAGCTGTAGTTTCTGTGGTTGTGGACTCGGTTGTGGGTTCTAAGGTTGTGGATTCAGCTGTAGTTTCTAAAGTTGTGGACTTGGCTGTAGTTTCTGAGGTTGTGGATTCAGCTGTAGATTCTATGGTTGTGGATTCCGCTGTAGTTTCTATGGTTGTGGTTTCAGCTGTTGTTTCTGAAGTTGTGGATTCAGCTGTAGTTTCTGTGGTTGTGGACTCGGTTGTAGTTTCTGAGGTTGTGGATACAGCTGTAGTTTCTGTGGTTGTGGACTCGGTTGTGGGTTCTAAGGTTGTGGATTCAGCTGTAGTTTCTAAAGTTGTGGACTTGGCTGTAGTTTCTGAGGTTGTGGATTCAGCTGTAGATTCTATGGTTGTGGATTCAGCTGTAGTTTCTATGGTTGTGGATTCAGCTGTAGTTTCTGTGGTTGTGGACTCGGCTGTAGGTTGTAAGGTTGTGGATTCAGCTGTTGTTTCTAAAGTTGTGGACTTGGCTGTAGTTTCTGTGGTTGTGGATTCGGCTGTAGGTTCTGAGGTTGTGGATTCAGTAGTAGATTGAGTTGTTGTGATTTCAGCTGTACTTTCTATGGTTGTGGTTTCAGCTGTAGTTTCTAAAGTTGTGGACTTGGCTGTTGTTTCTGTGGTTGTGGACTTGGCTGTTGTTTCTGTGCTTGTCGATTCGGCTGTAGATTTAGAGGTTGTGTATTCAGCAGTAGATTGAGTGGTTGTGATTTCAGCTGTTGTTTCTGTGGTTGTAGATTCAGCTGTAGTTTCTGTGGTTGTGGACTCGGTTGTGGGTTCTAAGGCTGTGGATTCAGCTGTAGTTTCTAAAGTTGTGGACTTGGCTGTAGTTTCTGAGGTTGTGGATTCAGCTGTAGATTCTATGGTTGTGGATTCAGCTGTAGTTTCTATGGTTGTGGATTCATCTGTAGTTTCTGTGGTTGTGGACTCGGTTGTAGGTTCTAAGGTTGTGGATTCAGCTGTAGTTTCTAAAGTTGTGGACTTGGCTGTAGTTTCTGAAGTTTTGGATTCAGCTGTAATTTCTAAGGTTGTGGACTTGGCTGTTGTTTCTGAGGTTGTGGATTCAGCTGTAGTTTCTAAAGTTGTGGACTTGGCTGATGTTTCTGTGGTTGTGGATTCGGCTGTAGATTCAGAGGTTGTGTATTCAGCAGTAGATTGAGTGGTTGTGATTTCAGCTGTTGTTTCAGTGGATGTAGATTCAGCTGTAGTTTCTGTGGTTGTGGACTCGGTTGTGGGTTCTAAGGTTGTGGATTCAGCTGTAGTTTCTAAAGTTGTGGACTTGGCTGTAGTTTCTGAGGTTGTGGATTCAGCTGTAGATTCTATGGTTGTGGATTCCGCTGTAGTTTCTATGGTTGTGGTTTCAGCTGTTGTTTCTGAAGTTGTGGATTCAGCTGTAGTTTCTGTGGTTGTGGACTCGGTTGTAGTTTCTGAGGTTGTGGATACAGCTGTAGTTTCTGTGGTTGTGGACTCGGTTGTGGGTTCTAAGGTTGTGGATTCAGCTGTAGTTTCTAAAGTTGTGGACTTGGCTGTAGTTTCTGAGGTTGTGGATTCAGCTGTAGATTCTATGGTTGTGGATTCAGCTGTAGTTTCTATGGTTGTGGATTCAGCTGTAGTTTCTGTGGTTGTGGACTCGGTTCTAGGTTCTAATGTTGTGGTTTCTAAAGTTGTGGACTTGGCTGTAGTTTCTGAGGTTGTGGATTCAGCTGTAGATTCTGTGGTTGTGGATTCCGCTGTAGTTTCTATGGTTGTTGTTTCAGCTGTTGTTTCTGAAGTTGTGGATTCAGCTGTAGTTTCTAAAGTTGTGGACTTGGCTGATGTTTCTGTGGTTGTGGATTCGGCTGTAGATTCAGAGGTTGTGTATTCAGCAGTAGATTGAGTGGTTGTGATTTCAGCTGTTGTTTCAGTGGATGTAGATTCAGCTGTAGTTTCTGTGGTTGTGGACTTTTCTGTAGTTTCTGAGGTTGTGGATTCAGCTGTAGATTCTATGGTTGTGGATTCAGCTGTAGTTTCTATGGTTGTGGATTCAGCTGTAGTTTCTGTGGTTGTGGACTCGGCTGTAGTTTCTGAGGTTGTGGATACAGCTGTAGTTTCTGTGGTTGTGGACTCGGTTGTGGGTTCTAAGGTTGTGGATTCAGCTGTAGTTTCTAAAGTTGTGGACTTGGCTGTAGTTTCTGAGGTTGTGGATTCAGCTGTAGATTCTGTGGTTGTGGATTCAGCTGTAGTTTCTGAGGTTGTGGATTCAGCTGTAGATTCTGTGGTTGTGGATTCAGCTGTAGTTTCTATGGTTGTGGATTCAGCTGTAGTTTCTAAAGTTGTGGACTTTTCTGTAGTTTCTGAGGTTGTGGATTCAGCTGTAGATTCTATGGTTGTGGATTCAGCTGTAATTTCTATGGTTGTGGATTCAGCTGTAGTTTCTGTGGTTGTGGACTCGGTTGTAGTTTCTGAGGTTGTGGATACAGCTGTAGTTTCTGTGGTTGTGGACTCGGTTGTGGGTTCTAAGGTTGTGGATTCAGCTGTAGTTTCTAAAGTTGTGGACTTGGCTGTAGTTTCTGAGGTTGTGGATTCAGCTGTAGATTCTGTGGTTGTGGATTCCGCTGTAGTTTCTATGGTTGTTGTTTCAGCTGTTGTTTCTGAAGTTGTGGATTCAGCTGTAGTTTCTAAAGTTGTGGACTTGGCTGATGTTTCTGTGGTTGTGGATTCGGCTGTAGATTCAGAGGTTGTGTATTCAGCAGTAGATTGAGTGGTTGTGATTTCAGCTGTTGTTTCAGTGGATGTAGATTCAGCTGTAGTTTCTGTGGTTGTGGACTCCGTTGTGGGTTCTAAGGTTGTGGATTCAGCTGTAGTTTCTAAAGTTGTGGACTTTTCTGTAGTTTCTGAGGTTGTGGATTCAGCTGTAGATTGTATGGTTGTGGATTCAGCTGTAGTTTCTATGGTTGTGGATTCAGCTGTAGTTTCTGTGGTTGTGGACTCAGCTGTAGGTTGTAAGGTTGTGGATTCAGCTGTTGTTTCTAAAGTTGTGGACTTGGCTGTAGTTTCTGTGGTTGTGGATTCGGCTGTAGGTTCTGAGGTTGTGGATTCAGTAGTAGATTGAGTGGTTGTGATTTCAGCTGTACTTTCTATGGTTGTGGTTTCAGCTGTAGTTTCTAAAGTTGTGGACTTGGCTGTTGTTTCTGTGGTTGTGGACTTGGCTGTAGTTTCTGAGGTTCTGGACTTGGCTGTTGTTTCTGTGCTTGTCGATTCGGCTGTAGATTCAGAGGTTGTGTATTCAGCAGTAGATTGAGTGGTTGTGATTTCAGCTGTTGTTTCTGTGGTTGTAGATTCAGCTGTAGTTTCTGTGGTTGTGGACTCAGTTGTGGGTTCTAAGGTTGTGGATTCAGCTGTAGTTTCTAAAGTTGTGGACTTGGCTGTAGTTTCTGAGGTTGTTGATTCAGCTGTAGATTCTATGGTTGTGGATTCCGCTGTAGTTTCTATGGTTGTGGTTTCAGCTGTTGTTTCTGAAGTTGTGGATTCAGCTGTAGTTTCTGTGGTTGTGGACTCGGTTGTAGTTTCTGAGGTTGTGGATACAGCTGTAGTTTCTGTGGTTGTGGACTCGGTTTTGGGTTCTAAGGTTGTGGATTCAGCTGTAGTTTCTAAAGTTGTGGACTTGGCTGTAGTTTCTGAGGTTGTGGATTCAGCTGTAGATTCTATGGTTGTGGATTCAGCTGTAGTTTTTATGGTTGTGGATTCATCTGTAGTTTCTGTGGTTGTGGACTCGGTTGTAGGTTCTAAGGTTGTGGATTCAGCTGTCGTTTCTAAAGTTGTGGACTTGGCTGTAGTTTCTGTGGTTGTGGATTCGGCTGTAGGTTCTGAGGTTGTGGATTCAGTAGTAGATTGAGTGGTTGTGATTTCAGCTGTACTTTCTATGGTTGTGGTTTCAGCTGTAGTTTCTGAAGTTGTGGACTTGGCTGTTGTTTCTGTGGTTGTGGACTTGGCTGTAGTTTCTGAGGTTCTGGACTTGGCTGTTGTTTCTGTGCTTGTCGATTCGGCTGTAGATTTAGAGGTTGTGTATTCAGCAGTAGATTGAGTGGTTGTGATTTCAGCTGTTGTTTCTGTGGTGGTAGATTCAGCTGTAGTTTCTGTGGTTGTGGACTCGGTTGTGGGTTCTAAGGTTGTGGATTCAGCTGTAGTTTCTAAAGTTGTGGACTTGGCTGTAGTTTCTGAGGTTGTGGATTCAGCTGTAGATTCTATGGTTGTGGATTCCGCTGTAGTTTCTATGGTTGTGGTTTCAGCTGTTGTTTCTGAAGTTGTGGATTCAGCTGTAGTTTCTGTGGTTGTGGACTCGGTTGTAGTTTCTGAGGTTGTGGATACAGCTGTAGTTTCTGTGGTTGTGGACTCGGTTTTGGGTTCTAAGGTTGTGGATTCAGCTGTAGTTTCTAAAGTTGTGGACTTGGCTGTAGTTTCTGAGGTTGTGGATTCAGCTGTAGATTCTATGGTTGTGGATTCAGCTGTAGTTTCTATTGTTGTGGATTCATCTGTAGTTTCTGTGGTTGTGGACTCGGTTGTAGGTTCTAAGGTTGTGGATTCAGCTGTAGTTTCTAAAGTTGTGGACTTGGCTGTAGTTTCTGAAGTTTTGGATTCAGCTGTAGTTTCTAAGGTTGTGGACTTGGCTGTTGTTTCTGAGGTTGTGGATTCAGCTGTAGTTTCTAAAGTTGTGGACTTGGCTGATGTTTCTGTGGTTGTGGATTTGGCTGTAGATTCAGAGGTTGTGGATTCCGTTGTAGTTTCTATGGTTGTTGTTTCAGCTGTTGTTTCTGAAGTTGTGGATTCAGCTGTAGTTTCTAAAGTTGTGGACTTGGCTGATGTTTCTGTGGTTGTGGATTCGGCTGTAGATTCAGAGGTTGTGTATTCAGCAGTAGATTGAGTGGTTGTGATTTCAGCTGTTGTTTCAGTGGATGTAGATTCAGCTGTAGTTTCTGTGGTTGTGGACTCCGTTGTGGGTTCTAAGGTTGTGGATTCAGCTGTAGTTTCTAAAGTTGTGGACTTTTCTGTAGTTTCTGAGGTTGTGGATTCAGCTGTAGATTCTAAGGTTGTGGATTCAGCTGTAGTTTCTATGGTTGTGGATTCAGCTGTAGTTTCTGTGGTTGTGGACTCGGCTGTAGGTTGTAAGGTTGTGGATTCAGCTGTTGTTTCTAAAGTTGTGGACTTGGCTGTAGTTTCTGTGGTTGTGGATTCGGCTGTAGGTTCTGAGGTTGTGGATTCAGTAGTAGATTGAGTGGTTGTGATTTCAGCTGTACTTTCTATGGTTGTGGTTTCAGCTGTAGTTTCTAAAGTTGTGGACATGGCTGTAGTTTCTGAAGTTGTGGATTCAGCTGTAGATTCTATGGTTGTGGATTCAGCTGTAGTTTCTATGGTTGTGGATTCATCTGTAGTTTCTGTGGTTGTGGACTCGGTTGTAGGTTCTAAGGTTGTGGATTCAGCTGTAGTTTCTAAAGTTGTGGACTTGGCTGTAGTTTCTGAAGTTTTGGATTCAGCTGTAGTTTCTAAGGTTGTGGACTTGGCTGTTGTTTCTGAGGTTGTGGATTCAGCTGTAGTTTCTAAAGTTGTGGACTTGGCTGATGTTTCTGTGGTTGTGGATTCGGCTGTAGATTCAGAGGTTGTGTATTCAGCAGTAGATTGAGTGGTTGTGATTTCAGCTGTTGTTTCAGTGGATGTAGATTCAGCTGTAGTTTCTGTGGTTGTGGACTCGGTTGTGGGTTCTAAGGTTGTGGATTCAGCTGTAGTTTCTAAAGTTGTGGACTTGGCTGTAGTTTCTGAGGTTGTGGATTCAGCTGTAGATTCTATGGTTGTGGATTCCGCTGTAGTTTCTATGGTTGTGGTTTCAGCTGTTGTTTCTGAAGTTGTGGATTCAGCTGTAGTTTCTGTGGTTGTGGACTCGGTTGTAGTTTCTGAGGTTGTGGATTCAGCTGTAGATTCTATGGTTGTGGATTCCGCTGTACTTTCTATGGTTGTGGTTTCAGCTGTAGTTTCTAAAGTTGTGGACTTGGCTGTTGTTTCTGTGGTTGTGGACTTGGCTGTAGTTTCTGAGGTTCTGGACTTGGCTGTTGTTTCTGTGCTTGTCGATTCGGCTGTAGATTCAGAGGTTGTGTATTCAGCAGTAGATTGAGTGGTTGTGGTTTCAGCTGTTGTTTCTGAAGTTGTGGATTCAGCTGTAGTTTCTGTGGTTGTGGACTCGGTTGTAGTTTCTGAGGTTGTGGATACAGCTGTAGTTTCTGTGGTTGTGGACTCGGTTGTGGGTTCTAAGGTTGTGGATTCAGCTGTAGTTTCTAAAGTTGTGGACTTGGCTGTAGTTTCTGAGGTTGTGGATTCAGCTGTAGATTCTATGGTTGTGGATTCAGCTGTAGTTTCTATGGTTGTGGATTCAGCTGTAGTTTCTGTGGTTGTGGACTCGGTTCTAGGTTCTAATGTTGTGGTTTCTAAAGTTGTGGACTTGGCTGTAGTTTCTGAGGTTGTGGATTCAGCTGTAGATTCTGTGGTTGTGGATTCCGCTGTAGTTTCTATGGTTGTTGTTTCAGCTGTTGTTTCTGAAGTTGTGGATTCAGCTGTAGTTTCTAAAGTTGTGGACTTGGCTGATGTTTCTGTGGTTGTGGATTCGGCTGTAGATTCAGAGGTTGTGTATTCAGCAGTAGATTGAGTGGTTGTGATTTCAGCTGTAGTTTCTATGGTTGTGGATTCATCTGTAGTTTCTGTGGTTGTGGACTCGGTTGTAGGTTCTAAGGTTGTGGATTCAGCTGTAGTTTCTAAAGTTGTGGACTTGGCTGTAGTTTCTGAAGTTTTGGATTCAGCTGTAGTTTCTAAGGTTGTGGACTTGGCTGTTGTTTCTGAGGTTGTGGATTCAGCTGTAGTTTCTAAAGTTGTGGACTTGGCTGATGTTTCTGTGGTTGTGGATTCGGCTGTAGATTCAGAGGTTGTGTATTCAGCAGTAGATTGAGTGGTTGTGATTTCAGCTGTTGTTTCAGTGGATGTAGATTCAGCTGTAGTTTCTGTGGTTGTGGACTCGGTTGTGGGTTCTAAGGTTGTGGATTCAGCTGTAGTTTCTAAAGTTGTGGACTTGGCTGTAGTTTCTGAGGTTGTGGATTCAGCTGTAGATTCTATGGTTGTGGATTCCGCTGTAGTTTCTATGGTTGTGGTTTCAGCTGTTGTTTCTGAAGTTGTGGATTCAGCTGTAGTTTCTGTGGTTGTGGACTCGGTTGTAGTTTCTGAGGTTGTGGATACAGCTGTAGTTTCTGTGGTTGTGGACTCGGTTGTGGGTTCTAAGGTTGTGGATTCAGCTGTAGTTTCTAAAGTTGTGGACTTGGCTGTAGTTTCTGAGGTTGTGGATTCAGCTGTAGATTCTATGGTTGTGGATTCAGCTGTAGTTTCTATGGTTGTGGATTCAGCTGTAGTTTCTGTGGTTGTGGACTCGGTTCTAGGTTCTAATGTTGTGGTTTCTAAAGTTGTGGACTTGGCTGTAGTTTCTGAGGTTGTGGATTCAGCTGTAGATTCTGTGGTTGTGGATTCCGCTGTAGTTTCTATGGTTGTTGTTTCAGCTGTTGTTTCTGAAGTTGTGGATTCAGCTGTAGTTTCTAAAGTTGTGGACTTGGCTGATGTTTCTGTGGTTGTGGATTCGGCTGTAGATTCAGAGGTTGTGTATTCAGCAGTAGATTGAGTGGTTGTGATTTCAGCTGTTGATTCAGTGGATGTAGATTCAGCTGTAGTTTCTGTGGTTGTGGACTCCGTTGTGGGTTCTAAGGTTGTGGATTCAGCTGTAGTTTCTAAAGTTGTGGACTTTTCTGTAGTTTCTGAGGTTGTGGATTCAGCTGTAGATTGTATGGTTGTGGATTCAGCTGTAGTTTCTATGGTTGTGGATTCAGCTGTAGTTTCTGTGGTTGTGGACTCGGCTGTAGGTTGTAAGGTTGTGGATTCAGCTGTTGTTTCTAAAGTTGTGGACTTGGCTGTAGTTTCTGTGGTTGTGGATTCGGCTGTAGGTTCTGAGGTTGTGGATTCAGTAGTAGATTGAGTGGTTGTGATTTCAGCTGTACTTTCTATGGTTGTGGTTTCAGCTGTAGTTTCTAAAGTTGTGGACTTGGCTGTTGTTTCTGTGGTTGTGGACTTGGCTGTAGTTTCTGAGGTTCTGGACTTGGCTGTTGTTTCTGTGCTTGTCGATTCGGCTGTAGATTCAGAGGTTGTGTATTCAGCAGTAGATTGAGTGGTTGTGGTTTCAGCTGTTGTTTCTGAAGTTGTGGATTCAGCTGTAGTTTCTGTGGTTGTGGACTCGGTTGTAGTTTCTGAGGTTGTGGATACAGCTGTAGTTTCTGTGGTTGTGGACTCGGTTGTGGGTTCTAAGGTTGTGGATTCAGCTGTAGTTTCTAAAGTTGTGGACTTGGCTGTAGTTTCTGAGGTTGTGGATTCAGCTGTAGATTCTATGGTTGTGGATTCAGCTGTAGTTTCTATGGTTGTGGATTCAGCTGTAGTTTCTGTGGTTGTGGACTCGGTTCTAGGTTCTAATGTTGTGGTTTCTAAAGTTGTGGACTTGGCTGTAGTTTCTGAGGTTGTGGATTCAGCTGTAGATTCTGTGGTTGTGGATTCCGCTGTAGTTTCTATGGTTGTTGTTTCAGCTGTTGTTTCTGAAGTTGTGGATTCAGCTGTAGTTTCTAAAGTTGTGGACTTGGCTGATGTTTCTGTGGTTGTGGATTCGGCTGTAGATTCAGAGGTTGTGTATTCAGCAGTAGATTGAGTGGTTGTGATTTCAGCTGTTGTTTCAGTGGATGTAGATTCAGCTGTAGTTTCTGTGGTTGTGGACTCCGTTGTGGGTTCTAAGGTTGTGGATTCAGCTGTAGTTTCTAAAGTTGTGGACTTTTCTGTAGTTTCTGAGGTTGTGGATTCAGCTGTAGATTGTATGGTTGTGGATTCAGCTGTAGTTTCTATGGTTGTGGATTCAGCTGTAGTTTCTGTGGTTGTGGACTCGGCTGTAGGTTGTAAGGTTGTGGATTCAGCTGTTGTTTCTAAAGTTGTGGACTTGGCTGTAGTTTCTGTGGTTGTGGATTCGGCTGTAGGTTCTGAGGTTGTGGATTCAGTAGTAGATTGAGTGGTTGTGATTTCAGCTGTACTTTCTATGGTTGTGGTTTCAGCTGTAGTTTCTAAAGTTGTGGACTTGGCTGTTGTTTCTGTGGTTGTGGACTTGGCTGTAGTTTCTGAGGTTCTGGACTTGGCTGTTGTTTCTGTGCTTGTCGATTCGGCTGTAGATTCAGAGGTTGTGTATTCAGCAGTAGATTGAGTGGTTGTGGTTTCAGCTGTTGTTTCTGAAGTTGTGGATTCAGCTGTAGTTTCTGTGGTTGTGGACTCGGTTGTAGTTTCTGAGGTTGTGGATACAGCTGTAGTTTCTGTGGTTGTGGACTCGGTTGTGGGTTCTAAGGTTGTGGATTCAGCTGTAGTTTCTAAAGTTGTGGACTTGGCTGTAGTTTCTGAGGTTGTGGATTCAGCTGTAGATTCTATGGTTGTGGATTCAGCTGTAGTTTCTATGGTTGTGGATTCAGCTGTAGTTTCTGTGGTTGTGGACTCGGTTCTAGGTTCTAATGTTGTGGTTTCTAAAGTTGTGGACTTGGCTGTAGTTTCTGAGGTTGTGGATTCAGCTGTAGATTCTGTGGTTGTGGATTCCGCTGTAGTTTCTATGGTTGTTGTTTCAGCTGTTGTTTCTGAAGTTGTGGATTCAGCTGTAGTTTCTAAAGTTGTGGACTTGGCTGATGTTTTTGTGGTTGTGGATTCGGCTGTAGATTCAGAGGTTGTGTATTCAGCAGTAGATTGAGTGGTTGTGATTTCAGCTGTTGTTTCAGTGGATGTAGATTCAGCTGTAGTTTCTGTGGTTGTGGACTCCGTTGTGGGTTCTAAGGTTGTGGATTCAGCTGTAGTTTCTAAAGTTGTGGACTTTTCTGTAGTTTCTGAGGTTGTGGATTCAGCTGTAGATTCTATGGTTGTGGATTCAGCTGTAGTTTCTATGGTTGTGGATTCAGCTGTAGTTTCTGTGGTTGTGGACTCGGCTGTAGGTTGTAAGGTTGTGGATTCAGCTGTTGTTTCTAAAGTTGTGGACTTGGCTGTAGTTTCTGTGGTTGTGGATTCGGCTGTAGGTTCTGAGGTTGTGGATTCAGTAGTAGATTGAGTGGTTGTGATTTCAGCTGTACTTTCTATGGTTGTGGTTTCAGCTGTAGTTTCTAAAGTTGTGGACTTGGCTGTTGTTTCTGTGGTTGTGGACTTGGCTGTAGTTTCTGAGGTTCTGGACTTGGCTGTTGTTTCTGTGCTTGTCGATTCGGCTGTAGATTCAGAGGTTGTGTATTCAGCAGTAGATTGAGTGGTTGTGATTTCAGCTGTTGTTTCTGTGGTTGTAGATTCAGCTGTAGTTTCTGTGGTTGTGGACTCGGTTGTGGGTTCTAAGGTTGTGGATTCAGCTGTAGTTTCTAAAGTTGTGGACTTGGCTGTAGTTTCTGAGGTTGTGGATTCAGCTGTAGATTCTATGGTTGTGGATTCCGCTGTAGTTTCTATGGTTGTGGTTTCAGCTGTTGTTTCTGAAGTTGTGGATTCAGCTGTAGTTTCTGTGGTTGTGGACTCGGTTGTAGTTTCTGAGGTTGTGGATACAGCTGTAGTTTCTGTGGTTGTGGACTCGGTTTTGGGTTCTAAGGTTGTGGATTCAGCTGTAGTTTCTAAAGTTGTGGACTTGGCTGTAGTTTCTGAGGTTGTGGATTCAGCTGTAGATTCTATGGTTGTGGATTCAGCTGTAGTTTCTATGGTTGTGGATTCATCTGTAGTTTCTGTGGTTGTGGACTCGGTTGTAGGTTCTAAGGTTGTGGATTCAGCTGTCGTTTCTAAAGTTGTGGACTTGGCTGTAGTTTCTGTGGTTGTGGATTCGGCTGTAGGTTCTGAGGTTGTGGATTCAGTAGTAGATTGAGTGGTTGTGATTTCAGCTGTACTTTCTATGGTTGTGGTTTCAGCGGTAGTTTCTAAAGTTGTGGACTTGGCTGTTGTTTCTGTGGTTGTGGACTTGGCTGTAGTTTCTGAGGTTCTGGACTTGGCTGTTGTTTCTGTGCTTGTCGATTCGGCTGTAGATTCAGAGGTTGTGTATTCAGCAGTAGATTGAGTGGTTGTGATTTCAGCTGTTGTTTCTCTGGTTGTAGATTCAGCTGTAGTTTCTGTGGTTGTGGACTCGGTTGTGGGTTCTAAGGTTGTAGATTCAGCTGTAGTTTCTAAAGTTGTGGACTTGGCTGTAGTTTCTGAGGTTGTGGATTCCGCTGTAGTTTCTATGGTTGTGGTTTCAGCTGTTGTTTCTGAAGTTGTGGATTCAGCTGTAGTTTCTGTGGTTGTGGACTCGGTTGTAGTTTCTGAGGTTGTGGATACAGCTGTAGTTTCTGTGGTTGTGGACTCGGTTTTGGGTTCTAAGGTTGTGGATTCAGCTGTAGTTTCTAAAGTTGTGGACTTGGCTGTAGTTTCTGAGGTTGTGGATTCATCTGTAGTTTCTGTGGTTGTGGACTCGGTTGTAGGTTCTAAGGTTGTGGATTCAGCTGTCGTTTCTAAAGTTGTGGACTTGGCTGTAGTTTCTGTGGTTGTGGATTCGGCTGTAGGTTCTGAGGTTGTGGATTCAGTAGTAGATTGAGTGGTTGTGATTTCAGCTGTACTTTCTATGGTTGTGGTTTCAGCTGTAGTTTCTAAAGTTGTGGACTTGGCTGTTGTTTCTGTGGTTGTGGACTTGGCTGTAGTTTCTGAGGTTCTGGACTTGGCTGTTGTTTCTGTGCTTGTCGATTCGGCTGTAGATTCAGAGGTTGTGTATTCAGCAGTAGATTGAGTGGTTGTGATTTCAGCTGTTGTTTCAGTGGATGTAGATTCAGCTGTAGTTTCTGTGGTTGTGGACTCGGTTGTGGGTTCTAAGGTTGTGGATTCAGCTGTAGTTTCTAAAGTTGTGGACTTGGCTGTAGTTTCTGAGGTTGTGGATTCAGCTGTAGATTCTATGGTTGTGGATTCCGCTGTAGTTTCTATGGTTGTGGATTCAGCTGTAGTTTCTGTGGTTGTGGACTCGGTTGTAGTTTCTGAGGTTGTGGATACAGCTGTAGTTTCTGTGGTTGTGGACTCGGTTGTGGGTTCTAAGGTTGTGGATTCAGCTGTAGTTTCTAAAGTTGTGGACTTGGCTGTAGTTTCTGAGGTTGTGGATTCAGCTGTAGATTCTATGGTTGTGGATTCAGCTGTAGTTTCTATGGTTGTGGATTCAGCTGTAGTTTCTGTGGTTGTGGTCTCGGTTCTAGGTTCTAATGTTGTGGTTTCTAAAGTTGTGGACTTGGCTGTAGTTTCTGAGGTTTTGGATTCAGCTGTAGATTCTGTGGTTGTGGATTCCGCTGTAGTTTCCATGGTTGTTGTTTCAGCTGTTGTTTCTGAAGTTGTGGATTCAGCTGTAGTTTCTAAAGTTGTGGACTTGGCTGATGTTTCTGTGGTTGTGGATTCGGCTGTAGATTCAGAGGTTGTGTATTCAGCAGTAGATTGAGTGGTTGTGATTTCAGCTGTTGTTTCAGTGGATGTAGATTCAGCTGTAGTTTCTGTGGTTGTGGACTCCGTTGTGGGTTCTAAGGTTGTGGATTCAGCTGTAGTTTCTAAAGGTGTGGACTTTTCTGTAGTTTCTGAGGTTGTGGATTCAGCTGTAGATTCTATGGTTGTGGATTCAGCTGTAGTTTCTATGGTTGTGGATTCAGCTGTAGTTTCTGTGGTTGTGGACTCGGCTGTAGGTTGTAAGGTTGTGGATTCAGCTGTTGTTTCTAAAGTTGTGGACTTGGCTGTAGTTTCTGTGGTTGTGGATTCGGCTGTAGGTTCTGAGGTTGTGGATTCAGTAGTAGATTGAGTGGTTGTGATTTCAGCTGTACTTTCTATGGTTGTGGTTTCAGCTGTAGTTTCTAAAGTTGTGGACTTGGCTGTTGTTTCTGTGGTTGTGGACTTGGCTGTAGTTTCTGAGGTTCTGGACTTGGCTGTTGTTTCTGTGCTTGTCGATTCGGCTGTAGATTCAGAGGTTGTGTATTCAGCAGTAGATTGAGTGGTTGTGATTTCAGCTGTTGTTTCTGTGGTTGTAGATTCAGCTGTAGTTTCTGTGGTTGTGGACTCGGTTGTGGGTTCTAAGGTTGTGGATTCAGCTGTAGTTTCTAAAGTTGTGGACTTGGCTGTAGTTTCTGAGGTTGTGGATTCAGCTGTAGATTCTATGGTTGTGGATTCAGCTGTAGTTTCTGTGGTTGTGGACTTGGTTGTAGTTTCTGAGCTTGTGGATACAGCTGTAGTTTCTGTGGTTGTGGACTCGGTTTTGGGTTCTAAGGTTGTGGATTCAGCTGTAGTTTCTAAAGTTGTGGACTTGGCTGTAGTTTCTGAGGTTGTGGATTCAGCTGTAGATTCTATGGTTGTGGATTCAGCTGTAGTTTCTATGGTTGTGGATTCATCTGTAGTTTCTGTGGTTGTGGACTCGGTTGTAGGTTCTAAGGTTGTGGATTCAGCTGTCGTTTCTAAAGTTGTGGACTTGGCTGTAGTTTCTGTGGTTGTGGATTCGGCTGTAGGTTCTGAGGTTGTGGATTCAGTAGTAGATTGAGTGGTTGTGATTTCAGCTGTACTTTCTATGGTTGTGGTTTCAGCTGTAGTTTCTGAAGTTGTGGACTTGGCTGTTGTTTCTGTGGTTGTCGATTCGGCTGTAGATTTAGAGGTTGTGTATTCAGCAGTAGATTGAGTGGTTGTGATTTCAGCTGTTGTTTCTGTGGTGGTAGATTCAGCTGTAGTTTCTGTGGTTGTGGACTTGGCTGTAGTTTCTGAGGTTGTGGATTCAGCTGTAGATTCTATGGTTGTGGATTCAGCTGTAGTTTCTATGGTTGTGGATTCATCTGTAGTTTCTGTGGTTGTGGATTCCGCTGTAGTTTCTATGGTTGTGGTTTCAGCTGTTGTTTCTGAAGTTGTGGATTCAGCTGTAGTTTCTGTGGTTGTGGACTCGGTTGTAGTTTCTGAGGTTGTGGATACAGCTGTAGTTTCTCTGGTTGTGGACTCGGTTTTGGGTTCTAAGGTTGTGGATTCAGCTGTAGTTTCTAAAGTTGTGGACTTGGCTGTAGTTTCTGAGGTTGTGGATTCAGCTGTAGATTCTATGGTTGTGGATTCAGTTGTAGTTTCTATGGTTGTGGATTCATCTGTAGTTTCTGTGGTTGTGGACTCGGTTGTAGGTTCTAAGGTTGTGGATTCAGCTGTCGTTTCTAAAGTTGTGGACTTGGCTGTAGTTTCTGTGGTTGTGGATTCGGCTGTAGGTTCTGAGGTTGTGGATTCAGTAGTAGATTGAGTGGTTGTGATTTCAGCTGTACTTTCTATGGTTGTGGTTTTAGCTGTAGTTTCTGAAGTTGTGGACTTGGCTGTTGTTTCTGTGGTTGTCGATTCGGTTGTAGATTTAGAGGTTGTGTATTCAGCAGTAGATTGAGTGGTTGTGATTTCAGCTGTTGTTTCTGTGGTGGTAGATTCAGCTGTAGTTTCTGTGGTTGTGGACTCGGTTGTGGGTTCTAAGGTTGTGGATTCAGCTGTAGTTTCTAAAGTTGTGGACTTGGCTGTAGTTTCTGTGGTTGTGGACTCGGTTGTAGTTTCTGAGGTTGTGGATACAGCTGTAGTTTCTGTGGTTGTGGACTCGGTTTTGGGTTCTAAGGTTGTGGATTCAGCTGTAGTTTCTAAAGTTGTGGACTTGGCTGTAGTTTCTGAGGTTGTGGATTCAGCTGTAGATTCTATGGTTGTGGATTCAGCTGTAGTTTCTATGGTTGTGGATTCATCTGTAGTTTCTGTGGTTGTGGACTCGGTTGTAGGTTCTAAGGTTGTGGATTCAGCTGTAGTTTCTAAAGTTGTGGACTTGGCTGTAGTTTCTGAAGTTTTGGATTCAGCTGTAGTTTCTAAGGTTGTGGACTTGGCTGTTGTTTCTGAGGTTGTGGATTCAGCTGTAGTTTCTAAAGTTGTGGACTTGGCTGATGTTTCTGTGGTTGTGGATTCGGCTGTAGATTCAGAGGTTGTGGATTCCGCTGTAGTTTCTATGGTTGTTGTTTCAGCTGTTGTTTCTGAAGTTGTGGATTCAGCTGTAGTTTCTAAAGTTGTGGACTTGGCTGATGTTTCTGTGGTTGTGGATTCGGCTGTAGATTCAGAGGTTGTGTATTCAGCAGTAGATTGAGTGGTTGTGATTTCAGCTGTTGTTTCAGTGGATGTAGATTCAGCTGTAGTTTCTGTGGTTGTGGACTCCGTTGTGGGTTCTAAGGTTGTGGATTCAGCTGTAGTTTCTAAAGTTGTGGACTTTTCTGTAGTTTCTGAGGTTGTGGATTCAGCTGTAGATTCTATGGTTGTGGATTCAGCTGTAGTTTCTATGGTTGTGGATTCAGCTGTAGTTTCTGTGGTTGTGGACTCGGCTGTAGGTTGTAAGGTTGTGGATTCAGCTGTTGTTTCTAAAGTTGTGGACTTGGCTGTAGTTTCTGTGGTTGTGGATTCGGCTGTAGGTTCTGAGGTTGTGGATTCAGTAGTAGATTGAGTGGTTGTGATTTCAGCTGTACTTTCTATGGTTGTGGTTTCAGCTGTAGTTTCTAAAGTTGTGGACTTGGCTGTAGTTTCTGAGGTTGTGGATTCAGCTGTAGGTTCTATGGTTGTGGATTCAGCTGTAGTTTCTATGGTTGTGGATTCATCTGTAGTTTCTGTGGTTGTGGACTCGGTTGTAGGTTCTAAGGTTGTGGATTCAGCTGTAGTTTCTAAAGTTGTGGACTTGGCTGTAGTTTCTGAAGTTTTGGATTCAGCTGTAGTTTCTAAGGTTGTGGACTTGGCTGTTGTTTCTGAGGTTGTGGATTCAGCTGTAGTTTCTAAAGTTGTGGACTTGGCTGTAGTTTCTGAGGTTGTGGATTCATCTGTAGTTTCTGTGGTTGTGGACTCGGTTGTAGGTTCTAAGGTTGTGGATTCAGCTGTCGTTTCTAAAGTTGTGGACTTGGCTGTAGTTTCTGTGGTTGTGGATTCGGCTGTAGGTTCTGAGGTTGTGGATTCAGTAGTAGATTGAGTGGTTGTGATTTCAGCTGTACTTTCTATGGTTGTGGTTTCAGCTGTAGTTTCTAAAGTTGTGGACTTGGCTGTTGTTTCTGTGGTTGTGGACTTGGCTGTAGTTTCTGAGGTTCTGGACCTGGCTGTTGTTTCTGTGCTTGTCGATTCGGCTGTAGATTCAGAGGTTGTGTATTCAGCAGTAGATTGAGTGGTTGTGATTTCAGCTGTTGTTTCTGTGGTTGTAGATTCAGCTGTAGTTTCTGTGGTTGTGGACTCGGTTGTGGGTTCTAAGGTTGTGGATTCAGCTGTAGTTTCTAAAGTTGTGGACTTGGCTGTAGTTTCTGAGGTTGTGGATTCAGCTGTAGATTCTATGGTTGTGGATTCCGCTGTAGTTTCTATGGTTGTGGTTTCAGCTGTTGTTTCTGAAGTTGTGGATTCAGCTGTAGTTTCTGTGGTTGTGGACTCGGTTGTAGTTTCTGAGGTTGTGGATACAGCTGTAGTTTCTGTGGTTGTGGACTCGGTTTTGGGTTCTAAGGTTGTGGATTCAGCTGTAGATTCTATGGTTGTGGATTCCGCTGTAGTTTCTATGGTTGTGGATTCAGCTGTAGTTTCTGTGGTTGTGGACTCGGTTGTAGTTTCTGAGGTTGTGGATACAGCTGTAGTTTCTGTGGTTGTGGACTCGGTTGTGGGTTCTAAGGTTGTGGATTCAGCTGTAGTTTCTAAAGTTGTGGACTTGGCTGTAGTTTCTGAGGTTGTGGATTCAGCTGTAGATTCTATGGTTGTGGATTCAGCTGTAGTTTCTATGGTTGTGGATTCAGCTGTAGTTTCTGTGGTTGTGGTCTCGGTTCTAGGTTCTAATGTTGTGGTTTCTAAAGTTGTGGACTTGGCTGTAGTTTCTGAGGTTTTGGATTCAGCTGTAGATTCTGTGGTTGTGGATTCCGCTGTAGTTTCCATGGTTGTTGTTTCAGCTGTTGTTTCTGAAGTTGTGGATTCAGCTGTAGTTTCTGTGGTTGTGGACTCGGTTGTAGTTTCTGAGGTTGTGGATACAGCTGTAGTTTCTGTGGTTGTGGACTCGGTTTTGGGTTCTAAGGTTGTGGATTCAGCTGTAGATTCTATGGTTGTGGATTCCGCTGTAGTTTCTATGGTTGTGGATTCAGCTGTAGTTTCTGTGGTTGTGGACTCGGTTGTAGTTTCTGAGGTTGTGGATACAGCTGTAGTTTCTGTGGTTGTGGACTCGGTTGTGGGTTCTAAGGTTGTGGATTCAGCTGTAGTTTCTAAAGTTGTGGACTTGGCTGTAGTTTCTGAGGTTGTGGATTCAGCTGTAGATTCTATGGTTGTGGATTCAGCTGTAGTTTCTATGGTTGTGGATTCAGCTGTAGTTTCTGTGGTTGTGGTCTCGGTTCTAGGTTCTAATGTTGTGGTTTCTAAAGTTGTGGACTTGGCTGTAGTTTCTGAGGTTTTGGATTCAGCTGTAGATTCTGTGGTTGTGGATTCCGCTGTAGTTTCCATGGTTGTTGTTTCAGCTGTTGTTTCTGAAGTTGTGGATTCAGCTGTAGTTTCTAAAGTTGTGGACTTGGCTGATGTTTCTGTGGTTGTGGATTCGGCTGTAGATTCAGAGGTTGTGTATTCAGCAGTAGATTGAGTGGTTGTGATTTCAGCTGTTGTTTCAGTGGATGTAGATTCAGCTGTAGTTTCTGTGGTTGTGGACTCCGTTGTGGGTTCTAAGGTTGTGGATTCAGCTGTAGTTTCTAAAGGTGTGGACTTTTCTGTAGTTTCTGAGGTTGTGGATTCAGCTGTAGATTCTATGGTTGTGGATTCAGCTGTAGTTTCTATGGTTGTGGATTCAGCTGTAGTTTCTGTGGTTGTGGACTCGGCTGTAGGTTGTAAGGTTGTGGATTCAGCTGTTGTTTCTAAAGTTGTGGACTTGGCTGTAGTTTCTGTGGTTGTGGATTCGGCTGTAGGTTCTGAGGTTGTGGATTCAGTAGTAGATTGAGTGGTTGTGATTTCAGCTGTACTTTCTATGGTTGTGGTTTCAGCTGTAGTTTCTAAAGTTGTGGACTTGGCTGTTGTTTCTGTGGTTGTGGACTTGGCTGTAGTTTCTGAGGTTCTGGACTTGGCTGTTGTTTCTGTGCTTGTCGATTCGGCTGTAGATTCAGAGGTTGTGTATTCAGCAGTAGATTGAGTGGTTGTGATTTCAGCTGTTGTTTCTGTGGTTGTAGATTCAGCTGTAGTTTCTGTGGTTGTGGACTCGGTTGTGGGTTCTAAGGTTGTGGATTCAGCTGTAGTTTCTAAAGTTGTGGACTTGGCTGTAGTTTCTGAGGTTGTGGATTCAGCTGTAGATTCTATGGTTGTGGATTCAGCTGTAGTTTCTGTGGTTGTGGACTTGGTTGTAGTTTCTGAGCTTGTGGATACAGCTGTAGTTTCTGTGGTTGTGGACTCGGTTTTGGGTTCTAAGGTTGTGGATTCAGCTGTAGTTTCTAAAGTTGTGGACTTGGCTGTAGTTTCTGAGGTTGTGGATTCAGCTGTAGATTCTATGGTTGTGGATTCAGCTGTAGTTTCTATGGTTGTGGATTCATCTGTAGTTTCTGTGGTTGTGGACTCGGTTGTAGGTTCTAAGGTTGTGGATTCAGCTGTCGTTTCTAAAGTTGTGGACTTGGCTGTAGTTTCTGTGGTTGTGGATTCGGCTGTAGGTTCTGAGGTTGTGGATTCAGTAGTAGATTGAGTGGTTGTGATTTCAGCTGTACTTTCTATGGTTGTGGTTTCAGCTGTAGTTTCTGAAGTTGTGGACTTGGCTGTTGTTTCTGTGGTTGTCGATTCGGCTGTAGATTTAGAGGTTGTGTATTCAGCAGTAGATTGAGTGGTTGTGATTTCAGCTGTTGTTTCTGTGGTGGTAGATTCAGCTGTAGTTTCTGTGGTTGTGGACTTGGCTGTAGTTTCTGAGGTTGTGGATTCAGCTGTAGATTCTATGGTTGTGGATTCAGCTGTAGTTTCTATGGTTGTGGATTCATCTGTAGTTTCTGTGGTTGTGGATTCCGCTGTAGTTTCTATGGTTGTGGTTTCAGCTGTTGTTTCTGAAGTTGTGGATTCAGCTGTAGTTTCTGTGGTTGTGGACTCGGTTGTAGTTTCTGAGGTTGTGGATACAGCTGTAGTTTCTCTGGTTGTGGACTCGGTTTTGGGTTCTAAGGTTGTGGATTCAGCTGTAGTTTCTAAAGTTGTGGACTTGGCTGTAGTTTCTGAGGTTGTGGATTCAGCTGTAGATTCTATGGTTGTGGATTCAGCTGTAGTTTCTATGGTTGTGGATTCATCTGTAGTTTCTGTGGTTGTGGACTCGGTTGTAGGTTCTAAGGTTGTGGATTCAGCTGTAGTTTCTATGGTTGTGGATTCATCTGTAGTTTCTGTGGTTGTGGATTCGGCTGTAGGTTCTGAGGTTGTGGATTCAGTAGTAGATTGAGTGGTTGTGATTTCAGCTGTACTTTCTATGGTTGTGGTTTTAGCTGTAGTTTCTGAAGTTGTGGACTTGGCTGTTGTTTCTGTGGTTGTCGATTCGGTTGTAGATTTAGAGGTTGTGTATTCAGCAGTAGATTGAGTGGTTGTGATTTCAGCTGTTGTTTCTGTGGTGGTAGATTCAGCTGTAGTTTCTGTGGTTGTGGACTCGGTTGTGGGTTCTAAGGTTGTGGATTCAGCTGTAGTTTCTAAAGTTGTGGACTTGGCTGTAGTTTCTGTGGTTGTGGACTCGGTTGTAGTTTCTGAGGTTTTGGATACAGCTGTAGTTTCTGTGGTTGTGGACTCGGTTTTGGGTTCTAAGGTTGTGGATTCAGCTGTAATTTCTAAAGTTGTGGACTTGGCTGTAGTTTCTGAGGTTGTGGATTCAGCTGTAGATTCTATGGTTGTGGATTCAGCTGTAGTTTCTATGGTTGTGGATTCATCTGTAGTTTCTGTGGTTGTGGACTCGGTTGTAGGTTCTAAGGTTGTGGATTCAGCTGTAGTTTCTAAAGTTGTGGACTTGGCTGTAGTTTCTGAAGTTTTGGATTCAGCTGTAGTTTCTAAGGTTGTGGACTTGGCTGTTGTTTCTGAGGTTGTGGATTCAGCTGTAGTTTCTAAAGTTGTGGACTTGGCTGATGTTTCTGTGGTTGTGGATTCGGCTGTAGATTCAGAGGTTGTGGATTCCGCTGTAGTTTCTATGGTTGTTGTTTCAGCTGTTGTTTCTGAAGTTGTGGATTCAGCTGTAGTTTCTAAGGTTGTGGACTTGGCTGTTGTTTCTGAGGTTGTGGATTCAGCTGTAGTTTCTAAAGTTGTGGACTTGGCTGTAGTTTCTGAGGTTGTGGATTCATCTGTAGTTTCTGTGGTTGTGGACTCGGTTGTAGGTTCTAAGGTTGTGGATTCAGCTGTCGTTTCTAAAGTTGTGGACTTGGCTGTAGTTTCTGTGGTTGTGGATTCGGCTGTAGGTTCTGAGGTTGTGGATTCAGTAGTAGATTGAGTGGTTGTGATTTCAGCTGTACTTTCTATGGTTGTGGTTTCAGCTGTAGTTTCTAAAGTTGTGGACTTGGCTGTTGTTTCTGTGGTTGTGGACTTGGCTGTAGTTTCTGAGGTTCTGGACCTGGCTGTTGTTTCTGTGCTTGTCGATTCGGCTGTAGATTCAGAGGTTGTGTATTCAGCAGTAGATTGAGTGGTTGTGATTTCAGCTGTTGTTTCTGTGGTTGTAGATTCAGCTGTAGTTTCTGTGGTTGTGGACTCGGTTGTGGGTTCTAAGGTTGTGGATTCAGCTGTAGTTTCTAAAGTTGTGGACTTGGCTGTAGTTTCTGAGGTTGTGGATTCAGCTGTAGATTCTATGGTTGTGGATTCCGCTGTAGTTTCTATGGTTGTGGTTTCAGCTGTTGTTTCTGAAGTTGTGGATTCAGCTGTAGTTTCTGTGGTTGTGGACTCGGTTGTAGTTTCTGAGGTTGTGGATACAGCTGTAGTTTCTGTGGTTGTGGACTCGGTTTTGGGTTCTAAGGTTGTGGATTCAGCTGTAGATTCTATGGTTGTGGATTCCGCTGTAGTTTCTATGGTTGTGGATTCAGCTGTAGTTTCTGTGGTTGTGGACTCGGTTGTAGTTTCTGAGGTTGTGGATACAGCTGTAGTTTCTGTGGTTGTGGACTCGGTTGTGGGTTCTAAGGTTGTGGATTCAGCTGTAGTTTCTAAAGTTGTGGACTTGGCTGTAGTTTCTGAGGTTGTGGATTCAGCTGTAGATTCTATGGTTGTGGATTCAGCTGTAGTTTCTATGGTTGTGGATTCAGCTGTAGTTTCTGTGGTTGTGGACTCGGTTCTAGGTTCTAATGTTGTGGTTTCTAAAGTTGTGGACTTGGCTGTAGTTTCTGAGGTCGTGGATTCAGCTGTAGATTCTGTGGTTGTGGATTCCGCTGTAGTTTCTATGGTTGTTGTTTCAGCTGTTGTTTCTGAAGTTGTGGATTCAGCTGTAGTTTCTAAAGTTGTGGACTTGGCTGATGTTTCTGTGGTTGTGGATTCGGCTGTAGATTCAGAGGTTGTGTATTCAGCAGTAGATTGAGTGGTTGTGATTTCAGCTGTTGTTTCAGTGGATGTAGATTCAGCTGTAGTTTCTGTGGTTGTGGACTCCGTTGTGGGTTCTAAGGTTGTGGATTCAGCTGTAGTTTCTAAAGTTGTGGACTTTTCTGTAGTTTCTGAGGTTGTGGATTCAGCTGTAGATTGTATGGTTGTGGATTCAGCTGTAGTTTCTATGGTTGTGGATTCAGCTGTAGTTTCTGTGGTTGTGGACTCGGCTGTAGGTTGTAAGGTTGTGGATTCAGCTGTTGTTTCTAAAGTTGTGGACTTGGCTGTAGTTTCTGTGGTTGTGGATTCGGCTGTAGGTTCTGAGGTTGTGGATTCAGTAGTAGATTGAGTGGTTGTGATTTCAGCTGTACTTTCTATGGTTGTGGTTTCAGCTGTAGTTTCTAAAGTTGTGGACTTGGCTGTTGTTTCTGTGGTTGTGGACTTGGCTGTAGTTTCTGAGGTTCTGGACTTGGCTGTTGTTTCTGTGCTTGTCGATTTGGCTGTAGATTCAGAGGTTGTGTATTCAGCAGTAGATTGAGTGGTTGTGATTTCAGCTGTTGTTTCTGTGGTTGTAGATTCAGCTGTAGTTTCTGTGGTTGTGGACTCGGTTGTGGGTTCTAAGGTTGTGGATTCAGCTGTAGTTTCTAAAGTTGTGGACTTGGCTGTAGTTTCTGAGGTTGTTGATTCAGCTGTAGATTCTATGGTTGTGGATTCCGCTGTAGTTTCTATGGTTGTGGTTTCAGCTGTTGTTTCTGAAGTTGTGGATTCAGCTGTAGTTTCTGTGGTTGTGGACTCGGTTGTAGTTTCTGAGGTTGTGGATACAGCTGTAGTTTCTGTGGTTGTGGACTCGGTTTTGGGTTCTAAGGTTGTGGATTCAGCTGTAGTTTCTAAAGTTGTGGACTTGGCTGTAGTTTCTGAGGTTGTGGATTCAGCTGTAGATTCTATGGTTGTGGATTCAGCTGTAGTTTCTATGGTTGTGGATTCATCTGTAGTTTCTGTGGTTGTGGACTCGGTTGTAGGTTCTAAGGTTGTGGATTCAGCTGTCGTTTCTAAAGTTGTGGACTTGGCTGTAGTTTCTGAAGTTTTGGATTCAGCTGTAGTTTCTAAGGTTGTGGACTTGGCTGTTGTTTCTGAGGTTGTGGATTCAGCTGTAGTTTCTAAAGTTGTGGACTTGGCTGATGTTTCTGTGGTTGTGGATTCGGCTGTAGATTCAGAGGTTGTGGATTCCGCTGTAGTTTCTATGGTTGTTGTTTCAGCTGTTTTTTCTGAAGTTGTGGATTCAGCTGTAGTTTCTAAACTTGTGGACTTGGCTGTAGTTTCTGAGGTTGTTGATTCAGCTGTAGATTCTATGGTTGTGAATTCCGCTGTAGTTTCTATGGTTGTGGTTTCAGCTGTTGTTTCTGAAGTTGTGGATTCAGCTGTAGTTTCTGTGGTTGTGGACTCGGTTGTAGTTTCTGAGGTTGTGGATACAGCTGTAGTTTCTGTGGTTGTGGACTCGGTTTTGGGTTCTAAGGTTGTGGATTCAGCTGTAGTTTCTAAAGTTGTGGACTTGGCTGTAGTTTCTGAGGTTGTGGATTCAGCTGTAGATTCTATGGTTGTGGATTCAGCTGTAGTTTCTATGGTTGTGGATTCATCTGTAGTTTCTGTGGTTGTGGACTCGGTTGTAGGTTCTAAGGTTGTGGATTCAGCTGTCGTTTCTAAAGTTGTGGACTTGGCTGTAGTTTCTGTGGTTGTGGATTCGGCTGTAGGTTCTGAGGTTGTGGATTCAGTAGTAGATTGAGTGGTTGTGATTTCAGCTGTACTTTCTATGGTTGTGGTTTCAGCTGTAGTTTCTGAAGTTGTGGACTTGGCTGTTGTTTCTGTGGTTGTGGACTTGGCTGTAGTTTCTGAGGTTCTGGACTTGGCTGTTGTTTCTGTGCTTGTCGATTCGGCTGTAGATTTAGAGGTTGTGTATTCAGCAGTAGATTGAGTGGTTGTGATTTCAGCTGTTGTTTCTGTGGTGGTAGATTCAGCTGTAGTTTCTGTGGTTGTGGACTCGGTTGTGGGTTCTAAGGTTGTGGATTCAGCTGTAGTTTCTAAAGTTGTGGACTTGGCTGTAGTTTCTGAGGTTGTGGATTCAGCTGTAGATTCTATGGTTGTGGATTCCGCTGTAGTTTCTATGGTTGTGGTTTCAGCTGTTGTTTCTGAAGTTGTGGATTCAGCTGTAGTTTCTGTGGTTGTGGACTCAGTTGTAGTTTCTGAGGTTGTGGATACAAGTGTAGTTTCTGTGGTTGTGGACTCGGTTTTGGGTTCTAAGGTTGTGGATTCAGCTGTAGTTTCTAAAGTTGTGGACTTGGCTGTAGTTTCTGAGGTTGTGGATTCAGCTGTAGATTCTATGGTTGTGGATTCAGCTGTAGTTTCTATGGTTGTGGATTCATCTGTAGTTTCTGTGGTTGTGGACTCGGTTGTAGGTTCTAAGGTTGTGGATTCAGCTGTAGTTTCTAAAGTTGTGGACTTGGCTGTAGTTTCTGAAGTTTTGGATTCAGCTGTAGTTTCTAAGGTTGTGGACTTGGCTGTTGTTTCTGAGGTTGTGGATTCAGCTGTAGTTTCTAAAGTTGTGGACTTGGCTGATGTTTCTGTGGTTGTGGATTCGGCTGTAGATTCAGAGGTTGTGGATTCGGCTGTAGTTTCTATGGTTGTTGTTTCAGCTGTTGTTTCTGAAGTTGTGGATTCAGCTGTAGTTTCTAAAGTTGTGGACTTGGCTGATGTTTCTGTGGTTGTGGATTCGGCTGTAGATTCAGAGGTTGTGTATTCAGCAGTAGATTGAGTGGTTGTGATTTCAGCTGTTGTTTCAGTGGATGTAGATTCAGCTGTAGTTTCTGTGGTTGTGGACTCCGTTGTGGGTTCTAAGGTTGTGGATTCAGCTGTAGTTTCTAAAGTTGTGGACTTGGCTGTAGTTTCTGTGGTTGTGGATTCGGCTGTAGGTTCTGAGGTTGTGGATTCAGTAGTAGATTGAGTGGTTGTGATTTCAGCTGTACTTTCTATGGTTGTGGTTTCAGCTGTAGTTTCTGAAGTTGTGGACTTGGCTGTTGTTTCTGTGGTTGTGGACTTGGCTGTAGTTTCTGAGGTTCTGGACTTGGCTGTTGTTTCTGTGCTTGTCGATTCGGCTGTAGATTTAGAGGTTGTGTATTCAGCAGTAGATTGAGTGGTTGTGATTTCAGCTGTTGTTTCTGTGGTGGTAGATTCAGCTGTAGTTTCTGTGGTTGTGGACTCGGTTGTGGGTTCTAAGGTTGTGGATTCAGCTGTAGTTTCTAAAGTTGTGGACTTGGCTGTAGTTTCTGAGGTTGTGGATTCAGCTGTAGATTCTATGGTTGTGGATTCCGCTGTAGTTTCTATGGTTGTGGTTTCAGCTGTTGTTTCTGAAGTTGTGGATTCAGCTGTAGTTTCTGTGGTTGTGGACTCAGTTGTAGTTTCTGAGGTTGTGGATACAAGTGTAGTTTCTGTGGTTGTGGACTCGGTTTTGGGTTCTAAGGTTGTGGATTCAGCTGTAGTTTCTAAAGTTGTGGACTTGGCTGTAGTTTCTGAGGTTGTGGATTCAGCTGTAGATTCTATGGTTGTGGATTCAGCTGTAGTTTCTATGGTTGTGGATTCATCTGTAGTTTCTGTGGTTGTGGACTCGGTTGTAGGTTCTAAGGTTGTGGATTCAGCTGTAGTTTCTAAAGTTGTGGACTTGGCTGTAGTTTCTGAAGTTTTGGATTCAGCTGTAGTTTCTAAGGTTGTGGACTTGGCTGTTGTTTCTGAGGTTGTGGATTCAGCTGTAGTTTCTAAAGTTGTGGACTTGGCTGATGTTTCTGTGGTTGTGGATTCGGCTGTAGATTCAGAGGTTGTGGATTCGGCTGTAGTTTCTATGGTTGTTGTTTCAGCTGTTGTTTCTGAAGTTGTGGATTCAGCTGTAGTTTCTAAAGTTGTGGACTTGGCTGATGTTTCTGTGGTTGTGGATTCGGCTGTAGATTCAGAGGTTGTGTATTCAGCAGTAGATTGAGTGGTTGTGATTTCAGCTGTTGTTTCAGTGGATGTAGATTCAGCTGTAGTTTCTGTGGTTGTGGACTCCGTTTTGGGTTCTAAGGTTGTGGATTCAGCTGTAGTTTCTAAAGTTGTGGACTTTTCTGTAGTTTCTGAGGTTGTGGATTCAGCTGTAGATTCTATGGTTGTGGATTCAGCTGTAGTTTCTATGGTTGTGGATTCAGCTGTAGTTTCTGTGGTTGTGGACTCGGCTGTAGGTTGTAAGGTTGTGGATTCAGCTGTTGTTTCTAAAGTTGTGGACTTGGCTGTAGTTTCTGTGGTTGTGGATTCGGCTGTAGGTTCTGAGGTTGTGGATTCAGTAGTAGATTGAGTGGTTGTGATTTCAGCTGTACTTTCTATGGTTGTGGTTTCAGCTGTAGTTTCTAAAGTTGTGGACATGGCTGTAGTTTCTGAGGTTGTGGATTCAGCTGTAGATTCTATGGTTGTGGATTCAGCTGTAGTTTCTATGGTTGTGGATTCATCTGTAGTTTCTGTGGTTGTGGACTCGGTTGTAGGTTCTAAGGTTGTGGATTCAGCTGTAGTTTCTAAAGTTGTGGACTTGGCTGTAGTTTCTGAAGTTTTGGATTCAGCTGTAGTTTCTAAGGTTGTGGACTTGGCTGTTGTTTCTGAGGTTGTGGATTCAGCTGTAGTTTCTAAAGTTGTGGACTTGGCTGTAGTTTCTGAGGTTGTGGATTCATCTGTAGTTTCTGTGGTTGTGGACTCGGTTGTAGGTTCTAAGGTTGTGGATTCAGCTGTCGTTTCTAAAGTTGTGGACTTGGCTGTAGTTTCTGTGGTTGTGGATTCGGCTGTAGGTTCTGAGGTTGTGGATTCAGTAGTAGATTGAGTGGTTGTGATTTCAGCTGTACTTTCTATGGTTGTGGTTTCAGCTGTAGTTTCTGAGGTTCTGGACTTGGCTGTTGTTTCTGTGCTTGTCGATTCGGCTGTAGATTCAGAGGTTGTGTATTCAGCAGTAGATTGAGTGGTTGTGATTTCAGCTGTTGTTTCTGTGGTTGTAGATTCAGCTGTAGTTTCTGTGGTTGTGGACTCGGTTGTGGGTTCTAAGGTTGTGGATTCAGCTGTAGTTTCTAAAGTTGTGGACTTGGCTGTAGTTTCTGAGGTTGTGGATTCAGCTGTAGATTCTATGGTTGTGGATTCCGCTGTAGTTTCTATGGTTGTGGTTTCAGCTGTTGTTTCTGAAGTTGTGGATTCAGCTGTAGTTTCTGTGGTTGTGGACTCGGTTGTAGTTTCTGAGGTTGTGGATACAGCTGTAGTTTCTGTGGTTGTGGACTCGGTTTTGGGTTCTAAGGTTGTGGATTCAGCTGTAGATTCTATGGTTGTGGATTCCGCTGTAGTTTCTATGGTTGTGGATTCAGCTGTAGTTTCTGTGGTTGTGGACTCGGTTGTAGTTTCTGAGGTTGTGGATACAGCTGTAGTTTCTGTGGTTGTGGACTCGGTTGTGGGTTCTAAGGTTGTGGATTCAGCTGTAGTTTCTAAAGTTGTGGACTTGGCTGTAGTTTCTGAGGTTGTGGATTCAGCTGTAGATTCTATGGTTGTGGATTCAGCTGTAGTTTCTATGGTTGTGGATTCAGCTGTAGTTTCTGTGGTTGTGGACTCGGTTCTAGGTTCTAATGTTGTGGTTTCTAAAGTTGTGGACTTGGCTGTAGTTTCTGAGGTTGTGGATTCAGCTGTAGATTCTGTGGTTGTGGATTCCGCTGTAGTTTCTATGGTTGTTGTTTCAGCTGTTGTTTCTGAAGTTGTGGATTCAGCTGTAGTTTCTAAAGTTGTGGACTTGGCTGATGTTTCTGTGGTTGTGGATTCGGCTGTAGATTCAGAGGTTGTGTATTCAGCAGTAGATTGAGTGGTTGTGATTTCAGCTGTTGTTTCAGTGGATGTAGATTCAGCTGTAGTTTCTGTGGTTGTGGACTCCGTTGTGGGTTCTAAGGTTGTGGATTCAGCTGTAGTTTCTAAAGTTGTGGACTTGGCTGTAGTTTCTGAGGTTGTTGATTCAGCTGTAGATTCTATGGTTGTGGATTCCGCTGTAGTTTCTATGGTTGTGGTTTCAGCTGTTGTTTCTGAAGTTGTGGATTCAGCTGTAGTTTCTGTGGTTGTGGACTCGGTTGTAGTTTCTGAGGTTGTGGATACAGCTGTAGTTTCTGTGGTTGTGGACTCGGTTTTGGGTTCTAAGGTTGTGGATTCAGCTGTAGTTTCTAAAGTTGTGGACTTGGCTGTAGTTTCTGAGGTTGTGGATTCAGCTGTAGATTCTATGGTTGTGGATTCAGCTGTAGTTTCTATGGTTGTGGATTCATCTGTAGTTTCTGTGGTTGTGGACTCGGTTGTAGGTTCTAAGGTTGTGGATTCAGCTGTCGTTTCTAAAGTTGTGGACTTGGCTGTAGTTTCTGTGGTTGTGGATTCGGCTGTAGGTTCTGAGGTTGTGGATTCAGTAGTAGATTGAGTGGTTGTGATTTCAGCTGTACTTTCTATGGTTGTGGTTTCAGCTGTAGTTTCTGAAGTTGTGGACTTGGCTGTTGTTTCTGTGGTTGTGGACTTGGCTGTAGTTTCTGAGGTTCTGGACTTGGCTGTTGTTTCTGTGCTTGTCGATTCGGCTGTAGATTTAGAGGTTGTGTATTCAGCAGTAGATTGAGTGGTTGTGATTTCAGCTGTTGTTTCTGTGGTGGTAGATTCAGCTGTAGTTTCTGTGGTTGTGGACTCGGTTGTGGGTTCTAAGGTTGTGGATTCAGCTGTAGTTTCTAAAGTTGTGGACTTGGCTGTAGTTTCTGAGGTTGTGGATTCAGCTGTAGATTCTATGGTTGTGGATTCCGCTGTAGTTTCTATGGTTGTGGTTTCAGCTGTTGTTTCTGAAGTTGTGGATTCAGCTGTAGTTTCTGTGGTTGTGGACTCGGTTGTAGTTTCTGAGGTTGTGGATACAGCTGTAGTTTCTGTGGTTGTGGACTCGGTTTTGGGTTCTAAGGTTGTGGATTCAGCTGTAGTTTCTAAAGTTGTGGACTTGGCTGTAGTTTCTGAGGTTGTGGATTCAGCTGTAGATTCTATGGTTGTGGATTCAGCTGTAGTTTCTATGGTTGTGGATTCATCTGTAGTTTCTGTGGTTGTGGACTCGGTTGTAGGTTCTAAGGTTGTGGATTCAGCTGTAGTTTCTAAAGTTGTGGACTTGGCTGTAGTTTCTGAAGTTTTGGGTTCAGCTGTAGTTTCTAAGGTTGTGGACTTGGCTGTTGTTTCTGAGGTTGTGGATTCAGCTGTAGTTTCTAAAGTTGTGGACTTGGCTGATGTTTCTGTGGTTGTGGATTCGGCTGTAGATTCAGAGGTTGTGGATTCCGCTGTAGTTTCTATGGTTGTTGTTTCAGCTGTTGTTTCTGAAGTTGTGGATTCAGCTGTAGTTTCTAAAGTTGTGGACTTGGCTGATGTTTCTGTGGTTGTGGATTCGGCTGTAGATTCAGAGGTTGTGTATTCAGCAGTAGATTGAGTGGTTGTGATTTCAGCTGTTGTTTCAGTGGATGTAGATTCAGCTGTAGTTTCTGTGGTTGTGGACTCCGTTGTGGGTTCTAAGGTTGTGGATTCAGCTGTAGTTTCTAAAGTTGTGGACTTTTCTGTAGTTTCTGAGGTTGTGGATTCAGCTGTAGATTCTATGGTTGTGGATTCAGCTGTAGTTTCTATGGTTGTGGATTCAGCTGTAGTTTCTATGGTTGTGGATTCAGCTGTAGTTTCTGTGGTTGTGGACTCGGCTGTAGGTTGTAAGGTTGTGGATTCAGCTGTTGTTTCTAAAGTTGTGGACTTGGCTGTAATTTCTGTGGTTGTGGATTCGGCTGTAGGTTCTGAGGTTGTGGATTCAGTAGTAGATTGAGTGGTTGTGATTTCAGCTGTACTTTCTATGGTTGTGGTTTCAGCTGTAGTTTCTAAAGTTGTGGACTTGGCTGTTGTTTCTGTGGTTGTGGACTTGGCTGTTGTTTCTGTGCTTGTCGATTCGGCTGTAGATTCAGAGGTTGTGTATTCAGCAGTAGATTGAGTGGTTGTGATTTCAGCTGTTGTTTCTGTGGTTGTAGATTCAGCTGTAGTTTCTGTGGTTGTGGACTCGGTTGTGGGTTCTAAGGTTGTGGATTCAGCTGTAGTTTCTAAAGTTGTGGACTTGGCTGTAGTTTCTGAGGTTGTGGATTCAGCTGTAGATTCTATGGTTGTGGATTCCGCTGTAGTTTCTATGGTTGTGGTTTCAGCTGTTGTTTCTGAAGTTGTGGATTCAGCTGTAGTTTCTGTGGTTGTGGACTCGGTTGTAGTTTCTGAGGTTGTGGATTCAGCTGTAGTTTCTGTGGTTGTGGACTCGGCTGTAGGTTGTAAGGTTGTGGATTCAGCTGTTGTTTCTAAAGTTGTGGACTTGGCTGTAGTTTCTGTGGTTGTGGATTCGGCTGTAAGTTCTGAGGTTGTGGATTCAGTAGTAGATTGAGTGGTTGTGATTTCAGCTGTACTTTCTATGGTTGTGGTTTCAGCTGTAGTTTCTAAAGTTGTGGACTTGGCTGTAGTTTCTGAGGTTGTGGATTCAGCTGTAGATTCTATGGTTGTGGATTCAGCTGTAGTTTCTGTGGTTGTGGACTCGGTTGTAGTTTCTGAGGTTGTGGATACAGCTGTAGTTTCTGTGGTTGTGGACTCGGTTTTGGGTTCTAAAGTTGTGGATTCAGCTGTAGATTCTATGGTTGTGGATTCCGCTGTAGTTTCTATGGTTGTGGATTCAGCTGTAGTTTCTGTGGTTGTGGACTCGGTTGTAGTTTCTGAGGTTGTGGATACAGCTGTAGTTTCTGTGGTTGTGGACTCGGTTGTGGGTTCTAAGGTTGTGGATTCAGCTGTAGTTTCTAAAGTTGTGGACTTGGCTGTAGTTTCTGAGGTTGTGGATTCAGCTGTAGATTCTATGGTTGTGGATTCAGCTGTAGTTTCTATGGTTGTGGATTCAGCTGTAGTTTCTGTGGTTGTGGACTCGGTTCTAGGTTCTAATGTTGTGGTTTCTAAAGTTGTGGACTTGGCTGTAGTTTCTGAGGTTGTGGATTCAGCTGTAGATTCTGTGGTTGTGGATTCCGCTGTAGTTTCTATGGTTGTTGTTTCAGCTGTTGTTTCTGAAGTTGTGGATTCAGCTGTAGTTTCTAAAGTTGTGGACTTGGCTGATGTTTCTGTGGTTGTGGATTCGGCTGTAGATTCAGAGGTTGTGTATTCAGCAGTAGATTGAGTGGTTGTGATTTCAGCTGTTGTTTCAGTGGATGTAGATTCAGCTGTAGTTTCTGTGGTTGTGGACTCCGTTGTGGGTTCTAAGGTTGTGGATTCAGCTGTAGTTTCTAAAGTTGTGGACTTGGCTGTAGTTTCTGAGGTTGTTGATTCAGCTGTAGATTCTATGGTTGTGGATTCCGCTGTAGTTTCTATGGTTGTGGTTTCAGCTGTTGTTTCTGAAGTTGTGGATTCAGCTGTAGTTTCTGTGGTTGTGGACTCGGTTGTAGTTTCTGAGGTTGTGGATACAGCTATAGTTTCTGTGGTTGTGGACTCGGTTTTGGGTTCTAAGGTTGTGGATTCAGCTGTAGTTTCTAAAGTTGTGGACTTGGCTGTAGTTTCTGAGGTTGTGGATTCAGCTGTAGATTCTATGGTTGTGGATTCAGCTGTAGTTTCTATGGTTGTGGATTCATCTGTAGTTTCTGTGGTTGTGGACTCGGTTGTAGGTTCTAAGGTTGTGGATTCAGCTGTCGTTTCTAAAGTTGTGGACTTGGCTGTAGTTTCTGTGGTTGTGGATTCGGCTGTAGGTTCTGAGGTTGTGGATTCAGTAGTAGATTGAGTGGTTGTGATTTCAGCTGTACTTTCTATGGTTGTGGTTTCAGCTGTAGTTTCTGAAGTTGTGGACTTGGCTGTTGTTTCTGTGGTTGTGGACTTGGCTGTAGTTTCTGAGGTTCTGGACTTGGCTGTTGTTTCTGTGCTTGTCGATTCGGCTGTAGATTTAGAGGTTGTGTATTCAGCAGTAGATTGAGTGGTTGTGATTTCAGCTGTTGTTTCTGTGGTGGTAGATTCAGCTGTAGTTTCTGTGGTTGTGGACTCGGTTGTGGGTTCTAAGGTTGTGGATTCAGCTGTAGTTTCTAAAGTTGTGGACTTGGCTGTAGTTTCTGAGGTTGTGGATTCAGCTGTAGATTCTATGGTTGTGGATTCCGCTGTAGTTTCTATGGTTGTGGTTTCAGCTGTTGTTTCTGAAGTTGTGGATTCAGCTGTAGTTTCTGTGGTTGTGGACTCGGTTGTAGTTTCTGAGGTTGTGGATACAGCTGTAGTTTCTGTGGTTGTGGACTCGGTTTTGGGTTCTAAGGTTGTGGATTCAGCTGTAGTTTCTAAAGTTGTGGACTTGGCTGTAGTTTCTGAGGTTGTGGATTCAGCTGTAGATTCTATGGTTGTGGATTCAGCTGTAGTTTCTATGGTTGTGGATTCATCTGTAGTTTCTGTGGTTGTGGACTCGGTTGTAGGTTCTAAGGTTGTGGATTCAGCTGTAGTTTCTAAAGTTGTGGACTTGGCTGTAGTTTCTGAAGTTTTGGGTTCAGCTGTAGTTTCTAAGGTTGTGGACTTGGCTGTTGTTTCTGAGGTTGTGGATTCAGCTGTAGTTTCTAAAGTTGTGGACTTGGCTGATGTTTCTGTGGTTGTGGATTCGGCTGTAGATTCAGAGGTTGTGGATTCCGCTGTAGTTTCTATGGTTGTTGTTTCAGCTGTTGTTTCTGAAGTTGTGGATTCAGCTGTAGTTTCTAAAGTTGTGGACTTGGCTGATGTTTCTGTGGTTGTGGATTCGGCTGTAGATTCAGAGGTTGTGTATTCAGCAGTAGATTGAGTGGTTGTGATTTCAGCTGTTGTTTCAGTGGATGTAGATTCAGCTGTAGTTTCTGTGGTTGTGGACTCCGTTGTGGGTTCTAAGGTTGTGGATTCAGCTGTAGTTTCTAAAGTTGTGGACTTTTCTGTAGTTTCTGAGGTTGTGGATTCAGCTGTAGATTCTATGGTTGTGGATTCAGCTGTAGTTTCTATGGTTGTGGATTCAGCTGTAGTTTCTGTGGTTGTGGACTCGGCTGTAGGTTGTAAGGTTGTGGATTCAGCTGTTGTTTCTAAAGTTGTGGACTTGGCTGTAGTTTCTGTGGTTGTGGATTCGGCTGTAGGTTCTGAGGTTGTGGATTCAGTAGTAGATTGAGTGGTTGTGATTTCAGCTGTACTTTCTATGGTTGTGGTTTCAGCTGTAGTTTCTAAAGTTGTGGACATGGCTGTAGTTTCTGAGGTTGTGTATTCAGCTGTAGATTCTATGGTTGTGGATTCAGCTGTAGTTTCTATGGTTGTGGATTCAGCTGTAGTTTCTAAGGTTGTGGACTTGGCTGTTGTTTCTGAGGTTGTGGATTCAGCTGTAGTTTCTAAAGTTGTGGACTTGGCTGATGTTTCTGTGGTTGTGGATTCGGCTGTAGATTCAGAGGTTGTGTATTCAGCAGTAGATTGAGTGGTTGTGATTTCAGCTGCTGTTTCAGTGGATGTAGATTCAGCTGTAGTTTCTGTGGTTGTGGACTCGGTTGTGGGTTCTAAGGTTGTGGATTCAGCTGTAGTTTCTAAAGTTGTGGACTTGGCTGTAGTTTCTGAGGTTGTGGATTCAGCTGTAGATTCTATGGTTGTGGATTCCGCTGTAGTTTCTATGGTTGTGGTTTCAGCTGTTGTTTCTGAAGTTGTGGATTCAGCTGTAGTTTCTGTGGTTGTGGACTCGGTTGTAGTTTCTGAGGTTGTGGATACAGCTGTAGTTTCTGTGGTTGTGGACTCGGTTGTGGGTTCTAAGGTTGTGGATTCAGCTGTAGTTTCTAAAGTTGTGGACTTGGCTGTAGTTTCTGAGGTTGTGGATTCAGCTGTAGATTCTATGGTTGTGGATTCAGCTGTAGTTTCTATGGTTGTGGATTCAGCTGTAGTTTCTGTGGTTGTGGACTCGGTTCTAGGTTCTAATGTTGTGGTTTCTAAAGTTGTGGACTTGGCTGTAGTTTCTGAGGTTGTGGATTCAGCTGTAGATTCTGTGGTTGTGGATTCCGCTGTAGTTTCTATGGTTGTTGTTTCAGCTGTTGTTTCTGAAGTTGTGGATTCAGCTGTAGTTTCTAAAGTTGTGGACTTGGCTGATGTTTCTGTGGTTGTGGATTCGGCTGTAGATTCAGAGGTTGTGTATTCAGCAGTAGATTGAGTGGTTGTGATTTCAGCTGTTGTTTCAGTGGATGTAGATTCAGCTGTAGTTTCTGTGGTTGTGGACTCCGTTGTGGGTTCTAAGGTTGTGGATTCAGCTGTAGATTCTATGGTTGTGGATTCAGCTGTAGTTTCTATGGTTGTGGATTCAGCTGTAGTTTCTGTGGTTGTGGACTCGGCTGTAGGTTGTAAGGTTGTGGATTCAGCTGTTGTTTCTAAAGTTGTGGACTTGGCTGTAGTTTCTGTGGTTGTGGATTCGGCTGTAGGTTCTGAGGTTGTGGATTCAGTAGTAGATTGAGTGGTTGTGATTTCAGCTGTACTTTCTATGGTTGTGGTTTCAGCTGTAGTTTCTAAAGTTGTGGACTTGGCTGTTGTTTCTGTGGTTGTGGACTTGGCTGTAGTTTCTGAGGTTCTGGACTTGGCTGTTGTTTCTGTGCTTGTCGATTCGGCTGTAGATTCAGAGGTTGTGTATTCAGCAGTAGATTGAGTGGTTGTGGTTTCAGCTGTTGTTTCTGAAGTTGTGGATTCAGCTGTAGTTTCTGTGGTTGTGGACTCGGTTGTAGTTTCTGAGGTTGTGGATACAGCTGTAGTTTCTGTGGTTGTGGACTCGGTTGTGGGTTCTAAGGTTGTGGATTCAGCTGTAGTTTCTAAAGTTGTGGACTTGGCTGTAGTTTCTGAGGTTGTGGATTCAGCTGTAGATTCTATGGTTGTGGATTCAGCTGTAGTTTCTATGGTTGTGGATTCAGCTGTAGTTTCTGTGGTTGTGGACTCGGTTCTAGGTTCTAATGTTGTGGTTTCTAAAGTTGTGGACTTGGCTGTAGTTTCTGAGGTTGTGGATTCAGCTGTAGATTCTGTGGTTGTGGATTCCGCTGTAGTTTCTATGGTTGTTGTTTCAGCTGTTGTTTCTGAAGTTGTGGATTCAGCTGTAGTTTCTAAAGTTGTGGACTTGGCTGATGTTTCTGTGGTTGTGGATTCGGCTGTAGATTCAGAGGTTGTGTATTCAGCAGTAGATTGAGTGGTTGTGATTTCAGCTGTTGTTTCAGTGGATGTAGATTCAGCTGTAGTTTCTGTGGTTGTGGACTCCGTTGTGGGTTCTAAGGTTGTGGATTCAGCTGTAGTTTCTAAAGTTGTGGACTTTTCTGTAGTTTCTGAGGTTGTGGATTCAGCTGTAGATTCTATGGTTGTGGATTCAGCTGTAGTTTCTATGGTTGTGGATTCAGCTGTAGTTTCTGTGGTTGTGGACTCGGCTGTAGGTTGTAAGGTTGTGGATTCAGCTGTTGTTTCTAAAGTTGTGGACTTGGCTGTAGTTTCTGTGGTTGTGGATTCGGCTGTAGGTTCTGAGGTTGTGGATTCAGTAGTAGATTGAGTGGTTGTGATTTCAGCTGTACTTTCTATGGTTGTGGTTTCAGCTGTAGTTTCTAAAGTTGTGGACTTGGCTGTTGTTTCTGTGGTTGTGGACTTGGCTGTAGTTTCTGAGGTTCTGGACTTGGCTGTTGTTTCTGTGCTTGTCGATTCGGCTGTAGATTCAGAGGTTGTGTATTCAGCAGTAGATTGAGTGGTTGTGATTTCAGCTGTTGTTTCTGTGGTTGTAGATTCAGCTGTAGTTTCTGTGGTTGTGGACTCGGTTGTGGGTTCTAAGGTTGTGGATTCAGCTGTAGTTTCTAAAGTTGTGGACTTGGCTGTAGTTTCTGAGGTTGTTGATTCAGCTGTAGATTCTATGGTTGTGGATTCCGCTGTAGTTTCTATGGTTGTGGTTTCAGCTGTTGTTTCTGAAGTTGTGGATTCAGCTGTAGTTTCTGTGGTTGTGGACTCGGTTGTAGTTTCTGAGGTTGTGGATACAGCTGTAGTTTCTGTGGTTGTGGACTCGGTTTTGGGTTCTAAGGTTGTGGATTCAGCTGTAGTTTCTAAAGTTGTGGACTTGGCTGTAGTTTCTGAGGTTGTGGATTCAGCTGTAGATTCTATGGTTGTGGATTCAGCTGTAGTTTCTATGGTTGTGGATTCATCTGTAGTTTCTGTGGTTGTGGACTCGGTTGTAGGTTCTAAGGTTGTGGATTCAGCTGTCGTTTCTAAAGTTGTGGACTTGGCTGTAGTTTCTGTGGTTGTGGATTCGGCTGTAGGTTCTGAGGTTGTGGATTCAGTAGTAGATTGAGTGGTTGTGATTTCAGCTGTACTTTCTATGGTTGTGGTTTCAGCTGTAGTTTCTGAAGTTGTGGACTTGGCTGTTGTTTCTGTGGTTGTGGACTTGGCTGTAGTTTCTGAGGTTCTGGACTTGGCTGTTGTTTCTGTGCTTGTCGATTCGGCTGTAGATTTAGAGGTTGTGTATTCAGCAGTAGATTGAGTGGTTGTGATTTCAGCTGTTGTTTCTGTGGTGGTAGATTCAGCTGTAGTTTCTGTGGTTGTGGACTCGGTTGTGGGTTCTAAGGTTGTGGATTCAGCTGTAGTTTCTAAAGTTGTGGACTTGGCTGTAGTTTCTGAGGTTGTGGATTCAGCTGTAGATTCTATGGTTGTGGATTCCGCTGTAGTTTCTATGGTTGTGGTTTCAGCTGTTGTTTCTGAAGTTGTGGATTCAGCTGTAGTTTCTGTGGTTGTGGACTCGGTTGTAGTTTCTGAGGTTGTGGATACAGCTGTAGTTTCTGTGGTTGTGGACTCGGTTTTGGGTTCTAAGGTTGTGGATTCAGCTGTAGTTTCTAAAGTTGTGGATTCAGCTGTAGTTTCTAAAGTTGTGGACTTGGCTGTAGTTTCTGAGGTTGTGGATTCAGCTGTAGATTCTATGGTTGTGGATTCAGCTGTAGTTTCTATGGTTGTGGATTCATCTGTAGTTTCTGTGGTTGTGGACTCGGTTGTAGGTTCTAAGGTTGTGGATTCAGCTGTAGTTTCTAAAGTTGTGGACTTGGCTGTAGTTTCTGAAGTTTTGGATTCAGCTGTAGTTTCTAAGGTTGTGGACTTGGCTGTTGTTTCTGAGGTTGTGGATTCAGCTGTAGTTTCTAAAGTTGTGGACTTGGCTGATGTTTCTGTGGTTGTGGATTCGGCTGTAGATTCAGAGGTTGTGGATTCCGCTGTAGTTTCTATGGTTGTTGTTTCAGCTGTTGTTTCTGAAGTTGTGGATTCAGCTGTAGTTTCTAAAGTTGTGGACTTGGCTGATGTTTCTGTGGTTGTGGATTCGGCTGTAGATTCAGAGGTTGTGTATTCAGCAGTAGATTGAGTGGTTGTGATTTCAGCTGTTGTTTCAGTGGATGTAGATTCAGCTGTAGTTTCTGTGGTTGTGGACTCCGTTGTGGGTTCTAAGGTTGTGGATTCAGCTGTAGTTTCTAAAGTTGTGGACTTTTCTGTAGTTTCTGAGGTTGTGGATTCAGCTGTAGATTCTATGGTTGTGGATTCAGCTGTAGTTTCTATGGTTGTGGATTCAGCTGTAGTTTCTGTGGTTGTGGACTCGGCTGTAGGTTGTAAGGTTGTGGATTCAGCTGTTGTTTCTAAAGTTGTGGACTTGGCTGTAGTTTCTGTGGTTGTGGATTCGGCTGTAGGTTCTGAGGTTGTGGATTCAGTAGTAGATTGAGTGGTTGTGATTTCAGCTGTACTTTCTATGGTTGTGGTTTCAGCTGTAGTTTCTAAAGTTGTGGACATGGCTGTAGTTTCTGAGGTTGTGGATTCAGCTGTAGATTCTATGGTTGTGGATTCAGCTGTAGTTTCTATGGTTGTGGATTCATCTGTAGTTTCTGTGGTTGTGGACTCGGTTGTAGGTTCTAAGGTTGTGGATTCAGCTGTAGTTTCTAAAGTTGTGGACTTGGCTGTAGTTTCTGAAGTTTTGGATTCAGCTGTAGTTTCTAAGGTTGTGGACTTGGCTGTTGTTTCTGAGGTTGTGGATTCAGCTGTAGTTTCTAAAGTTGTGGACTTGGCTGATGTTTCTGTGGTTGTGGATTCGGCTGTAGATTCAGAGGTTGTGTATTCAGCAGTAGATTGAGTGGTTGTGATTTCAGCTGTTGTTTCAGTGGATGTAGATTCAGCTGTAGTTTCTGTGGTTGTGGACTCGGTTGTGGGTTCTAAGGTTGTGGATTCAGCTGTAGTTTCTAAAGTTGTGGACTTGGCTGTAGTTTCTGAGGTTGTGGATTCAGCTGTAGATTCTATGGTTGTGGATTCCGCTGTAGTTTCTATGGTTGTGGTTTCAGCTGTTGTTTCTGAAGTTGTGGATTCAGCTGTAGTTTCTGTGGTTGTGGACTCGGTTGTAGTTTCTGAGGTTGTGGATACAGCTGTAGTTTCTGTGGTTGTGGACTCGGTTGTGGGTTCTAAGGTTGTGGATTCAGCTGTAGTTTCTAAAGTTGTGGACTTGGCTGTAGTTTCTGAGGTTGTGGATTCAGCTGTAGATTCTATGGTTGTGGATTCAGCTGTAGTTTCTATGGTTGTGGATTCAGCTGTAGTTTCTGTGGTTGTGGACTCGGTTCTAGGTTCTAATGTTGTGGTTTCTAAAGTTGTGGACTTGGCTGTAGTTTCTGAGGTTGTGGATTCAGCTGTAGATTCTGTGGTTGTGGATTCCGCTGTAGTTTCTATGGTTGTTGTTTCAGCTGTTGTTTCTGAAGTTGTGGATTCAGCTATAGTTTCTAAAGTTGTGGACTTGGCTGATGTTTCTGTGGTTGTGGATTCGGCTGTAGATTCAGAGGTTGTGTATTCAGCAGTAGATTGAGTGGTTGTGATTTCAGCTGTTGTTTCAGTGGATGTAGATTCAGCTGTAGTTTCTGTGGTTGTGGACTCCGTTGTGGGTTCTAAGGTTGTGGATTCAGCTGTAGTTTCTAAAGTTGTGGACTTTTCTGTAGTTTCTGAGGTTGTGGATTCAGCTGTAGATTCTATGGTTGTGGATTCAGCTGTAGTTTCTATGGTTGTGGATTCAGCTGTAGTTTCTGTGGTTGTGGACTCGGCTGTAGGTTGTAAGGTTGTGGATTCAGCTGTTGTTTCTAAAGTTGTGGACTTGGCTGTAGTTTCTGTGGTTGTGGATTCGGCTGTAGGTTCTGAGGTTGTGGATTCAGTAGTAGATTGAGTGGTTGTGATTTCAGCTGTACTTTCTATGGTTGTGGTTTCAGCTGTAGTTTCTAAAGTTGTGGACTTGGCTGTTGTTTCTGTGGTTGTGGACTTGGCTGTAGTTTCTGAGGTTCTGGACTTGGCTGTTGTTTCTGTGCTTGTCGATTCGGCTGTAGATTCAGAGGTTGTGTATTCAGCAGTAGATTGAGTGGTTGTGGTTTCAGCTGTTGTTTCTGAAGTTGTTGATTCAGCTGTAGTTTCTGTGGTTGTGGACTCGGTTGTAGTTTCTGAGGTTGTGGATACAGCTGTAGTTTCTGTGGTTGTGGACTCGGTTGTGGGTTCTAAGGTTGTGGATTCAGCTGTAGTTTCTAAAGTTGTGGACTTGGCTGTAGTTTCTGAGGTTGTGGATTCAGCTGTAGATTCTATGGTTGTGGATTCAGCTGTAGTTTCTATGGTTGTGGATTCAGCTGTAGTTTCTGTGGTTGTGGACTCGGTTCTAGGTTCTAATGTTGTGGTTTCTAAAGTTGTGGACTTGGCTGTAGTTTCTGAGGTTGTGGATTCAGCTGTAGATTCTGTGGTTGTGGATTCCGCTGTAGTTTCTATGGTTGTTGTTTCAGCTGTTGTTTCTGAAGTTGTGGATTCAGCTGTAGTTTCTAAAGTTGTGGACTTGGCTGATGTTTCTGTGGTTGTGGATTCGGCTGTAGATTCAGAGGTTGTGTATTCAGCAGTAGATTGAGTGGTTGTGATTTCAGCTGTTGTTTCAGTGGATGTAGATTCAGCTGTAGTTTCTGTGGTTGTGGACTCCGTTGTGGGTTCTAAGGTTGTGGATTCAGCTGTAGTTTCTAAAGTTGTGGACTTTTCTGTAGTTTCTGAGGTTGTGGATTCAGCTGTAGATTCTATGGTTGTGGATTCAGCTGTAGTTTCTATGGTTGTGGATTCAGCTGTAGTTTCTGTGGTTGTGTACTCGGCTGTAGGTTGTAAGGTTGTGGATTCAGCTGTTGTTTCTAAAGTTGTGGACTTGGCTGTAGTTTCTGTGGTTGTGGATTCGGCTGTAGGTTCTGAGGTTGTGGATTCAGTAGTAGATTGAGTGGTTGTGATTTCAGCTGTACTTTCTATGGTTGTGGTTTCAGCTGTAGTTTCTAAAGTTGTGGACTTGGCTGTTGTTTCTGTGGTTGTGGACTTGGCTGTTGTTTCTGTGCTTGTCGATTCGGCTGTAGATTTAGAGGTTGTGTATTCAGCAGTAGATTGAGTGGTTGTGATTTCAGCTGTTGTTTCTGTGGTTGTAGATTCAGCTGTAGTTTCTGTGGTTGTGGACTCGGTTGTGGGTTCTAAGGTTGTGGATTCAGCTGTAGTTTCTAAAGTTGTGGACTTGGCTGTAGTTTCTGAGGTTGTGGATTCAGCTGTAGATTCTATGGTTGTGGATTCCGCTGTAGTTTCTATGGTTGTGGTTTCAGCTGTTGTTTCTGAAGTTGTGGATTCAGCTGTAGTTTCTGTGGTTGTGGACTCGGTTGTAGTTTCTGAGGTTGTGGATTCAGCTGTAGTTTCTGTGGTTGTGGACTCGGCTGTAGGTTGTAAGGTTGTGATTTCAGCTGTTGTTTCAGTGGATGTAGATTCAGCTGTAGTTTCTGTGGTTGTGGACTCCGTTGTGGGTTCTAAGGTTGTGGATTCAGCTGTAGTTTCTAAAGTTGTGGACTTTTCTGTAGTTTCTGAGGTTGTGGATTCAGCTGTAGATTCTATGGTTGTGGATTCAGCTGTAGTTTCTATGGTTGTGGATTCAGCTGTAGTTTCTGTGGTTGTGGACTCGGCTGTAGGTTGTAAGGTTGTGGATTCAGCTGTTGTTTCTAAAGTTGTGGACTTGGCTGTAGTTTCTGTGGTTGTGGATTCGGCTGTAGGTTCTGAGGTTGTGGATTCAGTAGTAGATTGAGTGGTTGTGATTTCAGCTGTACTTTCTATGGTTGTGGTTTCAGCTGTAGTTTCTAAAGTTGTGGACTTGGCTGTTGTTTCTGTGGTTGTGGACTTGGCTGTAGTTTCTGAGGTTCTGGACTTGGCTGTTGTTTCTGTGCTTGTCGATTCGGCTGTAGATTCAGAGGTTGTGTATTCAGCAGTAGATTGAGTGGTTGTGGTTTCAGCTGTTGTTTCTGAAGTTGTGGATTCAGCTGTAGTTTCTGTGGTTGTGGACTCGGTTGTAGTTTCTGAGGTTGTGGATACAGCTGTAGTTTCTGTGGTTGTGGACTCGGTTGTGGGTTCTAAGGTTGTGGATTCAGCTGTAGTTTCTAAAGTTGTGGACTTGGCTGTAGTTTCTGAGGTTGTGGATTCAGCTGTAGATTCTATGGTTGTGGATTCAGCTGTAGTTTCTATGGTTGTGGATTCAGCTGTAGTTTCTGTGGTTGTGGACTCGGTTCTAGGTTCTAATGTTGTGGTTTCTAAAGTTGTGGACTTGGCTGTAGTTTCTGAGGTTGTGGATTCAGCTGTAGATTCTGTGGTTGTGGATTCCGCTGTAGTTTCTATGGTTGTTGTTTCAGCTGTTGTTTCTGAAGTTGTGGATTCAGCTGTAGTTTCTAAAGTTGTGGACTTGGCTGATGTTTCTGTGGTTGTGGATTCGGCTGTAGATTCAGAGGTTGTGTATTCAGCAGTAGATTGAGTGGTTGTGATTTCAGCTGTTGTTTCAGTGGATGTAGATTCAGCTGTAGTTTCTGTGGTTGTGGACTCCGTTGTGGGTTCTAAGGTTGTGGATTCAGCTGTAGTTTCTAAAGTTGTGGACTTTTCTGTAGTTTCTGAGGTTGTGGATTCAGCTGTAGATTCTATGGTTGTGGATTCAGCTGTAGTTTCTATGGTTGTGGATTCAGCTGTAGTTTCTGTGGTTGTGGACTCGGCTGTAGGTTGTAAGGTTGTGGATTCAGCTGTTGTTTCTAAAGTTGTGGACTTGGCTGTAGTTTCTGTGGTTGTGGATTCGGCTGTAGGTTCTGAGGTTGTGGATTCAGTAGTAGATTGAGTGGTTGTGATTTCAGCTGTACTTTCTATGGTTGTGGTTTCAGCTGTAGTTTCTAAAGTTGTGGACTTGGCTGTTGTTTCTGTGGTTGTGGACTTGGCTGTTGTTTCTGTGCTTGTCGATTCGGCTGTAGATTTAGAGGTTGTGTATTCAGCAGTAGATTGAGTGGTTGTGATTTCAGCTGTTGTTTCTGTGGTTGTAGATTCAGCTGTAGTTTCTGTGGTTGTGGACTCGGTTGTGGGTTCTAAGGTTGTGGATTCAGCTGTAGTTTCTAAAGTTGTGGACTTGGCTGTAGTTTCTGAGGTTGTGGATTCAGCTGTAGATTCTATGGTTGTGGATTCCGCTGTAGTTTCTATGGTTGTGGTTTCAGCTGTTGTTTCTGAAGTTGTGGATTCAGCTGTAGTTTCTGTGGTTGTGGACTCGGTTGTAGTTTCTGAGGTTGTGGATTCAGCTGTAGTTTCTGTGGTTGTGGACTCGGCTGTAGGTTGTAAGGTTGTGAATTCTGCTGTTGTTTCTAAAGTTGTGGACTTGGCTGTAGTTTCTGTGGTTGTGGATTCGGCTGTAAGTTCTGAGGTTGTGGATTCAGTAGTAGATTGAGTGGTTGTGATTTCAGCTGTACTTTCTATGGTTGTGGTTTCAGCTGTAGTTTGTAAAGTTGTGGACTTGGCTGTAGTTTCTGAGGTTGTGGATTCAGCTGTAGATTCCATGGTTGTGGATTCAGCTGTAGTTTCTATGGTTGTGGATTCATCTGTAGTTTCTGTGGTTGTGGACTCGGTTGTAGGTTCTAAGGTTGTGGATTCAGCTGTAGTTTCTAAAGTTGTGGACTTGGCTGTAGTTTCTGAAGTTTTGGATTCAGCTGTAGTTTCTAAGGTTGTGGACTTGGCTGTTGTTTCTGAGGTTGTGGATTCAGCTGTAGTTTCTAAAGTTGTGGACTTGGCTGATGTTTCTGTGGTTGTGGATTCGGCTGTAGATTCAGAGGTTGTGTATTCAGCAGTAGATTGAGTGGTTGTGATTTCAGCTGTTGTTTCAGTGGATGTAGATTCAGCTGTAGTTTCTGTGGTTGTGGACTCGGTTGTGGGTTCTAAGGTTGTGGATTCAGCTGTAGTTTCTAAAGTTGTGGACTTGGCTGTAGTTTCTGAGGTTGTGGATTCAGCTGTAGATTCTATGGTTGTGGATTCCGCTGTAGTTTCTATGGTTGTGGTTTCAGCTGTTGTTTCTGAAGTTGTGGATTCAGCTGTAGTTTCTGTGGTTGTGGACTCGGTTGTAGTTTCTGAGGTTGTGGATACAGCTGTAGTTTCTGTGGTTGTGGACTCGGTTGTGGGTTCTAAGGTTGTGGATTCAGCTGTAGTTTCTAAAGTTGTGGACTTGGCTGTAGTTTCTGAGGTTGTGGATTCAGCTGTAGATTCTATGGTTGTGGATTCAGCTGTAGTTTCTATGGTTGTGGATTCAGCTGTAGTTTCTGTGGTTGTGGACTCGGTTCTAGGTTCTAATGTTGTGGTTTCTAAAGTTGTGGACTTGGCTGTAGTTTCTGAGGTTGTGGATTCAGCTGTAGATTCTGTGGTTGTGGATTCCGCTGTAGTTTCTATGGTTGTTGTTTCAGCTGTAGTTTCTATGGTTGTGGATTCAGCTGTAGTTTCTGTGGTTGTGGACTCGGTTCTAGGTTCTAATGTTGTGGTTTCTAAAGTTGTGGACTTGGCTGTAGTTTCTGAGGTTGTGGATTCAGCTGTAGATTCTGTGGTTGTGGATTCAGCTGTAGTTTCTAAAGTTGTGGACTTGGCTGATGTTTCTGTGGTTGTGGATTCGGCTGTAGATTCAGAGGTTGTGTATTCAGCAGTAGATTGAGTGGTTGTGATTTCAGCTGTTGTTTCAGTGGATGTAGATTCAGCTGTAGTTTCTGTGGTTGTGGACTCCGTTGTGGGTTCTAAGGTTGTGGATTCAGCTGTAGTTTCTAAAGTTGTGGACTTTTCTGTAGTTTCTGAGGTTGTGGATTCAGCTGTAGATTCTATGGTTGTGGATTCAGCTGTAGTTTCTATGGTTGTGGATTCAGCTGTAGTTTCTGTGGTTGTGGACTCGGCTGTAGGTTGTAAGGTTGTGGATTCAGCTGTTGTTTCTAAAGTTGTGGACTTGGCTGTAGTTTCTGTGGTTGTGGATTCGGCTGTAGGTTCTGAGGTTGTGGATTCAGTAGTAGATTGAGTGGTTGTGATTTCAGCTGTACTTTCTATGGTTGTGGTTTCAGCTGTAGTTTCTAAAGTTGTGGACTTGGCTGTTGTTTCTGTGGTTGTGGACTTGGCTGTAGTTTCTGAGGTTCTGGACTTGGCTGTTGTTTCTGTGCTTGTCGATTCGGCTGTAGATTCAGAGGTTGTGTATTCAGCAGTAGATTGAGTGGTTGTGATTTCAGCTGTTGTTTCTGTGGTTGTAGATTCAGCTGTAGTTTCTGTGGTTGTGGACTCGGTTGTGGGTTCTAAGGTTGTGGATTCAGCTGTAGTTTCTAGAGTTGTGGACTTGGCTGTAGTTTCTGAGGTTGTGGATTCAGCTGTAGATTCTATGGTTGTGGATTCCGCTGTAGTTTCTATGGTTGTGGTTTCAGCTGTTGTTTCTGAAGTTGTGGATTCAGCTGTAGTTTCTGTGGTTGTGGACTCGGTTGTAGTTTCTGAGGTTGTGGATACAGCTGTAGTTTCTGTGGTTGTGGACTCGGTTTTGGGTTCTAAGGTTGTGGATTCAGCTGTAGTTTCTAAAGTTGTGGACTTGGCTGTAGTTTCTGAGGTTGTGGATTCAGCTGTAGATTCTATGGTTGTGGATTCAGCTGTAGTTTCTATGGTTGTGGATTCATCTGTAGTTTCTGTGGTTGTGGACTCGGTTGTAGGTTCTAAGGTTGTGGATTCAGCTGTCGTTTCTAAAGTTGTGGACTTGGCTGTAGTTTCTGTGGTTGTGGATTCGGCTGTAGGTTCTGAGGTTGTGGATTCAGTAGTAGATTGAGTGGTTGTGATTTCAGCTGTACTTTCTATGGTTGTGGTTTCAGCTGTAGTTTCTAAAGTTGTGGACTTGGCTGTTGTTTCTGTGGTTGTGGACTTGGCTGTAGTTTCTGAGGTTCTGGACTTGGCTGTTGTTTCTGTGCTTGTCGATTCGGCTGTAGATTCAGAGGTTGTGTATTCAGCAGTAGATTGAGTGGTTGTGATTTCAGCTGTTGTTTCTGTGGTTGTAGATTCAGCTGTAGTTTCTGTGGTTGTGGACTCGGTTGTGGGTTCTAAGGTTGTAGATTCAGCTGTAGTTTCTAAAGTTGTGGACTTGGCTGTAGTTTCTGAGGTTGTGGATTCCGCTGTAGTTTCTATGGTTGTGGTTTCAGCTGTTGTTTCTGAAGTTGTGGATTCAGCTGTAGTTTCTGTGGTTGTGGACTCGGTTGTAGTTTCTGAGGTTGTGGATACAGCTGTAGTTTCTGTGGTTGTGGTCTCGGTTTTGGGTTCTAAGGTTGTGGATTCAGCTGTAGTTTCTAAAGTTGTGGACTTGGCTGTAGTTTCTGAGGTTGTGGATTCATCTGTAGTTTCTGTGGTTGTGGACTCGGTTGTAGGTTCTAAGGTTGTGGATTCAGCTGTCGTTTCTAAAGTTGTGGACTTGGCTGTAGTTTCTGTGGTTGTGGATTCGGCTGTAGGTTCTGAGGTTGTGGATTCAGTAGTAGATTGAGTGGTTGTGATTTCAGCTGTACTTTCTATGGTTGTGGTTTCAGCTGTAGTTTCTAAAGTTGTGGACTTGGCTGTTGTTTCTGTGGTTGTGGACTTGGCTGTTGTTTCTGAGGTTGTCGATTCGGCTGTAGATTCAGAGGTTGTGTATTCAGCAGTAGATTGAGTGGTTGTGATTTCAGCTGTTGTTTCTGTGGTTGTAGATTCAGCTGTAGTTTCTGTGGTTGTGGACTCGGTTGTAGTTTCTGAGGTTGTGGATACAGCTGTAGTTTCTGTGGTTGTGGACTCGGTTTTGGGTTCTAAGGTTGTGGATTCAGCTGTAGTTTCTAAAGTTGTGGACTTGGCTGTAGTTTCTGAGGTTGTGGATTCAGCTGTAGATTCTATGGTTGTGGATTCAGCTGTAGTTTCTATGGTTGTGGATTCATCTGTAGTTTCTGTGGTTGTGGACTCGGTTGTAGGTTCTAAGGTTGTGGATTCAGCTGTAGTTTCTAAAGTTGTGGACTTGGCTGTAGTTTCTGAAGTTTTGGATTCAGCTGTAGTTTCTAAAGTTGTGGACTTGGCTGATGTTTCTGTGGTTGTGGATTCGGCTGTAGATTCAGAGGTTGTGTATTCAGCTGTAGTTTCTATGGTTGTGGATTCATCTGTAGTTTCTGTGGTTGTGGACTCGGTTGTAGGTTCTAAGGTTGTGGATTCAGCTGTCGTTTCTAAAGTTGTGGACTTGGCTGTAGTTTCTGTGGTTGTGGATTCGGCTGTAGGTTCTGAGGTTGTGGATTCAGTAGTAGATTGAGTGGTTGTGATTTCAGCTGTACTTTCTATGGTTGTGGTTTCAGCTGTAGTTTCTAAAGTTGTGGACTTGGCTGTTGTTTCTGTGGTTGTGGACTTGGCTGTAGTTTCTGAGGTTCTGGACTTGGCTGTTGTTTCTGTGCTTGTCGATTCGGCTGTAGATTCAGAGGTTGTGTATTCAGCAGTAGATTGAGTGGTTGTGATTTCAGCTGTTGTTTCTGTGGTTGTAGATTCAGCTGTAGTTTCTGTGGTTGTGGACTCGGTTGTGGGTTCTAAGGTTGTAGATTCAGCTGTAGTTTCTAAAGTTGTGGACTTGGCTGTAGTTTCTGAGGTTGTGGATTCCGCTGTAGTTTCTATGGTTGTGGTTTCAGCTGTTGTTTCTGAAGTTGTGGATTCAGCTGTAGTTTCTGTGGTTGTGGACTCGGTTGTAGTTTCTGAGGTTGTGGATACAGCTGTAGTTTCTGTGGTTGTGGACTCGGTTTTGGGTTCTAAGGTTGTGGATTCAGCTGTAGTTTCTAAAGTTGTGGACTTGGCTGTAGTTTCTGAGGTTGTGGATTCATCTGTAGTTTCTGTGGTTGTGGACTCGGTTGTAGGTTCTAAGGTTGTGGATTCAGCTGTCGTTTCTAAAGTTGTGGACTTGGCTGTAGTTTCTGTGGTTGTGGATTCGGCTGTAGGTTCTGAGGTTGTGGATTCAGTAGTAGATTGAGTGGTTGTGATTTCAGCTGTACTTTCTATGGTTGTGGTTTCAGCTGTAGTTTCTAAAGTTGTGGACTTGGCTGTAGTTTCTGAAGTTTTGGATTCAGCTGTAGTTTCTAAGGTTGTGGACTTGGCTGTTGTTTCTGAGGTTGTGGATTCAGCTGTAGTTTCTAAAGTTGTGGACTTGGCTGATGTTTCTGTGGTTGTGGATTCGGCTGTAGATTCAGAGGTTGTGTATTCAGCAGTAGATTGAGTGGTTGTGATTTCAGCTGTTGTTTCAGTGGATGTAGATTCAGCTGTAGTTTCTGTGGTTGTGGACTCGGTTGTGGGTTCTAAGGTTGTGGATTCAGCTGTAGTTTCTAAAGTTGTGGACTTGGCTGTAGTTTCTGAGGTTGTGGATTCAGCTGTAGATTCTATGGTTGTGGATTCCGCTGTAGTTTCTATGGTTGTGGATTCAGCTGTAGTTTCTGTGGTTGTGGACTCGGTTGTAGTTTCTGAGGTTGTGGATACAGCTGTAGTTTCTGTGGTTGTGGACTCGGTTGTGGGTTCTAAGGTTGTGGATTCAGCTGTAGTTTCTAAAGTTGTGGACTTGGCTGTAGTTTCTGAGGTTGTGGATTCAGCTGTAGATTCTATGGTTGTGGATTCAGCTGTAGTTTCTATGGTTGTGGATTCAGCTGTAGTTTCTGTGGTTGTGGACTCGGTTCTAGGTTCTAATGTTGTGGTTTCTAAAGTTGTGGACTTGGCTGTAGTTTCTGAGGTTTTGGATTCAGCTGTAGATTCTGTGGTTGTGGATTCCGCTGTAGTTTCTATGGTTGTTGTTTCAGCTGTTGTTTCTGTGGTTGTGGATTCGGCTGTAGATTCAGAGGTTGTGTATTCAGCAGTAGATTGAGTGGTTGTGATTTCAGCTGTTGTTTCAGTGGATGTAGATTCAGCTGTAGTTTCTGTGGTTGTGGACTCCGTTGTGGGTTCTAAGGTTGTGGATTCAGCTGTAGTTTCTAAAGGTGTGGACTTTTCTGTAGTTTCTGAGGTTGTGGATTCAGCTGTAGATTCTATGGTTGTGGATTCAGCTGTAGTTTCTATGGTTGTGGATTCAGCTGTAGTTTCTGTGGTTGTGGACTCGGCTGTAGGTTGTAAGGTTGTGGATTCAGCTGTTGTTTCTAAAGTTGTGGACTTGGCTGTAGTTTCTGTGGTTGTGGATTCGGCTGTAGGTTCTGAGGTTGTGGATTCAGTAGTAGATTGAGTGGTTGTGATTTCAGCTGTACTTTCTATGGTTGTGGTTTCAGCTGTAGTTTCTAAAGTTGTGGACTTGGCTGTTGTTTCTGTGGTTGTGGACTTGGCTGTAGTTTCTGAGGTTCTGGACTTGGCTGTTGTTTCTGTGCTTGTCGATTCGGCTGTAGATTCAGAGGTTGTGTATTCAGCAGTAGATTGAGTGGTTGTGATTTCAGCTGTTGTTTCTGTGGTTGTAGATTCAGCTGTAGTTTCTGTGGTTGTGGACTCGGTTGTGGGTTCTAAGGTTGTGGATTCAGCTGTAGTTTCTAAAGTTGTGGACTTGGCTGTAGTTTCTGAGGTTGTGGATTCAGCTGTAGATTCTATGGTTGTGGATTCAGCTGTAGTTTCTGTGGTTGTGGACTCGGTTGTAGTTTCTGAGGTTGTGGATACAGCTGTAGTTTCTGTGGTTGTGGACTCGGTTTTGGGTTCTAAGGTTGTGGATTCAGCTGTAGTTTCTAAAGTTGTGGACTTGGCTGTAGTTTCTGAGGTTGTGGATTCAGCTGTAGATTCTATGGTTGTGGATTCAGCTGTAGTTTCTATGGTTGTGGATTCATCTGTAGTTTCTGTGGTTGTGGACTCGGTTGTAGGTTCTAAGGTTGTGGATTCAGCTGTCGTTTCTAAAGTTGTGGACTTGGCTGTAGTTTCTGTGGTTGTGGATTCGGCTGTAGGTTCTGAGGTTGTGGATTCAGTAGTAGATTGAGTGGTTGTGATTTCAGCTGTACTTTCTATGGTTGTGGTTTCAGCTGTAGTTTCTGAAGTTGTGGACTTGGCTGTTGTTTCTGTGGTTGTCGATTCGGCTGTAGATTTAGAGGTTGTGTATTCAGCAGTAGATTGAGTGGTTGTGATTTCAGCTGTTGTTTCTGTGGTGGTAGATTCAGCTGTAGTTTCTGTGGTTGTGGACTTGGCTGTAGTTTCTGAGGTTGTGGATTCAGCTGTAGATTCTATGGTTGTGGATTCAGCTGTAGTTTCTGTGGTTGTGGATTCCGCTGTAGTTTCTATGGTTGTGGTTTCAGCTGTTGTTTCTGAAGTTGTGGATTCAGCTGTAGTTTCTGTGGTTGTGGACTCGGTTGTAGTTTCTGAGGTTGTGGATACAGCTGTAGTTTCTCTGGTTGTGGACTCGGTTTTGGGTTCTAAGGTTGTGGATTCAGCTGTAGTTTCTAAAGTTGTGGACTTGGCTGTAGTTTCTGAGGTTGTGGATTCGGCTGTAGTTTCTGAGGTTGTGGATTCAGCTGTAGATTCTATGGTTGTGGATTCAGCTGTAGTTTCTATGGTTGTGGATTCATCTGTAGTTTCTAAAGTTGTGGACTCGGTTGTAGGTTCTAAGGTTGTGGATTCAGCTGTTGTTTCTAAAGTTGTGGACTTGGCTGTAGTTTCTGTGGTTGTGGATTCGGCTGTAGGTTCTGAGGTTGTGGATTCAGTAGTAGATTGAGTGGTTGTGATTTCAGCTGTACTTTCTATGGTTGTGGTTTCAGCTGTAGTTTCTGAAGTTGTGGACTTGGCTGTTGTTTCTGTGGTTGTCGATTCGGCTGTAGATTTAGAGGTTGTGTATTCAGCAGTAGATTGAGTGGTTGTGATTTCAGCTGTTGTTTCGGTGGTGGTAGATTCAGCTGTAGTTTCTGTGGTTGTGGACTCGGTTGTGGGTTCTAAGGTTGTGGATTCAGCTGTAGTTTCTAAAGTTGTGGACTTGGCTGTAGTTTCTGTGGTTGTGGACTCGGTTGTAGTTTCTGAGGTTGTGGATACAGCTGTAGTTTCTGTGGTTGTGGACTCGGTTTTGGGTTCTAAGGTTGTGGATTCAGCTGTAGTTTCTAAAGTTGTGGACTTGGCTGTAGTTTCTGAGGTTGTGGATTCAGCTGTAGATTCTATGGTTGTGGATTCAGCTGTAGTTTCTATGGTTGTGGATTCATCTGTAGTTTCTGTGGTTGTGGACTCGGTTGTAGGTTCTAAGGTTGTGGATTCAGCTGTAGTTTCTAAAGTTGTGGACTTGGCTGTAGTTTCTGAAGTTTTGGATTCAGCTGTAGTTTCTAAGGTTGTGGACTTGGCTGTTGTTTCTGAGGTTGTGGATTCAGCTGTAGTTTCTAAAGTTGTGGACTTGGCTGATGTTTCTGTGGTTGTGGATTCGGCTGTAGATTCAGAGGTTGTGGATTCCGCTGTAGTTTCTATGGTTGTTGTTTCAGCTGTTGTTTCTGAAGTTGTGGATTCAGCTGTAGTTTCTAAAGTTGTGGACTTGGCTGATGTTTCTGTGGTTGTGGATTCGGCTGTAGATTCAGAGGTTGTGTATTCAGCTGTAGATTCTGTGGTTGTGGACTCCGTTGTGGGTTCTAAGGTTGTGGATTCAGCTGTAGTTTCTAAAGGTGTGGACTTTTCTGTAGTTTCTGAGGTTGTGGATTCAGCTGTAGATTCTATGGTTGTGGATTCAGCTGTAGTTTCTATGGTTGTGGATTCAGCTGTAGTTTCTGTGGTTGTGGACTCGGCTGTAGGTTGTAAGGTTGTGGATTCAGCTGTTGTTTCTAAAGTTGTGGACTTGGCTGTAGTTTCTGTGGTTGTGGATTCGGCTGTAGGTTCTGAGGTTGTGGGTTCAGTAGTAGATTGAGTGGTTGTGATTTCAGCTGTACTTTCTATGGTTGTGGTTTCAGCTGTAGTTTCTAAAGTTGTGGACTTGGCTGTTGTTTCTGTGGTTGTGGACTTGGCTGTAGTTTCTGAGGTTCTGGACTTGGCTGTTGTTTCTGTGCTTGTCGATTCGGCTGTAGATTCAGAGGTTGTGTATTCAGCAGTAGATTGAGTGGTTGTGATTTCAGCTGTAGTTTCTGTGGTTGTGGACTCCGTTGTGGGTTCTAAGGTTGTGGATTCAGCTGTAGTTTCTAAAGTTGTGGACTTTTCTGTAGTTTCTGAGGTTGTGGATTCAGCTGTAGATTCTATGGTTGTGGATTCAGCTGTAGTTTCTATGGTTGTGGATTCAGCTGTAGTTTCTGTGGTTGTGGACTCGGCTGTAGGTTGTAAGGTTGTGGATTCAGCTGTTGTTTCTAAAGTTGTGGACTTGGCTGTAGTTTCTGTGGTTGTGGATTCGGCTGTAGGTTCTGAGGTTGTGGATTCAGTAGTAGATTGAGTGGTTGTGATTTCAGCTGTACTTTCTATGGTTGTGGTTTCAGCTGTAGTTTCTAAAGTTGTGGACTTGGCTGTAGTTTCTGAGGTTGTGGATTCAGCTGTAGATTCTATGGTTGTGGATTCAGCTGTAGTTTCTATGGTTGTGGATTCATCTGTAGTTTCTGTGGTTGTGGACTCGGTTGTAGGTTCTAAGGTTGTGGATTCAGCTGTAGTTTCTAAAGTTGTGGACTTGGCTGTAGTTTCTGAAGTTTTGGATTCAGCTGTAGTTTCTAAGGTTGTGGACTTGGCTGTTGTTTCTGAGGTTGTGGATTCAGCTGTAGTTTCTAAAGTTGTGGACTTGGCTGTAGTTTCTGAGGTTGTGGATTCATCTGTAGTTTCTGTGGTTGTGGACTCGGTTGTAGGTTCTAAGGTTGTGGATTCAGCTGTCGTTTCTAAAGTTGTGGACTTGGCTGTAGTTTCTGTGGTTGTGGATTCGGCTGTAGGTTCTGAGGTTGTGGATTCAGTAGTAGATTGAGTGGTTGTGATTTCAGCTGTACTTTCTATGGTTGTGGTTTCAGCTGTAGTTTCTAAAGTTGTGGACTTGGCTGTTGTTTCTGTGGTTGTGGACTTGGCTGTAGTTTCTGAGGTTCTGGACTTGGCTGTTGTTTCTGTGCTTGTCGATTCGGCTGTAGATTCAGAGGTTGTGTATTCAGCAGTAGATTGAGTGGTTGTGATTTCAGCTGTTGTTTCTGTGGTTGTAGATTCAGCTGTAGTTTCTGTGGTTGTGGACTCGGTTGTGGGTTCTAAGGTTGTGGACTTGGCTGTTGTTTCTGTGCTTGTCGATTCGGCTGTAGATTCAGAGGTTGTGTATTCAGCAGTAGATTGAGTGGTTGTGATTTCAGCTGTTGTTTCTGTGGTTGTAGATTCAGCTGTAGTTTCTGCGGTTGTGGACTCGGTTGTGGGTTCTAAGGTTGTGGATTCAGCTGTAGTTTCTAAAGTTGTGGACTTGGCTGTAGTTTCTGAGGTTGTGGATTCAGCTGTAGATTCTATGGTTGTGGATTCAGCTGTAGTTTCTGTGGTTGTGGACTCGGTTGTAGTTTCTGAGGTTGTGGATACAGCTGTAGTTTCTGTGGTTGTGGACTCGGTTTTGGGTTCTAAGGTTGTGGATTCAGCTGTAGTTTCTAAAGTTGTGGACTTGGCTGTAGTTTCTGAGGTTGTGGATTCAGCTGTAGATTCTATGGTTGTGGATTCAGCTGTAGTTTCTATGGTTGTGGATTCATCTGTAGTTTCTGTGGTTGTGGACTCGGTTGTAGGTTCTAAGGTTGTGGATTCAGCTGTCGTTTCTAAAGTTGTGGACTTGGCTGTAGTTTCTGTGGTTGTGGATTCGGCTGTAGGTTCTGAGGTTGTGGATTCAGTAGTAGATTGAGTGGTTGTGATTTCAGCTGTACTTTCTATGGTTGTGGTTTCAGCTGTAGTTTCTGAAGTTGTGGACTTGGCTGTTGTTTCTGTGGTTGTCGATTCGGCTGTAGATTTAGAGGTTGTGTATTCAGCAGTAGATTGAGTGGTTGTGATTTCAGCTGTTGTTTCTGTGGTGGTAGATTCAGCTGTAGTTTCTGTGGTTGTGGACTTGGCTGTAGTTTCTGAGGTTGTGGATTCAGCTGTAGATTCTATGGTTGTGGATTCAGCTGTAGTTTCTATGGTTGTGGATTCATCTGTAGTTTCTGTGGTTGTGGATTCCGCTGTAGTTTCTATGGTTGTGGTTTCAGCTGTTGTTTCTGAAGTTGTGGATTCAGCTGTAGTTTCTGTGGTTGTGGACTCGGTTGTAGTTTCTGAGGTTGTGGATACAGCTGTAGTTTCTCTGGTTGTGGACTCGGTTTTGGGTTCTAAGGTTGTGGATTCAGCTGTAGTTTCTAAAGTTGTGGACTTGGCTGTAGTTTCTGAGGTTGTGGATTCAGCTGTAGATTCTATGGTTGTGGATTCAGCTGTAGTTTCTATGGTTGTGGATTCATCTGTAGTTTCTAAAGTTGTGGACTCGGTTGTAGGTTCTAAGGTTGTGGATTCAGCTGTCGTTTCTAAAGTTGTGGACTTGGCTGTAGTTTCTGTGGTTGTGGATTCGGCTGTAGGTTCTGAGGTTGTGGATTCAGTAGTAGATTGAGTGGTTGTGATTTCAGCTGTACTTTCTATGGTTGTGGTTTCAGCTGTAGTTTCTGAAGTTGTGGACTTGGCTGTTGTTTCTGTGGTTGTCGATTCGGCTGTAGATTTAGAGGTTGTGTATTCAGCAGTAGATTGAGTGGTTGTGATTTCAGCTGTTGTTTCTGTGGTGGTAGATTCAGCTGTAGTTTCTGTGGTTGTGGACTCGGTTGTGGGTTCTAAGGTTGTGGATTCAGCTGTAGTTTCTAAAGTTGTGGACTTGGCTGTAGTTTCTGTGGTTGTGGACTCGGTTGTAGTTTCTGAGGTTGTGGATACAGCTGTAGTTTCTGTGGTTGTGGACTCGGTTTTGGGTTCTAAGGTTGTGGATTCAGCTGTAGTTTCTAAAGTTTTGGACTTGGCTGTAGTTTCTGAGGTTGTGGATTCAGCTGTAGATTCTATGGTTGTGGATTCAGCTGTAGTTTCTATGGTTGTGGATTCATCTGTAGTTTCTGTGGTTGTGGACTCGGTTGTAGGTTCTAAGGTTGTGGATTCAGCTGTAGTTTCTAAAGTTGTGGACTTGGCTGTAGTTTCTGAAGTTTTGGATTCAGCTGTAGTTTCTAAGGTTGTGGACTTGGCTGTTGTTTCTGAGGTTGTGGATTCAGCTGTAGTTTCTAAAGTTGTGGACTTGGCTGATGTTTCTGTGGTTGTGGATTCGGCTGTAGATTCAGAGGTTGTGGATTCCGCTGTAGTTTCTATGGTTGTTGTTTCAGCTGTTGTTTCTGAAGTTGTGGATTCAGCTGTAGTTTCTAAAGTTGTGGACTTGGCTGATGTTTCTGTGGTTGTGGATTCGGCTGTAGATTCAGAGGTTGTGTATTCAGCAGTAGATTGAGTGGTTGTGATTTCAGCTGTTGTTTCAGTGGATGTAGATTCAGCTGTAGTTTCTGTGGTTGTGGACTCCGTTGTGGGTTCTAAGGTTGTGGATTCAGCTGTAGTTTCTAAAGTTGTGGACTTTTCTGTAGTTTCTGAGGTTGTGGATTCAGCTGTAGATTCTATGGTTGTGGATTCAGCTGTAGTTTCTATGGTTGTGGATTCAGCTGTAGTTTCTGTGGTTGTGGACTCGGCTGTAGGTTGTAAGGTTGTGGATTCAGCTGTTGTTTCTAAAGTTGTGGACTTGGCTGTAGTTTCTGTGGTTGTGGATTCGGCTGTAGGTTCTGAGGTTGTGGATTCAGTAGTAGATTGAGTGGTTGTGATTTCAGCTGTACTTTCTATGGTTGTGGTTTCAGCTGTAGTTTCTAAAGTTGTGGACTCGGTTGTGGGTTCTAAGGTTGTGGATTCAGCTGTAGTTTCTAAAGTTGTGGACTTGGCTGTAGTTTCTGAAGTTGTGGATTCAGCTGTAGTTTCTGTGGTTGTGGACTTGGCTGTAGTTTCTGAGGTTCTGGACTTGGCTGTTGTTTCTGTGCTTGTCGATTCGGCTGTAGATTCAGAGGTTGTGTATTCAGCAGTAGATTGAGTGGTTGTGATTTCAGCTGTTGTTTCTGTGGTTGTAGATTCAGCTGTAGTTTCTGTGGTTGTGGACTCGGTTGTGGGTTCTAAGTTTGTGGACTTGGCTGTTGTTTCTGAGGTTGTGGATTCGGCTGTAGATTCAGAGGTTGTGTATTCAGCAGTAGATTGAGTGGTTGTGATTTCAGCTGTTGTTTCAGTGGATGTAGATTCAGCTGTAGTTTCTGTGGTTGTGGACTCGGTTGTGGGTTCTAAGGTTGTGGATTCAGCTGTAGTTTCTAAAGTTGTGGACTTGGCTGTAGTTTCTGAGGTTGTGGATTCAGCTGTAGATTCTATGGTTGTGGATTCCGCTGTAGTTTCTATGGTTGTGGTTTCAGCTGTTGTTTCTGAAGTTGTGGATTCAGCTGTAGTTTCTGTGGTTGTGGACTCGGTTGTAGTTTCTGAGGTTGTGGATACAGCTGTAGTTTCTGTGGTTGTGGACTCGGTTGTGGGTTCTAAGGTTGTGGATTCAGCTGTAGTTTCTAAAGTTGTGGACTTGGCTGTAGTTTCTGAGGTTGTGGATTCAGCTGTAGATTCTATGGTTGTGGATTCAGCTGTAGTTTCTATGGTTGTGGATTCAGCTGTAGTTTCTGTGGTTGTGGACTCGGTTCTAGGTTCTAATGTTGTGGTTTCTAAAGTTGTGGACTTGGCTGTAGTTTCTGAGGTTGTGGATTCAGCTGTAGATTCTGTGGTTGTGGATTCCGCTGTAGTTTCTATGGTTGTTGTTTCAGCTGTTGTTTCTGAAGTTGTGGATTCAGCTGTAGTTTCTAAAGTTGTGGACTTGGCTGATGTTTCTGTGGTTGTGGATTCGGCTGTAGATTCAGAGGTTGTGTATTCAGCAGTAGATTGAGTGGTTGTGATTTCAGCTGTTGTTTCAGTGGATGTAGATTCAGCTGTAGTTTCTGTGGTTGTGGACTCCGTTGTGGGTTCTAAGGTTGTGGATTCAGCTGTAGTTTCTAAAGTTGTGGACTTTTCTGTAGTTTCTGAGGTTGTGGATTCAGCTGTAGATTCTATGGTTGTGGATTCAGCTGTAGTTTCTATGGTTGTGGATTCAGCTGTAGTTTCTGTGGTTGTGGACTCGGCTGTAGGTTGTAAGGTTGTGGATTCAGCTGTTGTTTCTAAAGTTGTGGACTTGGCTGTAGTTTCTGTGGTTGTGGATTCGGCTGTAGGTTCTGAGGTTGTGGATTCAGTAGTAGATTGAGTGGTTGTGATTTCAGCTGTACTTTCTATGGTTGTGGTTTCAGCTGTAGTTTCTAAAGTTGTGGACTTGGCTGTTGTTTCTGTGGTTGTGGACTTGGCTGTAGTTTCTGAGGTTCTGGACTTGGCTGTTGTTTCTGTGCTTGTCGATTCGGCTGTAGATTCAGAGGTTGTGTATTCAGCAGTAGATTGAGTGGTTGTGATTTCAGCTGTTGTTTCTGTGGTTGTAGATTCAGCTGTAGTTTCTGTGGTTGTGGACTCGGTTGTGGGTTCTAAGGTTGTGGATTCAGCTGTAGTTTCTAAAGTTGTGGACTTGGCTGTAGTTTCTGAGGTTGTTGATTCAGCTGTAGATTCTATGGTTGTGGATTCCGCTGTAGTTTCTATGGTTGTGGTTTCAGCTGTTGTTTCTGAAGTTGTGGATTCAGCTGTAGTTTCTGTGGTTGTGGACTCGGTTGTAGTTTCTGAGGTTGTGGATACAGCTGTAGTTTCTGTGGTTGTGGACTCGGTTTTGGGTTCTAAGGTTGTTGATTCAGCTGTAGTTTCTAAAGTTGTGGACTTGGCTGTAGTTTCTGAGGTTGTGGATTCAGCTGTAGATTCTATGGTTGTGGATTCAGCTGTAGTTTCTATGGTTGTGGATTCATCTGTAGTTTCTGTGGTTGTGGACTCGGTTGTAGGTTCTAAGGTTGTGGATTCAGCTGTCGTTTCTAAAGTTGTGGACTTGGCTGTAGTTTCTGTGGTTGTGGATTCGGCTGTAGGTTCTGAGGTTGTGGATTCAGTAGTAGATTGAGTGGTTGTGATTTCAGCTGTACTTTCTATGGTTGTGGTTTCAGCTGTAGTTTCTGAAGTTGTGGACTTGGCTGTTGTTTCTGTGGTTGTGGACTTGGCTGTAGTTTCTGAGGTTCTGGACTTGGCTGTTGTTTCTGTGCTTGTCGATTCGGCTGTAGATTTAGAGGTTGTGTATTCAGCAGTAGATTGAGTGGTTGTGATTTCAGCTGTTGTTTCTGTGGTGGTAGATTCAGCTGTAGTTTCTGTGGTTGTGGACTCGGTTGTGGGTTCTAAGGTTGTGGATTCAGCTGTAGTTTCTAAAGTTGTGGACTTGGCTGTAGTTTCTGAGGTTGTGGATTCAGCTGTAGATTCTATGGTTGTGGATTCCGCTGTAGTTTCTATGGTTGTGGTTTCAGCTGTTGTTTCTGAAGTTGTGGATTCAGCTGTAGTTTCTGTGGTTGTGGACTCGGTTGTAGTTTCTGAGGTTGTGGATACAGCTGTAGTTTCTGTGGTTGTGGACTCGGTTTTGGGTTCTAAGGTTGTGGATTCAGCTGTAGTTTCTAAAGTTGTGGACTTGGCTGTAGTTTCTGAGGTTGTGGATTCAGCTGTAGATTCTATGGTTGTGGATTCAGCTGTAGTTTCTATGGTTGTGGATTCATCTGTAGTTTCTGTGGTTGTGGACTCGGTTGTAGGTTCTAAGGTTGTGGATTCAGCTGTAGTTTCTAAAGTTGTGGACTTGGCTGTAGTTTCTGAAGTTTTGGATTCAGCTGTAGTTTCTAAGGTTGTGGACTTGGCTGTTGTTTCTGAGGTTGTGGATTCAGCTGTAGTTTCTAAAGTTGTGGACTTGGCTGATGTTTCTGTGGTTGTGGATTCGGCTGTAGATTCAGAGGTTGTGTATTCAGCAGTAGATTGAGTGGTTGTGATTTCAGCTGTTGTTTCAGTGGATGTAGATTCAGCTGTAGTTTCTGTGGTTGTGGACTCCGTTGTGGGTTCTAAGGTTGTGGATTCAGCTGTAGTTTCTAAAGTTGTGGACTTTTCTGTAGTTTCTGAGGTTGTGGATTCAGCTGTAGATTCTATGGTTGTGGATTCAGCTGTAGTTTCTATGGTTGTGGATTCAGCTGTAGTTTCTGTGGTTGTGGACTCGGCTGTAGGTTGTAAGGTTGTGGATTCAGCTGTTGTTTCTAAAGTTGTGGACTTGGCTGTAGTTTCTGTGGTTGTGGATTCGGCTGTAGGTTCTGAGGTTGTGGATTCAGTAGTAGATTGAGTGGTTGTGATTTCAGCTGTACTTTCTATGGTTGTGGTTTCAGCTGTAGTTTCTAAAGTTGTGGACATGGCTGTAGTTTCTGAGGTTGTGGATTCAGCTGTAGATTCTATGGTTGTGGATTCAGCTGTAGTTTCTATGGTTGTGGATTCATCTATAGTTTCTGTGGTTGTGGACTCGGTTGTAGGTTCTAAGGTTGTGGATTCAGCTGTAGTTTCTAAAGTTGTGGACTTGGCTGTAGTTTCTGAAGTTTTGGATTCAGCTGTAGTTTCTAAGGTTGTGGACTTGGCTGTTGTTTCTGAGGTTGTGGATTCAGCTGTAGTTTCTAAAGTTGTGGACTTGGCGGATGTTTCTGTGGTTGTGGATTCGGCTGTAGATTCAGAGGTTGTGTATTCAGCAGTAGATTGAGTGGTTGTGATTTCAGCTGTTGTTTCAGTGGATGTAGATTCAGCTGTAGTTTCTGTGGTTGTGGACTCGGTTGTGGGTTCTAAGGTTGTGGATTCAGCTGTAGTTTCTAAAGTTGTGGACTTGGCTGTAGTTTCTGAGGTTGTGGATTCAGCTGTAGATTCTATGGTTGTGGATTCCGCTGTAGTTTCTATGGTTTTGGTTTCAGCTGTTGTTTCTGAAGTTGTGGATTCAGCTGTAGTTTCTGTGGTTGTGGACTCGGTTGTAGTTTCTGAGGTTGTGGATACAGCTGTAGTTTCTGTGGTTGTGGACTCGGTTGTGGGTTCTAAGGTTGTGGATTCAGCTGTAGTTTCTAAAGTTGTGGACTTGGCTGTAGTTTCTGAGGTTGTGGATTCAGCTGTAGATTCTATGGTTGTGGATTCAGCTGTAGTTTCTATGGTTGTGGATTCAGCTGTAGTTTCTGTGGTTGTGGACTCGGTTCTAGGTTCTAATGTTGTGGTTTCTAAAGTTGTGGACTTGGCTGTAGTTTCTGAGGTTGTGGATTCAGCTGTAGATTCTGTGGTTGTGGATTCCGCTGTAGTTTCTATGGTTGTTGTTTCAGCTGTTGTTTCTGAAGTTGTGGATTCAGCTGTAGTTTCTAAAGTTGTGGACTTGGCTGATGTTTCTGTGGTTGTGGATTCGGCTGTAGATTTAGAGGTTGTGTATTCAGCAGTAGATTGAGTGGTTGTGATTTCAGCTGTTGTTTCAGTGGATGTAGATTCAGCTGTAGTTTCTGTGGTTGTGGACTCCGTTGTGGGTTCTAAGGTTGTGGATTCAGCTGTAGTTTCTAAAGTTGTGGACTTTTCTGTAGTTTCTGAGGTTGTGGATTCAGCTGTAGATTGTATGGTTGTGGATTCAGCTGTAGTTTCTATGGTTGTGGATTCAGCTGTAGTTTCTGTGGTTGTGGACTCGGCTGTAGGTTGTAAGGTTGTGGATTCAGCTGTTGTTTCTAAAGTTGTGGACTTGGCTGTAGTTTCTGTGGTTGTGGATTCGGCTGTAGGTTCTGAGGTTGTGGATTCAGTAGTAGATTGAGTGGTTGTGATTTCAGCTGTACTTTCTATGGTTGTGGTTTCAGCTGTAGTTTCTGAAGTTGTGGACTTGGCTGTTGTTTCTGTGGTTGTGGACTTGGCTGTAGTTTCTGAGGTTCTGGACTTGGCTGTTGTTTCTGTGCTTGTCGATTCGGCTGTAGATTTAGAGGTTGTGTATTCAGCAGTAGATTGAGTGGTTGTGATTTCAGCTGTTGTTTCTGTGGTGGTAGATTCAGCTGTAGTTTCTGTGGTTGTGGACTCGGTTGTGGGTTCTAAGGTTGTGGATTCAGCTGTAGTTTCTAAAGTTGTGGACTTGGCTGTAGTTTCTGAGGTTGTGGATTCAGCTGTAGATTCTATGGTTGTGGATTCCGCTGTAGTTTCTATGGTTGTGGTTTCAGCTGTTGTTTCTGAAGTTGTGGATTCAGCTGTAGTTTCTGTGGTTGTGGACTCGGTTGTAGTTTCTGAGGTTGTGGATACAGCTGTAGATTCTATGGTTGTGGATTCAGCTGTAGTTTCTATGGTTGTGGATTCATCTGTAGTTTCTGTGGTTGTGGACTCGGTTGTAGGTTCTAAGGTTGTGGATTCAGCTGTAGTTTCTAAAGTTGTGGACTTGGCTGTAGTTTCTGAGGTTGTGGATTCAGCTGTAGATTCTATGGTTGTGGATTCAGCTGTAGTTTCTATGGTTGTGGATTCATCTGTAGTTTCTGTGGTTGTGGACTCGGTTGTAGGTTCTAAGGTTGTGGATTCAGCTGTAGTTTCTAAAGTTGTGGACTTGGCTGTAGTTTCTGAAGTTTTGGATTCAGCTGTAGTTTCTAAGGTTGTGGACTTGGCTGTTGTTTCTGAGGTTGTGGATTCAGCTGTAGTTTCTAAAGTTGTGGACTTGGCTGATGTTTCTGTTGTTGTGGATTCGGCTGTAGATTCAGAGGTTGTGGATTCCGCTGTAGTTTCTATGGTTGTTGTTTCAGCTGTTGTTTCTGAAGTTGTGGATTCAGCTGTAGTTTCTAAAGTTGTGGACTTGGCTGATGTTTCTGTGGTTGTGGATTCGGCTGTAGATTCAGAGGTTGTGTATTCAGCAGTAGATTGAGTGGTTGTGATTTCAGCTGTTGTTTCAGTGGATGTAGATTCAGCTGTAGTTTCTGTGGTTGTGGACTCCGTTGTGGGTTCTAAGGTTGTGGATTCAGCTGTAGTTTCTAAAGTTGTGGACTTTTCTGTAGTTTCTGAGGTTGTGGATTCAGCTGTAGATTCTATGGTTGTGGATTCAGCTGTAGTTTCTATGGTTGTGGATTCAGCTGTAGTTTCTGTGGTTGTGGACTCGGCTGTAGGTTGTAAGGTTGTGGATTCAGCTGTTGTTTCTAAAGTTGTGGACTTGGCTGTAGTTTCTGTGGTTGTGGATTCGGCTGTAGGTTCTGAGGTTGTGGATTCAGTAGTAGATTGAGTGGTTGTGATTTCAGCTGTACTTTCTATGGTTGTGGTTTCAGCTGTAGTTTCTAAAGTTGTGGACATGGCTGTAGTTTCTGAGGTTGTGGATTCAGCTGTAGATTCTATGGTTGTGGATTCAGCTGTAGTTTCTATGGTTGTGGATTCATCTGTAGTTTCTGTGGTTGTGGACTCGGTTGTAGGTTCTAAGGTTGTGGATTCAGCTGTAGTTTCTAAAGTTGTGGACTTGGCTGTAGTTTCTGAAGTTTTGGATTCAGCTGTAGTTTCTAAGGTTGTGGACTTGGCTGTTGTTTCTGAGGTTGTGGATTCAGCTGTAGTTTCTAAAGTTGTGGACTTGGCGGATGTTTCTGTGGTTGTGGATTCGGCTGTAGATTCAGAGGTTGTGTATTCAGCAGTAGATTGAGTGGTTGTGATTTTAGCTGTTGTTTCAGTGGATGTAGATTCAGCTGTAGTTTCTGTGGTTGTGGACTCGGTTGTGGGTTCTAAGGTTGTGGATTCAGCTGTAGTTTCTAAAGTTGTGGACTTGGCTGTAGTTTCTGAGGTTGTGGATTCAGCTGTAGATTCTATGGTTGTGGATTCCGCTGTAGTTTCTATGGTTGTGGTTTCAGCTGTTGTTTCTGAAGTTGTGGATTCAGCTGTAGTTTCTGTGGTTGTGGACTCGGTTGTAGTTTCTGAGGTTGTGGATACAGCTGTAGTTTCTGTGGTTGTGGACTCGGTTGTGGGTTCTAAGGTTGTGGATTCAGCTGTAGTTTCTAAAGTTGTGGACTTGGCTGTAGTTTCTGAGGTTGTGGATTCAGCTGTAGATTCTATGGTTGTGGATTCAGCTGTAGTTTCTATGGTTGTGGATTCAGCTGTAGTTTCTGTGGTTGTGGACTCGGTTCTAGGTTCTAATGTTGTGGTTTCTAAAGTTGTGGACTTGGCTGTAGTTTCTGAGGTTGTGGATTCAGCTGTAGATTCTGTGGTTGTGGATTCCGCTGTAGTTTCTATGGTTGTTGTTTCAGCTGTTGTTTCTGAAGTTGTGGATTCAGCTGTAGTTTCTGTGGTTGTGGACTCGGTTGTAGTTTCTGAGGTTGTGGATACAGCTGTAGTTTCTGTGGTTGTGGACTCGGTTGTGGGTTCTAAGGTTGTGGATTCAGCTGTAGTTTCTAAAGTTGTGGACTTGGCTGTAGTTTCTGAGGTTGTGGATTCAGCTGTAGATTCTATGGTTGTGGATTCAGCTGTAGTTTCTATGGTTGTGGATTCAGCTGTAGTTTCTGTGGTTGTGGACTCGGTTCTAGGTTCTAATGTTGTGGTTTCTAAAGTTGTGGACTTGGCTGTAGTTTCTGAGGTTGTGGATTCAGCTGTAGATTCTGTGGTTGTGGATTCCGCTGTAGTTTCTATGGTTGTTGTTTCAGCTGTTGTTTCTGAGGTTGTGGATTCAGCTGTAGATTCTATGGTTGTGGATTCAGCTGTAGTTTCTATGGTTGTGGATTCAGCTGTAGTTTCTGTGGTTGTGGACTCGGCTGTAGGTTGTAAGGTTGTGGATTCAGCTGTTGTTTCTAAAGTTGTGGACTTGGCTGTAGTTTCTGTGGTTGTGGATTCGGCTGTAGGTTCTGAGGTTGTGGATTCAGTAGTAGATTGAGTGGTTGTGATTTCAGCTGTACTTTCTATGGTTGTGGTTTCAGCTGTAGTTTCTAAAGTTGTGGACTTGGCTGTTGTTTCTGTGGTTGTGGACTTGGCTGTAGTTTCTGAGGTTCTGGACTTGGCTGTTGTTTCTTTGCTTGTCGATTCGGGTGTAGATTCAGAGGTTGTGTATTCAGCAGTAGATTGAGTGGTTGTGATTTCAGCTGTTGTTTCTGTGGTTGTAGATTCAGCTGTAGTTTCTGTGGTTGTGGACTCGGTTGTGGGTTCTAAGGTTGTGGATTCAGCTGTAGTTTCTAAAGTTGTGGACTTGGCTGTAGTTTCTGAGGTTGTGGATTCAGCTGTAGATTCTATGGTTGTGGATTCCGCTGTAGTTTCTATGGTTGTGGTTTCAGCTGTTGTTTCTGAAGTTGTGGATTCAGCTGTAGTTTCTGTGGTTGTGGACTCGCTTGTAGTTTCTGAGGTTGTGGATACAGCTGTAGTTTCTGTGGTTGTGGACTCGGTTTTGGGTTCTAAGGTTGTGGATTCAGCTGTAGTTTCTAAAGTTGTGGACTTGGCTGTAGTTTCTGAGGTTGTGGATTCAGCTGTAGATTCTATGGTTGTGGATTCAGCTGTAGTTTCTATGGTTGTGGATTCATCTGTAGTTTCTGTGGTTGTGGACTCGGTTGTAGGTTCTAAGGTTGTGGATTCAGCTGTAGTTTCTAAAGTTGTGGACTTGGCTGTAGTTTCTGAAGTTTTGGATTCAGCTGTAGTTTCTAAGGTTGTGGACTTGGCTGTTGTTTCTGAGGTTGTGGATTCAGCTGTAGTTTCTAAAGTTGTGGACTTGGCTGATGTTTCTGTGGTTGTGGATTCGGCTGTAGATTCAGAGGTTGTGTATTCAGCAGTAGATTGAGTGGTTGTGATTTCAGCTGTTGTTTCAGTGGATGTAGATTCAGCTGTAGTTTCTGTGGTTGTGGACTCGGTTGTGGGTTCTAAGGTTGTGGATTCAGTAGTAGATTGAGTGGTTGTGATTTCAGCTGTACTTTCTATGGTTGTGGTTTCAGCTGTAGTTTCTAAAGTTGTGGACTTGGCTGTAGTTTCTGAGGTTGTGGATTCAGCTGTAGATTCTATGGTTGTGGATTCTGCTGTAGTTTCTATGGTTGTGGATTCAGCTGTAGTTTCTGTGGTTGTGGACTCGGTTGTAGTTTCTGAGGTTGTGGATACAGCTGTAGTTTCTGTGGTTGTGGACTCGGTTGTGGGTTCTAAGGTTGTGGATTCAGCTGTAGTTTCTATGGTTGTTGTTTCAGCTGTTGTTTCTGAAGTTGTGGATTCAGCTGTAGTTTCTAAAGTTGTGGACTTGGCTGTAGTTTCTGAGGTTGTGGATTCAGCTGTAGATTCTATGGTTGTGGATTCCGCTGTAGTTTCTATGGTTGTGGTTTCAGCTGTTGTTTCTGAAGTTGTGGATTCAGCTGTAGTTTCTGTGGTTGTGGACTCGGTTGTAGTTTCTGAGGTTGTGGATACAGCTGTAGTTTCTGTGGTTGTGGACTCGGTTTTGGGTTCTAAGGTTGTGGATTCAGCTGTAGTTTCTAAAGTTGTGGATTCAGCTGTAGTTTCTAAAGTTGTGGACTTGGCTGTAGTTTCTGAGGTTGTGGATTCAGCTGTAGATTCTGTGGTTGTGGATTCAGCTGTAGTTTCTATGGTTGTGGATTCATCTGTAGTTTCTGTGGTTGTGGACTCGGTTGTAGGTTCTAAGGTTGTGGATTCAGCTGTAGTTTCTAAAGTTGTGGACTTGGCTGTAGTTTCTGAAGTTTTGGATTCAGCTGTAGTTTCTAAGGTTGTGGACTTGGCTGTTGTTTCTGAGGTTGTGGATTCAGCTGTAGTTTCTAAAGTTGTGGACTTGGCTGATGTTTCTGTGGTTGTGGATTCGGCTGTAGATTCAGAGGTTGTGGATTCCGCTGTAGTTTCTATGGTTGTTGTTTCAGCTGTTGTTTCTGAAGTTGTGGATTCAGCTGTAGTTTCTAAAGTTGTGGACTTGGCTGATGTTTCTGTGGTTGTGGATTCGGCTGTAGATTCAGAGGTTGTGTATTCAGCAGTAGATTGAGTGGTTGTGATTCCAGCTGTTGTTTCAGTGGATGTAGATTCAGCTGTAGTTTCTGTGGTTGTGGACTCCGTTGTGGGTTCTAAGGTTGTGGATTCAGCTGTAGTTTCTAAAGTTGTGGACTTTTCTGTAGTTTCTGAGGTTGTGGATTCAGCTGTAGATTCTATGGTTGTGGATTCAGCTGTAGTTTCTATGGTTGTGGATTCAGCTGTAGTTTCTGTGGTTGTGGACTCGGCTGTAGGTTGTAAGGTTGTGGATTCAGCTGTTGTTTCTAAAGTTGTGGACTTGGCTGTAGTTTCTGTGGTTGTGGATTCGGCTGTAGGTTCTGAGGTTGTGGATTCAGTAGTAGATTGAGTGGTTGTGATTTCAGCTGTACTTTCTATGGTTGTGGTTTCAGCTGTAGTTTCTAAAGTTGTGGACATGGCTGTAGTTTCTGAGGTTGTGGATTCAGCTGTAGATTCTATGGTTGTGGATTCAGCTGTAGTTTCTATGGTTGTGGATTCATCTGTAGTTTCTGTGGTTGTGGACTCGGTTGTAGGTTCTAAGGTTGTGGATTCAGCTGTAGTTTCTAAAGTTGTGGACTTGGCTGTAGTTTCTGAAGTTTTGGATTCAGCTGTAGTTTCTAAGGTTGTGGACTTGGCTGTTGTTTCTGAGGTTGTGGATTCAGCTGTAGTTTCTAAAGTTGTGGACTTGGCTGATGTTTCTGTGGTTGTGGATTCGGCTGTAGATTCAGAGGTTGTGTATTCAGCAGTAGATTGAGTGGTTGTGATTTCAGCTGTTGTTTCAGTGGATGTAGATTCAGCTGTAGTTTCTGTGGTTGTGGACTCGGTTGTGGGTTCTAAGGTTGTGGATTCAGTAGTAGATTGAGTGGTTGTGATTTCAGCTGTACTTTCTATGGTTGTGGTTTCAGCTGTAGTTTCTAAAGTTGTGGACTTGGCTGTAGTTTCTGAGGTTGTGGATTCAGCTGTAGATTCTATGGTTGTGGATTCTGCTGTAGTTTCTATGGTTGTGGATTCAGCTGTAGTTTCTGTGGTTGTGGACTCGGTTGTAGTTTCTGAGGTTGTGGATACAGCTGTAGTTTCTGTGGTTGTGGACTCGGTTGTGGGTTCTAAGGTTGTGGATTCAGCTGTAGTTTCTATGGTTGTTGTTTCAGCTGTTGTTTCTGAAGTTGTGGATTCAGCTGTAGTTTCTAAAGTTGTGGACTTGGCTGTAGTTTCTGAGGTTGTGGATTCAGCTGTAGATTCTATGGTTGTGGATTCCGCTGTAGTTTCTATGGTTGTGGTTTCAGCTGTTGTTTCTGAAGTTGTGGATTCAGCTGTAGTTTCTGTGGTTGTGGACTCGGTTGTAGTTTCTGAGGTTGTGGATACAGCTGTAGTTTCTGTGGTTGTGGACTCGGTTTTGGGTTCTAAGGTTGTGGATTCAGCTGTAGTTTCTAAAGTTGTGGATTCAGCTGTAGTTTCTAAAGTTGTGGACTTGGCTGTAGTTTCTGAGGTTGTGGATTCAGCTGTAGATTCTATGGTTGTGGATTCAGCTGTAGTTTCTATGGTTGTGGATTCATCTGTAGTTTCTGTGGTTGTGGACTCGGTTGTAGGTTCTAAGGTTGTGGATTCAGCTGTAGTTTCTAAAGTTGTGGACTTGGCTGTAGTTTCTGAAGTTTTGGATTCAGCTGTAGTTTCTAAGGTTGTGGACTTGGCTGTTGTTTCTGAGGTTGTGGATTCAGCTGTAGTTTCTAAAGTTGTGGACTTGGCTGATGTTTCTGTGGTTGTGGATTCGGCTGTAGATTCAGAGGTTGTGGATTCTGCTGTAGTTTCTATGGTTGTTGTTTCAGCTGTTGTTTCTGAAGTTGTGGATTCAGCTGTAGTTTCTAAAGTTGTGGACTTGGCTGATGTTTCTGTGGTTGTGGATTCGGCTGTAGATTCAGAGGTTGTGTATTCAGCAGTAGATTGAGTGGTTGTGATTCCAGCTGTTGTTTCAGTGGATGTAGATTCAGCTGTAGTTTCTGTGGTTGTGGACTCCGTTGTGGGTTCTAAGGTTGTGGATTCAGCTGTAGTTTCTAAAGTTGTGGACTTTTCTGTAGTTTCTGAGGTTGTGGATTCAGCTGTAGATTCTATGGTTGTGGATTCAGCTGTAGTTTCTATGGTTGTGGATTCAGCTGTAGTTTCTGTGGTTGTGGACTCGGCTGTAGGTTGTAAGGTTGTGGATTCAGCTGTTGTTTCTAAAGTTGTGGACTTGGCTGTAGTTTCTGTGGTTGTAGATTCGGCTGTAGGTTCTGAGGTTGTGGATTCAGTAGTAGATTGAGTGGTTGTGATTTCAGCTGTACTTTCTATGGTTGTGGTTTCAGCTGTAGTTTCTAAAGTTGTGGACATGGCTGTAGTTTCTGAGGTTGTGGATTCAGCTGTAGATTCTATGGTTGTGGATTCAGCTGTAGTTTCTATGGTTGTGGATTCATCTGTAGTTTCTGTGGTTGTGGACTCGGTTGTAGGTTCTAAGGTTGTGGATTCAGCTGTAGTTTCTAAAGTTGTGGACTTGGCTGTAGTTTCTGAAGTTTTGGATTCAGCTGTAGTTTCTAAGGTTGTGGACTTGGCTGTTGTTTCTGAGGTTGTGGATTCAGCTGTAGTTTCTAAAGTTGTGGACTTGGCTGATGTTTCTGTGGTTGTGGATTCGGCTGTAGATTCAGAGGTTGTGTATTCAGCAGTAGATTGAGTGGTTGTGATTTCAGCTGTTGTTTCAGTGGATGTAGATTCAGCTGTAGTTTCTGTGGTTGTGGACTCGGTTGTGGGTTCTAAGGTTGTGGATTCAGCTGTAGTTTCTAAAGTTGTGGACTTGGCTGTAGTTTCTGAGGTTGTGGATTCAGCTGTAGATTCTATGGTTGTGGATTCCGCTGTAGTTTCTATGGTTGTGGTTTCAGCTGTTGTTTCTGAAGTTGTGGATTCAGCTGTAGTTTCTGTGGTTGTGGACTCGGTTGTAGTTTCTGAGGTTGTGGATACAGCTGTAGTTTCTGTGGTTGTGGACTCGGTTGTGGGTTCTAAGGTTGTGGATTCAGCTGTAGTTTCTAAAGTTGTGGACTTGGCTGTAGTTTCTGAGGTTGTGGATTCAGCTGTAGATTCTATGGTTGTGGATTCAGCTGTAGTTTCTATGGTTGTGGATTCAGCTGTAGTTTCTGTGGTTGTGGACTCGGTTCTAGGTTCTAATGTTGTGGTTTCTAAAGTTGTGGACTTGGCTGTAGTTTCTGAGGTTGTGGATTCAGCTGTAGATTCTGTGGTTGTGGATTCCGCTGTAGTTTCTATGGTTGTTGTTTCAGCTGTTGTTTCTGAAGTTGTGGATTCAGCTATAGTTTCTAAAGTTGTGGACTTGGCTGATGTTTCTGTGGTTGTGGATTCGGCTGTAGATTCAGAGGTTGTGTATTCAGCAGTAGATTGAGTGGTTGTGATTTCAGCTGTTGTTTCAGTGGATGTAGATTCAGCTGTAGTTTCTGTGGTTGTGGACTCCGTTGTGGGTTCTAAGGTTGTGGATTCAGCTGTAGTTTCTAAAGTTGTGGACTTTTCTGTAGTTTCTGAGGTTGTGGATTCAGCTGTAGATTCTATGGTTGTGGATTCAGCTGTAGTTTCTGTGGTTGTGGACTCGGCTGTAGGTTGTAAGGTTGTGGATTCAGCTGTTGTTTCTAAAGTTGTGGACTTGGCTGTAGTTTCTGTGGTTGTGGATTCGGCTGTAGGTTCTGAGGTTGTGGATTCAGTAGTAGATTGAGTGGTTGTGATTTCAGCTGTACTTTCTATGGTTGTGGTTTCAGCTGTAGTTTCTAAAGTTGTGGACTTGGCTGTTGTTTCTGTGGTTGTGGACTTGGCTGTAGTTTCTGAGGTTCTGGACTTGGCTGTTGTTTCTGTGCTTGTCGATTCGGCTGTAGATTCAGAGGTTGTGTATTCAGCAGTAGATTGAGTGGTTGTGGTTTCAGCTGTTGTTTCTGAAGTTGTTGATTCAGCTGTAGTTTCTGTGGTTGTGGACTCGGTTGTAGTTTCTGAGGTTGTGGATACAGCTGTAGTTTCTGTGGTTGTGGACTCGGTTGTGGGTTCTAAGGTTGTGGATTCAGCTGTAGTTTCTAAAGTTGTGGACTTGGCTGTAGTTTCTGAGGTTGTGGATTCAGCTGTAGATTCTATGGTTGTGGATTCAGCTGTAGTTTCTATGGTTGTGGATTCAGCTGTAGTTTCTGTGGTTGTGGACTCGGTTCTAGGTTCTAATGTTGTGGTTTCTAAAGTTGTGGACTTGGCTGTAGTTTCTGAGGTTGTGGATTCAGCTGTAGATTCTGTGGTTGTGGATTCCGCTGTAGTTTCTATGGTTGTTGTTTCAGCTGTTGTTTCTGAAGTTGTGGATTCAGCTGTAGTTTCTAAAGTTGTGGACTTGGCTGATGTTTCTGTGGTTGTGGATTCGGCTGTAGATTCAGAGGTTGTGTATTCAGCAGTAGATTGAGTGGTTGTGATTTCAGCTGTTGTTTCAGTGGATGTAGATTCAGCTGTAGTTTCTGTGGTTGTGGACTCCGTTGTGGGTTCTAAGGTTGTGGATTCAGCTGTAGTTTCTAAAGTTGTGGACTTTTCTGTAGTTTCTGAGGTTGTGGATTCAGCTGTAGATTCTATGGTTGTGGATTCAGCTGTAGTTTCTATGGTTGTGGATTCAGCTGTAGTTTCTGTGGTTGTGGACTCGGCTGTAGGTTGTAAGGTTGTGGATTCAGCTGTTGTTTCTAAAGTTGTGGACTTGGCTGTAGTTTCTGTGGTTGTGGATTCGGCTGTAGGTTCTGAGGTTGTGGATTCAGTAGTAGATTGAGTGGTTGTGATTTCAGCTGTACTTTCTATGGTTGTGGTTTCAGCTGTAGTTTCTAAAGTTGTGGACTTGGCTGTTGTTTCTGTGGTTGTGGACTTGGCTGTTGTTTCTGTGCTTGTCGATTCGGCTGTTGATTTAGAGGTTGTGTATTCAGCAGTAGATTGAGTGGTTGTGATTTCAGCTGTTGTTTCTGTGGTTGTAGATTCAGCTGTAGTTTCTGTGGTTGTGGACTCGGTTGTGGGTTCTAAGGTTGTGGATTCAGCTGTAGTTTCTAAAGTTGTGGACTTGGCTGTAGTTTCTGAGGTTGTGGATTCAGCTGTAGATTCTATGGTTGTGGATTCCGCTGTAGTTTCTATGGTTGTGGTTTCAGCTGTTGTTTCTGAAGTTGTGGATTCAGCTGTAGTTTCTGTGGTTGTGGACTCGGTTGTAGTTTCTGAGGTTGTGGATTCAGCTGTAGTTTCTGTGGTTGTGGACTCGGCTGTAGGTTGTAAGGTTGTGGATTCTGCTGTTGTTTCTAAAGTTGTGGACTTGGCTGTAGTTGCTGTGGTTGTGGATTCGGCTGTAAGTTCTGAGGTTGTGGATTCAGTAGTAGATTGAGTGGTTGTGATTTCAGCTGTACTTTCTATGGTTGTGGTTTCAGCTGTAGTTTCTAAAGTTGTGGACTTGGCTGTAGTTTCTGAGGTTGTGGATTCAGTTGTAGATTCTATGGTTGTGGATTCAGCTGTAGTTTCTATGGTTGTGGATTCATCTGTAGTTTCTGTGGTTGTGGACTCGGTTGTAGGTTCTAAGGTTGTGGATTCAGCTGTAGTTTCTAAAGTTGTGGACTTGGCTGTAGTTTCTGAAGTTTTGGATTCAGCTGTAGTTTCTAAGGTTGTGGACTTGGCTGTTGTTTCTGAGGTTGTGGATTCAGCTGTAGTTTCTAAAGTTGTGGACTTGGCTGATGTTTCTGTGGTTGTGGATTCGGCTGTAGATTCAGAGGTTGTGTATTCAGCAGTAGATTGAGTGGTTGTGATTTCAGCTGTTGTTTCAGTGGATGTAGATTCAGCTGTAGTTTCTGTGGTTGTGGACTCGGTTGTGGGTTCTAAGGTTGTGGATTCAGCTGTAGTTTCTAAAGTTGTGGACTTGGCTGTAGTTTCTGAGGTTGTGGATTCAGCTGTAGATTCTATGGTTGTGGATTCCGCTGTAGTTTCTATGGTTGTGGTTTCAGCTGTTGTTTCTGAAGTTGTGGATTCAGCTGTAGTTTCTGTGGTTGTGGACTCGGTTGTAGTTTCTGAGGTTGTGGATACAGCTGTAGTTTCTGTGGTTGTGGTCTCGGTTGTGGGTTCTAAGGTTGTGGATTCAGCTGTAGTTTCTAAAGTTGTGGACTTGGCTGTAGTTTCTGAGGTTGTGGATTCAGCTGTAGATTCTATGGTTGTGGATTCCGCTGTAGTTTCTATGGTTGTGGTTTCAGCTGTTGTTTCTGAAGTTGTGGATTCAGCTGTAGTTTCTGTGGTTGTGGACTCGGTTGTAGTTTCTGAGGTTGTGGATACAGCTGTAGTTTCTGTGGTTGTGGACTCGGTTGTGGGTTCTAAGGTTGTGGATTCAGCTGTAGTTTCTATGGTTGTTGTTTCAGCTGTTGTTTCTGAAGTTGTGGATTCAGCTGTAGTTTCTAAAGTTGTGGACTTGGCTGTAGTTTCTGAGGTTGTGGATTCAGCTGTAGATTCTATGGTTGTGGATTCCGCTGTAGTTTCTATGGTTGTGGTTTCAGCTGTTGTTTCTGAAGTTGTGGATTCAGCTGTAGTTTCTGTGGTTGTGGACTCGGTTGTAGTTTCTGAGGTTGTGGATACAGCTGTAGTTTCTGTGGTTGTGGACTCGGTTTTGGGTTCTAAGGTTGTGGATTCAGCTGTAGTTTCTAAAGTTGTGGATTCAGCTGTAGTTTCTAAAGTTGTGGACTTGGCTGTAGTTTCTGAGGTTGTGGATTCAGCTGTAGATTCTATGGTTGTGGATTCAGCTGTAGTTTCTATGGTTGTGGATTCATCTGTAGTTTCTGTGGTTGTGGACTCGGTTGTAGGTTCTAAGGTTGTGGATTCAGCTGTAGTTTCTAAAGTTGTGGACTTGGCTGTAGTTTCTGAAGTTTTGGATTCAGCTGTAGTTTCTAAGGTTGTGGACTTGGCTGTTGTTTCTGAGGTTGTGGATTCAGCTGTAGTTTCTAAAGTTGTGGACTTGGCTGATGTTTCTGTGGTTGTGGATTCGGCTGTAGATTCAGAGGTTGTGGATTCTGCTGTAGTTTCTATGGTTGTTGTTTCAGCTGTTGTTTCTGAAGTTGTGGATTCAGCTGTAGTTTCTAAAGTTGTGGACTTGGCTGATGTTTCTGTGGTTGTGGATTCGGCTGTAGATTCAGAGGTTGTGTATTCAGCAGTAGATTGAGTGGTTGTGATTCCAGCTGTTGTTTCAGTGGATGTAGATTCAGCTGTAGTTTCTGTGGTTGTGGACTCCGTTGTGGGTTCTAAGGTTGTGGATTCAGCTGTAGTTTCTAAAGTTGTGGACTTTTCTGTAGTTTCTGAGGTTGTGGATTCAGCTGTAGATTCTATGGTTGTGGATTCAGCTGTAGTTTCTATGGTTGTGGATTCAGCTGTAGTTTCTGTGGTTGTGGACTCGGCTGTAGGTTGTAAGGTTGTGGATTCAGCTGTTGTTTCTAAAGTTGTGGACTTGGCTGTAGTTTCTGTGGTTGTAGATTCGGCTGTAGGTTCTGAGGTTGTGGATTCAGTAGTAGATTGAGTGGTTGTGATTTCAGCTGTACTTTCTATGGTTGTGGTTTCAGCTGTAGTTTCTAAAGTTGTGGACATGGCTGTAGTTTCTGAGGTTGTGGATTCAGCTGTAGATTCTATGGTTGTGGATTCAGCTGTAGTTTCTATGGTTGTGGATTCATCTGTAGTTTCTGTGGTTGTGGACTCGGTTGTAGGTTCTAAGGTTGTGGATTCAGCTGTAGTTTCTAAAGTTGTGGACTTGGCTGTAGTTTCTGAAGTTTTGGATTCAGCTGTAGTTTCTAAGGTTGTGGACTTGGCTGTTGTTTCTGAGGTTGTGGATTCAGCTGTAGTTTCTAAAGTTGTGGACTTGGCTGATGTTTCTGTGGTTGTGGATTCGGCTGTAGATTCAGAGGTTGTGTATTCAGCAGTAGATTGAGTGGTTGTGATTTCAGCTGTTGTTTCAGTGGATGTAGATTCAGCTGTAGTTTCTGTGGTTGTGGACTCGGTTGTGGGTTCTAAGGTTGTGGATTCAGCTGTAGTTTCTAAAGTTGTGGACTTGGCTGTAGTTTCTGAGGTTGTGGATTCAGCTGTAGATTCTATGGTTGTGGATTCCGCTGTAGTTTCTATGGTTGTGGTTTCAGCTGTTGTTTCTGAAGTTGTGGATTCAGCTGTAGTTTCTGTGGTTGTGGACTCGGTTGTAGTTTCTGAGGTTGTGGATACAGCTGTAGTTTCTGTGGTTGTGGACTCGGTTGTGGGTTCTAAGGTTGTGGATTCAGCTGTAGTTTCTAAAGTTGTGGACTTGGCTGTAGTTTCTGAGGTTGTGGATTCAGCTGTAGATTCTATGGTTGTGGATTCAGCTGTAGTTTCTATGGTTGTGGATTCAGCTGTAGTTTCTGTGGTTGTGGACTCGGTTCTAGGTTCTAATGTTGTGGTTTCTAAAGTTGTGGACTTGGCTGTAGTTTCTGAGGTTGTGGATTCAGCTGTAGATTCTGTGGTTGTGGATTCCGCTGTAGTTTCTATGGTTGTTGTTTCAGCTGTTGTTTCTGAAGTTGTGGATTCAGCTATAGTTTCTAAAGTTGTGGACTTGGCTGATGTTTCTGTGGTTGTGGATTCGGCTGTAGATTCAGAGGTTGTGTATTCAGCAGTAGATTGAGTGGTTGTGATTTCAGCTGTTGTTTCAGTGGATGTAGATTCAGCTGTAGTTTCTGTGGTTGTGGACTCCGTTGTGGGTTCTAAGGTTGTGGATTCAGCTGTAGTTTCTAAAGTTGTGGACTTTTCTGTAGTTTCTGAGGTTGTGGATTCAGCTGTAGATTCTATGGTTGTGGATTCAGCTGTAGTTTCTATGGTTGTGGATTCAGCTGTAGTTTCTGTGGTTGTGGACTCGGCTGTAGGTTGTAAGGTTGTGGATTCAGCTGTTGTTTCTAAAGTTGTGGACTTGGCTGTAGTTTCTGTGGTTGTGGATTCGGCTGTAGGTTCTGAGGTTGTGGATTCAGTAGTAGATTGAGTGGTTGTGATTTCAGCTGTACTTTCTATGGTTGTGGTTTCAGCTGTAGTTTCTAAAGTTGTGGACTTGGCTGTTGTTTCTGTGGTTGTGGACTTGGCTGTAGTTTCTGAGGTTCTGGACTTGGCTGTTGTTTCTGTGCTTGTCGATTCGGCTGTAGATTCAGAGGTTGTGTATTCAGCAGTAGATTGAGTGGTTGTGGTTTCAGCTGTTGTTTCTGAAGTTGTTGATTCAGCTGTAGTTTCTGTGGTTGTGGACTCGGTTGTAGTTTCTGAGGTTGTGGATACAGCTGTAGTTTCTGTGGTTGTGGACTCGGTTGTGGGTTCTAAGGTTGTGGATTCAGCTGTAGTTTCTAAAGTTGTGGACTTGGCTGTAGTTTCTGAGGTTGTGGATTCAGCTGTAGATTCTATGGTTGTGGATTCAGCTGTAGTTTCTATGGTTGTGGATTCAGCTGTAGTTTCTGTGGTTGTGGACTCGGTTCTAGGTTCTAATGTTGTGGTTTCTAAAGTTGTGGACTTGGCTGTAGTTTCTGAGGTTGTGGATTCAGCTGTAGATTCTGTGGTTGTGGATTCCGCTGTAGTTTCTATGGTTGTTGTTTCAGCTGTTGTTTCTGAAGTTGTGGATTCAGCTGTAGTTTCTAAAGTTGTGGACTTGGCTGATGTTTCTGTGGTTGTGGATTCGGCTGTAGATTCAGAGGTTGTGTATTCAGCAGTAGATTGAGTGGTTGTGATTTCAGCTGTTGTTTCAGTGGATGTAGATTCAGCTGTAGTTTCTGTGGTTGTGGACTCCGTTGTGGGTTCTAAGGTTGTGGATTCAGCTGTAGTTTCTAAAGTTGTGGACTTTTCTGTAGTTTCTGAGGTTGTGGATTCAGCTGTAGATTCTATGGTTGTGGATTCAGCTGTAGTTTCTATGGTTGTGGATTCAGCTGTAGTTTCTGTGGTTGTGGACTCGGCTGTAGGTTGTAAGGTTGTGGATTCAGCTGTTGTTTCTAAAGTTGTGGACTTGGCTGTAGTTTCTGTGGTTGTGGATTCGGCTGTAGGTTCTGAGGTTGTGGATTCAGTAGTAGATTGAGTGGTTGTGATTTCAGCTGTACTTTCTATGGTTGTGGTTTCAGCTGTAGTTTCTAAAGTTGTGGACTTGGCTGTTGTTTCTGTGGTTGTGGACTTGGCTGTTGTTTCTGTGCTTGTCGATTCGGCTGTTGATTTAGAGGTTGTGTATTCAGCAGTAGATTGAGTGGTTGTGATTTCAGCTGTTGTTTCTGTGGTTGTAGATTCAGCTGTAGTTTCTGTGGTTGTGGACTCGGTTGTGGGTTCTAAGGTTGTGGATTCAGCTGTAGTTTCTAAAGTTGTGGACTTGGCTGTAGTTTCTGAGGTTGTGGATTCAGCTGTAGATTCTATGGTTGTGGATTCCGCTGTAGTTTCTATGGTTGTGGTTTCAGCTGTTGTTTCTGAAGTTGTGGATTCAGCTGTAGTTTCTGTGGTTGTGGACTCGGTTGTAGTTTCTGAGGTTGTGGATTCAGCTGTAGTTTCTGTGGTTGTGGACTCGGCTGTAGGTTGTAAGGTTGTGGATTCTGCTGTTGTTTCTAAAGTTGTGGACTTGGCTGTAGTTGCTGTGGTTGTGGATTCGGCTGTAAGTTCTGAGGTTGTGGATTCAGTAGTAGATTGAGTGGTTGTGATTTCAGCTGTACTTTCTATGGTTGTGGTTTCAGCTGTAGTTTCTAAAGTTGTGGACTTGGCTGTAGTTTCTGAGGTTGTGGATTCAGTTGTAGATTCTATGGTTGTGGATTCAGCTGTAGTTTCTATGGTTGTGGATTCATCTGTAGTTTCTGTGGTTGTGGACTCGGTTGTAGGTTCTAAGGTTGTGGATTCAGCTGTAGTTTCTAAAGTTGTGGACTTGGCTGTAGTTTCTGAAGTTTTGGATTCAGCTGTAGTTTCTAAGGTTGTGGACTTGGCTGTTGTTTCTGAGGTTGTGGATTCAGCTGTAGTTTCTAAAGTTGTGGACTTGGCTGATGTTTCTGTGGTTGTGGATTCGGCTGTAGATTCAGAGGTTGTGTATTCAGCAGTAGATTGAGTGGTTGTGATTTCAGCTGTTGTTTCAGTGGATGTAGATTCAGCTGTAGTTTCTGTGGTTGTGGACTCGGTTGTGGGTTCTAAGGTTGTGGATTCAGCTGTAGTTTCTAAAGTTGTGGACTTGGCTGTAGTTTCTGAGGTTGTGGATTCAGCTGTAGATTCTATGGTTGTGGATTCCGCTGTAGTTTCTATGGTTGTGGTTTCAGCTGTTGTTTCTGAAGTTGTGGATTCAGCTGTAGTTTCTGTGGTTGTGGACTCGGTTGTAGTTTCTGAGGTTGTGGATACAGCTGTAGTTTCTGTGGTTGTGGTCTCGGTTGTGGGTTCTAAGGTTGTGGATTCAGCTGTAGTTTCTAAAGTTGTGGACTTGGCTGTAGTTTCTGAGGTTGTGGATTCAGCTGTAGATTCTATGGTTGTGGATTCCGCTGTAGTTTCTATGGTTGTGGTTTCAGCTGTTGTTTCTGAAGTTGTGGATTCAGCTGTAGTTTCTGTGGTTGTGGACTCGGTTGTAGTTTCTGAGGTTGTGGATACAGCTGTAGTTTCTGTGGTTGTGGACTCGGTTGTGGGTTCTAAGGTTGTGGATTCAGCTGTAGTTTCTAAAGTTGTGGACTTGGCTGTAGTTTCTGAGGTTGTGGATTCAGCTGTAGATTCTATGGTTGTGGATTCAGCTGTAGTTTCTATGGTTGTGGATTCAGCTGTAGTTTCTGTGGTTGTGGACTCGGTTCTAGGTTCTAATGTTGTGGTTTCTAAAGTTGTGGACTTGGCTGTAGTTTCTGAGGTTGTGGATTCAGCTGTAGATTCTGTGGTTGTGGATTCCGCTGTAGTTTCTATGGTTGTTGTTTCAGCTGTTGTTTCTGAAGTTGTGGATTCAGCTATAGTTTCTAAAGTTGTGGACTTGGCTGATGTTTCTGTGGTTGTGGATTCGGCTGTAGATTCAGAGGTTGTGTATTCAGCAGTAGATTGAGTGGTTGTGATTTCAGCTGTTGTTTCAGTGGATGTAGATTCAGCTGTAGTTTCTGTGGTTGTGGACTCCGTTGTGGGTTCTAAGGTTGTGGATTCAGCTGTAGTTTCTAAAGTTGTGGACTTTTCTGTAGTTTCTGAGGTTGTGGATTCAGCTGTAGATTCTATGGTTGTGGATTCAGCTGTAGTTTCTATGGTTGTGGATTCAGCTGTAGTTTCTGTGGTTGTGGACTCGGCTGTAGGTTGTAAGGTTGTGGATTCAGCTGTTGTTTCTAAAGTTGTGGACTTGGCTGTAGTTTCTGTGGTTGTGGATTCGGCTGTAGGTTCTGAGGTTGTGGATTCAGTAGTAGATTGAGTGGTTGTGATTTCAGCTGTACTTTCTATGGTTGTGGTTTCAGCTGTAGTTTCTAAAGTTGTGGACTTGGCTGTTGTTTCTGTGGTTGTGGACTTGGCTGTAGTTTCTGAGGTTCTGGACTTGGCTGTTGTTTCTGTGCTTGTCGATTCGGCTGTAGATTCAGAGGTTGTGTATTCAGCAGTAGATTGAGTGGTTGTGGTTTCAGCTGTTGTTTCTGAAGTTGTTGATTCAGCTGTAGTTTCTGTGGTTGTGGACTCGGTTGTAGTTTCTGAGGTTGTGGATACAGCTGTAGTTTCTGTGGTTGTGGACTCGGTTGTGGGTTCTAAGGTTGTGGATTCAGCTGTAGTTTCTAAAGTTGTGGACTTGGCTGTAGTTTCTGAGGTTGTGGATTCAGCTGTAGATTCTATGGTTGTGGATTCAGCTGTAGTTTCTATGGTTGTGGATTCAGCTGTAGTTTCTGTGGTTGTGGACTCGGTTCTAGGTTCTAATGTTGTGGTTTCTAAAGTTGTGGACTTGGCTGTAGTTTCTGAGGTTGTGGATTCAGCTGTAGATTCTGTGGTTGTGGATTCCGCTGTAGTTTCTATGGTTGTTGTTTCAGCTGTTGTTTCTGAAGTTGTGGATTCAGCTGTAGTTTCTAAAGTTGTGGACTTGGCTGATGTTTCTGTGGTTGTGGATTCGGCTGTAGATTCAGAGGTTGTGTATTCAGCAGTAGATTGAGTGGTTGTGATTTCAGCTGTTGTTTCAGTGGATGTAGATTCAGCTGTAGTTTCTGTGGTTGTGGACTCCGTTGTGGGTTCTAAGGTTGTGGATTCAGCTGTAGTTTCTAAAGTTGTGGACTTTTCTGTAGTTTCTGAGGTTGTGGATTCAGCTGTAGATTCTATGGTTGTGGATTCAGCTGTAGTTTCTATGGTTGTGGATTCAGCTGTAGTTTCTGTGGTTGTGGACTCGGCTGTAGGTTGTAAGGTTGTGGATTCAGCTGTTGTTTCTAAAGTTGTGGACTTGGCTGTAGTTTCTGTGGTTGTGGATTCGGCTGTAGGTTCTGAGGTTGTGGATTCAGTAGTAGATTGAGTGGTTGTGATTTCAGCTGTACTTTCTATGGTTGTGGTTTCAGCTGTAGTTTCTAAAGTTGTGGACTTGGCTGTTGTTTCTGTGGTTGTGGACTTGGCTGTTGTTTCTGTGCTTGTCGATTCGGCTGTTGATTTAGAGGTTGTGTATTCAGCAGTAGATTGAGTGGTTGTGATTTCAGCTGTTGTTTCTGTGGTTGTAGATTCAGCTGTAGTTTCTGTGGTTGTGGACTCGGTTGTGGGTTCTAAGGTTGTGGATTCAGCTGTAGTTTCTAAAGTTGTGGACTTGGCTGTAGTTTCTGAGGTTGTGGATTCAGCTGTAGATTCTATGGTTGTGGATTCCGCTGTAGTTTCTATGGTTGTGGTTTCAGCTGTTGTTTCTGAAGTTGTGGATTCAGCTGTAGTTTCTGTGGTTGTGGACTCGGTTGTAGTTTCTGAGGTTGTGGATTCAGCTGTAGTTTCTGTGGTTGTGGACTCGGCTGTAGGTTGTAAGGTTGTGGATTCTGCTGTTGTTTCTAAAGTTGTGGACTTGGCTGTAGTTGCTGTGGTTGTGGATTCGGCTGTAAGTTCTGAGGTTGTGGATTCAGTAGTAGATTGAGTGGTTGTGATTTCAGCTGTACTTTCTATGGTTGTGGTTTCAGCTGTAGTTTCTAAAGTTGTGGACTTGGCTGTAGTTTCTGAGGTTGTGGATTCAGTTGTAGATTCTATGGTTGTGGATTCAGCTGTAGTTTCTATGGTTGTGGATTCATCTGTAGTTTCTGTGGTTGTGGACTCGGTTGTAGGTTCTAAGGTTGTGGATTCAGCTGTAGTTTCTAAAGTTGTGGACTTGGCTGTAGTTTCTGAAGTTTTGGATTCAGCTGTAGTTTCTAAGGTTGTGGACTTGGCTGTTGTTTCTGAGGTTGTGGATTCAGCTGTAGTTTCTAAAGTTGTGGACTTGGCTGATGTTTCTGTGGTTGTGGATTCGGCTGTAGATTCAGAGGTTGTGTATTCAGCAGTAGATTGAGTGGTTGTGATTTCAGCTGTTGTTTCAGTGGATGTAGATTCAGCTGTAGTTTCTGTGGTTGTGGACTCGGTTGTGGGTTCTAAGGTTGTGGATTCAGCTGTAGTTTCTAAAGTTGTGGACTTGGCTGTAGTTTCTGAGGTTGTGGATTCAGCTGTAGATTCTATGGTTGTGGATTCCGCTGTAGTTTCTATGGTTGTGGTTTCAGCTGTTGTTTCTGAAGTTGTGGATTCAGCTGTAGTTTCTGTGGTTGTGGACTCGGTTGTAGTTTCTGAGGTTGTGGATACAGCTGTAGTTTCTGTGGTTGTGGTCTCGGTTGTGGGTTCTAAGGTTGTGGATTCAGCTGTAGTTTCTAAAGTTGTGGACTTGGCTGTAGTTTCTGAGGTTGTGGATTCAGCTGTAGATTCTATGGTTGTGGATTCAGCTGTAGTTTCTATGGTTGTGGATTCAGCTGTAGTTTCTGTGGTTGTGGACTCGGTTCTAGGTTCTAATGTTGTGGTTTCTAAAGTTGTGGACTTGGCTGTAGTTTCTGAGGTTGTGGATTCAGCTGTAGATTCTGTGGTTGTGGATTCCGCTGTAGTTTCTATGGTTGTTGTTTCAGCTGTTGTTTCTGAAGTTGTAGATTCAGCTGTAGTTTCTAAAGTTGTGGACTTGGCTGATGTTTCTGTGGTTGTGGATTCGGCTGTAGATTCAGAGGTTGTGTATTCAGCAGTAGATTGAGTGGTTGTGATTTCAGCTGTTGTTTCAGTGGATGTAGATTCAGCTGTAGTTTCTGTGGTTGTGGACTCCGTTGTGGGTTCTAAGGTTGTGGATTCAGCTGTAGTTTCTAAAGTTGTGGACTTTTCTGTAGTTTCTGAGGTTGTGGATTCAGCTGTAGATTCTATGGTTGTGGATTCAGCTGTAGTTTCTATGGTTGTGGATTCAGCTGTAGTTTCTGTGGTTGTGGACTCGGCTGTAGGTTGTAAGGTTGTGGATTCAGCTGTTGTTTCTAAAGTTGTGGACTTGGCTGTAGTTTCTGTGGTTGTGGATTCGGCTGTAGGTTCTGAGGTTGTGGATTCAGTAGTAGATTGAGTGGTTGTGATTTCAGCTGTACTTTCTATGGTTGTGGTTTCAGCTGTAGTTTCTAAAGTTGTGGACTTGGCTGTTGTTTCTGTGGTTGTGGACTTGGCTGTAGTTTCTGAGGTTCTGGACTTGGCTGTTGTTTCTGTGCTTGTCGATTCGGCTGTAGATTCAGAGGTTGTGTATTCAGCAGTAGATTGAGTGGTTGTGGTTTCAGCTGTTGTTTCTGAAGTTGTGGATTCAGCTGTAGTTTCTGTGGTTGTGGACTCGGTTGTAGTTTCTGAGGTTGTGGATACAGCTGTAGTTTCTGTGGTTGTGGACTCGGTTGTGGGTTCTAAGGTTGTGGATTCAGCTGTAGTTTCTAAAGTTGTGGACTTGGCTGTAGTTTCTGAGGTTGTGGATTCAGCTGTAGATTCTATGGTTGTGGATTCAGCTGTAGTTTCTATGGTTGTGGATTCAGCTGTAGTTTCTGTGGTTGTGGACTCGGTTCTAGGTTCTAATGTTGTGGTTTCTAAAGTTGTGGACTTGGCTGTAGTTTCTGAGGTTGTGGATTCAGCTGTAGATTCTGTGGTTGTGGATTCCGCTGTAGTTTCTATGGTTGTTGTTTCAGCTGTTGTTTCTGAAGTTGTGGATTCAGCTGTAGTTTCTAAAGTTGTGGACTTGGCTGATGTTTCTGTGGTTGTGGATTCGGCTGTAGATTCAGAGGTTGTGTATTCAGCAGTAGATTGAGTGGTTGTGATTTCAGCTGTTGTTTCAGTGGATGTAGATTCAGCTGTAGTTTCTGTGGTTGTGGACTCCGTTGTGGGTTCTAAGGTTGTGGATTCAGCTGTAGTTTCTAAAGTTGTGGACTTTTCTGTAGTTTCTGAGGTTGTGGATTCAGCTGTAGATTCTATGGTTGTGGATTCAGCTGTAGTTTCTATGGTTGTGGATTCAGCTGTAGTTTCTGTGGTTGTGGACTCGGCTGTAGGTTGTAAGGTTGTGGATTCAGCTGTTGTTTCTAAAGTTGTGGACTTGGCTGTAGTTTCTGTGGTTGTGGATTCGGCTGTAGGTTCTGAGGTTGTGGATTCAGTAGTAGATTGAGTGGTTGTGATTTCAGCTGTACTTTCTATGGTTGTGGTTTCAGCTGTAGTTTCTAAAGTTGTGGACTTGGCTGTTGTTTCTGTGGTTGTGGACTTGGCTGTTGTTTCTGTGCTTGTCGATTCGGCTGTAGATTTAGAGGTTGTGTATTCAGCAGTAGATTGAGTGGTTGTGATTTCAGCTGTTGTTTCTGTGGTTGTAGATTCAGCTGTAGTTTCTGTGGTTGTGGACTCGGTTGTGGGTTCTAAGGTTGTGGATTCAGCTGTAGTTTCTAAAGTTGTGGACTTGGCTGTAGTTTCTGAGGTTGTGGATTCAGCTGTAGATTCTATGGTTGTGGATTCCGCTGTAGTTTCTATGGTTGTGGTTTCAGCTGTTGTTTCTGAAGTTGTGGATTCAGCTGTAGTTTCTGTGGTTGTGGACTCGGTTGTAGTTTCTGAGGTTGTGGATTCAGCTGTAGTTTCTGTGGTTGTGGACTCGGCTGTAGGTTGTAAGGTTGTGGATTCTGCTGTTGTTTCTAAAGTTGTGGACTTGGCTGTAGTTTCTGTGGTTGTGGATTCGGCTGTAAGTTCTGAGGTTGTGGATTCAGTAGTAGATTGAGTGGTTGTGATTTCAGCTGTACTTTCTATGGTTGTGGTTTCAGCTGTAGTTTGTAAAGTTGTGGACTTGGCTGTAGTTTCTGAGGTTGTGGATTCAGCTGTAGATTCTATGGTTGTGGATTCAGCTGTAGTTTCTATGGTTGTGGATTCATCTGTAGTTTCTGTGGTTGTGGACTCGGTTGTAGGTTCTAAGGTTGTGGATTCAGCTGTAGTTTCTAAAGTTGTGGACTTGGCTGTAGTTTCTGAAGTTTTGGATTCAGCTGTAGTTTCTAAGGTTGTGGACTTGGCTGTTGTTTCTGAGGTTGTGGATTCAGCTGTAGTTTCTAAAGTTGTGGACTTGGCTGATGTTTCTGTGGTTGTGGATTCGGCTGTAGATTCAGAGGTTGTGTATTCAGCAGTAGATTGAGTGGTTGTGATTTCAGCTGTTGTTTCAGTGGATGTAGATTCAGCTGTAGTTTCTGTGGTTGTGGACTCGGTTGTGGGTTCTAAGGTTGTGGATTCAGCTGTAGTTTCTAAAGTTGTGGACTTGGCTGTAGTTTCTGAGGTTGTGGATTCAGCTGTAGATTCTATGGTTGTGGATTCCGCTGTAGTTTCTATGGTTGTGGTTTCAGCTGTTGTTTCTGAAGTTGTGGATTCAGCTGTAGTTTCTGTGGTTGTGGACTCGGTTGTAGTTTCTGAGGTTGTGGATACAGCTGTAGTTTCTGTGGTTGTGGACTCGGTTGTGGGTTCTAAGGTTGTGGATTCAGCTGTAGTTTCTAAAGTTGTGGACTTGGCTGTAGTTTCTGAGGTTGTGGATTCAGCTGTAGATTCTATGGTTGTGGATTCAGCTGTAGTTTCTATGGTTGTGGATTCAGCTGTAGTTTCTGTGGTTGTGGACTCGGTTCTAGGTTCTAATGTTGTGGTTTCTAAAGTTGTGGACTTGGCTGTAGTTTCTGAGGTTGTGGATTCAGCTGTAGATTCTGTGGTTGTGGATTCCGCTGTAGTTTCTATGGTTGTTGTTTCAGCTGTTGTTTCTGAAGTTGTGGATTCAGCTGTAGTTTCTAAAGTTGTGGACTTGGCTGATGTTTCTGTGGTTTTGGATTCAGCTGTAGTTTCTAAGGTTGTGGACTTGGCTGTTGTTTCTGAGGTTGTGGATTCAGCTGTAGTTTCTAAAGTTGTGGACTTGGCTGATGTTTCTGTGGTTGTGGATTCGGCTGTAGATTCAGAGGTTGTGTATTCAGCAGTAGATTGAGTGGTTGTGATTTCAGCTGTTGTTTCAGTGGATGTAGATTCAGCTGTAGTTTCTGTGGTTGTGGACTCGGTTGTGGGTTCTAAGGTTGTGGATTCAGCTGTAGTTTCTAAAGTTGTGGACTTGGCTGTAGTTTCTGAGGTTGTGGATTCAGCTGTAGATTCTATGGTTGTGGATTCCGCTGTAGTTTCTATGGTTGTGGTTTCAGCTGTTGTTTCTGAAGTTGTGGATTCAGCTGTAGTTTCTGTGGTTGTGGACTCGGTTGTAGTTTCTGAGGTTGTGGATACAGCTGTAGTTTCTGTGGTTGTGCACTCGGTTGTGGGTTCTAAGGTTGTGGATTCAGCTGTAGTTTCTAAAGTTGTGGACTTGGCTGTAGTTTCTGAGGTTGTGGATTCAGCTGTAGATTCTATGGTTGTGGATTCAGCTGTAGTTTCTATGGTTGTGGATTCAGCTGTAGTTTCTGTGGTTGTGGACTCGGTTCTAGGTTCTAATGTTGTGGTTTCTAAAGTTGTGGACTTGGCTGTAGTTTCTGAGGTTGTGGATTCAGCTGTAGATTCTGTGGTTGTGGATTCCGCTGTAGTTTCTATGGTTGTTGTTTCAGCTGTTGTTTCTGAAGTTGTGGATTCAGCTGTAGTTTCTAAAGTTGTGGACTTGGCTGATGTTTCTGTGGTTGTGGATTCGGCTGTAGATTCAGAGGTTGTGTATTCAGCAGTAGATTGAGTGGTTGTGATTTCAGCTGTTGTTTCAGTGGATGTAGATTCAGCTGTAGTTTCTGTGGTTGTGGACTCCGTTGTGGGTTCTAAGGTTGTGGATTCAGCTGTAGTTTCTAAAGTTGTGGACTTTTCTGTAGTTTCTGAGGTTGTGGATTCAGCTGTAGATTCTATGGTTGTGGATTCAGCTGTAGTTTCTATGGTTGTGGATTCAGCTGTAGTTTCTGTGGTTGTGGACTCGGCTGTAGGTTGTAAGGTTGTGGATTCAGCTGTTGTTTCTAAAGTTGTGGACTTGGCTGTAGTTTCTGTGGTTGTGGATTCGGCTGTAGGTTCTGAGGTTGTGGATTCAGTAGTAGATTGAGTGGTTGTGATTTCAGCTGTACTTTCTATGGTTGTGGTTTCAGCTGTAGTTTCTAAAGTTGTGGACTTGGCTGTTGTTTCTGTGGTTGTGGACTTGGCTGTAGTTTCTGAGGTTCTGGACTTGGCTGTTGTTTCTGTGCTTGTCGATTCGGCTGTAGATTCAGAGGTTGTGTATTCAGCAGTAGATTGAGTGGTTGTGATTTCAGCTGTTGTTTCTGTGGTTGTAGATTCAGCTGTAGTTTCTGTGGTTGTGGACTCGGTTGTGGGTTCTAAGGTTGTGGATTCAGCTGTAGTTTCTAGAGTTGTGGACTTGGCTGTAGTTTCTGAGGTTGTGGATTCAGCTGTAGATTCTATGGTTGTGGATTCCGCTGTAGTTTCTATGGTTGTGGTTTCAGCTGTTGTTTCTGAAGTTGTGGATTCAGCTGTAGTTTCTGTGGTTGTGGACTCGGTTGTAGTTTCTGAGGTTGTGGATACAGCTGTAGTTTCTGTGGTTGTGGACTCGGTTTTGGGTTCTAAGGTTGTGGATTCAGCTGTAGTTTCTAAAGTTGTGGACTTGGCTGTAGTTTCTGAGGTTGTGGATTCAGCTGTAGATTCTATGGTTGTGGATTCAGCTGTAGTTTCTATGGTTGTGGATTCATCTGTAGTTTCTGTGGTTGTGGACTCGGTTGTAGGTTCTAAGGTTGTGGATTCAGCTGTCGTTTCTAAAGTTGTGGACTTGGCTGTAGTTTCTGTGGTTGTGGATTCGGCTGTAGGTTCTGAGGTTGTGGATTCAGTAGTAGATTGAGTGGTTGTGATTTCAGCTGTACTTTCTATGGTTGTGGTTTCAGCTGTAGTTTCTAAAGTTGTGGACTTGGCTGTTGTTTCTGTGGTTGTGGACTTGGCTGTAGTTTCTGAGGTTCTGGACTTGGCTGTTGTTTCTGTGCTTGTCGATTCGACTGTAGATTCAGAGGTTGTGTATTCAGCAGTAGATTGAGTGGTTGTGATTTCAGCTGTTGTTTCTGTGGTTGTAGATTCAGCTGTAGTTTCTGTGGTTGTGGACTCGGTTGTGGGTTCTAAGGTTGTAGATTCAGCTGTAGTTTCTAAAGTTGTGGACTTGGCTGTAGTTTCTGAGGTTGTGGATTCCGCTGTAGTTTCTATGGTTGTGGTTTCAGCTGTTGTTTCTGAAGTTGTGGATTCAGCTGTAGTTTCTGTGGTTGTGGACTCGGTTGTAGTTTCTGAGGTTGTGGATACAGCTGTAGTTTCTGTGGTTGTGGACTCGGTTTTGGGTTCTAAGGTTGTGGATTCAGCTGTAGTTTCTAAAGTTGTGGACTTGGCTGTAGTTTCTGAGGTTGTGGATTCATCTGTAGTTTCTGTGGTTGTGGACTCGGTTGTAGGTTCTAAGGTTGTGGATTCAGCTGTCGTTTCTAAAGTTGTGGACTTGGCTGTAGTTTCTGTGGTTGTGGATTCGGCTGTAGGTTCTGAGGTTGTGGATTCAGTAGTAGATTGAGTGGTTGTGATTTCAGCTGTACTTTCTATGGTTGTGGTTTCAGCTGTAGTTTCTAAAGTTGTGGACTTGGCTGTTGTTTCTGTGGTTGTGGACTTGGCTGTAGTTTCTGAGGTTCTGGACTTGGCTGTTGTTTCTGTGCTTGTCGATTCGGCTGTAGATTCAGAGGTTGTGTATTCAGCAGTAGATTGAGTGGTTGTGATTTCAGCTGTTGTTTCTGTGGTTGTAGATTCAGCTGTAGTTTCTGTGGTTGTGGACTCGGTTGTAGTTTCTGAGGTTGTGGATACAGCTGTAGTTTCTGTGGTTGTGGACTCGGTTTTGGGTTCTAAGGTTGTGGATTCAGCTGTAGTTTCTAAAGTTGTGGACTTGGCTGTAGTTTCTGAGGTTGTGGATTCAGCTGTAGATTCTATGGTTGTGGATTCAGCTGTAGTTTCTATGGTTGTGGATTCATCTGTAGTTTCTGTGGTTGTGGACTCGGTTGTAGGTTCTAAGGTTGTGGATTCAGCTGTAGTTTCTAAAGTTGTGGACTTGGCTGTAGTTTCTGAAGTTTTGGATTCAGCTGTAGTTTCTAAAGTTGTGGACTTGGCTGATGTTTCTGTGGTTGTGGATTCGGCTGTAGATTCAGAGGTTGTGTATTCAGCTGTAGTTTCTATGGTTGTGGATTCATCTGTAGTTTCTGTGGTTGTGGACTCGGTTGTAGGTTCTAAGGTTGTGGATTCAGCTGTCGTTTCTAAAGTTGTGGACTTGGCTGTAGTTTCTGTGGTTGTGGATTCGGCTGTAGGTTCTGAGGTTGTGGATTCAGTAGTAGATTGAGTGGTTGTGATTTCAGCTGTACTTTCTATGGTTGTGGTTTCAGCTGTAGTTTCTAAAGTTGTGGACTTGGCTGTTGTTTCTGTGGTTGTGGACTTGGCTGTAGTTTCTGAGGTTCTGGACTTGGCTGTTGTTTCTGTGCTTGTCGATTCGGCTGTAGATTCAGAGGTTGTGTATTCAGCAGTAGATTGAGTGGTTGTGATTTCAGCTGTTGTTTCTGTGGTTGTAGATTCAGCTGTAGTTTCTGTGGTTGTGGACTCGGTTGTGGGTTCTAAGGTTGTAGATTCAGCTGTAGTTTCTAAAGTTGTGGACTTGGCTGTAGTTTCTGAGGTTGTGGATTCCGCTGTAGTTTCTATGGTTGTGGTTTCAGCTGTTGTTTCTGAAGTTGTGGATTCAGCTGTAGTTTCTGTGGTTGTGGACTCGGTTGTAGTTTCTGAGGTTGTGGATACAGCTGTAGTTTCTGTGGTTGTGGACTCGGTTTTGGGTTCTAAGGTTGTGGATTCAGCTGTAGTTTCTAAAGTTGTGGACTTGGCTGTAGTTTCTGAGGTTGTGGATTCATCTGTAGTTTCTGTGGTTGTGGACTCGGTTGTAGGTTCTAAGGTTGTGGATTCAGCTGTCGTTTCTAAAGTTGTGGACTTGGCTGTAGTTTCTGTGGTTGTGGATTCGGCTGTAGGTTCTGAGGTTGTGGATTCAGTAGTAGATTGAGTGGTTGTGATTTCAGCTGTACTTTCTATGGTTGTGGTTTCAGCTGTAGTTTCTAAAGTTGTGGACTTGGCTGTTGTTTCTGTGGTTGTGGACTTGGCTGTAGTTTCTGAGGTTCTGGACTTGGCTGTTGTTTCTGTGCTTGTCGATTCGGCTGTAGATTCAGAGGTTGTGTATTCAGCAGTAGATTGAGTGGTTGTGATTTCAGCTGTTGTTTCTGTGGTTGTAGATTCAGCTGTAGTTTCTGTGGTTGTGGACTCGGTTGTAGTTTCTGAGGTTGTGGATACAGCTGTAGTTTCTGTGGTTGTGGACTCGGTTTTGGGTTCTAAGGTTGTGGATTCAGCTGTAGTTTCTAAAGTTGTGGACTTGGCTGTAGTTTCTGAGGTTGTGGATTCAGCTGTAGATTCTATGGTTGTGGATTCAGCTGTAGTTTCTATGGTTGTGGATTCATCTGTAGTTTCTGTGGTTGTGGACTCGGTTGTAGGTTCTAAGGTTGTGGATTCAGCTGTAGTTTCTAAAGTTGTGGACTTGGCTGTAGTTTCTGAAGTTTTGGATTCAGCTGTAGTTTCTAAGGTTGTGGACTTGGCTGTTGTTTCTGAGGTTGTGGATTCAGCTGTAGTTTCTAAAGTTGTGGACTTGGCTGATGTTTCTGTGGTTGTGGATTCGGCTGTAGATTCAGAGGTTGTGTATTCAGCAGTAGATTGAGTGGTTGTGATTTCAGCTGTTGTTTCAGTGGATGTAGATTCAGCTGTAGTTTCTGTGGTTGTGGACTCGGTTGTGGGTTCTAAGGTTGTGGATTCAGCTGTAGTTTCTAAAGTTGTGGACTTGGCTGTAGTTTCTGAGGTTGTGGATTCAGCTGTAGATTCTATGGTTGTGGATTCCGCTGTAGTTTCTATGGTTGTGGATTCAGCTGTAGTTTCTGTGGTTGTGGACTCGGTTGTAGTTTCTGAGGTTGTGGATACAGCTGTAGTTTCTGTGGTTGTGGACTCGGTTGTGGGTTCTAAGGTTGTGGATTCAGCTGTAGTTTCTAAAGTTGTGGACTTGGCTGTAGTTTCTGAGGTTGTGGATTCAGCTGTAGATTCTATGGTTGTGGATTCAGCTGTAGTTTCTATGGTTGTGGATTCAGCTGTAGTTTCTGTGGTTGTGGACTCGGTTCTAGGTTCTAATGTTGTGGTTTCTAAAGTTGTGGACTTGGCTGTAGTTTCTGAGGTCGTGGATTCAGCTGTAGATTCTGTGGTTGTGGATTCCGCTGTAGTTTCTATGGTTGTTGTTTCAGCTGTTGTTTCTGAAGTTGTGGATTCAGCTGTAGTTTCTAAAGTTGTGGACTTGGCTGATGTTTCTGTGGTTGTGGATTCGGCTGTAGATTCAGAGGTTGTGTATTCAGCAGTAGATTGAGTGGTTGTGATTTCAGCTGTTGTTTCAGTGGATGTAGATTCAGCTGTAGTTTCTGTGGTTGTGGACTCCGTTGTGGGTTCTAAGGTTGTGGATTCAGCTGTAGTTTCTAAAGGTGTGGACTTTTCTGTAGTTTCTGAGGTTGTGGATTCAGCTGTAGATTCTATGGTTGTGGATTCAGCTGTAGTTTCTATGGTTGTGGATTCAGCTGTAGTTTCTGTGGTTGTGGACTCGGCTGTAGGTTGTAAGGTTGTGGATTCAGCTGTTGTTTCTAAAGTTGTGGACTTGGCTGTAGTTTCTGTGGTTGTGGATTCGGCTGTAGGTTCTGAGGTTGTGGATTCAGTAGTAGATTGAGTGGTTGTGATTTCAGCTGTACTTTCTATGGTTGTGGTTTCAGCTGTAGTTTCTAAAGTTGTGGACTTGGCTGTAGTTTCTGAGGTTCTGGACTTGGCTGTTGTTTCTGTGCTTGTCGATTCGGCTGTAGATTCAGAGGTTGTGTATTCAGCAGTAGATTGAGTGGTTGTGATTTCAGCTGTTGTTTCTGTGGTTGTAGATTCAGCTGTAGTTTCTGTGGTTGTGGACTCGGTTGTGGGTTCTAAGGTTGTGGATTCAGCTGTAGTTTCTAAAGTTGTGGACTTGGCTGTAGTTTCTGAGGTTGTGGATTCAGCTGTAGATTCTATGGTTGTGGATTCAGCTGTAGTTTCTGTGGTTGTGGACTCGGTTGTAGTTTCTGAGGTTGTGGATACAGCTGTAGTTTCTGTGGTTGTGGACTCGGTTTTGGGTTCTAAGGTTGTGGATTCAGCTGTAGTTTCTAAAGTTGTGGACTTGGCTGTAGTTTCTGAGGTTGTGGATTTAGCTGTAGATTCTATGGTTGTGGATTCAGCTGTAGTTTCTATGGTTGTGGATTCATCTGTAGTTTCAGTGGTTGTGGACTCGGTTGTAGGTTCTAAGGTTGTGGATTCAGCTGTCGTTTCTAAAGTTGTGGACTTGGCTGTAGTTTCTGTGGTTGTGGATTCGGCTGTAGGTTCTGAGGTTGTGGATTCAGTAGTAGATTGAGTGGTTGTGATTTCAGCTGTACTTTCTATGGTTGTGGTTTCAGCTGTAGTTTCTGAAGTTGTGGACTTGGCTGTTGTTTCTGTGGTTGTCGATTCGGCTGTAGATTTAGAGGTTGTGTATTCAGCAGTAGATTGAGTGGTTGTGATTTCAGCTGTTGTTTCTGTGGTGGTAGATTCAGCTGTAGTTTCTGTGGTTGTGGACTTGGCTGTAGTTTCTGAGGTTGTGGATTCAGCTGTAGATTCTATGGTTGTGGATTCAGCTGTAGTTTCTATGGTTGTGGATTCATCTGTAGTTTCTGTGGTTGTGGATTCCGCTGTAGTTTCTATGGTTGTGGTTTCAGCTGTTGTTTCTGAAGTTGTGGATTCAGCTGTAGTTTCTGTGGTTGTGGACTCGGTTGTAGTTTCTGAGGTTGTGGATACAGCTGTAGTTTCTCTGGTTGTGGACTCGGTTTTGGGTTCTAAGGTTGTGGATTCAGCTGTAGTTTCTAAAGTTGTGGACTTGGCTGTAGTTTCTGAGGTTGTGGATTCAGCTGTAGATTCTATGGTTGTGGATTCAGCTGTAGTTTCTATGGTTGTGGATTCATCTGTAGTTTCTAAAGTTGTGGACTCGGTTGTAGGTTCTAAGGTTGTGGATTCAGCTGTCGTTTCTAAAGTTGTGGACTTGGCTGTAGTTTCTGTGGTTGTGGATTCGGCTGTAGGTTCTGAGGTTGTGGATTCAGTAGTAGATTGAGTGGTTGTGATTTCAGCTGTACTTTCTATGGTTGTGGTTTCAGCTGTAGTTTCTGAAGTTGTGGACTTGGCTGTTGTTTCTGTGGTTGTCGATTCGGCTGTAGATTTAGAGGTTGTGTATTCAGCAGTAGATTGAGTGGTTGTGATTTCAGCTGTTGTTTCTGTGGTGGTAGATTCAGCTGTAGTTTCTGTGGTTGTGGACTCGGTTGTGGGTTCTAAGGTTGTGGATTCAGCTGTAGTTTCTAAAGTTGTGGACTTGGCTGTAGTTTCTGTGGTTGTGGACTCGGTTGTAGTTTCTGAGGTTGTGGATACAGCTGTAGTTTCTGTGGTTGTGGTCTCGGTTTTGGGTTCTAAGGTTGTGGATTCAGCTGTAGTTTCTAAAGTTGTGGACTTGGCTGTAGTTTCTGAGGTTGTGGATTCAGCTGTAGATTCTATGGTTGTGGATTCAGCTGTAGTTTCTATGGTTGTGGATTCATCTGTAGTTTCTGTGGTTGTGGACTCGGTTGTAGGTTCTAAGGTTGTGGATTCAGCTGTAGTTTCTAAAGTTGTGGACTTGGCTGTAGTTTCTGAAGTTTTGGATTCAGCTGTAGTTTCTAAGGTTGTGGACTTGGCTGTTGTTTCTGAGGTTGTGGATTCAGCTGTAGTTTCTAAAGTTGTGGACTTGGCTGATGTTTCTGTGGTTGTGGATTCGGCTGTAGATTCAGAGGTTGTGGATTCCGCTGTAGTTTCTATGGTTGTTGTTTCAGCTGTTGTTTCTGAAGTTGTGGATTCAGCTGTAGTTTCTAAAGTTGTGGACTTGGCTGATGTTTCTGTGGTTGTGGATTCGGCTGTAGATTCAGAGGTTGTGTATTCAGCAGTAGATTGAGTGGTTGTGATTTCAGCTGTTGTTTCAGTGGATGTAGATTCAGCTGTAGTTTCTGTGGTTGTGGACTCCGTTGTGGGTTCTAAGGTTGTGGATTCAGCTGTAGTTTCTAAAGGTGTGGACTTTTCTGTAGTTTCTGAGGTTGTGGATTCAGCTGTAGATTCTATGGTTGTGGATTCAGCTGTAGTTTCTATGGTTGTGGATTCAGCTGTAGTTTCTGTGGTTGTGGACTCGGCTGTAGGTTGTAAGGTTGTGGATTCAGCTGTTGTTTCTAAAGTTGTGGACTTGGCTGTAGTTTCTGTGGTTGTGGATTCGGCTGTAGGTTCTGAGGTTGTGGATTCAGTAGTAGATTGAGTGGTTGTGATTTCAGCTGTACTTTCTATGGTTGTGGTTTCAGCTGTAGTTTCTAAAGTTGTGGACTTGGCTGTTGTTTCTGTGGTTGTGGACTTGGCTGTAGTTTCTGAGGTTCTGGACTTGGCTGTTGTTTCTGTGCTTGTCGATTCGGCTGTAGATTCAGAGGTTGTGTATTCAGCAGTAGATTGAGTGGTTGTGATTTCAGCTGTTGTTTCTGTGGTTGTAGATTCAGCTGTAGTTTCTGTGGTTGTGGACTCGGTTGTGGGTTCTAAGGTTGTGGATTCAGCTGTAGTTTCTAAAGTTGTGGACTTGGCTGTAGTTTCTGAGGTTGTGGATTCAGCTGTAGATTCTATGGTTGTGGATTCAGCTGTAGTTTCTGTGGTTGTGGACTCGGTTGTAGTTTCTGAGGTTGTGGATACAGCTGTAGTTTCTGTGGTTGTGGACTCGGTTTTGGGTTCTAAGGTTGTGGATTCAGCTGTAGTTTCTAAAGTTGTGGACTTGGCTGTAGTTTCTGAGGTTGTGGATTCAGCTGTAGATTCTATGGTTGTGGATTCAGCTGTAGTTTCTATGGTTGTGGATTCATCTGTAGTTTCTGTGGTTGTGGACTCGGTTGTATGTTCTAAGGTTGTGGATTCAGCTGTCGTTTCTAAAGTTGTGGACTTGGCTGTAGTTTCTGTGGTTGTGGATTCGGCTGTAGGTTCTGAGGTTGTGGATTCAGTAGTAGATTGAGTGGTTGTGATTTCAGCTGTACTTTCTATGGTTGTGGTTTCAGCTGTAGTTTCTGAAGTTGTGGACTTGGCTGTTGTTTCTGTGGTTGTCGATTCGGCTGTAGATTTAGAGGTTGTGTATTCAGCAGTAGATTGAGTGGTTGTGATTTCAGCTGTTGTTTCTGTGGTGGTAGATTCAGCTGTAGTTTCTGTGGTTGTGGACTTGGCTGTAGTTTCTGAGGTTGTGGATTCAGCTGTAGATTCTATGGTTGTGGATTCAGCTGTAGTTTCTATGGTTGTGGATTCATCTGTAGTTTCTGTGGTTGTGGATTCCGCTGTAGTTTCTATGGTTGTGGTTTCAGCTGTTGTTTCTGAAGTTGTGGATTCAGCTGTAGTTTCTGTGGTTGTGGACTCGGTTGTAGTTTCTGAGGTTGTGGATACAGCTGTAGTTTCTCTGGTTGTGGACTCGGTTTTGGGTTCTAAGGTTGTGGATTCAGCTGTAGTTTCTAAAGTTGTGGACTTGGCTGTAGTTTCTGAGGTTGTGGATTCAGCTGTAGATTCTATGGTTGTGGATTCAGCTGTAGTTTCTATGGTTGTGGATTCATCTGTAGTTTCTAAAGTTGTGGACTCGGTTGTAGGTTCTAAGGTTGTGGATTCAGCTGTCGTTTCTAAAGTTGTGGACTTGGCTGTAGTTTCTGTGGTTGTGGATTCGGCTGTAGGTTCTGAGGTTGTGGATTCAGTAGTAGATTGAGTGGTTGTGATTTCAGCTGTACTTTCTATGGTTGTGGTTTCAGCTGTAGTTTCTGAAGTTGTGGACTTGGCTGTTGTTTCTGTGGTTGTCGATTCGGCTGTAGATTTAGAGGTTGTGTATTCAGCAGTAGATTGAGTGGTTGTGATTTCAGCTGTTGTTTCTGTGGTGGTAGATTCAGCTGTAGTTTCTGTGGTTGTGGACTCGGTTGTGGGTTCTAAGGTTGTGGATTCAGCTGTAGTTTCTAAAGTTGTGGACTTGGCTGTAGTTTCTGTGGTTGTGGACTCGGTTGTAGTTTCTGAGGTTGTGGATACAGCTGTAGTTTCTGTGGTTGTGGACTTGGTTTTGGGTTCTAAGGTTGTGGATTCAGCTGTAGTTTCTAAAGTTGTGGACTTGGCTGTAGTTTCTGAGGTTGTGGATTCAGCTGTAGATTCTATGGTTGTGGATTCAGCTGTAGTTTCTATGGTTGTGGATTCATCTGTAGTTTCTGTGGTTGTGGACTCGGTTGTAGGTTCTAAGGTTGTGGATTCAGCTGTAGTTTCTAAAGTTGTGGACTTGGCTGTAGTTTCTGAAGTTTTGGATTCAGCTGTAGTTTCTAAGGTTGTGGACTTGGCTGTTGTTTCTGAGGTTGTGGATTCAGCTGTAGTTTCTAAAGTTGTGGACTTGGCTGATGTTTCTGTGGTTGTGGATTCGGCTGTAGATTCAGAGGTTGTGGATTCCGCTGTAGTTTCTATGGTTGTTGTTTCAGCTGTTGTTTCTGAAGTTGTGGATTCAGCTGTAGTTTCTAAAGTTGTGGACTTGGCTGATGTTTCTGTGGTTGTGGATTCGGCTGTAGATTCAGAGGTTGTGTATTCAGCAGTAGATTGAGTGGTTGTGATTTCAGCTGTTGTTTCAGTGGATGTAGATTCAGCTGTAGTTTCTGTGGTTGTGGACTCCGTTGTGGGTTCTAAGGTTGTGGATTCAGCTGTAGTTTCTAAAGTTGTGGACTTTTCTGTAGTTTCTGAGGTTGTGGATTCAGCTGTAGATTCTATGGTTGTGGATTCAGCTGTAGTTTCTATGGTTGTGGATTCAGCTGTAGTTTCTGTGGTTGTGGACTCGGCTGTAGGTTGTAAGGTTGTGGATTCAGCTGTTGTTTCTAAAGTTGTGGACTTGGCTGTAGTTTCTGTGGTTGTGGATTCGGCTGTAGGTTCTGAGGTTGTGGATTCAGTAGTAGATTGAGTGGTTGTGATTTCAGCTGTACTTTCTATGGTTGTGGTTTCAGCTGTAGTTTCTAAAGTTGTGGACTTGGCTGTAGTTTCTGAGGTTGTGGATTCAGCTGTAGATTCTATGGTTGTGGATTCAGCTGTAGTTTCTATGGTTGTGGATTCATCTGTAGTTTCTGTGGTTGTGGACTCGGTTGTAGGTTCTAAGGTTGTGGATTCAGCTGTAGTTTCTAAAGTTGTGGACTTGGCTGTAGTTTCTGAAGTTTTGGATTCAGCTGTAGTTTCTAAGGTTGTGGACTTGGCTGTTGTTTCTGAGGTTGTGGATTCAGCTGTAGTTTCTAAAGTTGTGGACTTGGCTGTAGTTTCTGAGGTTGTGGATTCATCTGTAGTTTCTGTGGTTGTGGACTCGGTTGTAGGTTCTAAGGTTGTGGATTCAGCTGTCGTTTCTAAAGTTGTGGACTTGGCTGTAGTTTCTGTGGTTGTGGATTCGGCTGTAGGTTCTGAGGTTGTGGATTCAGTAGTAGATTGAGTGGTTGTGATTTCAGCTGTACTTTCTATGGTTGTGGTTTCAGCTGTAGTTTCTAAAGTTGTGGACTTGGCTGTTGTTTCTGTGGTTGTGGACTTGGCTGTAGTTTCTGAGGTTCTGGACTTGGCTGTTGTTTCTGTGCTTGTCGATTCGGCTGTAGATTCAGAGGTTGTGTATTCAGCAGTAGATTGAGTGGTTGTGATTTCAGCTGTTGTTTCTGTGGTTGTAGATTCAGCTGTAGTTTCTGTGGTTGTGGACTCGGTTGTGGGTTCTAAGGTTGTGGACTTGGCTGTTGTTTCTGTGCTTCTCGATTCGGCTGTAGATTCAGAGGTTGTGTATTCAGCAGTAGATTGAGTGGTTGTGATTTCAGCTGTTGTTTCTGTGGTTGTAGATTCAGCTGTAGTTTCTGTGGTTGTGGACTCGGTTGTGGGTTCTAAGGTTGTGGATTCAGCTGTAGTTTCTAAAGTTGTGGACTTGGCTGTAGTTTCTGAGGTTGTGGATTCAGCTGTAGATTCTATGGTTGTGGATTCAGCTGTAGTTTCTGTGGTTGTGGACTCGGTTGTAGTTTCTGAGGTTGTGGATACAGCTGTAGTTTCTGTGGTTGTGGACTCGGTTTTGGGTTCTAAGGTTGTGGATTCAGCTGTAGTTTCTAAAGTTGTGGACTTGGCTGTAGTTTCTGAGGTTGTGGATTCAGCTGTAGATTCTATGGTTGTGGATTCAGCTGTAGTTTCTATGGTTGTGGATTCATCTGTAGTTTCTGTGGTTGTGGACTCGGTTGTAGGTTCTAAGGTTGTGGATTCAGCTGTCGTTTCTAAAGTTGTGGACTTGGCTGTAGTTTCTGTGGTTGTGGATTCGGCTGTAGGTTCTGAGGTTGTGGATTCAGTAGTAGATTGAGTGGTTGTGATTTCAGCTGTACTTTCTATGGTTGTGGTTTCAGCTGTAGTTTCTGAAGTTGTGGACTTGGCTGTTGTTTCTGTGGTTGTCGATTCGGCTGTAGATTTAGAGGTTGTGTATTCAGCAGTAGATTGAGTGGTTGTGATTTCAGCTGTTGTTTCTGTGGTGGTAGATTCAGCTGTAGTTTCTGTGGTTGTGGACTTGGCTGTAGTTTCTGAGGTTGTGGATTCAGCTGTAGATTCTATGGTTGTGGATTCAGCTGTAGTTTCTATGGTTGTGGATTCATCTGTAGTTTCTGTGGTTGTGGATTCCGCTGTAGTTTCTATGGTTGTGGTTTCAGCTGTTGTTTCTGAAGTTGTGGATTCAGCTGTAGTTTCTGTGGTTGTGGACTCGGTTGTAGTTTCTGAGGTTGTGGATACAGCTGTAGTTTCTCTGGTTGTGGACTCGGTTTTGGGTTCTAAGGTTGTGGATTCAGCTGTAGTTTCTAAAGTTGTGGACTTGGCTGTAGTTTCTGAGGTTGTGGATTCAGCTGTAGATTCTATGGTTGTGGATTCAGCTGTAGTTTCTATGGTTGTGGATTCATCTGTAGTTTCTAAAGTTGTGGACTCGGTTGTAGGTTCTAAGGTTGTGGATTCAGCTGTCGTTTCTAAAGTTGTGGACTTGGCTGTAGTTTCTGTGGTTGTGGATTCGGCTGTAGGTTCTGAGGTTGTGGATTCAGTAGTAGATTGAGTGGTTGTGATTTCAGCTGTACTTTCTATGGTTGTGGTTTCAGCTGTAGTTTCTGAAGTTTTGGACTTGGCTGTTGTTTCTGTGGTTGTCGATTCGGCTGTAGATTTAGAGGTTGTGTATTCAGCAGTAGATTGAGTGGTTGTGATTTCAGCTGTTGTTTCTGTGGTGGTAGATTCAGCTGTAGTTTCTGTGGTTGTGGACTCGGTTGTGGGTTCTAAGGTTGTGGATTCAGCTGTAGTTTCTAAAGTTGTGGACTTGGCTGTAGTTTCTGTGGTTGTGGACTCGGTTGTAGTTTCTGAGGTTGTGGATACAGCTGTAGTTTCTGTGGTTGTGGACTCGGTTTTGGGTTCTAAGGTTGTGGATTCAGCTGTAGTTTCTAAAGTTGTGGACTTGGCTGTAGTTTCTGAGGTTGTGGATTCAGCTGTAGATTCTATGGTTGTGGATTCAGCTGTAGTTTCTATGGTTGTGGATTCATCTGTAGTTTCTGTGGTTGTGGACTCGGTTGTAGGTTCTAAGGTTGTGGATTCAGCTGTAGTTTCTAAAGTTGTGGACTTGGCTGTAGTTTCTGAAGTTTTGGATTCAGCTGTAGTTTCTAAGGTTGTGGACTTGGCTGTTGTTTCTGAGGTTGTGGATTCAGCTGTAGTTTCTAAAGTTGTGGACTTGGCTGATGTTTCTGTGGTTGTGGATTCGGCTGTAGATTCAGAGGTTGTGGATTCCGCTGTAGTTTCTATGGTTGTTGTTTCAGCTGTTGTTTCTGAAGTTGTGGATTCAGCTGTAGTTTCTAAAGTTGTGGACTTGGCTGATGTTTCTGTGGTTGTGGATTCGGCTGTAGATTCAGAGGTTGTGTATTCAGCAGTAGATTGAGTGGTTGTGATTTCAGCTGTTGTTTCAGTGGATGTAGATTCAGCTGTAGTTTCTGTGGTTGTGGACTCCGTTGTGGGTTCTAAGGTTGTGGATTCAGCTGTAGTTTCTAAAGTTGTGGACTTTTCTGTAGTTTCTGAGGTTGTGGATTCAGCTGTAGATTCTATGGTTGTGGATTCAGCTGTAGTTTCTATGGTTGTGGATTCAGCTGTAGTTTCTGTGGTTGTGGACTCGGCTGTAGGTTGTAAGGTTGTGGATTCAGCTGTTGTTTCTAAAGTTGTGGACTTGGCTGTAGTTTCTGTGGTTGTGGATTCGGCTGTAGGTTCTGAGGTTGTGGATTCAGTAGTAGATTGAGTGGTTGTGATTTCAGCTGTACTTTCTATGGTTGTGGTTTCAGCTGTAGTTTCTAAAGTTGTGGACTTGGCTGTAGTTTCTGAGGTTGTGGATTCAGCTGTAGATTCTATGGTTGTGGATTCAGCTGTAGTTTCTATGGTTGTGGATTCATCTGTAGTTTCTGTGGTTGTGGACTCGGTTGTAGGTTCTAAGGTTGTGGATTCAGCTGTAGTTTCTAAAGTTGTGGACTTGGCTGTAGTTTCTGAAGTTTTGGATTCAGCTGTAGTTTCTAAGGTTGTGGACTTGGCTGTTGTTTCTGAGGTTGTGGATTCAGCTGTAGTTTCTAAAGTTGTGGACTTGGCTGTAGTTTCTGAGGTTGTGGATTCATCTGTAGTTTCTGTGGTTGTGGACTCGGTTGTAGGTTCTAAGGTTGTGGATTCAGCTGTCGTTTCTAAAGTTGTGGACTTGGCTGTAGTTTCTGTGGTTGTGGATTCGGCTGTAGGTTCTGAGGTTGTGGATTCAGTAGTAGATTGAGTGGTTGTGATTTCAGCTGTACTTTCTATGGTTGTGGTTTCAGCTGTAGTTTCTAAAGTTGTGGACTCGGTTGTGGGTTCTAAGGTTGTGGATTCAGCTGTAGTTTCTAAAGTTGTGGACTTGGCTGTAGTTTCTGAAGTTGTGGATTCAGCTGTAGTTTCTGTGGTTGTGGACTTGGCTGTAGTTTCTGAGGTTCTGGACTTGGCTGTTGTTTCTGTGCTTGTCGATTCGGCTGTAGATTCAGAGGTTGTGGACTCGGTTGTAGTTTCTGAGGTTGTGGATACAGTTGTAGTTTCTGTGGTTGTGGACTCGGTTGTGGGTTCTAAGGTTGTGGATTCAGCTGTAGTTTCTAAAGTTGTGGACTTGGCTGTAGTTTCTGAGGTTGTGGATTCAGCTGTAGATTCTAAAGTTGTGGACTTGGCTGTAGTTTCTGAGGTTGTTGATTCAGCTGTAGATTCTATGGTTGTGGATTCCGCTGTAGTTTCTATGGTTGTGGTTTCAGCTGTTGTTTCTGAAGTTGTGGATTCAGCTGTAGTTTCTGTGGTTGTGGACTCGGTTGTAGTTTCTGAGGTTGTGGATACAGCTGTAGTTTCTGTGGTTGTGGACTCGGTTTTGGGTTCTAAGGTTGTGGATTCAGCTGTAGTTTCTAAAGTTGTGGACTTGGCTGTAGTTTCTGAGGTTGTGGATTCAGCTGTAGATTCTATGGTTGTGGATTCAGCTGTAGTTTCTATGGTTGTGGATTCATCTGTAGTTTCTGTGGTTGTGGACTCGATTGTAGGTTCTAAGGTTGTGGATTCAGCTGTCGTTTCTAAAGTTGTGGACTTGGCTGTAGTTTCTGTGGTTGTGGATTCGGCTGTAGGTTCTGAGGTTGTGGATTCAGTAGTAGATTGAGTGGTTGTGATTTCAGCTGTACTTTCTATGGTTGTGGTTTCAGCTGTAGTTTCTGAAGTTGTGGACTTGGCTGTTGTTTCTGTGGTTGTGGACTTGGCTGTAGTTTCTGAGGTTCTGGACTTGGCTGTTGTTTCTGTGCTTGTCGATTCGGCTGTAGATTTAGAGGTTGTGTATTCAGCAGTAGATTGAGTGGTTGTGATTTCAGCTGTTGTTTCTGTGGTGGTAGATTCAGCTGTAGTTTCTGTGGTTGTGGACTCGGTTGTGGGTTCTAAGGTTGTGGATTCAGCTGTAGTTTCTAAAGTTGTGGACTTGGCTGTAGTTTCTGAGGTTGTGGATTCAGCTGTAGATTCTATGGTTGTGGATTCAGCTGTAGTTTCTATGGTTGTGGATTCATCTGTAGTTTCTGTGGTTGTGGACTCGGTTGTAGGTTCTAAGGTTGTGGATTCAGCTGTAGTTTCTAAAGTTGTGGACTTGGCTGTAGTTTCTGAAGTTTTGGATTCAGCTGTAGTTTCTAAGGTTGTGGACTTGGCTGTTGTTTCTGAGGTTGTGGATTCAGCTGTAGTTTCTAAAGTTGTGGACTTGGCTGATGTTTCTGTTGTTGTGGATTCGGCTGTAGATTCAGAGGTTGTGGATTCCGCTGTAGTTTCTATGGTTGTTGTTTCAGCTGTTGTTTCTGAAGTTGTGGATTCAGCTGTAGTTTCTAAAGTTGTGGACTTGGCTGATGTTTCTGTGGTTGTGGATTCGGCTGTAGATTCAGAGGTTGTGTATTCAGCAGTAGATTGAGTGGTTGTGATTTCAGCTGTTGTTTCAGTGGATGTAGATTCAGCTGTAGTTTCTGTGGTTGTGGACTCCGTTGTGGGTTCTAAGGTTGTGGATTCAGCTGTAGTTTCTAAAGTTGTGGACTTTTCTGTAGTTTCTGAGGTTGTGGATTCAGCTGTAGATTCTATGGTTGTGGATTCAGCTGTAGTTTCTATGGTTGTGGATTCAGCTGTAGTTTCTGTGGTTGTGGACTCGGCTGTAGGTTGTAAGGTTGTGGATTCAGCTGTTGTTTCTAAAGTTGTGGACTTGGCTGTAGTTTCTGTGGTTGTGGATTCGGCTGTAGGTTCCGAGGTTGTGGATTCAGTAGTAGATTGAGTGGTTGTGATTTCAGCTGTACTTTCTATGGTTGTGGTTTCAGCTGTAGTTTCTAAAGTTGTGGACATGGCTGTAGTTTCTGAGGTTGTGGATTCAGCTGTAGATTCTATGGTTGTGGATTCAGCTGTAGTTTCTATGGTTGTGGATTCATCTATAGTTTCTGTGGTTGTGGACTCGGTTGTAGGTTCTAAGGTTGTGGATTCAGCTGTAGTTTCTAAAGTTGTGGACTTGGCTGTAGTTTCTGAAGTTTTGGATTCAGCTGTAGTTTCTAAGGTTGTGGACTTGGCTGTTGTTTCTGAGGTTGTGGATTCAGCTGTAGTTTCTAAAGTTGTGGACTTGGCGGATGTTTCTGTGGTTGTGGATTCGGCTGTAGATTCAGAGGTTGTGTATTCAGCAGTAGATTGAGTGGTTGTGATTTCAGCTGTTGTTTCAGTGGATGTAGATTCAGCTGTAGTTTCTGTGGTTGTGGACTCGGTTGTGGGTTCTAAGGTTGTGGATTCAGCTGTAGTTTCTAAAGTTGTGGACTTGGCTGTAGTTTCTGAGGTTGTGGATTCAGCTGTAGATTCTATGGTTGTGGATTCCGCTGTAGTTTCTATGGTTTTGGTTTCAGCTGTTGTTTCTGAAGTTGTGGATTCAGCTGTAGTTTCTGTGGTTGTGGACTCGGTTGTAGTTTCTGAGGTTGTGGATACAGCTGTAGTTTCTGTGGTTGTGGACTCGGTTGTGGGTTCTAATGTTGTGGTTTCTAAAGTTGTGGACTTGGCTGTAGTTTCTGAGGTTGTGGATTCAGCTGTAGATTCTGTGGTTGTGGATTCCGCTGTAGTTTCTATGGTTGTTGTTTCAGCTGTTGTTTCTGAAGTTGTGGATTCAGCTGTAGTTTCTAAAGTTGTGGACTTGGCTGATGTTTCTGTGGTTGTGGATTCGGCTGTAGATTCAGAGGTTGTGTATTCAGCAGTAGATTGAGTGGTTGTGATTTCAGCTGTTGTTTCAGTGGATGTAGATTCAGCTGTAGTTTCTGTGGTTGTGGACTCCGTTGTGGGTTCTAAGGTTGTGGATTCAGCTGTAGTTTCTAAAGTTGTGGACTTTTCTGTAGTTTCTGAGGTTGTGGATTCAGCTGTAGATTGTATGGTTGTGGATTCAGCTGTAGTTTCTATGGTTGTGGATTCAGCTGTAGTTTCTGTGGTTGTGGACTCGGCTGTAGGTTGTAAGGTTGTGGATTCAGCTGTTGTTTCTAAAGTTGTGGACTTGGCTGTAGTTTCTGTGGTTGTGGATTCGGCTGTAGGTTCTGAGGTTGTGGATTCAGTAGTAGATTGAGTGGTTGTGATTTCAGCTGTACTTTCTATGGTTGTGGTTTCAGCTGTAGTTTCTAAAGTTGTGGACTTGGCTGTTGTTTCTGTGGTTGTGGACTTGGCTGTAGTTTCTGAGGTTCTGGACTTGGCTGTTGTTTCTGTGCTTGTCGATTCGGCTGTAGATTCAGAGGTTGTGTATTCAGCAGTAGATTGAGTGGTTGTGATTTCAGCTGTTGTTTCTGTGGTTGTAGATTCAGCTGTAGTTTCTGTGGTTGTGGACTTGGTTGTGGGTTCTAAGGTTGTGGATTCAGCTGTAGTTTCTAAAGTTGTGGACTTGGCTGTAGTTTCTGAGGTTGTTGATTCAGCTGTAGATTCTATGGTTGTGGATTCCGCTGTAGTTTCTATGGTTGTGGTTTCAGCTGTTGTTTCTGAAGTTGTGGATTCAGCTGTAGTTTCTGTGGTTGTGGACTCGGTTGTAGTTTCTGAGGTTGTGGATACAGCTGTAGTTTCTGTGGTTGTGGACTCGGTTTTGGGTTCTAAGGTTGTGGATTCAGCTGTAGTTTCTAAAGTTGTGGACTTGGCTGTAGTTTCTGAGGTTGTGGATTCAGCTGTAGATTCTATGGTTGTGGATTCAGCTGTAGTTTCTATGGTTGTGGATTCATCTGTAGTTTCTGTGGTTGTGGACTCGGTTGTAGGTTCTAAGGTTGTGGATTCAGCTGTCGTTTCTAAAGTTGTGGACTTGGCTGTAGTTTCTGTGGTTGTGGATTCGGCTGTAGGTTCTGAGGTTGTGGATTCAGTAGTAGATTGAGTGGTTGTGATTTCAGCTGTACTTTCTATGGTTGTGGTTTCAGCTGTAGTTTCTGAAGTTGTGGACTTGGCTGTTGTTTCTGTGGTTGTGGACTTGGCTGTAGTTTCTGAGGTTCTGGACTTGGCTGTTGTTTCTGTGCTTGTCGATTCGGCTGTAGATTTAGAGGTTGTGTATTCAGCAGTAGATTGAGTGGTTGTGATTTCAGCTGTTGTTTCTGTGGTGGTAGATTCAGCTGTAGTTTCTGTGGTTGTGGACTCGGTTGTGGGTTCTAAGGTTGTGGATTCAGCTGTAGTTTCTAAAGTTGTGGACTTGGCTGTAGTTTCTGAGGTTGTGGATTCAGCTGTAGATTCTATGGTTGTGGATTCCGCTGTAGTTTCTATGGTTGTGGTTTCAGCTGTTGTTTCTGAAGTTGTGGATTCAGCTGTAGTTTCTGTGGTTGTGGACTCGGTTGTAGTTTCTGAGGTTGTGGATACAGCTGTAGATTCTATGGTTGTGGATTCAGCTGTAGTTTCTATGGTTGTGGATTCATCTGTAGTTTCTGTGGTTGTGGACTCGGTTGTAGGTTCTAAGGTTGTGGATTCAGCTGTAGTTTCTAAAGTTGTGGACTTGGCTGTAGTTTCTGAGGTTGTGGATTCAGCTGTAGATTCTATGGTTGTGGATTCAGCTGTAGTTTCTATGGTTGTGGATTCATCTGTAGTTTCTGTGGTTGTGGACTCGGTTGTAGGTTCTAAGGTTGTGGATTCAGCTGTAGTTTCTAAAGTTGTGGACTTGGCTGTAGTTTCTGAAGTTTTGGATTCAGCTGTAGTTTCTAAGGTTGTGGACTTGGCTGTTGTTTCTGAGGTTGTGGATTCAGCTGTAGTTTCTAAAGTTGTGGACTTGGCTGATGTTTCTGTTGTTGTGGATTCGGCTGTAGATTCAGAGGTTGTGGATTCCGCTGTAGTTTCTATGGTTGTTGTTTCAGCTGTTGTTTCTGAAGTTGTGGATTCAGCTGTAGTTTCTAAAGTTGTGGACTTGGCTGATGTTTCTGTGGTTGTGGATTCGGCTGTAGATTCAGAGGTTGTGTATTCAGCAGTAGATTGAGTGGTTGTGATTTCAGCTGTTGTTTCAGTGGATGTAGATTCAGCTGTAGTTTCTGTGGTTGTGGACTCCGTTGTGGGTTCTAAGGTTGTGGATTCAGCTGTAGTTTCTAAAGTTGTGGACTTTTCTGTAGTTTCTGAGGTTGTGGATTCAGCTGTAGATTCTATGGTTGTGGATTCAGCTGTAGTTTCTATGGTTGTGGATTCAGCTGTAGTTTCTGTGGTTGTGGACTCGGCTGTAGGTTGTAAGGTTGTGGATTCAGCTGTTGTTTCTAAAGTTGTGGACTTGGCTGTAGTTTCTGAGGTTGTGGATTCAGCTGTAGATTCTATGGTTGTGGATTCAGCTGTAGTTTCTATGGTTGTGGATTCAGCTGTAGTTTCTGTGGTTGTGGACTCGGCTGTAGGTTGTAAGGTTGTGGATTCAGCTGTTGTTTCTAAAGTTGTGGACTTGGCTGTAGTTTCTGTGGTTGTGGATTCGGCTGTAGGTTCTGAGGTTGTGGATTCAGTAGTAGATTGAGTGGTTGTGATTTCAGCTGTACTTTCTATGGTTGTGGTTTCAGCTGTAGTTTCTAAAGTTGTGGACATGGCTGTAGTTTCTGAGGTTGTGGATTCAGCTGTAGATTCTATGGTTGTGGATTCAGCTGTAGTTTCTATGGTTGTGGATTCATCTGTAGTTTCTGTGGTTGTGGACTCGGTTGTAGGTTCTAAGGTTGTGGATTCAGCTGTAGTTTCTAAAGTTGTGGACTTGGCTGTAGTTTCTGAAGTTTTGGATTCAGCTGTAGTTTCTAAGGTTGTGGACTTGGCTGTTGTTTCTGAGGTTGTGGATTCAGCTGTAGTTTCTAAAGTTGTGGACTTGGCGGATGTTTCTGTGGTTGTGGATTCGGCTGTAGATTCAGAGGTTGTGTATTCAGCAGTAGATTGAGTGGTTGTGATTTCAGCTGTTGTTTCAGTGGATGTAGATTCAGCTGTAGTTTCTGTGGTTGTGGACTCGGTTGTGGGTTCTAAGGTTGTGGATTCAGCTGTAGTTTCTAAAGTTGTGGACTTGGCTGTAGTTTCTGAGGTTGTGGATTCAGCTGTAGATTCTATGGTTGTGGATTCCGCTGTAGTTTCTATGGTTGTGGTTTCAGCTGTTGTTTCTGAAGTTGTGGATTCAGCTGTAGTTTCTGTGGTTGTGGACTCGGTTGTAGTTTCTGAGGTTGTGGATACAGCTGTAGTTTCTGTGGTTGTGGACTCGGTTGTGGGTTCTAAGGTTGTGGATTCAGCTGTAGTTTCTAAAGTTGTGGACTTGGCTGTAGTTTCTGAGGTTGTGGATTCAGCTGTAGATTCTATGGTTGTGGATTCAGCTGTAGTTTCTATGGTTGTGGATTCAGCTGTAGTTTCTGTGGTTGTGGACTCGGTTCTAGGTTCTAATGTTGTGGTTTCTAAAGTTGTGGACTTGGCTGTAGTTTCTGAGGTTGTGGATTCAGCTGTAGATTCTGTGGTTGTGGATTCCGCTGTAGTTTCTATGGTTGTTGTTTCAGCTGTTGTTTCTGAAGTTGTGGATTCAGCTGTAGTTTCTAAAGTTGTGGACTTGGCTGATGTTTCTGTGGTTGTGGATTCGGCTGTAGATTCAGAGGTTGTGTATTCAGCAGTAGATTGAGTGGTTGTGATTTCAGCTGTTGTTTCAGTGGATGTAGATTCAGCTGTAGTTTCTGTGGTTGTGGACTCCGTTGTGGGTTCTAAGGTTGTGGATTCAGCTGTAGTTTCTAAAGTTGTGGACTTTTCTGTAGTTTCTGAGGTTGTGGATTCAGCTGTAGATTGTATGGTTGTGGATTCAGCTGTAGTTTCTATGGTTGTGGATTCAGCTGTAGTTTCTGTGGTTGTGGACTCGGCTGTAGGTTGTAAGGTTGTGGATTCAGCTGTTGTTTCTAAAGTTGTGGACTTGGCTGTAGTTTCTGTGGTTGTGGATTCGGCTGTAGGTTCTGAGGTTGTGGATTCAGTAGTAGATTGAGTGGTTGTGATTTCAGCTGTACTTTCTATGGTTGTGGTTTCAGCTGTAGTTTCTAAAGTTGTGGACTTGGCTGTTGTTTCTGTGGTTGTGGACTTGGCTGTAGTTTCTGAGGTTCTGGACTTGGCTGTTGTTTCTTTGCTTGTCGATTCGGGTGTAGATTCAGAGGTTGTGTATTCAGCAGTAGATTGAGTGGTTGTGATTTCAGCTGTTGTTTCTGTGGTTGTAGATTCAGCTGTAGTTTCTGTGGTTGTGGACTCGGTTGTGGGTTCTAAGGTTGTGGATTCAGCTGTAGTTTCTAAAGTTGTGGACTTGGCTGTAGTTTCTGAGGTTGTGGATTCAGCTGTAGATTCTATGGTTGTGGATTCCGCTGTAGTTTCTATGGTTGTGGTTTCAGCTGTTGTTTCTGAAGTTGTGGATTCAGCTGTAGTTTCTGTGGTTGTGGACTCGCTTGTAGTTTCTGAGGTTGTGGATACAGCTGTAGTTTCTGTGGTTGTGGACTCGGTTTTGGGTTCTAAGGTTGTGGATTCAGCTGTAGTTTCTAAAGTTGTGGACTTGGCTGTAGTTTCTGAGGTTGTGGATTCAGCTGTAGATTCTATGGTTGTGGATTCAGCTGTAGTTTCTATGGTTGTGGATTCATCTGTAGTTTCTGTGGTTGTGGACTCGGTTGTAGGTTCTAAGGTTGTGGATTCAGCTGTAGTTTCTAAAGTTGTGGACTTGGCTGTAGTTTCTGAAGTTTTGGATTCAGCTGTAGTTTCTAAGGTTGTGGACTTGGCTGTTGTTTCTGAGGTTGTGGATTCAGCTGTAGTTTCTAAAGTTGTGGACTTGGCTGATGTTTCTGTGGTTGTGGATTCGGCTGTAGATTCAGAGGTTGTGTATTCAGCAGTAGATTGAGTGGTTGTGATTTCAGCTGTTGTTTCAGTGGATGTAGATTCAGCTGTAGTTTCTGTGGTTGTGGACTCGGTTGTGGGTTCTAAGGTTGTGGATACAGTAGTAGATTGAGTGGTTGTGATTTCAGCTGTACTTTCTATGGTTGTGGTTTCAGCTGTAGTTTCTAAAGTTGTGGACTTGGCTGTAGTTTCTGAGGTTGTGGATTCAGCTGTAGATTCTATGGTTGTGGATTCTGCTGTAGTTTCTATGGTTGTGGATTCAGCTGTAGTTTCTGTGGTTGTGGACTCGGTTGTAGTTTCTGAGGTTGTGGATACAGCTGTAGTTTCTGTGGTTGTGGACTCGGTTGTGGGTTCTAAGGTTGTGGATTCAGCTGTAGTTTCTATGGTTGTTGTTTCAGCTGTTGTTTCTGAAGTTGTGGATTCAGCTGTAGTTTCTAAAGTTGTGGACTTGGCTGATGTTTCTGTGGTTGTGGATTCGGCTGTAGGTTCTGAGGTTGTGGATTCAGTAGTAGATTGAGTGGTTGTGATTTCAGCTGTACTTTCTATGGTTGTGGTTTCAGCTGTAGTTTCTAAAGTTGTGGACTTGGCTGTTGTTTCTGTGGTTGTGGACTTGGCTGTAGTTTCTGAGGTTCTGGACTTGGCTGTTGTTTCTTTGCTTGTCGATTCGGGTGTAGATTCAGAGGTTGTGTATTCAGCAGTAGATTGAGTGGTTGTGATTTCAGCTGTTGTTTCTGTGGTTGTAGATTCAGCTGTAGTTTCTGTGGTTGTGGACTCGGTTGTGGGTTCTAAGGTTGTGGATTCAGCTGTAGTTTCTAAAGTTGTGGACTTGGCTGTAGTTTCTGAGGTTGTGGATTCAGCTGTAGATTCTATGGTTGTGGATTCCGCTGTAGTTTCTATGGTTGTGGTTTCAGCTGTTGTTTCTGAAGTTGTGGATTCAGCTGTAGTTTCTGTGGTTGTGGACTCGCTTGTAGTTTCTGAGGTTGTGGATACAGCTGTAGTTTCTGTGGTTGTGGACTCGGTTTTGGGTTCTAAGGTTGTGGATTCAGCTGTAGTTTCTAAAGTTGTGGACTTGGCTGTAGTTTCTGAGGTTGTGGATTCAGCTGTAGATTCTATGGTTGTGGATTCAGCTGTAGTTTCTATGGTTGTGGATTCATCTGTAGTTTCTGTGGTTGTGGACTCGGTTGTAGGTTCTAAGGTTGTGGATTCAGCTGTAGTTTCTAAAGTTGTGGACTTGGCTGTAGTTTCTGAAGTTTTGGATTCAGCTGTAGTTTCTAAGGTTGTGGACTTGGCTGTTGTTTCTGAGGTTGTGGATTCAGCTGTAGTTTCTAAAGTTGTGGACTTGGCTGATGTTTCTGTGGTTGTGGATTCGGCTGTAGATTCAGAGGTTGTGTATTCAGCAGTAGATTGAGTGGTTGTGATTTCAGCTGTTGTTTCAGTGGATGTAGATTCAGCTGTAGTTTCTGTGGTTGTGGACTCGGTTGTGGGTTCTAAGGTTGTGGATTCAGTAGTAGATTGAGTGGTTGTGATTTCAGCTGTACTTTCTATGGTTGTGGTTTCAGCTGTAGTTTCTAAAGTTGTGGACTTGGCTGTAGTTTCTGAGGTTGTGGATTCAGCTGTAGATTCTATGGTTGTGGATTCTGCTGTAGTTTCTATGGTTGTGGATTCAGCTGTAGTTTCTGTGGTTGTGGACTCGGTTGTAGTTTCTGAGGTTGTGGATACAGCTGTAGTTTCTGTGGTTGTGGACTCGGTTGTGGGTTCTAAGGTTGTGGATTCAGCTGTAGTTTCTATGGTTGTTGTTTCAGCTGTTGTTTCTGAAGTTGTGGATTCAGCTGTAGTTTCTAAAGTTGTGGACTTGGCTGATGTTTCTGTGGTTGTGGATTCGGCTGTAGATTCAGAGGTTGTGTATTCAGCAGTAGATTGAGTGGTTGTGATTTCAGCTGTTGTTTCAGTGGATGTAGATTCAGCTGTAGTTTCTGTGGTTGTGGACTCCGTTGTGGGTTCTAAGGTTGTGGATTCAGCTGTAGTTTCTAAAGTTGTGGACTTTTCTGTAGTTTCTGAGGTTGTGGATTCAGCTGTAGATTCTATGGTTGTGGATTCAGCTGTAGTTTCTATGGTTGTGGATTCAGCTGTAGTTTCTGTGGTTGTGGATTCGGCTGTAGGTTCTGAGGTTGTGGATTCAGTAGTAGATTGAGTGGTTGTGATTTCAGCTGTACTTTCTATGGTTGTGGTTTCAGCTGTAGTTTCTAAAGTTGTGGACTTGGCTGTAGTTTCTGAGGTTGTGGATTCAGCTGTAGATTCTATGGTTGTGGATTCAGCTGTAGTTTCTATGGTTGTGGATTCATCTGTAGTTTCTGTGGTTGTGGACTCGGTTGTAGGTTCTAAGGTTGTGGATTCAGCTGTAGTTTCTAAAGTTGTGGACTTGGCTGTAGTTTCTGAAGTTTTGGATTCAGCTGTAGTTTCTAAGGTTGTGGACTTGGCTGTTGTTTCTGAGGTTGTGGATTCAGCTGTAGTTTCTAAAGTTGTGGACTTGGCTGATGTTTCTGTGGTTGTGGATTCGGCTGTAGATTCAGAGGTTGTGTATTCAGCAGTAGATTGAGTGGTTGTGATTTCAGCTGTTGTTTCAGTGGATGTAGATTCAGCTGTAGTTTCTGTGGTTGTGGACTCGGTTGTGGGTTCTAAGGTTGTGGATTCAGCTGTAGTTTCTAAAGTTGTGGACATGGCTGTAGTTTCTGAGGTTGTGGATTCAGCTGTAGATTCTATGGTTGTGGATTCCGCTGTAGTTTCTATGGTTGTGGTTTCAGCTGTTGTTTCTGAAGTTGTGGATTCAGCTGTAGTTTCTGTGGTTGTGGACTCGGTTGTAGTTTCTGAGGTTGTGGATACAGCTGTAGTTTCTGTGGTTGTGGACTCGGTTGTGGGTTCTAAGGTTGTGGATTCAGCTGTAGTTTCTAAAGTTGTGGACTTGGCTGTAGTTTCTGAGGTTGTGGATTCAGCTGTAGATTCTATGGTTGTGGATTCAGCTGTAGTTTCTATGGTTGTGGATTCAGCTGTAGTTTCTGTGGTTGTGGACTCGGTTCTAGGTTCTAATGTTGTGGTTTCTAAAGTTGTGGACTTGGCTGTAGTTTCTAAAGTTGTGGATTCAGCTGTAGATTCTTTGGTTGTGGATTCCGCTGTAGTTTCTATGGTTGTTGTTTCAGCTGTTGTTTCTGAAGTTGTGGATTCAGCTGTAGTTTCTAAAGTTGTGGACTTGGCTGATGTTTCTGTGGTTGTGGATTCGGCTGTAGATTCAGAGGTTGTGTATTCAGCAGTAGATTGAGTGGTTGTGATTTCAGCTGTTGTTTCAGTGGATGTAGATTCAGCTGTAGTTTCTGTGGTTGTGGACTCGGTTGTGGGTTCTAAGGTTGTGGATTCAGCTGTAGTTTCTAAAGTTGTGGACTTGGCTGTAGTTTCTGAGGTTGTGGATTCAGCTGTAGATTCTATGGTTGTGGATTCCGCTGTAGTTTCTATGGTTGTGGTTTCAGCTGTTGTTTCTGAAGTTGTGGATTCAGCTGTAGTTTCTGTGGTTGTGGACTCGGTTGTAGTTTCTGAGGTGGTGGATACAGCTGTAGTTTCTGTGGTTGTGGACTCGGTTTTGGGTTCTAAGGTTGTGGATTCAGCTGTAGTTTCTAAAGTTGTGGACTTGGCTGTAGTTTCTGAGGTTGTGGATTCAGCTGTAGATTCTATGCTTGTGGATTCAGCTGTAGTTTCTATGGTTGTGGATTCATCTGTAGTTTCTGTGGTTGTGGACTCGGTTGTAGGTTCTAAGGTTGTGGATTCAGCTGTCGTTTCTAAAGTTGTGGACTTGGCTGTAGTTTCTGTGGTTGTGGATTCGGCTGTAGGTTCTGAGGTTGTGGATTCAGTAGTAGATTGAGTGGTTGTGATTTCAGCTGTACTTTCTATGGTTGTGGTTTCAGCTGTAGTTTCTAAAGTTGTGGACTTGGCTGTTGTTTCTGTGGTTGTGGACTTGGCTGTAGTTTCTGAGGTTCTGGACTTGGCTGTTGTTTCTGTGCTTGTCGATTCGGCTGTAGATTCAGAGGTTGTGTATTCAGCAGTAGATTGAGTGGTTGTGATTTCAGCTGTTGTTTCTGTGGTTGTAGATTCAGCTGTAGTTTCTGTGGTTGTGGACTCGGTTGTGGGTTCTAAGGTTGTAGATTCAGCTGTAGTTTCTAAAGTTGTGGACTTGGCTGTAGTTTCTGAGGTTGTGGATTCAGCTGTAGATTCTATGGTTGTGGATTCCGCTGTAGTTTCTATGGTTGTGGTTTCAGCTGTTGTTTCTGAAGTTGTGGATTCAGCTGTAGTTTCTGTGGTTGTGGACTCGGTTGTAGGTTCAAAGGTTGTGGATTCAGCTGTCGTTTCTAAAGTTGTGGACTTGGCTGTAGTTTCTGTGGTTGTGGATTCGGCTGTAGGTTCTGAGGTTGTGGATTCAGCAGTAGATTTAGTGGTTGTGATTTCAGCTGTACTTTCTATGGTTGTGGTTTCAGCTGTAGTTTCTATGGTTGTGGATTCCGCTATAGTTTCTATGGTTGTAGTTTCAGCTGTAGTTTCTGTGGTTGTGTATTCAGCTGTAGTTTCTATAGTTGTGGACTTGGCTGTTGTTTCTGTGGTTGTGGATTCGGCTGTCGTTTCTGAGGTTGTGGATTCAGCTGTAGTTTCTGTGGTTGTGGACTCGGTTGTAGGTTCTGAGGTTATGGATTCGGCTGTAGTTTCTGAGGTTTTGGATACAGCTGTAGATTCTATGGTTGTGGATTCAGCTGTAGTTTCTATGGTTGTGGATTCAGCTGTAGTTTCTGTGGTTGTGGACTCGGTTGTGGGTTCTAAGGTTGTGTGTTCAGCTGTAGTTTCTGAAGTTGTGTACTCTGTTGTGGGTTCCAAGTTCGTGAATACAGCAGTAGATTGAGTGGTTGTGATTTTACCTGTAGTTTCTATGGTTGTGGATTCAGCTGTAGTTTCTGAGGTTGTAGATTCAGCTGTAGTTTCTGTGGTTGTGGTTTCTGCTGTAGTTTCTGAGGTTGTAGATTCAGCTGTAGTTTCTATTGTTGTGGACACGGTTGTAGGTTCTGGGGTTGTGGAACCAGCTTTAGTTTCCATGGTTGTAGTTTCAGTTGTAGTTTCTAAAGTTGTGGACTTGGCTGTAGTTTCTGAGGTTGTGGACTTGGCTGTTGTTTCTGTGCTTGTGGATTCGGCTGTAGGTTCAGAGGTTGTGGATTCAGCAGTAGATTCTATTGTTCTGGATTCAGCTGTAGATTCTATGGTTGTGGATTCAGCTGCATTTTCTGTGGTTGTGGATTCAGCTGTAGTTTCTAAAGTTGTGGACTTGGCTTTTGTTTCTGTGGTTGTGAATTCAGCTGTAGATTCTATGGTTGTGGATTCAGCTGTTGTTTCTGTGGTTGTGGATTCAGCTGTAGATTCTATAGTTGTGGATTCAGCTATAGTTTCTATGGTTGTAGTTTTAGCTGTATTTTCCGTTGTTGTGGTTTCGGCTGATGTTGTCTCTGGCATGACAGAATTATAGGTGGTGTTCCTTGCATCTGAAAAAAAAAATGTCATAAAATACAATGATCTCTTACATAAACAAAGGACACATGTGTGTATATATATATTCACCTGCACAGTATGCCAAACTGCAGGTAGATGGGCTCACAAACTTATAAATATAATAATCTCCTGGACAGGCTTTGACTTGAATGGGAGGGGATTGGAAATAGCAGCAGTTATTGCTCCAGTGACCACAGACATCTCGAGTGACCACTCCATCCTCAACTGTTGGATGTCCTCCATTCAACCACAGTGGGGCATAAGTGCCACAGCTGTACTGATCAACACATGTGTCTGGCATCTGAGCGCTCTGGCCCTGAATAAAGAGACGGTACCAGCCGTCCCAGCTGACGGCAGTGTCACACATTATTTCAGAAGAATATTGATTGTTGGTCGCTCTCCATGGGTCATCTATCACATTGTAGTTGTAGCAGGGGTCAACAGGGGGAGCTGTTGTTACAGAATCTTTAGAAAAATACATTGATGAATGATGTTATGTAATTATTTATACAGTTGTAGTAGATGTGATATGAAATTGTAATCTTTAGAGCACTCTTTACTTAAGCTCTGTTACATTTGGTTTAAGTATTTTTTTACCCTTTGAGTCAAATTAGCAACGAAAGTAGAATTTTTTTTTACCAGTGGTTGTGGTTTCGGCTGTAGGTTCTGAGGTTGTGGACTCGTTTGTAGTTTCTATGGTTGTGGATTCAGCCGTAGTTTCTATGGTTGTGGACACAGCTGTAGTTTCTATGGTTGTAGTTTCAGCTGTAGTTTCTGAGGTTGTAGATTCAGCTGTAGTTTCTGTTCTTGTGGACTCGGTTGTAGTTTCTATGGTTGTGGATTCAGCTGTAGTTTCTAAAGTTGTCGACTTGGCTGTTGTTTCTGTGGTTGTGGTTTCGGCTGTAGTTTCCGAGGTTGTGGATTCAGCAGTAGTTTCTGAGGTTGTGGACTCGGTTGTAGGTTCAGAGGTTGTGAATTCAGCTGTAGTTTCTATGGTTGTGGATTCAGCTGTAGTTTCTATGTTTGTAGTTTCAGCTGTAGTCTTTGAGGTTGTGGATTCAGCTATAGTTTCTGAGGTTGTTGTTTCAGCTGCACTTTCTATGGTTGTGGACTCAGCTATTGATTCTGTTTTTGTGATTTCGTCTGTAGATTCTGTGGTATCTGTAGTTGAGGTTTTGGATGTAATTTCAGTGGTTGTGATTAAGGCTATAGTTTTCGTCGTTGTGGTTTCGGCTGTAGTTGTCTCTGGCATGACAGAAGTATAGGTGGTGTATATGTTCCTTGCATCTGAAAAAAAAAAACTACATAAAATACAATGATCTCTTACATAAACAAAGGGCATATATATATATATACATATATATATATTCACCTGCACAGTATGCCAAACTGCAGGTAGATGGGCTCACAAACTTATAAATATAATAATCTCCTGGACAGGATTTGACTTGAATGGGATTTGATTGGAAATAGCAGCAGTTATTGCTCCAGTGACCACAGACATCTCGAGTGACCACTCCATCCTCAACTGTTGGATGTCCTCCATTCAACCACAGTGGGGCATAAGTCCCACAGCTATACTGATCAACACATGTGTCTGGCATCTGAGCGCTCTGGCCCTGAATGAAGAGACGGTACCAGCCGTCCCAGCTGACCGCAGTGTCACACATTATTTCAGAGGAATATTGATTGTTGGTGGCTCTCCATGGGTCATCTAGCACATTGTAGTTGTAGCAGGGGTCAACAGGGGGAGCTGTTGTTATGGAATCTTTAAAAAAATACATTGATGAATGATGTTATGTAATTATTTATACAGTTGTAGTAGATGTGATATGAAATTGTAATCTTTAGAGCACTCTTTACTTAAGCTCTTCTACATTTGGTTTAAGTATTTTTTTACCCTTTGAGTCAAATTAGCAACGAAAGTCAAAAAAATATTTTACCAGTGGTTGTGGTTTCAGCTGTAGGTTCTGAGGTTGTGGACTCGGTTGTAGTTTCTATGGTTTTGGATTCAGCTGTAGTTTCTAAAGTTGTCGACTTGGCTGTTGTTTCTGTGGTTGTGGTTTCGACTGTAGTTTCCAAGGTTGTGGATTCAGCAGTAGTTTCTGAGGTTGTGGACTCGGTTGTAGGTTCAGAGGTTGTGAATTCAGCTGTAGTTTCTATGGTTGTGGATTCAGCTGTAGTTTCTATGTTTGTAGTTTCAGCTGTAGTCTTTGAGGTTGTGGATTCAGCTATAGTTTCTGTGGTTGTGGACTCGATTGTAGGCTGTGAGGTTGTGGATTCAGCTGTAGTTTCTGAGGTTGTTGTTTCAGCTGCACTTTCTATGGTTGTGGACTCAGCTATTGATTCTGTTTTTGTGATTTCGTCCGTAGATTCTGTGGTATCTGTAGTTGAGGTTTTGGACGTAATTTCAGTGGTTGTGATTAAGGCTATAGTTTTCGTCGTTGTGGTTTCGGCTGTAGTTGTCTCTGGCATGACAGAAGTATAGGTCGTGTATATGTTCCTTGCATCTGAAAAAAAAATACTACATAAAATACAATGATCTCTTACATAAACAAAGGGCATATATATATATATATATATTCACCTGCACAGTATGCCAAACTGCAGGTAGATGGGCTCACAAACTTATAAATATAATAATCTCCTGGACAGGATTTGACTTGAATGGGATTTGATTGGAAATAACAGCAGTTATTGCTCCAGTGACCACAGACATCTCGAGTGACCACTCCATCCTCAACTGTTGGATGTCCTCCATTCAACCACAGTGGGGCATAAGTCCCACAGCTATACTGATCAACACATGTGTCTGGCATCTGAGCGCTCTGGCCCTGAATGAAGAGACGGTACCAGCCGTCCCAGCTGACCGCAGTGTCACACATTATTTCAGAGGAATATTGATTGTTGGTGGCTCTCCATGGGTCATCTAGCACATTGTAGTTGTAGCAGGGGTCAACAGGGGGAGCTGTTGTTATGGAATCTTTAGAAAAATACATTGATGAATGATGTTATGTAATTATTTATACAGTTGTAGTAGATGTGATATGAAATTGTAATCTTTAGAGCACTCTTTACTTAAGCTCTGTTACATTTGGTTTAAGTATTTTTTTACCCTTTGAGCCAAATTAGCAGCGAAAGTCAAAAAAATATTTTACCAGTGGTTGTGGTTTCAGCTGTAGGTTCTGAGGTTGTGGACACGGCTGTAGTTTCTATGGTTGTAGTTTCAGCTGTAGTTTCTGAGGTTGTAGATTCAGCTGTAGTTTCTGTTCTTGTGGACTCGGTTGTAGTTTCTATGGTTGTGGATTCAGCTGTAGTTTCTAAAGTTGTCGACTTGGCTGTTGTTTCTGTGGTTGTGGTTTCGGCTGTAGTTTCCGAGGTTGTGGATTCAGCAGTAGTTTCTGAGGTTGTGGACTCGTTTGTAGGTTCAGAGGTTGTGAATTCAGCTGTAGTTTCTATGGTTGTGGATTCAGCTGTAGTTTCTATGTTTGTAGTTTCAGCTGTAGTCTTTGAGGTTGTGGATTCAGCTATAGTTTCTGTGGTTGTGGACTCGATTCTTGGCTCTGAGGTTGTGGATTTAGCTGTAGTTTCTGAGGTTATTGTTTCAGCTGCACTTTCTATGGTTGTGGACTCAGCTATTGATTCTGTTTTTGTGATTTTGTCTGTAGATTCTGTGGTATCTGTAGTTGAGGTTTTGGATGTAATTTCAGTGGTTGTGATTAAGGCTATAGTTTTCAACGTTGTGGTTTCGGCTGTAGTTGTCTCTGGCATGACAGAAGTATAGGTGGTGTATATGTTGCTTGCATCTGAAAACAAAATACTACATAAAATACAATGATCTCTTACATAAACAAAGGACACATGTGTATATATATATATATATATTCACCTGCACAGTATGCCAAACTGCAGGTAGATGGGCTCACAAATTTATAAATATAATAATCTCCTGGACAGGATTTGACTTGAATGGGATTTGATTGGAAATAGCAGCAGTTATTGCTCCAGTGACCACAGACATCTCGAGTGACCACTCCATCCTCAACTGTTGGATGTCCTCCATTCAACCACAGTGGGGCATAAGTCCCACAGCTATACTGATCAACACATGTGTCTGGCATCTGAGCGCTCTGGCCCTGAATGAAGAGACGGTACCAGCCGTCCCAGCTGACCGCAGTGTCACACATTATTTCAGAGGAATATTGATTGTTGGTGGCTCTCCATGGGTCATCTAGCACATTGTAGTTGTAGCAGGGGTCAACAGGTGGAGCTGTTGTTACGGAATCTTTAGAAAAAAACATTGATAAATGATGTTGTGTAATTATTTATACAGTTGTAGTAGTTGTGATATGAAATTGTAATCTCTAGAGCACTCTTTACTTAAGCTCTTCTACATTTGTTTTAAGTAAATGTTGTTGCAACAAAAGTACACTATAAAATTATATAAATGTATGAAATGCTATCAGATTTAGCTGTCTCTTTTACCTTTTATTTATGTACTTACATGTTATTCTGGATAGCCATCTTTAACAGTTGTTCACTCAGATTTATTTTCATTGTTTAAACATGCATTCTCTGTTTATTACACTTTATTGTAAATAGTTAATGCAGCAAAAGGATTCTTTCATGTGCAATGCAGGTGATGATAATTCTTTATACAAACCTTGTCCATTCTGTATTACTTCTGTCAAATGTGATTTTTTTTAATGATCTTTTCTGAGATTTTTTTTAATGATCTTTTCTGTGATTTTTTTTAATGATCTTTTCTGGATAAATTTATAACTTTTTGTACACCCTTGTAAGTAATAAAGACTAAGGCTGCGTTTACACTGGCACAAACAATTTTTTTTACTCACATCTGAATTAATTACAATTGCCCTCAAAGATAGCATTTTAATGTTGTATTATAAAGCAGATGTGCCTGTATGTGCTCACTTGCAGCTTTTTTATTAAGGTTTTTAATGAGAGAGAGAGAGAACCCTGTAGCTTGTTGGTTTATTTACAGCTACGTTATCACCTCATTAATATCTCAAAAATATAATGTAGCTTTCAGTAGTGAAGCTGTTTTATTTATAAAACTCACGGGTGGAGGTTAATTCATTCAAATTCATTAAAAAATGAATCTTACAGCACTACTTCATTTCATATTGTGAAACTATTCTAATATATTTAGCCTTTTGTCCAGACCATGTTTACTTGTCTCGTTGATCCTTGGCTGCATTTAATTTTGAGGAATTAAATGATAAATACTTATCTGACTTTGAGAAGTTAGATTCATCGATTAGTTCAGCCTTTCATCCAGACCATGTTAACTTGTCTGGTTGATATTTGGCTGCATTTATTATGAAGAATGAAATGTTATAATACGGTGCTGTAGCTGTCCAGCTCTGAGGAGGTGGATGTGCTGAGCATCGAGTCAGGGAAAAAAGATTTGCCATTTCATTTCCCTGTGTATTAGGAGCTTGTGGATGTTTTATCTCAGGCTGTTACTGTTAACTCAGTGTCTTAAAAAATAATAATTTTCAAAATCCATGCATAAACATTATTCTCTCAAAAATACAAGCATGTACATACATGTTGCTCACATATTATGGTAGCCCAGTTTGTGCTGAATACAGTGCAATGACACTTTTGCTATTAATATGTTTATAAGCAACTGAAAAAAGCCCAAACATGTACAAATGTCAGAGCATGTCAAAACTTCTAAAGGGCCTCAAAACTGTGCAGACCTGTAGGGGTTAAGGCCCCCGACATTACCCTCCAGGCCGGTTAGAACTACTTTGCCGCTGGTGGGTAAGGGGTATACAGCAGCAGGCAGACCTGCCAAGAGACCTGGAAAATTTCCCTCACCGTACTCAGGTCTTTGGGGCTGCTGGGTGAGAGAAGCCCCAGCCGTTAACAAGCTTCTTGTACAGGGTAGAGTGATGCTTCCCATGCTCCCCCTCAGAAAGACTGCGGAGCGGGACGGCATTCTCAGCCGAAGCCTCTGAAGCAGAAAATGGATCTGAAGATCATCGTTTTTGTGAAGAAGGCTTCGGCCAAAGAGAAGTCCTGGTGCCAGAAGTGCTGGACTTCAGAGGGCAGGCCCCTTTGGGGGGGGGGGGATGGTTTGCACCTCATTATACAGTACCCATTCCTCCTCTGTGCCCTCAGGAGACCGTTTTGCCAACCCCGCCACCCTAGGTGCTAGGCACAGTGGTTTCCAGTGAGCTCATGCCTCAGGCACAAGACATTGCGTAAGTGCATCTGAGTCAGTCCCTTGTCGTTGCGTCGTTGGGACGCTCAAATCCTCTGAAGATGGAAATAGAAGAATCAGCTGGGTTATTCCCCGCTAGTTTGCTTCAGGGCACCAAGCTGACAACTCTAAGAAGAGGCTGGTTCCATTAGTAGACCTTCTAGCAGCATGAAACTTCTGCCAAATGTGTCAAAATGGGTCCTGCAGGCTGTAGAAAGAGGCTACAAAATCCAATTTGGGTGTCATCTGCCTTATTTCAATGAGGGTTTTACCACTGCGGTGGGCCCCTAGCAGGCTGTTGGTTTTTACCCTAGCAGTAAAAACTCTCTTGGGCTAGAAGGCCATAGAATGTGTTCCTCCACCAGAGACTGTTGGGTCTGATGGCGGCTGCGTCCAATGTGATATCTTTTGGCCTGCTGTACATGAGAATCTTGCAGTGGCGGCTCAAGACCAAAAGGTTTTTCCCCGAGGGGGAACCCACTCTGCATGATTACGTTTATGAGCAGGTGTCTTTGATGATATGGAGGAAACCTTGGTTCTTATCCCAAGGTCCCATGTTAGGAGTCCATTGTCATCATGTTACGCTCACAACAGAAGCTTCCCTCACGGGCTGGGGAGCGGTTATGGAAGGCTCAGCTCAGGGTCTGTGGAGGAGTTACCATCTCTCGTGGCACATAAATTGCCTGGAAATTATGTCTTCATAGCGTTGACACATTTCCTCCCAAATCTGAGAGGCCATCATGTGTTTGTTCGCACAGACAACACATTGGTGATCGCTTATATAAAGTATCAGAGGGTCTGCGTTCGTGCCTGCTATGCAAACTGGCACACCAGATCCTCCTCTGGTCCCAAGGAAAGCAGCTTTCCCTGATAGCAGTAAACATTCCAGGGTACCAAAACGTAGGAGCAAACATCCTGTCGAGGCAGTAGTTGAGGCCCGGGGAACGGAGACTTCACCCCAAGGAGGTGGATATGGGGAGTGTTCGGCCAAGCAGAAGTGCATCTGTTTGGGTCTTAGGATACGATACACTGTCCACGTTGGTTTCCCCTCACACACATCCAGCTCTGTTGGGATTGGATGCCTTGGTACAGACGTGGCCGAGACTACGTCTGTATGTTTTTCCCCCAGTTGCTCATGTCCCAGGAGTTCTGGAGAGGGTCCGCAGGGATAGACCTTCTGTCTCAGGCGGGAGGCACGATCCTTCATCCCCGCCCAGTGTTATGGAACCTGTGGGTTTGGCCTCTGAGGGGGCCCGACTCATAGATTCAGGTGTCTCGACTAAGGTTGTTGAAACCATACTTCACTCCAGAGCTCCCTCCACAAGGAAACTATATGCATTGACTTGGAGGGGTTTCACTTCACAGTGTGGATCTTGACAGTGGGACCCAGTTAACTGCCAGGTTGGTACAGTGCTGGACTTACTGCAGTGGTGTATCCCTGGGAAGAAACCCGTTGGTTACACGTTTCCTCCGTGGTGCTTTGAGGCCAGAACAGGAGTATGGCGGCTTAGAAAGCCTTATTATATAAGGGATATCCCTACAGGATGTGGAATCTGGCAGGCTGGTCCTCTCCGCTCACATTGGTAAGATTTTACAATCTGGACCTGGGCTCTACACCAGATTCTCAGGTGCTTTCATCTTAGTGTGCTCACAGTGATTCACACAGACAGGCACTTGGAAGTCTGGAGATTTGGTTATCCACATTCCCAAAGCATTAAGGACGATGATGCAGCGCAAGTTCCCTCAAAAGGGAACGTCTTGGGTTATGACTGTAACCCTTGTTCCCTGAGAAGGGAACACAATGCTGTGTCTCCCTGACATACTCCCTGTGTCCCTATGATCGACTTGCTTCTGCCTATTAGAATCTGACAATGTGGGTGCGCTTTTTAGCTTCCTGGTCTGACGTGTCTAAAGTGAAACAGACTGGCCAATCAATCAGATATGGTCAAAAGATTGGATCTGTGCATTAAGACTTGCAGTGCAAACACAGCCCAAGGTGCTTGTGGAGGTTTATAAATGAGTCAATAAAATACTTTACCAGTGGTTGTGATTGGTGGAGAAATGGATTCTATGGGTCGGATAGTCTCTGTTGTTGTAGACGCTGATGGAATGGACTGGTTTGAGGCATCTGGTATTAGGAAAATGTTTTTAATTCAACATCACTCATTTTCAAACAAAATCCAGAAAAGTAAATGATTTAAGTGCATATGAGTAAATACTCACCTACACAGTAAGATGAGCAAAATATTGGCTTGACAAGCTCATAAACATAGTAACTTTCTGGACAGGCTTTGACTCGTATAGGGTGGGATGTGTACGTACAGCAGCCATCCCATGAAGAAGCACAGACCTGACGCGTGACCTCTCCATCTTCCAGCTGTGGGTGAGGGCCGTTGAGCCACAGTGGGTCACTAGTACCACACATATTCTGATTAACACATGATTCTGGCATCTGAGCACTTTGACCATTGTAGAAAAGCCTGTACCAGCCATTCCATTCCATGTTATAATCACACATGGCATTATAGGTACTATTGTAAGAGTTGTTAGTGGATCTCCATGAATCAGACAGACTGGTATAGTTGTAGCAGGGGTTGACACTTGGGGTGCTGAAAGATACTATAGTGAAAAAGTAGAAAGAGAGCATTATATACTGAAGGTTAAATTGATTCAAGATAACAATAATAAGAAAACTAACAATACAGTTCATGATAATCATGTCAGATACAAAGATGAATGAATGTACCTGCACAATATACAGGAGCTGGGATTGAAAGAGTTGGCCTGGTAAATTTGTAGACATAGTAATTTCCAGGGCAAGCTTTGACATGGATTGGGTCGGATCTGTAGTAACTGCAATGTTCATAATAAGAACCATAAATTTCACGAGTAACAACTCCATCTTCTAGCTGAGGATGAGAGTCACCAAGCCACAGAGAACTAAAACCTCCACATGACATGTAAGACGCACACCACTCAGGCATCTGAGCACTCAAGCCATTCATGAAGAGTCGATACCAGCCATCCCATTCTACACGAGTGTCATCATGATCAGATATGTTTCCATACATAGACCAGTAATTAAGTGCATTTCTCCAGTGGTTGTTGAGCATGTTGTAGTTATTGCATGGGTCATAATCTGTTACATGAGGAGACCAAAACAAACAAATTATATTTAAATGAGGAACTTCACGAGTGTAAAGGTAGGGACACACCAAACTAACGCCAAAGAACCGCCAAATCGTTTTGAATATCAATCATGCTGATCACGTTTTCTTATTCCTCTCTGCTCATGTTATTATGAAAATATTTGTGCAGTAGAATGCTCAGGTAAGATGACGTAAAATTATAACTTTTGTCTGCGCCGTCATGACTTCTTTGCTGGCTTTCATCTCTTTTAATCTTGTACTGACTCATTTCCTAAACTGAACAGCCAATCAGAGTTCTCTCTCTCACAGATGGCCCAATGCAGATTCTACATGTTGATGGCCTGATATTGGCCAACGGCCGACTGTCAGCTTGGTGTGTCCCTGGCTTAAGTCTGAACCAGTCAAACAAATTAACAATCAGAAGATTCTAAAACCACTTATATACAGCATAACTGTGTAACATGCTAAATGCTACAAGTTTATCTGTAAAAATTGCCATTTAAACTTTAACCTTCTGAACCCGATTTTTCCTCATGACAGTGTAAAACAACTTAAATACTACTTATTTTTGGCAACACAGACATGAGAGATACTGAAAAAGCTTAGACAAAGCTAAGTGTCTACTTTTATTTGCATACACTCACAATAAAAATTAAATGTTGTGCTTTTCGCTAAATAAAGAGAACAAACAGGATGCGCATTCTCTCGTCTCTCTGTCAGTGAATTTCACTCTGAAATGCATCTGAAAATGAACTGTAACTCAGATATGTCTTTAGAAAGCTTGAAGTGTAATTTAATCACATCAAATGAATTGTAATTTAATTTATATCAAAAACAAATATTCTCTGTTTATGTAATCCATATGAAAATAACGAGAGGTACAGTTTCTCAAGCGGCTGCTCATTGTCTATAATGTGACCACACCCACACGCGCAAAAAGCAATTCACATGCTAATCGTCCACGTGAAGGAATGCAAACCTGTAAACAAAACATCAAAACAAAGCATCAGCTTTATTATTCTTCTGCTTTTCATCGAGTTTGGAAGAGTTTGAAATATGAAATATAGACAGGTAGACAACCTTTCAATGCTAAATAAATATACACGTACGACATGAGGATGTTTTCATGCTCTTTAATATAAAAAAATAGCATAATATAAAAGCAGTATGAGTGTTTACACTAACATGATATTATAATGTTTAGACCAGTGTTTACTGTAAAATACTATGTTTCTTGGATATCTGTTTAAATGTAGATGTTTATAATGTGTTTATAGTGAGGAGCAGCTCGATCGCTTCAGTAAATGGTCTCTGTAAGTGCTGTGAGTTTGGATCACTTGCGCTGTGCATTTGAAAAGCAATTTTATGCAGCCCTACAAGTATGTGCCTATAAAGTATGTGCTCAAGGCACAACAAACCTAGTGACAAACCTGGTGTTCTTTATATATAGTTGTAGCTAAATTGTAGCTAATTTTAACCAGAAAAATCATAATTCCTTTTTTTTAATTTTTTTTTACCAAATCTTGCAGCCCTAGTTGATCCTGATATCAGCATGTTCACAACTGTAACTTTTTTCTTTCGTTATGTATATTTGGATTATGTTGTGTTGTAAATACATCAGAACAAATCAAAAAGCCATTCTTTTAATCTCTTCACATTCTTTATTCTAGTTCCCCCACAGGCCATCAGAGGAATGTCTTTGTCTTCCCAGGTGTGAAACACATCAATATTCATGATGATTCATGAATATTGATGAATATCAATATCCCCCCAAACCCCAAACCTGCATGTCAACACCTCCAGGGCCCAAAAAACACATCAGGGTTCAGAGGGTTAAACAAAACGTTCATTGGAAAAAACAAAACAGCAAATTTTGCTATTGATATACGATTACTTTTAATAACACTTATATATTCATATATATTATTTAAAACTTACTCAAAGTGATGCTAGATCCAGTGAATATATCTGGACTTGCAGTGGAAACCACCTGTGAAATAGTGCTGACATCTAAAAAGAAGGAAATTCAAGACATGACTGAAAACGCTTTAAAAGGTTTTAAAGTCTTTGTAAGTAAGTGGGGAAAAGCATGGTACCTGTGCAGTATCCTGAACACCAGATTAATGGATTCACAAGTTCATAGACATAGTAATTGTCTGGGCACGCTTTCACTCTTATGGGGTTTAACTTATAATCACAGCAGCCACTCCAATGATAACTACCACAGACCTCACTGATCACCACTCCATCCTCTATCTGAGGGTGAGGATCACTGAGAGACAGACTGATTACTGTGTTACAGCTGTATGAACTAACACAGGTCTCTGGCATCCGGATGTCTATGCCATGGTAGAAAAGCCGGTACCAGCCATTCCAGGAGAAAGAGTCGTCACAAATGTAATCTCCACTTTCATTATTGGCTCTCCAGGGACGATCCAGAGACTCATAGTTATAGCAGGGATCACTGTTGATCCTTTGGAAAACAACTGTCATGGACAAAAGAGATCTTTGTAAAATACAGTTGAAATACTATATTTTCATGGAAGACAATTAGGTTTTACCCTTGACTACAGCCTGAAATGCTCCAGCACCCCCTGACCTTATAGAGGACAAGCAGTTTGGAGAAGGAATAGATATTTTAGTTTTATCTAATTTCATGATTTTGAGCAATTATATTCTAACCAGTGGTGTGTGGTAATGCCCAAAATGGGGCAAGTAGCAGTCTGTACTAGGGATGGAACGGTATGAAAATTTCATATCACGATTATAGTGACCCAAATTATCATGATTATCTATATTATCACGGTTTTGTTAAAATGAGATGAATGTGTTCAAAAAGAACTGATGCACACACAAAAACATTTCAACAAGTTTTATATTTGAAAATCGACAAACAACAGATAAAACAAGCAGCTCTATGCACTTTTTCTAAGCAAGATTCTATTCTGTGGGATTATAATGGCAGTCATCAATAGCAACGCATTATAACACAGAGCGCACATCCAAGTATCACATTTATGTGTCCCTGTAATTATTTATGTGGTAAAGAAAATCTGTGTAATAATTGTACAAAGAAAATACATTATTATCCCTTAAATGTCACCCTAGTCTTGTCTGAACTTGTCTTCGTGGAAGCTTCATGTCAAAGTCCACTTGCCTTGCGTTCACTACACAACAGTGGGTGGTCACGAAGATGACTCGGCAGATTTGGAGTGTTTGCAGCAGCAACTTTATTTTTGCATGTTCTGCAGACAGGGTGACCATACTCGATTAAGTTTCCCTCTGGACTTTTGTAAAAGCCAAAATATGACCACACCTCAGATTTGGTCCTTTTAGAAGGCTGAAAAATCTCCTGGCGCTGTCAATGCCTTCTGCCATTTCTTCTCATTCAAAAAACAACGCTGCGTGCTTCAACTCTTCCAGAATGATGCTGGCTGGACAGGATTTACAGCGAGTTTTCAAAATCATGATTATCAAACACGGTTTTAATGATAATTAAATTTTAAACGATATTACTAATCGTCAGTACATTTTATCGTGGTTTATCGTGAAACCGGTAATCGTTCCATCCCTAGTCTATAGACCTGAAAAAAGGGGTAACACATTAAAAAAAAAAAAACTTGGAGTGACATTCATTATTTCCTTCTTGCTTCTTGTCAGCTCTGAAGCGGCTAAAAGCTGTGCAAATAATCAAGCATCTTCTGACAAAGAATGTAGTTCAAACTGGCCTGAGAGGACTGAGGTATTACCATCTGCTCCCATTCAGTATTCATATTAAATGTTGAATGGTATAAAAGTTGTAAGATTTGAGGAACTGTTACAAATTACAAAGCTAGGGGAGTGTTAGCAATGGGTGAGTGTGAGAGGACAACATAGTAACCAACAGAATGGCTGACTAAAACAACCTTAATTTAAATAAAAATATAAATCCATTTAAAATGTTCTAATAAATACTACAATTAGTCTTGATACATGCTGTCAAAAATCTTGTTATCAAAAAAATCCCAGGTTAAAAGAGTTAAGGCTCATTCACACCAAGGATGATAACTATAAAGTTTTAATAATCAGCTGATAAATAATAAAACCATTGACGGCCAATCAGAATCCATATGGTTTTAAAGAGCTTTAGTATATAAAGCGCCAGATGCCATAACTGCAGGATATGCTTATAATAAACAGAACAATATCATGTGTTGGAGTGGATGCTAATATAGTTTTCTTGGTAACACTTTACAATAAGGTTTCATTAGTTAACATTAGTTAACTACATTAGTTAACATGAACTAATAATGAACTGCACTTCTAATACATTATTACAATCAAAAGTTGTATTTGGTAACATTAGTTAATGCACATTGAACTAACATGAACTAACTAGGAACAGCTGTATTTTTATTAAGTAACATTAACAAAGATTAACAAATGCAGTAACAAATGTATTACTCATGGTTAGTTCATGTTAGTTAAGGCGGGACACTACAGGTGAATAGGGATTTTTTAAGATATCACTGTGAAACTTCTCCAGTTTATTACTGCCATAAACATAAAAAAAAAACATGCATTACAAGTTTTGTGTAAATTAATGTTTTAATATGCAAATGAGGCCTTATATACTTAAATATACGCTTATTTGCATACATTTCCTAAAACAAAATCTGGAAATTGGAAAAGGACCAGGTTTAAAATTCTTGGTTCTATTTGTTGACATATTAGATGAGAGGGCTTTTACAGAGGGGATTCTGGATATTTTATTTTGTGCTTTAGTAAAGAATACTGACAATAGCCTTAAAAAGTAAATTTTCACCATTTGTTTTTTGTTTTTTGAGTAAAAGGACCTATAACTCAGGATAGGAATGATATATCATCAAATTCCTCTGTAATAGCCTTCAGAATATAGTTAAGTATAAGACTGGAAAAGTTGGTGCTTGTAGGGATATAAGTGCTTGAAGTGGATATATCTGACTCTGAGTGTGAGAGAAAACTCATTTTGAGAAAACGGCCTTTAAAGTTTTATATTGTATAATTTCATACAATTCTATTGAAACCCCCAACCTACAAACAAAATATATATTCAGTTCATTAATATCAGTAGTGTATAATATTTAAAACACATGGAAATTGATAAATGATAAAAATATTAATAGCAATAGCCTTAAGCTGAAGTGAACTACCTTAACAAACACATAACAGTCACAAAAATGTCTCAGTTACGTATGTAACCCTCGTTCCCTGAAGGAGGGAACGGAGACGTATGTCAGAACTGACCGACGAATTGGGATCTATTTTTAGAGACCAATCTACTTCGAGTGTTTAAAACGAGCCAATGAAGATTGGCATACCGCATATCGCTTTACAACTGAGGAGCCGTGCTAGGTGACTCGGCCTACAGCTGAAGCACAGCACCTGGCGACAGGACGTACGTCTCCGTTACCTCCTTCAGGGAACGAGGGTTACATACGTAACCGAGACGTTCCCTTTCAGTCGGTCATGTTCGACGTACGTCGGAACTGACCGACGAATTGGGATCCCTACTAACACGCCAGAGATGCTGGCCCTTCTATCGCCCTGCCCGAGCTCGCTGGACCACACCTACGTTGGTGCGGGAGTCAGGGCTCCGGGTAGGGAGGCCAGTCACAGCTGTTCCTGCAAGACCCACTCAGCGTGACTATTGGATAACGCTGGGAAAGCGTGCCCGTCTCGGGGAGATGGTACGCTGCGGAGCCACGTCCTTCAGTGGAAGGAGAGGTGGGAATACTCATAAGGACTAACCTAGCAGGGTAGTGCTACCTATCGCAGTCTCTGGGGTGGATCCAACCTGGTCCCAACCTGGCGTATGCAAGCCGACACTAGAACGGGTACTTAGCGCTACTGACCACTGGGGGCGAGGATGCGGGAAGATACCGGCTCTACACGAGGCTATAGAATCTAGCGAACGTGTTAGGTGTCAGCGAGGCGCCTTGAGCCAGCACCCAGGAGGAGGCTACACTCCTAGTGGAGTGAGCTCGCACCCCGAACGGGCAAGGCACGTCTTGGGACTGGTAAGCCAAGACGATAGCATCCACTATCCAGTGGGCTAACCTCTGCTTGGAGACAGCCTTTCCCTTCTGCTGGCCTCCGTAACAGATGAAGAGCTGCTCTGAGGTTCTAAAGCTTTGAGTTCGGTCCACGTAGGAGCAGAGAGCGCGGACGGGACAGAGCAAAGCTAGGGCTGGGTCTGCCTCCTCCGAAGGCAGCGCTTGCAGGTTCACCACCTGGTCCCGGAAGGGAGTGGTGGGAACCTTGGGCACATATCCAAGCCGGGGTCTCAGGACAACTTGAGAGTTGGCCGGCCCGAATTCTAGGCACGATTTGTTGACCGAAAGTGCATGCAGATCCCCTACCCTCTTGATTGAGGCCAATGCAGTCAGGAGCACTGTCTTCATGGACAGGATGTTTAGCTCTGCTGACTGCAAAGGCTCGAAGGGAGGGCCCTGGAGCGCTTTAAGCACCAGGGTTAAGTCCCAAGAGGGTACCGAGGTTGGACGAGGAGGATTCAGTCTCCTCGCACCTCTGAGGAACCTGACGATTAAGTCGTGCTTACCTAAGGACTTACCTTCAACTACATTGTGATACGCCGCTATTGCGGCGATGTACACTTTGAGGGTGGAGGGAGACAGCCTTCTCTCCAACCCATCTTGCAGAAAAGAAAGCACGACATTAATCGAACACCTTCGGGGGTCTTCCCGGCGGGAAGAACACCACTCAATGAACAGGTTCCACTTCAGAGCATAGAGGCGCCTAGTAGAGGGGGCTCTAGCTGAAGCGATGGTGTCTGCCACAGGCCACCTAGAACCTCCGCGTCCCGTCCAGGGACCAGACATGGAGTCTCCAGAGGTCTGGACGCGGTTGCCATAGAGTGCCCCACCCCTGAGAAAGCAGGTCCTTCCTCAGGGGGATCAGCCAGGGAGGCGCTGTCGCGAGGAGTGAGAGTTCGGAGAACCAGGTCCGGTTGGGCCAGTAGGGCGCAACTAGCAAGACCTGCTCCTCGTCCTCCCTGACCTTGCACAGAATCTGTACGAGAAGGCTCACTGGGGGAAACGCATACTTGCGTAGGTCCCGGGGCCAGCTGTGCGCCAGTGCATCTGTACCGAGGGTGCCCCCGGACAGGGAGTAATACAACTGGCAATGGGTTGAGTCCGGAGAGGCGAACAGGTCTACATGCGCGGCTCCGAAGAGGTCCCATATCAGCTGGACGCTCCGGGGGTGGAGTCGCCACTCTCCCGGAGGTGTCGGCTGACGAGAGAGCTCGTCGGCTGTCTGGTTCAGCGCACCTGGGATGTGAATGGCCCGAAGCGACCTCAGACGCTTCTGACTCCACAGGAGGAGATGGCGGGCGAGCCGGAGCATGCAACGGGAGCGTAGACCACCCTGACGGTTGATGTACGCAACGGCCGCAGTGCTGTCCGTACGGACCAGTACGTGTTTTCCCTGTAGCGGCTTTTTGAAGCGGCCCAGGGCGAGACGTACTGCCAGAAGCTCTAGGCAATTGATATGCCAACGCAGTTGGGGCCCCGTCCACAGACCCGCAACTGAGTGCCCGTTGTACGTGGCCCCCCAACCCGTGGAAGAGGCATCCGTGAAGACCACAACATGCCTGGACACCTGTTCTAGGGACACTCCGGCCCGTAGAAAGGCAGGGTCCGCCCACGGGTTGAAGGTTTGGCGACAGTAAGGAGTAACTGAGACCCGGTGCTTGCCGCGCTGCCACGCCCATCTCAGGACCCGGTCGTGAAGCCAGCGTTGAAGCGGTCTCATATGAAGCAATCCGAGCGGCATTACCGCGGCTGCAGATGCCATATGCCCCAGTAGCCTCTGAAAAAATTTCAGTGAGACCGCTGTCCTGCCTTTGAATGTATTCAAGCAGTTCAACACTGACCGGACTCGCTCCTCTGTGAGGCGCGCAGTCCGGTTGACCGAGTCCAGCTCCATACCGAGATAAGAGATCCTCTGCGTGGGACAGAGTTTGCTCTTCTCTCGGTTGACCCGAAGGCCCAACAGGCTGAGGTGACGTAGCACCAGGTCCCTGTGTTCGCACAACTGCTCCCGGGACTGGGCCAGTATGAGCCAGTCGTCGAGATAGTTGAGGATACGAACGCTGCATTCTCTGAGCGGAACAATTGCTGCCTCTGCGACTTTCGAGACGTACTGCCAGAAGCTCTAGGCAATTGATATGCCAACGCAGTTGGGGCCCCGTCCACAGACCCGCAACTGAGTGCCCGTTGTACGTGGCCCCCCAACCCGTGGAAGAGGCATCCGTGAAGACCACAACATGCCTGGACACCTGTTCTAGGGACACTCCGGCCCGTAGAAAGGCAGGGTCCGCCCACGGGTTGAAGGTTTGGCGACAGTAAGGAGTAACTGAGACCCGGTACTTGCTCCTCTGTGAGGCGCGCAGTCCGGTTGACCGAGTCCAGCTCCATACCGAGATAAGAGATCCTCTGCGTGGGACAGAGTTTGCTCTTCTCTCGGTTGACCCGAAGGCCCAACAGGCTGAGGTGACGTAGCACCAGGTCCCTGTGTTCGCACAACTGCTCCCGGGACTGGGCCAGTATGAGCCAGCCGTCGAGATAGTTGAGGATACGAACGCTGCATTCTCTGAGCGGAACAATTGCTGCCTCTGCGACTTTCGTGAAGACGCCAGGCGACAGGGACAGCCCGAAGGGCAGGACTTTGTACTGAAATGCCCTCCCCTCGAACGCAAAGCGAAGGAGCGGTCTGTGTCGAGGGAGAATGGAGACATGAAAGTACGCGTCCTTGAGGTTGATCGCTGCGAACCAATCCTGGGGACGGATGCATTCGAAAATGCATTTCTGCGTTAGCATTCTGAATGGGAGCTTGTGCAGGGCCCGATTCAGGACACGCAGGTCCAAGATTGGTCTTAACCCACCCCCTTTCTTGGGCACAATGAAGTAGGGGCTGTAGAATCCCGACCTCATATCGGCTGGAGGAACCGGCTCGATCGTGTCCTTCGCCAGCAGGACATCGATCTCGGACCGCAAGACATGGGCATCGCTGCTCTGCACGGAGGTGAAGAGGATGCCCGTGAACTTGGGAGGCCGGCGGGCGAACTGAATCGCATAGCCGAGTCTGATGGTACGGATGAGCCAGCGAGACGGCCTGGGGAGACCTAACCAGGCCCCCAGAGACCGAGCAAGCGGGACCAACGGCACCACAGACGTGCCCGGGGTGAGGCAGCGAGGTGGAGTACGCAGACCCGACTCGGGAGGCCCGGAGGCGGCCTGGAGTGTTGTCTGAGGACTCCAAGGTGGGGCAGAGTGTGGGTGAGAAGGCCCGGGGGCGTCCTCGGTGCCCACACTGCTGCCCCCTGGCGAAGGGGGGAGGGGAGGAAAGGAGTGGCAAGGCCCGGGGGCGTCGCACACTGCCAACCTGACCCTCTTGGGGCCCAGGGAGGGAGGAAACTGCTCTTTTATTGAGAATGTGGGTACCGCTGGACTCCGGAGAGCCAGCGGCAGGATGTTGTGACCAGTGTTGTGGACATTCTCCCCACCACCTCCCCGAGAACAGCTCCTCTTCTCACTGGGCTGCCCGTCTCAGGGCCGCTTACCCTTGCGGCCTGACAGACAGGGGCGTTGAGGAACCGCCCTATGTTGGTCTCACGCATATCTGCCAGGTTCAGCCACAGGTGGCATTCCTGGACCACAAGTGTGGTCATCGCCTGACCCAGGGAGCGTGCGGTGACTTTCGTCACCGGAGGGCGAGGTCCGTCGCGGTACGCAGTTCCTGCATAACGCCTGGGTCGGAACTACCCTCGTGCAATTACATGAGCGCTTTGGCCTGGTACACCTGCAGGAGCGCCATGGCATGCAGGGATGACGCGGCTTCTCCACAGGCTGTGTAAGCCTTGCCTGTTAGCCCGGACGAGAACTTACACGCCCGGGAGGGGAGGCGCGGATTTCCCCGCCAGTCAGTAGCGGTCTTAGGACACAGTTGCATCGCAACCGACCGCTCTACTGGGGGGATTTCCACGTAACCCTTCGCTGCGCCACCGTCGAGGGTAGTGAGGACGGAGGAGTCAGTTGATCGGTTTCTAGCGCTCCTGATGCACTTCCGGAAAGAAAGGCACTGGCGCGGGGCGCTGAGAACCAGCACGGGCCGTCCCGAGATACCAATCGTCCAGCCGCGAGGGTTCGGGACGCGGTGGAGGGTTCCACTCGAGCCCGACACTCGTGGCGGCCCGGGAAAGCATAGCCGTGAGCTCTGGATCGGACTCGGGCAACGTTACCACACCCGAAGGGGGCAGTGCAGCCGGGTCGTCAAACCGCTGAGCCTGGACCTTAAGACTGCGATGGTCATGTTCCCGCAATGGGAACATGAGTCATCCACGAAAGCCGCCTCAGTGTGCTGAACGCCCAAACACGTGAGACAGCGATCGTGTCCGTCAGCTGGGGACAGGTAACTACGGCATCCAGAAACACACTGTGTTTTAGAGGAAGGAAACCGCTCCGATCAGTGCTAAGGCACGCAGGGGAAATGGCCGCGGCTCGCAGCGGTTCAAGGGTGCAAGCCCGCTGAGAGCACTCACAAATGCCCAGAAGCTGTAATAACAGCTGTTGTTTTTGTAATGTTGCTCGCGACCACCGCTGCAGGCACCGTCACACCGACACTGGCAGAGCACCAAATCTCCTGTTCTCGTTGAGAAAACACTCTTCGTAGGAACATACGCGAAGTACTGTTCGGCTCCAAAGTTGAAAGCGATATGCGGTACTTCCACTTCCGTATTTATACCCGCGCTGCGGGGCGGTGCGTGGAATGCGTCAACCGCATGCCAATCTTCATTGGCTCGTTTTAAACACTCGAAGTAGATTGGTCTCTGAAAATAGATCCCAATTCGTCGGTCAGTTCCGACGTACGTCGAACGTGACCGACTGAAAGGGAACTGCAAACTAACTGTATGTCCATCTATAACTAATTTAATTTAATTCGCTGACGGGGTTTCATTGTTAAATCTGTTGTTGTTTACTTTCTTTTTACTAGCTCTTGCAAGTGACAGCTATCATCGTCTTTTCTGTGAACGTTTATGAGCTGATTTCGGCGTTGTAGGCATTTTCTCTCAGGCGGAGAATAAACAAGGAAGCGACAGTGTGTATCACATCACGCGTGAGAACCAATCACGTAGTCGGAAATTCACATCGACCAATCAGAAATGGTTTTCGACTGTAGATTCCCCGACATGTTTCTGTGAATGGAGACAGCACGGGAGCTCGCGTTAGAAGGCTAACTTTTGGTGATTTTTTAGGTAGAAGTCTAAAGGCGCAAGTGGACAAAAATATAATGAAATAACCACCTTAATGTGCGATGTAGACATATTTTTTATTTTGACATGAAAGCTTACATGTTAAGGGAGCAAACTGGCACAAAATCTCAAAATTTACCACTGATATGAAAAAAAAGATGTTTTCACCTGTGTCTTCGCCTTAATACATTAACTAATGTTAACAAATGAAACCTTATTGTAAAGTGTTACCGTTTTCTTTATAGTTATTGCTCTTGGTGTTAACGGGCCTTTAGTATTTCACCTGCACAGTACGTCGGCCTGGGGGTTGATATAATGGGTTTGACAAATTCATAGACGTAATAATCTCCTGGACAGGCGTTGACTTGAATGGACATGGATCTGTAGCTGCCACACTCGCCGTTCCAATATGTTATGACTTCACGGGTCACCACTCCATCCTCAGGTTTTGGATGAGAACCTTTGAGATACAGTCCAGTTTCACCACCACATGCTTTACTCACACACCACTCAGACATCTGGGCACTTTCTCCATTCAAAAACAGCCGATACCAGCCACTCCATTCAACAAGGGTGTCATCATATCCACTGTTCTCATATGGGTTTTGCCGTATGTCTCTCCAATATTCATCAAGGGTGTTATAATCATTGCATGGATTAGAAATGGAAGTTGTAGGCTCTGAGTAAATAAAGAAAAGAAAAACAGTGATATATATGATACATTGTATACACATTTAATGAATAAGTGGCAAAAACCGAGAGTATTAAAGCTAAACCTCTAACATCTGTGTCTGTATGACAGTGAAGATATTGGGATGGTAGATTGATAAATTAAATAAACTGACTACAACCAATGTATCCTTTATACAAATCAAATAAGAGTTACCACCAAGATTTCTATTAAGTGTTTTCTAGGAACTGTATCTATTTTGTTCAATGATATGGACATTGGTTAGCTTTTTACAGAAAGTCTCAACTCATTTGTATGAATATTGTTTGGTTCCCCAGTGTATTCTCCAGTGAATATCTGTGGTTAAAAGAAAATGGAAATACAAGTGTGTTTGTTATTTTCACCTCGCTTTTCATGTTTAATATGGTAAAGCTGATTGATTTTAAGCAATCTATTGTATAAATGATATTTAAGTAAACGTGACATGACTTTACTGGAGTGCCTTATAGCTTGTGCAAACATACCCACGTTGCTATGATCAGATGCTTTTCTTATGCTTTATTAAAATGCTTGCTGTTTTCTCAGTTTTGTTGTGTGTTTATTTTGTTATTGAGAGAGAAAAGCGTGCAGCACATAGGGGAGAGCGGGGCACAACCGTTTTTTGACTTTCTCAGTTTGTGTAAATCCAATTAGGGTTCAGAGTATTTCTTTTTTTCCCTCATAAATAGAAATGAATTATTATAATAAATCATCAGATAAATAATTTACAATAATTACTGTAATATTCCATAAAAACAAGAATTGTCCATTTTGATTTCAATGTTAACTTTAAATGTGTTTAGGTGAATAGCCTGTATTTTTTTTTTTTATTAATTAAATACTATGTTAAGGTAATTTTATGATAAATTCTGTGTGTGTGTGCTTGTTTATATGATTTATGAGGACAAATTTGTGACATGGGTATTACAGTGGTATTACAACATAACCTTGGTTTATGAGGACATTTCCTGAGTCATCGTAATTAAAATGCCTACAACGTTTTATTAAAAATGCAGAAAGTTTTCTGTGATGGGTAGGTTTAGGGGTAGGGTTAGTGTGTCTGCATGTGTTCATATAACAATTTTAGCAATTTCGGCCAATTGTGCAGCCTTAATGTTCATTATTATTGTACTGTTATGTGCTTAGAGACATGAGGTGATTTAACACTGTCTCTCATCTAGTGACGCTTTACAAACTCTGCGTGCTGTGTGCTTTGATTTGTTTCAAAGGAGGCGAGAGAACGCTCTGAAGGGAAGATGGGATCTCATGCTTAACCCTAAACCTAACCCTAACCCTAGCTTGCTATTACTAGCCACTCCGAAAATTGCCTAGCCTACCTTTAATGTGGAAACTAAAGAAAAAATCAAATAGTAGCCTACTGTATGCTCTGTAGAGAACTTATTCATTCTGAATTGTGAATTCTGAATTAAAAAATATAATTCGGAATTATAGAATTTAAACCCGTTTTTTTTGTCTACTGTGTCATTACAATGTGTAAGACTGTTTTAAACTCTCAAAACATGGCAGTCAACATATGAATTATTCTAACACTAACAATCCTACATTTTTTAATAGAAAGCAAAAGATGGAAACAGGAAGAAGGGAAGACTAAAAGTGAAAGAATAATTGTACCTGATGTTTGTCCACTGTTTATTTCACCTAAATAAACTATATAAGCAGAATGATTTAATAATGTAAATAAAAAGATTTAGTCAGTTCACAAACACTCACCATTAATCAGCAGCAGCAGTGAGACACACAGTGAGATCAGAAACCTCATTGTGATGAACAGCACCTGCACACACATAGAACATACTGTGCACTGTAAAAAAAAAAGCTGTAAAATACGGCCAAATTCTGACAGTAACACTTTTTTCCATTAAAACAGTAATGTCCTGTGGAAAACAATGCCTTCTGGGCAATAATTTGCACGGTAAGCAACTGCAGTTAATTTATAGCCCATTTCTAAACAGCAATCTACTGTATTTATGTATGACAGTTTTGTACTGTAGTAAGCAATGGGCGGGTGCATTTTTGAGGCAATAGCACAATAGCACTGAACGGGTTTTTCACAGGAGTTGTATGAGTAAGTCTTTGCCTATCAGTGTTCGTGGCGCTTATGACAGGAATGTATGTGGAAAATAAAAGAAAACTAATCAAAGAAGGAGAGTAGAAGAAACTTTGAAACTGACTGCAGAGAGAAGCGTGTTCAAGAGAACTCGCGCTGCGTCACCACTTTTGGGAACGCCTGATTGGGTCGTGAAGCACGTATGTAATCAGTCCAATGGAGAGACGGAATGTCATAGGCGGGTGACGTCATAGACGCAGCTTCTGAGCTTATGAGCAGCATGCTCAGGTGGCTCTCGAGGGGGCCGGTTATGAGCATTGCGAGGCTTTGCCTTTTAGAACGCTGCAATCAGGCATACCAGGCTGACCTGCTGAAGGACCTGGGTAAGAGTCACAAGATCGGAGCTGATGTCATTAAAGAGCTACGGTCTTCAGCCGATTTAGCTCTCCGGGCCACCAAGGAGACGAAAAGATCAGTGGGCAGTTCTATGGCAGCCCTGGTGGCCACGGAGAGGCATTTGTGGCTCAATCTTACGGAGATAAAGGAGAAAGATAAGACCTTCCTGCTTGATGCCCCGCTGTCTCCAGGTGGCCTGTTCGGTGACGCTGTCGCTACTGCCACCGACAGGTTCCAGGAGGCAAAGAAGCAGTCGGCAGGGCTCAAACTGTTTCTCCTCCGTTAGCCCCAGGTCCCATCTGCTGCTGTGTGGGAGCAGCAGATGCCGAGTACGAGCTCCTCGCATCGGACGCAGCAAAAACAGAGCGTCACCACCCGTACTCCCCCTCAGAAAGGGTGGCGCGGTGGGTGGCACCCTCAGGCGCAGCCTTCCAAGGGTAAAGTGGATCTGAGGACCGTTATTATCTCGAGGAAGGCTGCGTCTAAGAAGCTCTGACATCTGTGGAGTCAGGGTGGTGAGGGTGCTCCCCTCCGGAGGCAGGCGGTGTTCACCTCAGCATACAGTGCCTGTCTCCCTTCAGTGCCCTTACAGGGTCAATCCGCCAACCCCGCCACAATGCACGGGGCATGGAGGGCACTTGCGGGTCATCCGAGGATGGCTCGCACCCTCTGAGGAGGGGGGTGGCGCTGTTGAGTCAGTTGTTCCCTGCCAGTTCGCTGCTTCAGGGCGCTGCGCTCAGGGTGCAGAGTACATCAGAGGCCAATCTCGAGAGGCTGGTACCCTTAGTAGATTTTCTGGCAGAGTGGGAGAATCTGCCGAATATATCTTAGTGGTTCCTGCAGATAATAAGGGTAGGCCATTCAGTTCAGGTGTCGTCCACCCAGTTTCAGCGGGGTTCTGCCCACGGTGGTGGGCCCCGAGCAGGCTCTGGTTATGACTCAAGAAGTACAGACTCTTCTGCAGAAAGGGCTGATAGAAAAAGTTCCTCTGCCCGAAAGGGGGTCAGGGTTTTACAGCCAGTACTTCATCGTGCCAAAGAAGGATGGGGGGCTGCGCTCTATTTTAGATCTGCACATCCTCAACCGCTCTGTAGCAAAGCTCAAGTTCAGGATGCTTACACTCAAACAGATTGTGTCCCAAATCAAATCCGAGGACTGGTTTGTCATGATAGATCTCAAAGATGCGTATTTCCATGTCTCCATCCTCCCGCAGAACAGGAAGTACCTGAGGTTCGCTTTCGGGGGAGAAGCGTACCAGTATCATGTCTTTCCCTTCGGTCTGGCTCTTTCACCCCGCAAGTTCACAAAGTGTGTGGACGCAGCGCTAGTCCCCATGCGTATGCAGGGGATTCGCATTCTCAAATATATCGACGACTGGCTGATCCTAGCACATTCAGTGAACATGGTGGTTCAACATCGAGATGTTGTTCTCACGCACATGAGGAAGTTGGGGCTGAGGCTCAACTCCAAGAAGAACGTTCTTTCTCCAGTTCAGAGTATAACGTATCTGGGCGTGAGTTGGAACTCGGTCTCTATGCAGGCCCTCCTATCAGTGCCTTGCATAGGGTCGATTCTCTCAGCAGTAAAAGGGGTAAAGTTAGACCAGTCACTCACTGTCAAACAGTATCAGAGGCTGTTAGGTCTGATGGCAGCAGCATACAACAATATTCCTTGTGGCCTGTTGTACATGAGACCGTTGCAGTGGTGGCTCAAATCCAAAGGATTTTCCCAGAGGGGAAACCCCTTTCGCGTGATCAAGGTAACGCGGCGGTGTCTCCGCACCTTGGTTATGTGGAAGAATCCTCGGTTTCTGGCCCTAGGCTGGGGGCACCATGTCAGCGAGTTTCTCTGACCACGGATGCTTGCCTCACGGGCTGGGGGGCGACCATGAGTGGTTACTCGGCCAAAGACTTATAGCAGGACCATCATCTTTCTTGGCACATAAATTGCTTGGAAATGTTGGCGGTGTTTCAGGCTCTAAAGCACTTCCTGCCGTATCTCAGGGGCCATTATGTACTAGTGCGCACAGACAGCACATCGGTGGTCTCCTATATAAATCATCAGGGGGGTATGAGATCTCGCCCGTTATACAAACTGGCTTGCCAGATCCGCCTGTGGGCCCAGGGGAAACTGCATTCTGTCAGGGCAGTTTACATCCCAGGGTGCCTGAATGTGGAAGCAGACATCCTGTCGAGGCAGGGGCAGCGGCCCGGGGAGTGGAGACTTCACACCGAGGTGGTGGAGCTCCTTTGGGAGAAATTTGGCAGGGCCCAAATGGACCTGTTTGCCACACGAGAGAACACACACTGTCAACTGTGTTTCTCCCTAACACCTCCAGCTCCTCTCGGACTGGATGCCATGGTACAGGAGTGGCCGAGGCTGCCTCTGTACTCTTTTCCCCCGATTGCTCTGCTTCCCGGGAGTTCTAGAGAGAGTGTGTCGGGACGGGGTCCGTCTGCTGCTAGTAGCCCCGTTCTGGCCGGCCCAAGTGTGGTTCTCGGACATAGTGTCCCTCCTCGACGGCTCTCCCCTGGAGATTCCGCTCAGGAGGGACTTACTCTTTCAAGCAAGTGGTGCCATCCTGCACCCTCACCCAGAGCTGTGGAAACTGTGGGCTTGGACTCTGAGGGGGCCCAGCTCATAAGTTCTGGTCTCTCAGCCGAGGTTGTGGAGACCATTCAACACTCTAGAGCTCCCTCCACGAGGAAACTGTACGCTCTGAAGTGGAGACTCTTCACCTCTTGGTGCAGAGATTGCCTGTGGGATCCAGTTGACTCCCCCGTGAGCGCGGTGCTGGAATTCCTGCAGGAGAGATTCTCCACTGGGTTAGCTCCCTCCACAATAAAGGTGTATGTGGCGGCCTTAGCAGCTTACCACACTCCTTTGGGTGGGGTTAACTTGGGGCGACACCCTCTAGTCACTCGTTTCCTCCGTGGCACTTTGAGGTTAAGACCTGCAATACGGGCTAGGACCTGGCCATTGTCCTTCGAGGCCTTTCTGAGGCTCCCTTTGAGCCGCTTGAAGAAGTTCCTGAGAAGTTTCTCACTCTTAAAACTATCTTTCTTCTTGCTATATCTTCCTTAAAGAGAATAGGGGATAGACAAGCCCTCTCTGTGGCACCCTCGTGCTTGGAATTGGCTCCCGGTATGGCCAAGGCCTTCCTACATCCTAGGCCGGGGTATGTTCCTAAGGTTTCCACTAATCCTGTGAGACTTGTAGTACTCCAGGCCTTCTGTCCTCCTCCGTTTCTGACGTCAGACCAAGAACAACTTGATCTGCTTTGCCCGGTTCGAGCACCAAATGCTTATGTCCACAGAGCTGCCCTGTGGAGGAAATCAGAACAGTTGTTTGTCTGTTACGGGCCACCCTCGAGGGAGGGTCTGGCCTCAAAGCAGAGAATGAGCAAGTTGGTGGTCAAAGCTATCTCACTTGCTTACGTGGTGGCCGGGCAGCCTTCTCCTTTGGCTGTTCGGGCCCACTCTACCAGGAGTATGGCTACCTCGCAGGCACTTCTGGCAGGGGCCTCCCTGCAGGATATTTGTGATGCGGCAGGGTGGTCCTCACCGCACACCTTTGTCAGGTTCTACGAGCTCGACATTAATGCTACTCCAGGGGCTCAGGTGCTCGCCTCCTAGACAATGTCACAGGCAGGCATCTGGCTCCTATGGGGACGTGGGTATTCTTGTTCCCAAAGCGGTGACGCAGTGCGGGCATGCAGGGAGCATGGCAGGGTGATGCAGCGTCTCCATCCCTCTTCAGGGAACTAAGGTTACATGCGTAACCGAGACGTTCCCTGAAGAGGGAACGAGACGCTGCATCACCCTGCCATGCTCCCTGCATGCCCGCAAGCGTCTTGCTTCAGCCTTTCTCAGAAGCTAGCGGCGTTTGTTGCCGGTGTGCTTTATGGCTTCCGGGTCTATGACGTCACCCGCCTATGACGTTCTGTCTCTCCATTGGACTGATTACATACATGCTTCACGATGCAATATCGCAGAGGCGTTGCCAAAGTGGTGACACAGCGTCTCGTTCCCTCTTCAGGGAACTAAGGTTAGATGCGTAACCGAGACGATTATCAATATGACCAAAATGTTGCTGAAAAACCTGTTGTACACAATCTACTTCATGCCTTTTGTCTTCTGATTGATAGTTCATATTTTTTTTATCAAGTAAAGTCTTTTTTGCTCATAAATTTGTAATGATTTTTATAAAGTAAATGTAAGAAAACATTTATTGGACTGAAGCAACTTGGGTTTACTTGATTATTCATACATAATTTGTAATGTTAAAAATGTAAAGTTATTTCGAAATTATTTCATGTTAATGTAGATGTCAAATATGACACAGCTTTTGGGGAACATTTATCTCTCAATCGTCATTGATTTGCAATGAATTGCATATATACAGTACACTGTAAATTATTTCACCGTAAATTCACAGTAAATTACTGGCTACTAATTGCATTACTTTCACAGTAAATTACTGTATTTAATTTCACAGTAATTTACTGTATAATTTTTTACAGTAAATATTTGTGAAATGACAGCTGTATACTGTGACTTCACAGTAGTTTTTCAATGTATTACTGTGATTTAGCAGTATGCTTCTGTAGAATTACAGTGTAAACTGTAATAGTAATGCAACTCAGTAACCAGTAATGTGCTCTTAATTTACACTTAAAAACCAACATACTGTAAATTTGACGTTTTTATCTGTTAACCCATCAATAACCTAAAACATTGAAAAGACATCAAATAAACACAAAAACATTACCAATTTTACACATATTTTGCAGTTTAATAAAGTCTGTCTAAAATTTCCAGCAAAGAGGTTAAGATGGTCATGTTTCTCTCCATTGAACCAGGAGACACTATAGATAAGAACATATTCAGTGACCATCTTACTGCATAACTACATCTAGCTTAACACGGAGCCAGTGTTTGGTTTGTCCGTTCTGGCGTTGGAACACTGCTTACACACTAGACTGACATCCATTCAAAGCTAATGAATTTCCTGATCAGTCCACAGACTTGCTGGTTGAAATGTCCTCTCTGCCTCTTTGACTTTGTGACTGTCTCTGGATTGATGCCCAAGAAGCACCTATAAACAAAAAGGGAGAGAGGAAAGCTGTTAGTTTTATTCAAGTAGGATGAAAAAGGTGTCAGTTCCCAGTCACCACCTTCAGTGGGTCACTTCTGTTGCAGTACAGAGCAAAACTAAAGTTATTTTAAACAAGGTGACATTACTGTGGATCAGTTAAACCACAACTAACTGAAAAACATTCATATCACAAACACACAACCAAGAACAGTCCTGCAACAAAGTAGAGATGTGTGATTTACCCATGCAGAGCATTTGCATACAACAATTTACATAATTTACATATACTGTTAGCAGAGGATGGAGTAAGAGCTCCATCCTTTTAAAAACATCTTCCTCTCTGGTCTCCAGCACAAGCACATGAGTTGAGTCTGCAACACACCACTTGTTTGAGGAGTAGAAGGGTGGTCGTCACTGTTTGGCTGATGTGGTCCTGTGCGGCTCGCAAAAACACAACACATCCAAACATTCCTTGATTAAACCACCAAAAAAAGAAGCCCTCAAGTACAATATTAATTTAGACATTACCTTTTAATAAATTCTAGAGTGCAAGAAGCATCTTTAGTATACTTCAAGTTGAAGTTGTAGTAGCTAGCAAAAATGGCAGCCAGACCAGTTGTGAAGTCAAGGTGAGGTCCCATGACCACTTGAGCCTCCAACGACAGCATCCATGCCCTCAGCTTCATTGTGTCACCTGAAACAAAACCAGATATACTCATCATGTCCTACTGTTCAGAAAATAAATCAAGAATATATATTTTTTTCATATATCTGGCTTTTTAGTCTCAAATGAAAGGCTGCCAGACAGACACTGGCCTTCTTGCTGTTGGACTAGTAAGTAATATAAGCTGGCTTGCTATGTCTTGTGTTGTTGCACTTGCCTAAAATTGCAAAAAAAAGAAGGAAAAAAAAGTACATTTGAAAACCAGCAATGTCTCTTTCCAGAAATCATGACCCGGTTACTCAAGATATCCACAGACCTAATTGTGTGCAGTTTCATGTAGGAACTATTGGTGTAAATAAAATAGTTCCCACATGAAGCTGCTAACAACAAATCTGTGGACGACTTGACACTTGAAAATACATAAAAAATGAGGATGACATCAAAATGACCTTGGACAGTCAAGCGAGGGGTGCTTGATAACGTCACAGTCCTTCAACGTCAGTGGCTGTGGCACAAGGCTGCAAAAAATAATATATCAATAGAGTAAGAGTAGAATAAGACTCAACTGTTAATAATCTGTATTTATGGTAGCACAGAGTCAAAATTTGCACACAAATCATGCCTTGCCCCCATCGATTTATCTTAGATTAGGCTGTACACATTTGGTAAAATTTAGATTGTGATTATGATTTTGGATTATGTATAAAGTAACGTTACTCAGTGTGTAATAAAATAAAATAAAATCTTCCCAAAGATGGTTTCTGTCATTTAGGTAGCTCTTATCACACTGATGTATGTTCAAGTGTTCGTTTTTCTGACAAGTTTGGTTTTAATTAGTTATTTGATGCTATAAAAACGGGGTTTCACCTCATGATTGACAGCTGACCCCTGCAACGGCTGCTCCGTATCGCACACTGACACAGTAGGGGAGAAAATTACGAAGAAGCCCAGCTAACATTACTCATTTCAGATGAATTTACTCTACCTTTGCCCTAATAAGCAACACTATAATTTGTCTGGTTGATAATAACGCATAATGCCTACGTTAAGGCCACAGCTTACCTTACAACTTTATTCCCCAGTGGTCACCGCAGAAAAATGTTGTGGGGAAAGAGAGAACGCTGTTAAAGTAAGAAAAGCATAAAGCAAAGCTAAAGTTAAATTTTCGACGGTGTAGCTAATGTCACAAAGTTACTAGTGTAATACAGTACAATTAACTACAACCAACGTCTGTTCATTCAAATTAGCGCTCAAACCTATGCGAGTCCGCTCCAGTTACAAAAACATACACATGACAACAGAACCTACAACTAACGCTAATTTGGTTCATACTTTTAAATAACATGCACTATCATATAAAAAAAATTGACAAATTTTGACATTTAAACACTTACCGCTGAATTCGTATGAGACCATGGAGGTGATGAGAGATCTCAGATGATGCGGCACGAAAAAGCCTATATGGAATTCACAGTAGTTTCCTGTAATGGCCCCATCTGCATTATTTTCACTGTAAAATTCTGATTACGGTATTATATTGTGAATATCACAGTTAAAGCCTGTGAAGTGATAATAATGTAATTTACTGTGAAATATTACAGTTACATATTGTGAAATCCTGGAAATAATTTGTTTTATTATATTTGTTTTATTATTATAACGCTTGCAGAATCTCTGAAAATGGGAATATTTTTACAAAATAAGAGAGATGACACAACTTGCATGTTATTATTTAGTGCTTTCCTGAATAAGATATTTTACATAAAAAATTGTTTACATATAGTCCACAAGACAAAAAAATTGCTGAATTGGCAGTTTTTTTGTTTTGTGATGGCTGTTTTGAGTCCCTTGTTTGTTCTGAGCAGTTAAACTGCCTAACATTCTTCAGAAAAATCCTCCAGCTCCTGCAAATTCTTCAGTTTCCTTTCAAGGGAACTCCCGCTGCATCGAATGACGCTATGGGAACGCAATGCGTGATGACGTCTTGAAGCACATGTAAAATCAGTCCAATGGCGTGAAGGGACGTCAGAACCGGTGACGTCACGAACCAGGAAGATATAAAGCCAGTCCTCTCAGAGGACCACTTTTTTAGTCGTGGTGTGGGACTCAACGTCGATGCAGGCACGCCTGTCACTAGCACGCCTGTCACCGGCACGTGTAGAGTCCATCCTTTCAGCTGTAATAAATATAAAACTAGACCAGTTTCAGAGACTATTGGGTTTGATGAGAGCAACCTCCAACGTGATACCTTTTGGACTGCTGGACATGAGACCCCTGCAGTGGTGGCTCAGGACCAAAGGGTTTTCCCCGAGGTTCAACCCCTTTCGCATGATCAGGGGTCACGTGGCGATGCTTACGTGCCCTGGTTATGTGGAAGAAACCTTGGTTCCTGTCCCAGGGTCTTGTGTTGGGAGTTTCGGGTCATCGCAAAATGCTAACGACAGATGCCTCTCTCACGGGCTGGGGAGCGATCCTAGAGGGATATATAGGAGCAGACATCCTGTCGAGACAGGGGCTGAGGCCCGGGGAATGGAGGCTCCACCTTGAGGTGGTGGAGCAGATATGGAGGGTGTTCGGCCAGGCACAAGTGGATCTGTTTGCGTCTCGAGAGACGTCTCACTGTCCACTCTGGTTCTCCCTCACGCATCCAGCTCCCCTGGCGTTGGATGCGATGGTACAGACGTGGCCGAGGCATTTCCCCCGATTGCTCTGCTCCCGGGAGTGCTGGAGATAGTTTGCAGGGACCAAGTATGCCTAACTCTGATAGCCCCGCGGTGGCTGGGCCGAGTATGGTTTTCCAATCTAGTGTCACTCCTCGACGGGCCTCCACTGGAGTTACCTGTCAGGAGGGACCTTCTGTCCAAAGCAGGGGGCTCGATTGTTCACCCCCGTCCAGAACTGTGGAGCCTGTGGGCTTGGCCTCTGAGGGGGCACAGCTCATAGGGGCTGGTCTCTCAACTGAGGTTGTGGAGACCATTCTACACTCCAGAGCTCTTTCCACAAGAAAACGTTATGCCCTAAAGTGGAAAGTCTTCACTTCATGGTGTAGTGACCGCCATTGGGACCCGGTTAACTACCTGGTTGGTAGAATGCTGGAGTTCCTGCAGGATCTGTTCACTGCAGGGCTATCCCCTTCCAACTTAAAAGTTTATGTGGCGGCCATAGGTGCTTACCACATTCCTTTGGGTGGTATGTCTTTGGGTAAAGATCCGTTGGTATCTCATTTTTCTCAGTGGTACTCTGAGGCTGAGGCCTGCAGTTCGTGCTAGGGTACCGACTTGGGATCTGGCTACTGTCCTTCAAGGCCTTTCCCTGGCTCCATTTGAGCCATTGGAGGAGGTTCCCTGCTAAGTTTTTAACCTTAAAAGCTGTGTTCCTCCTCGCTATCTCATCTCTTAAAAGGATAGGAGATTTGCAAGCACTGTCGGTTGCACCCTCATGCCTGGAATTTGCACCTGGCATGGTTAAGGCCTTCCTTCATCTGAGGCCAGGTTATATTCCTAAGGTCCGTACTAATGTAGCCATATATATTGTACTACAGGCCTTTTGTCCTCCACCTTTTCAAAATGCGGACCAGGAAAAGAATCATTTGTTGTGCCCTGTTAGGGCTTTAGATGCTTATATCCACAGAGCTGCCCTGTGGCGTAAATCTGAACAATTGTTTGTGTGCTTTTGGGCCCTCTAACAAAGGGGCCCCTGCATCTAAGCAAAGAATGAGCAAGTGGGTGGTTGAGACCATCTCGCTTGCTTATGAGTCGGTTGGACAGCCTTCTCCTATGGCTGTCCGTTCCCACTCTACTAGGAGTATGGCGACCTCTAAGGCCCTTATGTCAGGAGTTGCTCTTCAAGACGTTTGTGATGCGGCAGGGTGGTCCTCACCGCACACATTTGTGAGATTTTACTCTCTGGACTTGGACTCTATACCAGGGTCCCAGGTGCTCTCGTCCTAGTGCTGCTCTTCGGATTCACACTGGACAGTCACATCTTGCTATGGGGGCGTTGGTATAGAAGAGGGAACGAGCATTGCATCGCCCTGCTATATCTTCTACGTGCCTGTCAAAGCGACTACTTCAGACTTGCGAAGCTAGCGCAGCTTTGTTTTGGGCTGGCTTTATAGCTTCCTGGTTTGTGACGTCACCGGCTCTGACGTCCCATCACGCCATTGGACTGATTTTACATGTGCTTCAAGACGCCATCACGCATTGCGTTCCTATAGCGTCATTCGATGCAACGCTCGTTCCCTCTTCAGGGAACCGAGGTTACAGTCGTAACCTAGGCGTTTTCTAGTGTCTTTTGCATATTTGAACCCTTCCCAGCAATGACTGTATGATTTTGAAATCCATCTTTTCACACTGAGGACAACTGAGGGACTCAGACACTACTATTAAAAAAAGTTTAAACAATCACTAATGCTCCACAAGGAAAAAAGATGCATTAAGAGCTGGGGGTGACAACTTTTTGAATTATCGACTGGTAATGCATCGTGTTTCCTTCTGAAGCATCAGTGAATGTTTGAACCTTTTTTTAATAGTGTGTACGAGTGCCTAAATCTTCCTCAGTGTGAAAAGATGGATCTCAAAATCATACAGTCACTGCTGGAAAGTGTTCAAATATGCAAAAGATGCTGGAAAACCGAAGAATTTTTGAGACCTGGAGGATTGTTCTGAAGAACATTGGTCAGTTTAACTGCTCAGGACAAACAAGGGACTCAGAAACAACCATCACAAAACAAAAACAACAGCCATGGATCATCCAGGGAACGACACACAGTATTATGAATCAATGGTTCATACATTTTTGAATGGGGTCATTTTTATAGTCAGCAATTTTTTGTGAATGTGCATGTGAATACTTTTTTGTCTTGTGGAATATATTGTAAAATATCTTATTCAGGACAACACTAAATAAATAAAAAAAGCATTTTGTATGATCTCTCTTATTTTGTTAAAATTATTCACATTTTCACAGATTCTGCAAGCGGTTCACATACTTTTTCTTGCAACTGTATATGTGTGTGTGTGTGTGAGTGTGTATATATATATATATATATATATATATATATGTATACAGTATATGCATGTGTTTTTTTTTGTTGAGTATCATATTTATACATCAGGATTTTATGCCTCATATATGCAAATCAATGATAACTGAGAGATGGACAAATAAATGTTCCTCAAAAGCCTGTTGTGTCATATTTGACAATTACATTAACACAAAAAATGGCTGAACTATTAATCAGAAGACAGAAGGCATGAAGTAGATTGTTTACAACAGGTTTTTCAGCAAAGTTTTGGTCATATTGATAATTTCTAGGCCCTAGAAATGTGTGTATTAAATATGATACAGTAGGCTATAATATATTCATAAATAGGCATTATGCTTATTGTTCAACAGAATTTTACAAATAATGTTTAGTTTAAGTTATGAGAGAATAAATGTTTTAACAATTTGTCTAAAATGTTGTAAAACGCCAAACCAGCATTCTTTTTTCAATAAATGTATACCCCCATGTTCAATAATGAAATTGTATTATTTGTGTCCTAAGATGGAAAATGATGTAAAACCGGATGTAAAATCCTGTTGATTCACTGTAATACATAAATTATTCCCAAATTTCAGTGTTTATTACGGCTTTCAGACCGTGTATTTCTTGGTGGCACACAGCCTGATGGTTTTGGCCGTAATGATTGTTGTGAGAAAAAAATAAACAAAATAACTAGTCAAATTTGTTCTTAAACATTATTGATTATTAAACTTTTAAAACGCAATTTCATTTCACTGTACACTATATTGCCAAAAGTATTGGGACACCCCTCCAAATAATTGAATTCAGGTGTTCCAATCACTACCATGGCCACAGGTGTATAAGGTGTGTTTGGGCTTGGCCCCTTAGTTCCAGTGAAAGGAACTCTTAATGCTTTAGCATACCAAGATATTTTGGACAATTTCATGCTCCCAACTTTGTGGGAACAGTTTGGGGAGGACCCCTTCCTCTTCCAAAATGACTGCACACCAGTGCACAAAGCAAGGTCCATAAAGACATGGGTGAGCGAGTTTGGTCACTCGCCCGCTCTCTCTTTTTCAGCACTTTAGACACAGTTGCTCCCCTGCGCTTAAAGAAGATCAAAGAAAATAGTCCAACACCGTGGTACAACGAGCACACCCAGGCCCTTAAAACAGCAGCCAGAAAAATGGAACCGACTAAGCTACTAAAAGAGATTCTTCCAGAGGTCATATATCCTCTTTTTAATATCTTTGTCATTAGGATATGTACCGAAAACTTTTAAGTTGGCTATTATTAAACCACTTATTAAAAAAACGCAACTTAATCCTGCAGAATTAGTCAATTACAGGCCAATCTCAAATCTACCCTTTCTGTCAAAAATACTAGAAAAGGCAGTGTCCTCACAATTATGCTCCTTTTTAGAAATAAATTGTGTATTGCTGAGGTTTTCCAGTCAGGATTCAGACCGTATCATTGTACTGAGACTGCTCTCATCAGAGTTACAAATGATTTACTCTTATCATCCGATCGTGGTTGTATCTCTCTATTAGTGTTACTCGATCTTAGCGCTGCTTTCGATACTATCAACCACAACATTTTTTTTAATAGACTCGGAAGTTATGTTGGCATTAGTGGAATTGCATTGGCATGGTTTAAATCATACTTATCTGACCGTTATCAGTTTGTAGCAGTAAATGAAGAGATGTCACATCAATCAGAAGTTCAGTATGGAGTACCGCAGGGCTCAGTGCTAGGACCATTGCTTTTCACACTGTACATGCTACCACTGGGAGATATCATTAGGAAGCATGGCGTTAGTTTTTTATTGTTATGCTGACGATACTCAGCTCTATATTTCTTCACGCCCTGACAAAACTTACCAATTCACAAGATTAACGAAATGCATAGCTGATATAAAAAAATTGGATGACTAGTAATTTCCTGCAACTTAATTCAGAAAAAAATGAATTTTTAATCATTGGACAAAAAAACTCCCTAAGTAGTAACCTACAATACTGTCTAACACTTGATGGCTGCTCTGTCAAGTCCTCGTCGTCAGTTAGGAACCTTTGTGTGCTCTTTGATACCAATCTTTCATTTGAAAGCCACGTTTCTAGCATCTGTAAAACTGCATTCTACCATCTTAAAAATATATCTAAATTACGGCACATGCTTTCAATGCAAAATGCTGAACAGTTAGTTCATACGTTCATGACCTCAAGGCTAGATTATTGTAATGCTCTACTGGGTGGTTACCCTGCTCGCATAATAAACAAACTCCAGCTTGTCCAAAACGCAGCAGCTTGAGTCCTTACTAGAACCAGGAAGTATGACCATATTAGTTTTAGCTAATTATTTACAAAGCACTAAATGGTTTAGCTCCCCAGTACTTGAGCGAGCTCTTAACGCATTATACTCCATCACGTCTATTGCAGTCTCAAAACTCTGGCCAGTTGATAATACCTAGAATATCAAAATCAACTGCAGGCGGTCAATCCTTTTCCTATTTAGCACCTAAACTCTGGAACAATCTTCCTAGTATTGTTCAGGAAGCAGACACACTCTCAGTTTAAATCTAGACTAAAAACACATATCTTTACTATGGCATACACATAAAACATTTTTAATTTATATTATTCAAATCAGTTAAATGATTGTTTTAGGCTGCATGAACTAGGTCAGCCAGAACCGGGAACACTTCCCATAACACCTGTTGTACTCGTTACATCATAAGAAGAATGGCATCTACGCTAATGTTAGTCTCTCTGCTTATCCCAAGGTTTACTGCCGTCGGCTGTATGTCAGCCCATGTTCAAGGCCAGGCAGTATTAACGTGGACCTGCACAGCCGAATCAGAAGTTCTGCAGGTATTGTGAAGAAGCAAGAAAGGACAATAACTAAAATGGCAGATCATGAATATAAATGTTATGTTCCAGGCTGTGCAGGGGATGTGAGCACTTTTCATACCCTTCCCACAGAACAAATGGTTGATGTTTATCTATAACAGGATACCGCACCAATTTAATTCAAAGTTGTTAGTTTGCTCTGACTAGTGTTAATTTCATAAACGAAAATATGACAAAAAATGTTTGTTGACTACCTTTTTTTCCATGACTAAAACAAGACGAAGACGAGACGACACGTCCTTAAACGATAACTGTGACTATATAAACAAGCAATATCGCTGACGAAAAAAGACGAGACTAAAATGAAAAACTTCCATAAATCAATAATTATGCCAGATATGCCAGATTTCAATCATTTAAATCCCCCAATCAGAGCACTATTAAAAGAACAATATTAAAAGAACACTATTCTATCCGAAGTTTTACTTACAATTTGCAATCTGGCAACCATGTATAAAATGATCTGAAAACACCAATAAACAAGTAAGCTGCTTTTTAGCAATCTCCATTTGAGATTTTCTGCTTAAAGTGACAATCAAGTGGTCTGTGTTCTGACACGACTCAAGCATAGATCTCTCAACTATTTGCGATCGTGTTTGCTGAATAACTGCACTTGTGTGAGCTACTGAAATGTACGGAGCCCCTAAAAGGACGTGGAAAAAATTTAGGATAGGAGAAAAAAATTTTTCCCAAATCTTTCCCAAAGTTTTGCGAGGGAAAGCAAAATATTTTTTTGTGTTCCCTCGCAAAGATATTTGCGTTCCCTCGCAAAGATATTTGCAAATAATGTCCCGCTGGCAGTGTTTCAAACAGCTCAGTACGTTAACAATGGAGCTGTTAGAGTTTTATTTTGAACTTGGGTTTAAGTGTAAATAAATACAATCAGTGCTTAGTTCGGAGTTCAGTAAAGTTGGCAATATATTTACAGATTTGAACTTCCCGGATCAATAACTCTTGAGCTAAACGTTGTTAAAACACAAATTACACCTCTTTAACGTAGACATTAATAATATGAGAGACAAGTACGAAGGGACCGTCTGCAAAGTGCAAAACCGAAAAGCGTTACTACAAAGTGTTACACACTGTAATTTCTCCAAATTCAGTTTACACATCAATGCTCTCCTACTACAATATACTAATACTACAACACTTAGTTTGCTAAAATGTCTTTTTGCATAATTTTTATGATTATAAAATAAAATCAATACCTTCACTGTTATTAGAAAAAAAATATTCAATAACTTCACTGTTATACAGTGTAGGCTAATGCCATCAAAATCAGTAAGCAATTACCATACAAAAGGTTGCAACTACTGTATTTTAGCTGGGTACCAACATCATTTGTGTAAAGAATATGCCTACTTAGCTATGTGCTATTACTTTTATTATTTTTATGTGCTATTACTTTTATTATTTTTATTTGCTATTACTTGCCAAACTAAGAGTTGTAGTATAACCAGCAGGAGAGCATGATGTGTGAACTGAATTTGGTGACAGTAGGCTACAGTGCATTTCAGTGAAGTTAGCTGAATATTTTTCATAATAAAAAAATCCTAACAATTATGCAAAAGCAAATTTTATCAAACTAAGTGTTGTAGTATGACTAGTAGGAAACCATTGGTGTGTAAACTGAATTTGGAGACACTACAGTGTGTAACACTGAAGTTAATGACTATTTTTAAGCGTTATAAATTACGCTTTTCGGGTTTTGCACTTTGCAGACGGTCCCTCGGACTTGATGCTCAGCCACCAGCTCATAGTGATCAATTTATATTATAAGGCTTGTTTTGAGGAAAATTAGGTTGCAGCTCGTTGTCTACGATTAAGAGGTGTCATTTGTGTTTTAACAACATTTAGCTCACAAGTTAATTGATCTAGGAAGTTTAAATCTGTGAATATATTGCCAATTTTACCGAACTCATTGAAGCACTGACTGTATGTCTTTATACTTAAGTCCAAGTTCAAAATAAAACTCTAACCGCTCCATTGTTAACGTACTGAGCTGTTTGAAACATTATTTGCAAATATCTTTGCGAGGGAACGCAAAACGTTTGCGTGGGAATGCAAATATCTTTGCAAGGGAACACAAAAGTTTTGCGTGGGAACGCAAATATCTTTCCGAGGGAACGCAAAACTTTTGCGTGGGAATGCAAAGTTTCTCGATTGAACGCAAAGGTTTTGCGAGGGAACGCAAAAGATTTGGAAAAAAAAAATTCCTCCCATCCTAAATTTTTTCCACCACCACGTCCCTTTAGGGGCTCCGTAGAAATGAGCCTTGCTGTAAAACAACCAATCAGAGCAGAGCTCAACATTATTATTCATGACCCTTCCAAATAAGGTAATAACAGCCCATTTCATTCTAGGGACAAATCCTAGGGTTGTAAATGGACATGTAAAACTGTATCTGGAGTATTTTTGCACTTACCTAAGCCACATACCTTCTATGTAAATATCAGAGAACAATTTAAAATATTGTATCAATGCATTCTAAGGCACCTTTAATCATGATTAATCGCATCCAAAATAAAAGTTTGTGTTTACATAATATATGTGTGTGTACTGTGTATAATTATTATGTATATATAAATACACACTCCTTCATGTATATATTTAAGAAATATTTACAGTACACAGACATGTGATTAATCGATTGGCCAGCACTAGTTATTTTATCTAATTTCTGTTATAAAAAATAAAAAAGCAAATTACAAACAATAGGACAAATATAATATAACAAAAATATTAATTAAACAGGTAAAAATGTTCAGGTACAATAGGTTTATTTAACATGAAGTTAGAATTAGTACAGAAAAGTAATATTCAAATGTGAAAATAAAATATTCCATTTTCTTCACTGTATGAATTATAAATGTATTCTTATTAAAGCTAAAAAAAAAATATTCAGTCAAGAGCAGTAAGTTAGTTTCTCTTTTGTTTGATTCACATTAATGACACAGAGGAGCAGGTTTATTAGACTGCTGTCACTTAGACCAAGCGCACAGATCCATAATACCGATAAACATCTGGTTTACACCCAACTGTTTACTTTCACTTGAGACATAACCGGCTGTGTTTACATAAATACTCCACACAATGGCCATTTTGCGTGTGTATTCGACCATTCAAGCACATTAAGTTGTGAATTTGCAATCACATGGTGAGAAATGAAGCTTGTGCAACCGCTAACGCTGTGTGTCAGTCAGCGAGTGCACTGCAATGAGGTTTTTTTTTCTGCTTATTGTGCTTTATAACACAGAGCACGTCCCAAATTCACTATTGCCTTCGGAGAGAGGCAGCTTTCTCAGCACACACTTTGGCAGTGTGCCAGTCAGCAAAAGCAACCCCACCAAGATCCTTTTCCACATTACAGACAATGGTTGATTCGCGGAATTAGTAATTTGGTAGTTTGTTTTTATATATCTGTCGGTAATGTTTTGCTCCTGGTCTTCTAATAGTGCTAATATCTTGTGCAAAATATTCACGTTCTTGGAAGATAATTAATTGTCTAATCAAATAATTTGACCTGCTCTGAGCTAAATAACACAAAATTTGCTGTTGTCGGCACACTTTGTAGACAAAAACTTCACAAAAAAGAAAACAGTGAGAAAGAGCAAAGGGAGGCTAAAGTCAGTTCAACATTGCAAATATATCAGTGGGTAAATCATCATATAGAATATTTAGCAGGTAGTTTGTCGCACTTTAACTCCTGTAATGTATATTTCCCATTATAATCAATTGTGAGTTAATCTGTGAGGTAAATTGTGAGTATCTATAACATAGGCCTACATCATATTTGTAATGTTTTATTAAGACCATATTAATAGTAGCCTATAAACAATTAAAAAAGACAAAAGCCTATACTATAAATGTTTTAAAAGAGTTGTATCTTAGCATAGTAGGGCTATGCTAAATATAAATATATATATATATATATATATATATAAATATTTTTTCTTCATTACTTTTGTTAACTTTAAGGTCCAGCTATACTATTTCAATTTGAATACAGTTTTAAGATCATGCTCTCCAGACAAATTTCTTTTTAGGTAAAGTGAAAAGAAGATGGTCTGGTCTGGTAAAATGGGCCATCCCTGATTTATCAAAAAATTATCCTGTATCTTAATTAAAAGCGCATAATTTATTAACACATATTATTAAACAAACGTATTCAACAACATATTTAACAAACACAAAAGCATCAGAATATAGATGAAAATAAACTCTACAACATATTAAAAATAGAGCTATAACACATACAACAACATATGGGCTAACAAAAATGGAATAAGAGGAACATTTAAAATGGTAACCATATTGTAAAACTTTTTTCTGTCTATGTTTTCTCTAAACACTTTAAATTAACTTAAATTGTGTCCCTATATTAAATCTTTATATTATCCATCTATATTTTGCTCCTTTCATCCTTTCTTCACTCCACATATTGAACTTAATGCCTCATCTTATTTTCTGCTCTTTCTTTCCTTTCTTATATCTCTGACTTGAATTTCTTAATAGCACACTCATTTCTGTTTTCTAAAAAAGTAGATTATACATGTCAACTATAAAATAACCAGTGAATGTCAGTTTATTTAATGAATTTGAGTATAAATTACTGAAGGTTAAAGGTCGCCCACTTTACCTGAATCCCTCTGGCCCACTTTATCTAACACATTTTATTTATTGTATTTTATTCCCTGTTAACTGTAACAAACAAACAGGAACTGTCACAATAATATTTGTTTACATTTAATGAGCATAAGTTATAAGTTAGAAAATAACATATTATGTCAGAGGGTTTTCTACCTTTAACCATGAGGGTGTCCTCCTTTAAGGTATGGCCACACCCACCAGTGTCATATTGCATCAACCGAAATAATTTTATCAGAAATAGTGTCATTTTAATTAAAGACCATTGTCATGCTCTGAAAGTGTAAACCCACTGAGCACAGTACAATTAAAATTAAACGGCCCACTTTATCTGCATTCACTCTATTAACACCAAGCACGTCCCACTCTTTATATTCTCATTTATGCATTTCATCGCTCTGAAGTGTCCATAGTGCTATGTATTTACATACACAATACAGCAAAATCTCTAATGATAGACATTTTATACCATAGTAACAATATAATCATACTGCCTAGCCTTATGAGTTTGACTTTGTATTCTTTTCGACACTTTTTCTTACTCACAAAAATGTAGCTTTTACTCTAATATTTTTTTTTATATTTTTCACCATTTTTAGAGTGTATTTTAAATTGAAATAATCCCAGAAATGTACTGGATGTATTTATTTATTTATTTTTTTTACAGTAAATGGCTGTAAAGTAATTTCACAGTTTTAATACCATAGAATTGCAATATTGCTGGCATCTCTGCTGCCAGTATTTTACTGTAAAATAAAAAAATACTAGAAAATGCTATATTTCGTTTTTACGGTAATACACTGTAAAACAATTTCACAGTATCCATACATTGTAAAAATGTTATGTGCTATCTACTTTAAAAAGTATGGTAACAATATTAAACAATATTTTTGAGTATTTTTTAAGGCATGATTTCTTTAATGAAATCTACCTGAATAAATCATGTAAAACCTCCTAAATTATTTAGTCTATAAATGAATTAGATATTTTTAGTGAAATGCATTTTTTTATTTTAAGATGACTCTCAAAAGTTTGTGATTTTGAGGAAATGGAAATTACCTTTTTGTATTTGACTTTGAGTCATGTTATACATTTAAAAGTCACAGCATGTGTCACAGCACACATAGAAACAAACTTGTTACTGCACTGGCATTAGCAAAGCTATTTCTCATTGAACAAAGCAACATGCTTCATAGTAGTAGGAGTTCATAAGAGTAGAGCTTATTATTATTATATTATGCATGCAGTTATCCACAACCTATCCAATGAGCTCTACTCTTCTGCACAATGGTAACAATCAAAACTTCAAAATAACAAACTCTTGCAAATGTCAATCATAACAGAACATAACTTTACTTTTTCATTTCCAGCCATGTGTAAAGCATGCTGGGAATTAACAATTACCGCCAAATGGTGTCTCTAAATAAAATCACATAATTGAATTAATAATAAAATAAATAGGTAGCTTTCCTTGATTTTATCAGTTTAATCGGTTCCTCAATTCAAGCCTCAAAACTGCTTAAGTTCCCTTAAAAAGTAGGGAAATTTATCTCTTGGTTTTATTAGTAAAATGTTCTCAATATTTTCTATACAACACTGAAACACAATTTCCTTACTAAAATATATGCACTATTTTTAATTATCATCTTTTTTTTAATGAAAATTACAAGACACATGATTCATTTTTTACAGTGACTGTACAGAATTACAGTAGATTGCTGGAGTCTCTGCTGCCAGTATTTTGCCGTTATTTTAAAGAGTTATTTTACGTTGTTTTCTGTCATTGTTAGATTTTATTTTTGTTTATTGTGCACATTTGTAAAAAAAAAATAAAATAAAAAAAAGCATTATAATGTTAAGATATTTATATAAAATGAACATTTTACAAAAAACATTTTACAAAAAACAAAACAATGATCTAAAGAGTAATTAAAATCCAATTTGATAAAATGACGAGAAGTAACTTTACCTGAGGTCAGATGCTGCTGCAGAGCAAACTCAGGGCGATTCTCACTTCAGCAGGATGCTCTCTTTACTGTATGCTGAACTGCAGCTCTCACAATCTTATCAGTGCCTTTAGTAACTGTGGGTGGATCGTTACTGGAACCAGAAGTTTTTCATTTGTCAAGTGTGACTGAAATATTTGTTATTTTAACTGATTTTTTCCCTTGTATGTACCTGCATTCAGAAAGACATTCACTCAGTCACTGCTTGAATAGCCTAGATGTGAATGTAGATGGAATTATGAAGTTGAAGGGGTGGATTCTTGAATCCACTGCCACTTCAATATATATCCTTTTGAGTGGTTTGTAATCAAGTTATTAATCAATATTTATCCTTCTAAATATTAAACGATTTGAATGACTTTTTCAATCTTATGAGATTTAATAGAATTACGTCTTTTCAGTGGAATATGCTCTCTCCTTGTTTTTGAGAGGAGAACCCAACATATGGTAAAACATATATTTACTCTTCTAGCTGACCATGACAGCCTAGTCTGGTACTGGGGTCGCTCAGGCCTGTCTCCTATGTGACCAATTCACAGTTTACTTTTCATCTTCAATCACTAGAATAATGACAAATATTGTCTGAACCTCTTACTGAGAGAAAGTACATCTTATCAGTATGTTTTGGAAATGTTTCCTGATCAGAGCTAGAGCTCAACCAACTCCAACCTTGAAGAAGCTGTGTATTTGTGTATGTGCGTCAGTATCCTTCGTTACAGGCCCCGACTTTCGTGAGGTGAACAATTGACACCCAGGGGAGATGAAATGACTATCTTTCAGACAAACTGGAGCCTAAACGCTAATACATTGCCTTGGTCACTTCGTGCCTAAACTAGGACCCCTGTTGCCATCTGAATAATCAGTGGAGATATGCTTTAAACTATATGTCCATATGTGGAGATTTTCTAAGTTTATATGTCTTAACCAATCAGAATCAGTCAACCTGAAGTAATGACATTTAGTGTCCTGTGTTGCTGCTGTATAGTGTGTACGCAGCAAACACTCTTTGCTGAGTGTTGAAACTGACTTCTGATGCTCGAGTTATCCGCCTCTGAAGGGGTGGATGCGCTCGACATTGAGGCGGAGGACAGGGAAGCACTTCATGAGGAGCTTGTTGAGGTTGTGACGTGTGCTGTGGCCAGACTTAACATCAGCTGGCCACATGAAAGTCAGGAAGCACATGTTAAAAGCAGATTGGATAAGCGCTTCCTGAAGCACAGATCGCAACCTCAATGCCGGGGCTTGCCGTTCTTTCCTGACTTACACAATGAGTTGTGTAAGTCATGGAACAAACCATATTCCTCTCGTTTATCCAATCCCACAGTATTTAATTATTGTAATATCGCGGGGGTGAGAGAGAACGGTTATGGGACGATGCCGTGGGTGGAGGAGGCTTTGGCAAGTTATTTATCACCTGACGTTGGGTCATCCCTTAAAGCCCGGGTGCTGCCCACCAAACCCTGCTGTGACACATCAGCGTTGGTGGGCAGAGCATATATGGCTGCGGGTCAGGCTGGTGCTTGCTTACACACCATGGCTATTTTGCAAGCATACCAGGCCGACCTTCTTAAACATCTTGATGAAGGCGACGGGCCCATGCCCGAAGATATTGCTGAACTTCATAAAGCTGCAGACCTTTCTCTTCATGTTACCAAGATGACGGCCCGTTCCATTGGCCGCTCCGTGTCAGCTCTGGTAACCACGGAGAGACATTTATGGTTAAATCTGTTGGGGATCAAGGAGAAGGACAAAACATTTCTTCTTGATGCCCCGATTTCACCTTCTGGCCTATTCGGCAGTGCTGTTGTCGATAGGTTTCAGGAGGCGAAGAAGGAGTCTGCAGCTTTTAAACAATATCTTCTAAGACTGTCCCTAGCGGGCAGCCGAAGCCATCCATAAGCTCCTCTTACAGACAGGCGCAAAAAGAGAGCTTCACCTCTAGGGCTCCCCCTCAGGGCTCTTGGCAGCAGAGGCAGCGTGCGCTCGCGAAGCCGGTTGAGAAGAAGGTCGATTTGCGAACCGGCTTTCAGGAAAAAGCAAGGAAGGCTTCAGGAAAGAGGTCCTAGCCATGGTAGGATCATCCTCCACATCAGATCATCCTGTGGTCCCAGGGGAAACTGTTATCGCTGAGAGCAATGTATGTCCCAGGCGACCAGAATCAGGGAGCAGACATCCTGTCGAGGCAGGGGCTGAGGCCCGGGAAATGCAGACTCCACCCAGAGGTGGTGGAGTCGATATGCGAGAGGTTCGGCCCAGTGGAAGTGGATCTATTCGCGTCTCGAGAGATGTCCCACTGTCCACTGTGGTTTTCTCTCACGCATCCAGCCCCACTGGGGTGGGATGCCATGGTGCAGACATGGCTGCGTCTGTATGCATTTCCCCGATCGCTCTGCTCCCGGGAGTTCTGGAGAGGGTCCAACGAGACGGAGTCAATCTACTGCTAGTAGCCCTGTATTGGCCGGCCCGAGTATGGTTCTCAGACATCATAGCACTCCTAGCAGGTCCTCCATGGCAGATTCCTATAAGGAGGGGGACCAGTACCTAGAGGCTGGCCTGTCAGCTGGAGTGGTGGAGACCATACTCAGTTCCAGAGCTCCTTCCACAAGGAGATTGTATGGCCTAAAGTGGAATGTGTTTTCCAATTGGTGTAGAGAGTGTGAATTAGATCCCAGTGCTGGAGTTTCTCCAAGATCGCTTCTCTGCTGGTCTTACCCCGTCCACACTTAAGGTGTATGTGGCTGCCATTGCGGTTTTCCACGCTCCTCTAAGTGATAGCCCTCTGTGGAGGCACCAGCTGGTCATACGGTTCCTCCGTGGTACTTGGAGGATGAGGCCTGCGGCTCGTACCAGAGTCCCAACCTGGGATCTGGCAGTGGTGCTCGAAGGGCTGGCTGAGGCTCCCTTCAAACCTCTTGAGTCTGCGACAGTGAAGAACTTGACCTTTAAAATGGTCTTTCTCTTGCCGATCACTTCCCTTAAAAGAGTTGGGGACCTCCAGGCCTTGGCTATAACACCAACTTGCCTGGACTTTGCCCCTGGGGGAGTTAAGGCCATTCTACATCCTAGACCTGGCTATGTGCCTAAGGTGCCATCTAATGTGGTACGGTCAGTAGTTCTTCAAGCCTTCCATCCTCCACCTCATGTGTCGGCTGAAGCACAGAGACTTCATCTGCTCTGACCTGTCAGGGCATTGAGTATTTATATGGATAAGTCTTCTCAGTGGAGGAAGTCAGACCAACTGTTGGTGTGCTTTGAGTCACCCAAAAAGAGGCTGCCTGCATCTAAGCAGACGATAAGTAATTGGATCATCCAGGCGATTGCCTTGGCCTATCAGGTGCGCGGTTTGCCTTCACCTGTGGCCTTGAGGGCACATTCTACTAGAAGCATGGCATCTTCTAAAGCCCTCCTCTCAGGGGTCCCTCTTCAGGAGATTTGTGATGCGGCTGGCTGAGCCACTCCGCACACATTCAAGATTTTACAGTCTGTATCTTCCTTTCACGCCGGGTGCACGAGTGCTCTCGTCCTGAGTTGTGCCTAAAATATCTTCACACTAGGACAGGCATGTTTCGTTGTGGCATAGTGGGTATTCGTTCCCCAAAGTGTTGTTAACGACGCAGTGCGAGTTCCCTCGAACGGGAATGTCTCGGGTTACGTCTGTTGCCACACCTCTTCATGCCTTCATCGCGAAAGCTAACTCTGTTGTGTGCCGGCGTCCCTTTGTATCTTCCGGTTATGCCGTCACATGCTTCATCATGACGCAACACCAATCAGGATTGACATAGTTTCATTCATACTTCAGATGCGCTACGCTAAGGGAGCGTCTCCAAAGTGTCGTTAACGACACAGTGTCTCGTTCCCTTCTCAGGGAACAAGGGTTACAGACGTAACCCGAGACATTTTGTGACCTTAAAAAGCTTGATGGAATGTATGGTGATAGAAGATCGGTTAACCCCTTAGCAGTCAAGTATCCCAGGCGGCCCCAGATTACTGTTGTTCAACATTCACTGCTCATTAAAACATCACACACTTACTTTATCTGGAAAAACTTGGTATAATTATAAGATTAAAGCCTCCAGCTTTGTTATTTGACCCCTGTTTATGATTAAATGAGGTTGCAGTGACATTAATTTCTTAATTTATGATCGCTGTGTCTGTTGCTTCCTGCTGCATGTTACTTATGATCTCAGAGCTCTCTCATTCGCTGTACAGCTGTCAATCATCTTACGTGACTCAACGTGACAACAATCCTGACCCATCTGGTCACGCTGTTCAGTGCACTTCCTCATTCTCATCTCTCTGTTGCAAACATTGCCAACACGTGAAAACGAAGCTAATAAACACACGATTACGATGGCATATGGTTTGTGTGTGTTTTGCATGCGATTTGGTGTGTTTTCATATGAATAAAGAAGGTTTCCAGTAACATGCTAAGCAGGTGTAGTGATTAGCTCCATATAAAATGCTAAATATAACATTTTAACATCATTGAACATCACTGAAACCCACATTATATCGCGATCGGAAGTAAATACAAACACTCGCTGGCTGTTTAAAGGGAGTTTGGAGTTAAAGTGTAATAATATTTTATTTTGTGTTATGTAGCTTGATGCTAACTGTAGCTCTACCCTTACGAAAATGAACCATGGTTTTACTACAAATAAAACCAAAAAACCATGGTTATTGTAGTTAAACCATAGTAACCACAAATTAACCATGGTTTTGCTACTCTAACCATAGTTTAACCATGGTATTTGTGGTAAAACTGTGGTTATATAAATGGTAATCAATTAGCCAAAAAAACATGGTTACTACACTTTTACTATAATAAAACCATGGTTATTTTTCATAAGGGTAATGCACCTGTCACGCCAGGAGCTTTATTTTATTTCACATAAGGTACCAAAAGCATGCTTTTTTTTTTTGTCTGTTTGCTAGAAAGACTTCAGATAGTAGGTTTTAATGTAAAGTGGGATGAATGTGGGGTTGATGGCCAATTCAGAATGCCTGAATAGGCTATAATGGATATAATACAAACAAAATAATTACTATAAAAGAATAATGAGGATTAAGTCATTCATGACAGACGTGTGAAAAGTTCATTGAGTGCAAACAATAGAGTATGAATTAAGCAGTTGAAAGACTAGTTAGTAGACTACAATATGTGTTTTACAGGCCAATAACATAATGATAGCATCTTATCTTAGCATTCGCTAAAAACTCACATGACATGCCATACAATATGCCTTATAAAATGCATAATTTTAGAGATTTCATCCTCAGATTTGAAATGAAGCATGACCACACTTGTGGCTTCACTTTAGTTGTGGTTATAAGTTGCTATACTAATTTTTTTTAAATGTTTGAGCCTATATATCTCTATATTAATAACAGTCTGAGTAATTCTGAGTCTTGAATTGTAAACTATAAAGCGTTGGCTTTCTAGATATGTTACTTATGTGTATATTCAGAAAGACTTGCGAGCAGCAGCCCTTTAATTTGGGGTATGTCAAAATGCCCCACTTGCCAAAATGGGGGGTGACAGGCAAGGTGTTAAATACACACAAGCAAAGCCATTTAGGGCCTTATAGGTCAGTAGTAATACTTTGTAATTTATACGGAACTTAATAGGTAACTGTCATGTAATGTGAGTTAAGGAGCACATGATGAAGGAGAAATCTGAAGGGGAAACATCCACTGAACATGCAACACATTGACGAGATCGGACAAAGAACTGAAAAATACAGGGAGTAGAACAAATGAGAGAGCTAAATGAGATAACTGATTAACAACAGGTGAACTGAATGAGAATGAAACAGACATGAAAACTAGGTCACAGGAACACAAATCATAATCCTTACAGAGATGATAAAATTGGTGTTATATGATCATATTTTCTTGACCTAGTAAGAACTCTTGCAACTGCATTTTGGACCAATTGTAGCTTGTTTATTGAGGATGCTGGACAACCACCTAGTAATGCATTACAGTAATCTAGTCATGAGATCATGAATGCTAACTAACTTTTCTGCATCAGAAACAGATACATTAGCAATGTTTCTGTGGAAAAAGGCTGTTTTTGTACCATGAAATATGATTTTCGAAAGACAAGTTGCTGTCTAATATAACACCCAGGTCTCTATAGCGTTGAATGCAGCACTAAGATCAAGTAAAATTACAAAAAAAAATGCAGCCTTGGTCAGAATCTAGACGTAAGTCATTTGTATGATGTGGCCTGAATCCAGACTGAAATTTTTCATAGATATATTTTTTTTTGCAACGAGCAGCACAATTGAGCGGACACAATTTTTTTCTAGTATTTTAGACATAAGTGGAAGATTTGAAATGGGTCTGTAATTTACTAATTCATTTGGATCTAATTGTGGTTTCTTAATGAGAGGCTAAATAACTGCCAGCTTGAACGGTCTTGGGACATGACCCAGAGATAAAGATGCATTAATAATAGCTACAGCTAACAACTCTTTCAGTAGTTTAGTGGGTATTGGATCTAATAAACATGTACTTGGTTTAGATGCAATGATACGTTTATTTAGCTCTTCCTGTCCTATAGTTGCACTGCAATTGTTCTTGAGGGTTGCATGATTCAATTGAGGCTGAATCATAAACGCTGTCAAAGGTGTACATTTACAATTGTATTTCTGATGCGTTCAATTTTCTCAGTGAAGAAATTCATTACTACTAAACTGTAATATACTATTCAGTTAAGGGGATGTCTCTTTATTTTTTAATCTAGCCACTGTATTAAACAAGAACATTTTATTTTATTTTATTTAACCTTTATTTAACCAGGATAAAAAATCTCTTTCACAGGAGTGTCCTAGCCAAGATGGACAGCAGTATAATCACAATCCCAGGTTTACAAACTAAAACACTTAAAAACAATTACACATCGAGTCATCTTCTAGTTTCCGAATAATAGATTTAAAATGTTCCATAGACACCAAGTTTTGTCATTTCAAATTCGATTGGAGAGAATTCCTGTCAGATGGAGCTGCATACATAAAATACTTTTGTCCCCAGTTCAGTTTGGACAAAAGGAACAGAGATAGTATGGCAATTTTGAGAACGGAGGGAATATTTCCCAACACTTCTCTGTTGAATGAGACAACAGAGATATGAAGACAACCACCCCAAAATGGCTTTGTGAATTATTAAATACCAGTGAATTTTCCTTCTAGTGGACAAGGTAGGACAAGCTACTCTGTTATACAAAGTACAATGATGTGTTAAAGGTTTACAATCTGATATGAATCTTAGAGTGCCATGATAAACAGCATCCAGAGAAGAAAGATGATAAGATGGAGCAAATTGATACACTGCATCACCATAGTCATATACAGATAGAAAGGTAGCATATATTAGTTTCTTTCTTACAATAAATGAAAAACAAAACTTGTTTCTGAAAGAAATAACTTTATTTGTATTTTTTTTCTTTAGTTGAGTAATGCAAGAGCTAAAAGATAATGGGCCTCATTTATCAATCTAATGTAGAAACGAGCGCAGATCCGAATGCAGAAGTCATCTGACGACAGGGTTCACTTGTGATTCATGAAACATTCATATGCTGTCAATCCCATTGTACGAATGTAAATAATAAATAAAAGAGGGCCAAACACACATCCTTGGGGGTAATCATTGACAATCTCCAATAGTCAATAGTTTACATTCAGCTTAAATCATTTTTAAACCATAAAGTAACATGATTTGATTTAATTTATGCAGAAATTTTTTCATGATCCACTCTGTGGGAGCGCAGTAATTTTTTTTTTTTTAGGAAACCCTGATTGATTATTAGACAAGGCTTTGTTTGCATTCAGATAACATGTCAACTGTTCACTAATAAGGTTTTCAAAAATTTTGATAGGACACAAAGCTTTGAAACTGGTCTGTAATTATCTAAAATAGTGGGATCTCCTCCTTTTAGAGGGTCATGAAACCCCCCTCTTTCAGAAGTTTACCTCACAACTGTTTTAAAAAATGAAACCTAAATGGGCATAGATGGCTGTGAGAAGAAGGGAGTGGAGTGGGTGTGGCACGGCAAGGCAGGAGAGGAAGAGGAGCGCAAGCAACTGTCATCTGTCAGTGGCCCATGCCGACTCTCACTAAAAATCATGGGTAAAACATGAAGAAATGCAAGATTTTTATAGCTGGCAAAGTTAAAGTCCAATGAAAAACACTGACAACCATCTGTTTGTCATTTTAAAAGTAACTAAATGCCCTGCTACATATATTAGATTAACCCTTTGACACGTACGATCACACTGATGTGATTAGAATGTTCAGTGCATCACATGATCAACTGCTAAATTCAAATGTGCTTTCTCGCTCAGCGCTCGTCAGAGTCTAGCAAACTTTTACATCACTGAAACAAACACTTGAATGCCTCTCTCATCTATGTGATCTTACACTTTGACACCTCTGTCATTGGAAAGCACCACATGGTCTCATGAATAATTATGAGACACCGACGTATTTGCCGACGATCCTCAAAGTAATATAGTGCACTGCCACGTTCACAACCTGTGACATGGACACGATGTAGATTTTAATGCCGGAAGATAAAAATCGTGGAAAAAAAGCCTCAAAATTAACCAGTTTTCCCCTACAGTTAAATCTAAAAGATGCAAACATTGTCTTCAATGATTTTCAACACACATACCTCTGTATTTCCGGGATGACACCAGTGTCTAATAAAAGAATAAAAACATAAGTTAAAAGGGACGAAATAATATCAGCTGCTAATTTAAAATACACAGGTTCCACACAATCAGGGCCTGGTGATTTGTTTATATCGAGCAGTTTGAGTGCTAGAGTTAAATTTTGAACAGATTAAATTACTTTCTGCATTAATAACATTTTAAAAGTTAATTTAAATGTTTAAGCTTATGAGATTTCTTACTACCCGCTATAAACTTTATGTTCTGCCAAAATGTATTGGGATTATTTAAATGTGTTGTAGTTTTTGCAATAAAACATTCAGCCTTAGCTTTTCTGATTGCAACTGTACATTTATTCCGAAGCTGTCTAAAATGAAACCAGTCGGAGCTTAAAGGAGACCTATTATTCAAAATTCGCTTTTACATGGTGTTTGAACATAAATGTGTGATGGAAGTGTGTGTACAAAACCACCCTATAATGATAAAAATCCACCCACTCCTTTTTTTTAATCCCCATAAATCATAAGCAGTGTCTCAGAACAAGCAAAGTTCAAAGATTCTAGGCAAAGTGACATCACTTTATACAGGCCCAGCCCACTTTTGACGGACTCTTTTATATTAGCATAGACCCCCGCCCTGAGCAAGTTGTACACTGTCCACCATTTTCTCTAGGCCGGAGCAGCTGTAGTGCTGTAGTGGTCTCGTAAGCCACTCAGGTGTTTTGTTGTTGAATGTAGTAGTGAACATAACAGTCTTCATGTACTCCCGACATCAGAGATAGTTTTATTTTTGAAGCGAATATACCCCCATATAACTAAATGCGTTCATGTCTGCACAAATCATTTTACACCAGACTGCTTTGTGAACAAGGGGCAATACAAAACACAGGTTTTGCTTAAAAGTTGTTACTCAAGGATGGATCAGTACCAGTTGTTTGTGATCCAGCTTATAGTCTCCGGAGCTATACTGGTTATGGCAGTAATGAAAGGGAGAGCACGCACTTTATTACAGAGTTGTTTTACGGATATAAAGTCTACCAGTTTATTAAAGTGTTAGTTCACCCAAAAATTTAAATTATCCCATGATTAACTCACCCTAAAGTCATCCTAGGTGTATATGACATTCTTCTTTCAGACTAATAAAATCTGAGTTATATTAAAAATGTCCTGGCTCTTCCAAGCTTTATAATGGCAGTGCCTGTTGGGTCATTTTTGAAGTCCATAGTGCATCTGTCCGTCATAAAACTGTTCCACACGGCTCCGGTGGAAAATGCTTACGCTACGTCTGACAATATTGCACGCCAGTTATGCTCGTCCGATGTAGCGTTTTGACCTGTGAGAGGCGCGGGCGTTACACTTTTTCCGTAAGTTGAATACTGAAGGTGATTCGCTGAAAGCTAGATAATTTACTTTATAAAGTTTTAAATATGGATATTTTTCTTACACAAATGCATCGCTTCACTACAGAAGGCCTTTATTAACCCCCCGGAGCTGTGTGGAAGTTTTATGACGGACAGATGCACTTTTATGGACTTCAAAAATGACCCAACAGTCACTACCATTATAAAGCTTGGAAGAGCCAGGACATTTTTAATATAACTCTGATTGTGTTCGTCTGAAAGAAGAATGTCATATACACCTAGATCTTCTTGCAGCATATATTCTCTGGCTCTATAGGGATTATTTTCCGATTCCGGTTCAAACTGAACACTGCTAGTGAGAGTTTATGATTTTTTAGTGTGTGAGATTGTCCTGACATTGCTGCATGAGCTCTTGAAGTTCCACCCACTTATTGAAAGAGGCTGGGAACACCCAGCAAGTTCCTCAAGTTCATTTCTGTGTTTGGGTACAATGAGCAGCTGAGACAGATCAGGAAGGATATTTGCAAATCTATCTATAGTGGTTGGGTTAATTGTTCTACCTAGTTGAAAACACGGCGCGTTATGGCAAATATCAGCAGTATGCAGTATGCACAAAAATCTACATACCCAGATATAGAAGCATTGAGCATGTCTACATTATTTCCACAGACCTTAAAAAATACATTCCAGTCCGTAACTTCAAAACATCCTTTTAGTTTTTCAGTGGAATCAAAGTCCCATACATGGATAGTCCTAGTTTGCATTTTCTCAGTTTTTAATTTTTACGCACATGAATTTGTTCTTAATCTCGTTCTAATGTTCGTGAATTTGGAGTATTCTAAATGAGTGGGTGTGTGCACAAGGTTAGTCATTTGCAATAAAACACGCCCCAAACCATCTCCATATAAGGTCATTCCTCGAGTAATGCCAAGCGTGCCATTCTCATCAGTTCTCACAATAAACACCTTTTATACAGACCCAGATTACAGACCTCTCATTAGCCAGCTCTACACACGCATATATCTGCATTATTCAGAGAAACCTTTCAGCTGAAGCTATAAAGCATGCTTTTCTTACTCTTTAACTGTATATGATGGAATGTATTTAAGATTAAATAAAATTGTATTAATAGTTATTTGTAGTATATAATTGTATATATGGATTATATAATATAATTAATGCAACAAACTTCAATATAATTACAGTTGTGTTAGGATGAAATAGGCTATAACTTCTTAACACGTTTATAAGGCCGTACAGAGTGTGCTTTTTGCGTACGTGTGGTTTCAGTTGTTCCTAGATTTTTTCGTAAATTTAGAATAAATTTCATTACAACATTTTTGATGAATCGTGATTTTGCACATTTCATGCAAAAATGTGTGCATACTCATGCTTAGTGAATGAGACCCCTTGTCATCCTGGAATATGGCCATAATCCTACATGCTTGTTTAAGAAATGAAAAGCTACACACTCCATATAGGGTTGGAAGAACTGTTGCCAAACATATAACATGCTAGAAACACAATCCAATCAATGACTCTTGAGCATTTGCCAATTTAAATCCAAACAGCAACTTTTTTTTGGCCGGGCAGTGTATAATATAATATAATATAATATAATATAATATAATATAATATAATAGTCACATGTTGAGTTTGTTTTGATTCATGTTTGTATTTCTGTTCTAGTGTTTTGCTGTCAGTTTGTTAATTAGTTCAGTTCTCTCAGTCTCCCTGCCCATTTGTCACCATGGTTACTAATTCATTTCAGTTTCAGTTCAGGTGTGTTTAGTCAATTTTCTCATTAGATCATTTGTTTGCCCAGTGTATTTAGTCCTGTGTTTTCCTCAGTTTTTTGTCTGTCTTCGTTAGATATTGTTGCGTTGTTCTAGCTGTATTTTGCTTGTGCCGGTTACCTGAGTTTCTTGTTATTTTTAATTTTGTTTTATTAAAAGTATTGCAGCACCTAGATCCTGACTTTATTTGTCATTGCCTACAACCAATGCTGAATCTCCCTTTTTTTGATTATCCAATGTTGCTATTGTCACACAGGTTTGTTTACGCATTAAACTTGTGGCAACGAGATCCTTAACATAGGTTCTCGAGGCCATATACATATGTTTAGCCACAACAAAAGGATGTTATTGTACCTCAACAAAATGATCTCATGGCCATGACATATTATCAAGTCCCCACTAGTTAATATGTCATGGCCATGACAAAACAAAGTGAACCAAACATGTCCCTTCCTGCACCATAAAAATACATGTTGACTGGATCATTTAATTTAGTCAATCTAACACTGCAAGGAAGAAGTCTCCAGCCCAGAAAGAAGTTTCAAGTCTATCTTAAAGATTTTAAAGTTTAAAATTAATTTTAAAAGAAAATCATATTTCATTTCTGTTTTAATCATTTCCAATTTTAACTGGACATTTTAATAAACTAACAAAGAGGATGAATTATGAAACTTGTATGTTTGGGAAAGCATGCATTTATCAAATGTAAAATGCTGATCATTTTCAGTAAATGCCATTTTTGTGAACCAAACACTTTTCATTTTACAGTACACAAAAATCTAGTCCATCCTAAGACCACTGGAGGAATGCAGGTGGTCAAGTAATATGGAGTTTGTGAGATGTACAAACTAACAAGATAATAACAGGAATGCAGATATACATATTTTTATTGCACATAACAGCTCAAGCCATAACCCTATATTAAACTGTTATGTCATTCAAAGCAGCTCGGAAATAGCATGTTAGTGAGCGGGTTAACATTAAGCAAATGAATGGGAATCTGAATTAATCTAATATTTAGGTACCAACAAAAACATAAGTACAATGTAAAACATGTACACAAGTGCATTGTATCAAATTCTTATGATACAACTGCCACTGCAATCTATTAGCATAGGCTACAAGCCTTAAAGAGATAGTGAAAAAATGAAAATTCTGTCATCGTCAATAGGGCCCATCAACTGTTTGGTTACTAATATTCTTCAAAATATCTCCTTTTGTGTCCAGCAGACGAAAAAAATCATACAGGTTTGGAACAACTTGAGAATTTTAATTTTTGGTTGAAATATCCCTTTAACTGTCACCCCCCTTTTTAAACGGGAACATGCACTATCCAAACTTAAAGGGTTAGTTCACCCAAAAATGAAAATTATGTCATTAACTACTTACCCTCATGTCGTTCGCACGCACCTTTGTTCATCTTCGAAACACAAATTAAGATATTTTTGTTGAAATCCGATGGCTCAGAAAGGCCTCCATTGGCAGCAATGACATTTCCTCTCTCAAGACCCATAAAAGGTACTAAAGACTTTGTTAAAAAGTCCATCTCACTACAGTGGTTCTACAATAATTTTATGAAGAATAGTTTTTGTGCGCAAAAAAACCTAAATCTTTCCGACCTTTCCTTTCTGTCAAGATTAGAAAAGGTTTTGATTATAAAGTATTATTAAAAATAAATGTTGTAATATGAAACCTGACACCGCCCACTAGGTGAGGAGCCTGCTAAAAGAAATTAAAGTGGCCTACTGTTTGCATGGTAACGCAAAGTCCAATTTCAAAATGGTTTTCTCAGGATGAATTTTAAATTCGTAAGCATTTGAATGATACCTAATTTATGATGATTACTAAAATATGTGATCTGAAAAGAAAAAAAGAGCGGCAGTTAAAGGCACAATATGTAAGTTTTCGCCACTAGAGTTCGCATTTTTTAAAAAATAACAAAGGCGCTATAAAGGAGAGTGGAACGATGGGAGATGTTGTTTTCACCATCCAGAGATATATGTAATTCACGAATCATGTTCACGGATGAGGTAATTAATTAGTTTTTGTATTACCTGTATGTTTGATCACACTATTTTATGTCATCGTAATGAATTAGCTGCAAGGAGCATGAAATGTAATGCTATATTAGCCTATTATTGATATGTGACTATTTGTCAAATTATTTGGTGGGTTAATGCTAAATAAAAGTAAAATTTAACAAACCCACAGTATTTGCAACTAATGACTAAATATTTTTGTGCAACACATACTGTATAAGTTGTCACAAAGCTCTCTACATCTCGAAAACGCCACGGCCATATTGATCCTTGTTTTATTTCTCAGTGTAACAAGTTAAAGGATCAGGGAAGAAGTAGGCCGGAACCGGCAAACATTTTTAAACACTTTAATAATAAAATATGCAAACCAAAAGTAAAAGCAGCAGCCCCTAACGGATGACTGCTGCATACACATAAACAAAACATAACGTAAAAGAGTCCAGGCCAAGGGCCTGTTTCAGACGGCACACGCTTACCTCAGAGGGAGACTCCTCAGAGTTGAATGAGCTGACTAAATTCAGCTGTTCTAAAATCGAAAACTCAGATTTCCCATCCCTGGGTAAGTCAATTCAGAGTTCAAGTGTTAACTCAGAGTTGGTTAAACCTCCTTATTGAAACTTGGTCCTGGTCCTCTCTTGTCCTTTACTTTCGCCGCTCCTCCTTTTATGCTTCCGAAGCTCCTCCGTGAAAGATACGAGACCAGTGCAGTGCTGTTCTCTCTCTGCCTCTCACTGCTTGCCACACTCCGTTTGTACCAAAGCCTGCTTCCCTCACTTGATCTACGTTTACGTTTTTGTTTTGGATATTCTGTACTCACCAATGAATAATCTTGTTCCATGGTGACTGGACGACACAGCAGCGGCATGCTAGATGCTGTATAACCACCATGTCTGCATTTGTCCACGTATGTTGTCATGGTTTCTACAAGCGGAAACCAAGGATAGCACAGATATTATGTCATTGATAGGCGACAATGACAAGGGACAAGCTATTATTTAAAATTGGAACTTCTCTGGATTTACAAATCCTTGGGATCTTTGGGATAATGCATATCATCCGATCCTTCATCTCTGGACGTATTAAAAAACTTTGCGTGCCGTAGTTTACACAGGACTGTTGGGAAATGTGTATAGACCTTTCGCACAACTTCCGTATTTGTGATTATCCGGCGGGATGAAGGAACAAACTTTCCTGCTCGTGTCCTACATACCTGTAAGCGCAAAGCGGCATATGACGCACATCTGTGGGGAAATATATAAAAAAAAAATTTTTTTATTAATATTTAACTTATATTATTTATATTACCATTATTTACTGATATCTATTTAAATGTTTTACAGGCTGTAGTATTGTTTTATTGACGGAACTACTAAATTTTATGTTATAACTATGTTTGAGCCTCGTTTATATATTTTTTTTTTCAAAATGTATGATATTTGATTTAATAATGAGGCTATTAAAAAAAAAGATATATATATATATATATATATATATATATATATATATGTGTGTATATGTATGTATATATATATATATATATATATATATATATATATATATATATATATATATATATATATATATATGTGTGTGTGTGTGTGTGTGTATACTCTAACATGATCAAATTAAGCAAAATTCACTTTTGCAAAATGCCTCCATACATATTGGCAATATATTTTGTTTTAAAATATATAACCGTGATGTTAATCAACATTATTTTTCTATTATATTTTGTTTCATGTCTATTAATATTTAGCATTTATTCATATTCAGTGCTATATCTCCTCTAAAAAATGTTGTAAACATATATTATTATTATAGATTGTCTTTTAAAATAAAAATAAAAATATATCTATAATTTTATAAAAAGTATTATGTTGTATGTTAAAAAAATATAATTGTGCACACTGCGTGATGTTTAAACTATTTTGAACTGTAGCCAAAGTCCGGACAAACAAGATATCATCTTGTTCAAGGAAGACGTGTCATGTAACGCTGATTCCCTTTCAAGGGAACTCGTGCTGCGTCAAGCACTGCGGGAACGCCTCTGCGTGATTGCGTCATGAAGCACTCGTGAAATCAGTCAAATGGCGTGACAGGACGTCATAGGCCAGGAAACTATAAAGCACCCCTGAACCAGACAATGTCAGCTTCTGTGTCTTCACAAGCGCTCTGTGTTGAAATCGTTTGTCAAAGAAAGTGTGTGTGTCTCTCTGTAAAAAAAAAGAAAAAAAAGAATGGCGAATCAGCAATTCAGACAGTGTGTGCCTCCTTGCCCTCGTTATATTACGGGTGGGGACACGCATTTGCTCTGTGTTATGTGTTTGGGACTGGAGCATGCTCAGGCAGCCCTTGAGGGGGCTGACTGTAAGCATTCTGAGAAGTTAGCAATGAGAACTCTCCGGTCCCGTCGATCGCTCTTTGAGGAGGGCGCTTCGGCTCGTGTTCCTCAGGGTTCGGGTCCCGCTGCTTCCGAGGAGCTGGATATTGTGAGCCTAGATACTGTTGATGAAGACATTTCGCCACCACATACACACGCACATGAGGAGCTTATGGAGGTTGTGACTCGCGCTGTAGCCATGTTAAAAATAGACTGGCCAGCCGAGAAACAGGAGGTTCGTCTGCCAAGCAGATTAGACGAACGCTTCCTTCCATCTAGATCACAATTTTTATTCCAGATCTCCACACCGAGGTGGCGGATGCTCCTATCTCCCCTGCTTGCCTTTTCGGCAATTCAGTTAATTCAGTCGTTGAAAGGTTTCAAGAGACAAAGAAACAAGCAGCAGCGTTTCAGAAATTCCTGCCTCGCAAATCTCATGTCTCTTGGGCTGCTGGGTGGGAGCAGCCCCAGCCGAGTACATCCTCCTCATATAGAATACAGCAAAAGGAGAGCATTGCTCTCAGCCTGGGGTAAAGCAGATCTGAGGACTGTTATTATCTCCAGGAAGGCTTTGGCGAAGAAGTCCTGATGCCAGTGGCGTCAGGCTTCTGATGGCAGTCCCCTCCGGGGGGAGTCGGTGTTCACCTCATTACATGGTGCCCGTCTCCTCTCGGTGCCATCAGGGGTCCGTTCTGCCAACCCTGTCACCTTGTGTGCTTTAGGGCGCAGCGGTCCTCAGCGAGCATACATCTCCATGTCCGCCCGGAAACGTAGCGGCACGGGGAAGCTCGTGCCCTCCAAGGAGGGCTCAAAAGGGGTCAGTTCGGTTGCTTCCTGCCAGTGCGCCGCCTCAGGACACCGAGCTGGCCGCTCAACAAACGCCAGACCTCAGCCTCGAGAGGCTGGTTCCCTTAGTAGATTTTCTGGCAGCGTGGAAACTTCTGCCAAATATCTCTGATTGGGTCCTGCAGAAAGTAGAAAACAGGTACAGAATTCAGTTCGGGTCACACCCGCCCAAGTTCAACGGGGTGGTATCCAGAGTGGTCAGCCCCGAGCAGGCTCTGGTTATGGAACAAGAAGTACAGACTCTTTTGCTATAAAGAGGCTATCGAGATGCTGTTCTCGCTCACATGAGAACGTTGGGGCTAAGGCTAAACGCAAAGAAAAGTGTGTTATCTCCACTTCAGAGTACCACCTTTCTAGGCATAGTGTGGGATTCAAAGACCATGAGGGCTCATTTAGCGCCCGCTCGGGTAAATTTGATCCTCGAAGCCGTAAGCAAAGTGAAGCTAGGCCAGTCACTCACTGTAAAACAGTTTCAAAGACTTCTGGGTTTAATGGCAGCAGCATCCAACGTGATACCTTTTGGCCTTCTGTACATGAGACCCTTACAGTGGTGGCTCAAAACCAAGGGATTCTCCCCGAGGGGAAATCTGTTTCGCATGATCAAGGTCACGCGGCGATGCCTTCGTGCCTTGGTTATGTGGAAGGATCCTTGGTTCCAGTCCCAGAGACCGGTGTCGGGAGCTCCTTGTTGTCGCTTAACGCTAACGACGGATGCATCCCTCACCTGCTGGGGGGCGATCATGAGTGGTTGCTCGGTCCAGGATCTGTGGAGCGGCCATCAGCTTTCCTGGTACATAAACCCACTGGAGCTGGCTGTGAGTGTTCCAGGCACATTCTCCCAGACCTCAGGGGCCATCATGTGTTGGTCCGCATGGACAACACAATGGTGGTCTCCTACATAAATCGCCAAGGGGGTTTGCGTTCACGCCGATTATGGAAACTGGTACATCGAGTCCTGATTTGGAGATACTTTTATCTGAGCTATTTAATGCTACTTCATAATTTACTACACTATGAGAAAACTTAAAAAAAAAAAATACTTTCACTACATAACACATTTATCTGACATCTATAACTAACTATGAAACTCAAGCTTTTACAAAATACAAAATATGAGCGTGTAATATATAATGCATTGCATAATAATCCCAAAAAAAAAAATTTGTATGCATTATATAGTACAAGGGCATTTCAATTACAGATTTCAAAATTCCACCACCCCACCTTACTTACCATTCAAAATTGTCAATGCAATCGCTTTGCTTCAACTTCATTTTATGACCACAGGAACTACATTTAATCATCCTTTTAAGTATTTTTTTCTTATGCAGCCATTTTATAAGTTTCAGATGTTTTTTTTTCCCTCGACCAGCTCGCTCAACTTTCTAGCAAAATTTTTAACACCTTGTAAGTGTAGGTCTCCTCTGGTATCCGACCCACAGATTGTGTATGGTACCGCCAAAAACATTCAAATTGTAGTTCTGGTCTCACCAATACAGAGCCAATCAGATCCTTCAATCAGAAGTTATAAAAGTATTATTAAAGAATTACCATTATACGAATATGTAATAATTACATTTATTTTGTCATTTTAGATATCATAAATAATAAATGTTTATATGAAACACAATTGGTTGTATAAGTTGTGACGTATGTGACTATTACTAGCGTGACAACTAGCAGAAGAAATGGCAGCTCCGGTCAGTACCCAAAAGCCTTCCACCCGTTTTAGAAAATGGTTCGACCAGAACACTGATGAGACAACCGTCCAGCAAGGAGAAAAAGATGAAGCGGGCAGCAGCACAGGTAGTTATACATTTACCACACAGTGGTAACATTTCTGCTAGCTAACTTTAACAATGTACTTAGCTAATGAACTTAAGTTGAGTTGCACCAAAACTTTTTGATTTGTCTATCAGTAGAAGCATTCACAAACGACTTCTTATTTAGATGGTTAAAAATAGTGCTTTAAGTGCGTTAAGTGGTATGTAGCACCCGCACTTTACCGATATTTATTTATTTATTTTTTATACCTGCAGTGTTTGCAATGGAGTCACCAACGTTAATTGGCCCAATGATGAATAGCCTTTTCTATATAGTGCTCTAAATACACACACGCACACACACGTATACACTCACCTAAAGGATTATTAGGAACACCTGTTCAATTTCTCATTAATGCAATTATCTAATCAACCAATCACATGGCAGTTGCTTCAATGCATTTAGGGGTGTGGTCCTGGTCAAGACAATCTCCTGAACTCCAAACTGAATGTCAGAATGGGAAAGAAAGGTGATTTAAGCAATTTTGAGCGTGGCATGGTTGTTGGTGCCAGACGGGCCGGTCTGAGTATTTCACAATCTGCTCAGTTACTGGGATTTTCACGCACAACCATTTCTAGAGTTTACAAAGAATGGTGTGAAAAGGGAAAAACATCCAGTATGCGGCAGTCCTGTGGGCGAAAATGCTTTGTTGATGCTAGAGGTCAGAGGAGAATGGGCCGACTGATTCAAGCTGATAGAAGAGCAATTTTGACTGAAATAACCAACATTTGTTACAACCGAGGTATGCAGCAAAGCATTTGTGAAGCCACAACACGCACAACTTTGAGGCGGATGGGCTTCAAGAGCAGAAGACCCCACCGGGTACCACTCATTTCCACTACAAATAGGAAAAAGAGGCTACAATTTGCACGAGCTCACCAAAATTGGACAGTTAAAGACTGGAAAAATGTTGCCTGGTCTGATGAGTCTCGATTTCTGTTGAGACATTCAGATGGTAGAGTCAGAATTTGGCGTAAACAGAATGAGAACATGGATCCATCATGCCTTGTTACCACTGTGCAGGCTGGTGGTGGTGGTGTAATGGTGTGGGGGATGTTTTCTTGGCACACTTTAGGCCCCTTAGTGCCAATTGGGCATCGTTTAAATGCCACGGCCTACCTGAGCATTGTTTCTGACCATGTCCATCCCTTTATGACCACCATGTACCCATCCTCTGATGGCTACTTCCAGCAGGATAATGCACCATGTCACAAAGCTTGAATCATTTCAAATTGGTTTCTTGAACATGACAATGAGTTCACTGTACTAAAATGGCCCCCACAGTCACCAGATCTCAATCCAATAGAGCATCTTTGGGATGTGGTGGAACGGGAGCTTCGTGCCCTGGATGTGCATCCCACAAATCAGACCGGCCCGTCTGGCACCAACAACCATGCCACGCACAAAATTGCTTAAATCACCTTTCTTTCCCATTCTGACATTCAGTCAGGAGATTGTCTTGACCAGGACCACACCCCTAAATGCATTGAAGCAACTGCCATGTAATTGGTTGATTAGATAATTGCATTAATGAGAAATTGAACAGGTGTTCCTAATAATCCTTTAGGTGAGTGTATATATATAGCCTTATATATATATATATATATACACATCACTATAGAGAAAAGGCTAATCAGTTACATTTACTAACCCTATACACTTTCTCTAGAGTTTATAATCTCACTCTGTAATGTCTGAAAGATCATCTTAACATCTAAACATCTTGGCTTAAGTGCTTTTTAAAACAGATTTGTATGGTTTTAAATTAATGTGATAAACGTATGTAAATATTAAGTGAATAAAAAAAGGATATGCTTCAAGACTAAACATTTTAATTAATGTAACATTGAGAGAATACAAAAAGCTCAAATGAATGTTTAATTTAGTACAGTGATTTTGAAGGAGTAATTGTATGTAAACAAAGCAGATAATTAAGCAATAAATATATAAATAACGTATGAAAAATAAAATGTATAAATAGATTGAAGAAATGAAAGACATGTTTTTTTTCTATTATTTTATTTCAAAATATTGTTCAGAAAAGACAATGTGCATAAACAAAAATTACATTTTAATATGAGTAATGTATCATGTATTAAAATATTTAGGGTCAATATGTCAATAGTCAATTCTGAAATTTAAACATAATATGTGGGTTAGGTGATTTGAAAGTGTACACTTCTTTTGCATAGTCACCTGATAGGTACAAAACCAGGCCCAGAGCCTTGCCCTTGTTTAAAAAAACAAAAACATGCTAATGAAATTTAAATGATGTAAAACTGATTCTACAATAATACTGTACGTACTGTTGCGTCTAAAGCACAAAATATATCATGATATAAACTAGGCCTAGACACAAGGCCTTAGTTTAGACAGTATAGTTAACTTTATGGTCAATTTATAGAAATTCACACAAACACATTCTGTTAACAACTTTCTGTATCGTTTCAGGAGTGACACGATCCCCAACAGCTGTGCTGATTGCAAAGAAATGTCGCACACAGCTCAGTAAGGCAAAGAAAAAAAAAGACCTTCAATCAAAGAAAATTGCTGAGTTGACCGAAGAAAGAGACTCTCTACTGAAGCAGTTGCCAGAATGTAACTATCAAATTTACAATTACATAACTGTATTAATCTTTCTCTCTCTGCATTAGACAAGAAGAAAAGTAGTGCTGGGATAGATGTTTCGGCTGACCCTCAATGACTCAAAGTTTTCTAACTCATCAGAGTCATTCAAGCAAGCAGCATCTTACTCCCCTACATCATCTTCCTTGTCTTCTTCATCCTCCTCCTCCTCCTCCTCCTCCTCCTCATGTTCTGATTATCAGAGAAAGTAAAAAAGCACAACAAGTACAAGAAAAAGAAGAACCAGAAGGGCAAGGAGAAGAAGAAAGAGAAGATAAGGAAGGAAAGAAAAAAACTTTGTAAAGAAGGTAAGTAGTGTTAGTTTTGTATAATTTTTAGCTGAGCAGTTAATTGGTGGCTGGATCAGACATTAGAGTTTAGTGGGGAGACATCTTTATTGAAGGTGACAGAGTAGATTATTCTTCAGGAGTGATGTTGTCATGTCTAGGACCTCCTTATGGAGAGCCTGCAATACATAAGATAAAAGACAAAATTTTTTGTGTTATTGTAATTTTGTTCACAGTACACTTCATTAATACAACTGGTCTCAGTGTGTATGGGTTGTTTGGGTTATACATTTGCAAGAAGATACAACTAGTTTGCATCTCACATAGACTTTCAGGCTGTAAAAAGTTTTTATCCTCAGGATCTGTAATTATATATATATATAAAAATGAGAATTTAAAAACTAATTACCAGTGTTAACCATATCTTTTTTGATGCACAGTATGTTGATCAAGAATAGTGTTTATATTAATGTCATTATTGATCTAGAGTATGTTTTAAAATAGTAATTTCAAAGAACAGCCCATAATAAAAAGTGTACAATAATGCATATGTTACATAATGTCATAATTAAATGTTACAGTAACGATAACAGTAGTAAAGAATTTAGCAAAGTTATGGATATTTTCACAGCTTGGTTATTCATCTGTTTTTGTTTGTTTGTTTTTTTGCAGCTGTAAATCCAAATCAGGTTGTGAAAAGATACAAAAAGGTCTTATCTCAGTTCAGGCATGGGAAGAACATAAGGTCTTCCTACAAGGCTGTCGGAGTGGACAGAAACACAGTGGTTGCCAGTGGTGCAATTGCAGAACTTGCCATTGTGTCGCAAACAAAGTGTGAAGAACTCCTACAAGGCTACTCCAGAGGCCAGAAGCTGCAGACCTTTATCCAGAAGTGTTCAGATGCCTTAAGCAATGACCCGGCACTTTTGTCAGAGGTTGATCAGTTGAAAAAAAATGGAAAGCTTATCCCCATAATTAAGAGAAAGTAAAAAGTAGGGTGCTGTGCCAGTTTGGCATGGTTATAGGCATTAATACTTGTTTATGGGGAACATATTCCCCTTAAACTGTTGAGAGAAAGAGTTAACAGTTGTTACCAAAGTTACCATTTGTCATGTGGAGATTATAGAAATGCAAATTTTTGCAAACTTGCCGGTTACAGGTTATTTGTGCATGCTATTTTATGACTGCATTGTTGAAATAAATGTTATTCTGCTGTCACCTTTAGGCATCATTTCCTCATATTTGGACACTGCAAAATAATCATTGTTTTGCAGCTTACAGTAATCAGATGTCCTATTTACACATTTCTACTGCAACAGGTGAGGAATAGCAGAATTGAATTTTCACATGTACATTTGTTGTAGCAATCAGGGGATGCAGAAAGGTCTTGTAAATGCCTTGTATACATGTACAGATTATTTGTAATGGGTAAGAAAGATCTACGAATGATGTGTAAGACATTTACAAGTGATGAATAGTCTACACTTTAGATTAGGAGACGCAGAAAGGGTTGTAAATGCCTTGTATACACGTACAGATCATTTGTAACGGGTAAGAAAGCTTTGTAAATGATTTATTCATGCGTTTACAACATCATCTATAACAGGTGTTGAACACTTTGTAGTGTGTAGTTTAATGTAAATGCTGACTGGTGAGGGTATAGACAGCTGTCTTCTCTGACACACATGGAGTCTTTAACGTGCACATGATGTGAGCTTCAGTGGAGGGTAAAACCAGTTTACATTATCACTAGATCCCACACAGAACACAAGTCTGCACTGTTGAGTGAAAAGATTTAACTTAACGCACTGCAATCCCCTGACTTTAAGTCATTTTAAAATGTTTATTTATTTGACAACTAGTAATTTATCATTCTTTAAAAAAAATAGCTTTAGCATAATTGCATTTTTGTGGGTTTTAACAGACCAGCTTACAACTGTAACAATGCATCAATAAATTATATACTCATCATTTACTAATGGTTTGATCATCATTTGTTCATGATTAACAGTTGTTTGAGATAATGGTACGTTGACATTTCAGTGATTAATAATATATTAATTAGTAACTTAATAACCATTCACTAAGGATCTGTTTGATTATTTTATGATATGCTATTTTTTTAAAGATAACTTATGACAGATTTGTAAATCGTTAGCATATAACTTAATCATTTATGAACGTATAGTCATGATTTGTAAATGATTAGTTTATCATTATCTAATAACTTAATAATTAAGTTATTAAGTGTATTATAAAGTGTAAGTTTTATCCACATGAATTATGCCACTTATTGAGTGATATTTAAGTTTATTGACCAGAATAAGCCAATAATTAAGGCTAAACTGCCACTAATTCAGTACAAATAAAGTTGACCCCCTGTTCTAAAGATAAGTTCTTATTTACACTATTGGTTTGTTTAGCAGTTATTCTGCAATGTGATCTCACGTGAATGTGTATTTTTCTGTAAAGTGTGGCTCTACATTCATCTAACACGTACAACATTGACAGCACTAAACATTTCGCTCTGTTTGTGACTTCTGCTGCAAACTCGGTTCAAAGGATTACGTTAAACAAAACTACACTTTAAAACCCTAAAATTAATAACATTTCTGTAATCATTTAACCATTATTTATCATGTAATACTTATTTGGTTCGCCGTGGGACACAACGACTAGAAAGTACACCAAAACACAACATTACTTCAGGCAGTGACTGGCAATGAGTTTGATCTTCAAAAGAGACCTTAAGTTTACTAATATTAGTCTCGAATTTCTCTAGCTGAAGATAATTATGCTCTGGTGCCTATCTTGGTGCCTATTGTTTGCAAACATTCTGAAATGCCGTATAGTGGAGTGAAGCTTAAATTAAATAACTTAAATTCTGCTCTGGACCTCATACAAAACTATATTGCCAGAGAGGACTGCGACTGCAACACATCGTCATTCAGACTACTATTGGTTCTGTTTTTGACATTATCACAATAAAGAAATTTTGTGATTACACTATTGTTAGTTATGTTTTTCTTTATAACCCTAACTTACATACTTTTAAGAAATGGTTATGTGTAGGTTTAGAAGTTTGAGTGAGATTAGTGGCTCAAAATATAATTTTAATGCTATATTGTTACTAAAATTTTAATTTTCCCAAACATTTCTGCCCATTAAGTTGTATTGTCATTTTTTATTCTCTGTAAAATGGTTAGGGATATAACATGTGTCTATAAAATGGTAAAAGGCAAATGATATATTTTATGATATAAAATATATTTTACGTTTTTTTTTTGTTGTTGCTGTAAAAGCATAATACGTTTGTTTAAATGTTGCCAATATGTTCATGTAGCTTTCACCATTTATCCAAACATACAAAAAGTATGTTTTGTGTCTGTAAAAGCTGCTTATTAACTTATATAACAAATAAGTGCCATAATTGAGGATATAACTTTCACTTTAGAATAGGGGGTCAAATTGCCTTTATTAGTACTGTATTAATGGTACTTAGGCTTAATTATTGGCTTATTCTGGTCAATAAAGTTGAATATCACTCAATAAGTGCCATAATTAATGAGGATAAAACTTTCACTTTAGAATAGGGGGTCAAATTGTCTTTATTACACTATTTTAGCAATTTATAACGGCAAAATCAGCAGTAATTAAACATAATTACTATCTTATTGTTCAGTTAACTTAACAGAATGGCACAGAAATATAATTACATCACTACACAAAAATAATATATGGCTTATTAAGTTGTAAATAATGGCTAATATGCCCTTACTATAATGTTAAGTTAATCATTAATTACTAGTGTGTTTGTGCTTAACTAATGCTTAATTGTGAACAAGTTAATCATTAATAATTGCTTAACTAATGCATTAATCTGGACCCTTAAAATAAAGTGTTACCGTTTGTTCTATGCATTACTTAAAGTACTTTTTACAACATAACTTACGTTTATCATCAGAAGAACAACAAAAAATTTAATTAACAGTACATAAAACGTCTCGGGTTATGACTATAACCCTTGTTCCCTGAGAAGGGAATGAGACACTGCGTCGGAACGACACTTTGGGGACGCTCCCTTAGCGTTGCGCGTCTGAAGCATGAATGAAACTAAGACCGATCTTGATTGGTGCTACGTCATGACGTAGTATGTGACGGCATACCCGGAAGTATAAAGGGACGCCGGCTCACAACCGCGCTAGCTCTTTCGCGATGAAGCAAGTCGCTCCCAGGCATGGAGAGGCGTGGCAAGGCGACGCAGTGTCTCGTTCCCTTCTCAGGGAACAAGGGTTATAGTCATAACCCGAGACGTTCCCTTTCGAGGGAACTCGCACTGCGTCGGAACGACACTTTGGGGAACGAAATGCCCACTATGCCACCACGAACCATGCCTGCCCTAGTGTGAAGTTGGAACCCAGGCACACTTAGGACAAGAGCACCCTAGCGCCTGGCGTCACAGGAAGATGCAGACTATAAAATCTGATAAAAGTGTGTGGGCTAGCCCAGCCGGCTGCCTCACAGATCTCCTGAAGTGGGACCCCCAAATGAAGGGCCCTATAAGAGGCCATGCCCCTAGTGGAATGCGCCCTCAAGGCCAAAGGTGAAGGCAAACCGTGCACCTGATAGGCCAAGGCAATCGCCTGGACGATCCAATTACTAACCGTCTGCTTGGACGCGGGTAGCCCCTTCCTAGGAGACCCGAAACACACTAACAGTTGGTCCGACCTTCTCCACTGCGAAGACTTCTGCGGATAAATTTGCAATGCTCTGACTGGGCAGAGCAGATGAAGTCTCCCCTCTTCAGCCGACACATGAGGTGGAGGATGAAAAGCCTGCAGAACCGTAGGCCGTGCCACACTCGATGGCACCTTGGGCACATAGCCTGGCCTCGGATGAAGGATAGCCTTAACTCCGCCCGGGGCAAACTCCAGGCAAGTCGGCGTTATAGTCAAGGCCTGGAGGTCCCCCACCCTCTTAAGTGAGGTGATAGCAAGGAGCAGTGCCACCTTTAGCGACAGAACTCGATCTGTCGCTGACTCGAGTGGTTCGAAGGGGGCCGAAGCCAATCCCTCGAGAACCACCGCCAGATCCCAAGTTGGAACTCTGGAGCGAGTTGCAGGCCTCATCCTCCAAGTACCACGGAGGAAATGTACAACTAAAGGGTGCCTCCCCAGAGGCCCATCATTTACAGGAGTGTGGAAAGCCGCAATGGCAGCCACGTACACCTTAAGTGTGGACGGGGTAAGCCCCGCAGTGAAGCGATCTTGGAGGAACTCCAGCACTGAAGTCACTGGGCAGTTAACTGGGTCCACCTCACGCTCCCCGCACCAAGTGGAAAATAAATTCCACTTTAAGCCGTACAACCTTCTCGTGGAAGGAGCCCTGGAACTAAGTATGGTCTCCACTACTGCTGCCGACAGGCCAGCCTCTAAGTACTGAGCCCCCTCAGGGGCCAGACCCAGAGCTTCCACAGCTCTGGCTGGGGGTGAAATATTGTGCCCCCTGCCTGAGACAGCAGGTCCCTCCTCAAAGGGATCTGCCATGGAGGACCTGCCAGCAGTGCTATGATGTCTGAGAGCCATACTCGGGCCGGCCAGTACGGGGCTACTAGGAGTAGACTAAACTGCTGGAATGCCGCAGACTGCCTCTCCTGCCTCCTTTGCGATCCCCACGATCTAGGCCGCCGCGCCGCCTCAACGGACGCGGGACCTGAACCGCGGGGAACACGAGCCTGGCCGGCCTCGTCAAACACGGCCAGGCGGGAGCGCAGCACTCTGATCGATAGTGCTTCACAGTGCTCGCAGCCAGCCCCCTCGAGAGCTGACCGAGCGTGCTGCGCTCCCAAGCAGTCTACACACAACAAATGCGTGTACCCGTGATGTAGCGAGGGCAGGGGTGCACACACTTCTTGAACTGCTCACTCGTCATATTTCAAACACTCTTTTTCACAGAATTATTTTACTGAACTAGAAATATCAGTCTCACTTCACACACACACACAGAGTGCTGCTGAAGAGCGAAAAAGCTAGCGCGGTTGTGAGCCGGCGTCCCTTTATACTTCCGGGTATGCCGTCACATACTACGTCATGACGTAGCACCAATCAAGATCGGTCTTAGTTTCATTCATGCTTCAGACGCGCAACGCTAAGGTAGCGTCCCCAAAATGTCGTTCCGACGCAGTGCGAGTTCCCTCGAAAGGGAACAGAATTTTTTTTTTTCATTCAGCTGATTTAATTTCATTTAATTCATTTTATACACTTTCATTCAGCTGAACCACTCCGGTGGTGCTGCTGGACCGGGATAGGCTGCTGCCAGCTGGACATCATCTGGGATGAGTACATACGTATTTCCACTGTCCACTGCTTTGACTGTCTACCAACAGGTTAGCAGGGCTGACTCAGTCGACGTCGCTAAGATGTTTTCAAAAAGAGGGAAGGATAATGAAATTGATTATACCATAAAATATAATAGTACATCATAATAACACCACATTTTTAGTGTTTCTATTATATAGTGTTCATATTTTTGAACCAATATGTAATATCTAAATCAAAATTCATGATTCATGATGTCTAAAAGGTCAGCTTTTCATAAAAAGTACAGTATTTGCCTCTTAGTTGAATAAAAATCTAAAGTACTTTAAATTTAGACTTAAATGCAGAGTAAATGTATAAATGTGAAAATATATTGTCACAGTTACATTTAACATAAGAAATAAACTAGGTTAACAAATAGTTGCTAATGATATAAAAGTGACATTACACAGTTTAACCATATTTTACCTGGCGTTGAAGCATGTCAAAATCCAATAAAAAGCTCATAAAAAACATTTCTGCCTATATTTCTCTTTTTAAAATCCCCTCACAAACGTCCACTGTCAGTTGTCACACAGCTGCTAAAGACGCTCGGCTCATTGTTGCCAAGTCTGGAATTGGGCTAGTACACTAGTACACTTACATTTACTCGCAATTGCTGGTTGAGTGCGACCCAGACGAACCAGAAAGTGATGAGAGAATTTTTTAATAAAATGATTTTGTCAGAAGAATATGGAAATGGTTTTTGGAAAACCCTTGAAAATGCTAGTGTGGACAGAAAGCATTTTGAAACACTATACGCCATTTTCAAATGTATCCGCATAGACATATCCTGAGTTTCCTCTGTTGATTGTCTGGTATTGTCTTTGCAATAAGTGTGAAGCTGTTGCGTTTTGCTTTGCTTTCTCCTGTATCTTGGATTATCTTTGTGTTAATAAAAGACTGCTTGCACTTACTGTACAGCTTTGCCTACTTCACTCTCTCCTGGACCTAAATGTGACAATATGCAAATGTAGCATTTTCTGACAAAGAATTAATTTCAAATTGGCTCAAGAAGTGGTCTGTGGGGTATTAAAATCTACTCCTACATTATACATATTAAATGTTGAATGGCTGGTTTAAAAGTAGTGACATTTGAGGAACCGTTACAAATAACAGATCTAGGGGCATGCTAGCAGTAGATGGGTGTGAGGGACAAACATAGTGGCTGATGGACTGCAAACACACTGATTCTAACTGGCTAAAACAAGTATAATTTTCACTAAACAATGCATGTTCACATAAGGACGATAACTAACTTTTGTGACGGTACACAAAACCGATGGTTCGGTACGTACCTCGGTTTTTAAGTCACGGTTCGGTATGGGTTTAGTACAGCAGGTGAGAGAAAACAAAAAATAAAATAGCTTTTTTTATTAAACAGTGGTTTACTCAACAAATTGTGACTGGTTTCAACAGTAATGCAACATTCTAATGCCTGATCTGAAATGAGATGATTCATGTAGTCAGATGTTCTTTGTCTGTGTCAGTAAATCAGACCAGTGACTAAACATCAACTTGCGTTGTTTCTCTTAGTAGGATGAAAATAATCTGTTATTTAACAGCGATTAAATTGTATAAAGAAAGCGATCAAAGAAAGCTCCCTTTGCAATCGTTTGAGCAGCACGTGCTGAACCTGTCAATCAAACAGCGAGAGTTTATCAGTGACTCCTGTTTTATTCAACGAATCTCTTAACTATATCACGTTTGCACTGTTAGTGAAGATGAAAGCATTCGTTAGTGTACAGAAACTGAGTTGCAATGACGAGATCAGCTGTATAAGGAAAAATGCCTTTTATTTATAAATTATTTTTAATTTTTTTTAATGTAAAAAGCATTTTAACATTATAAGTGCACCCCAGGAAACATCATAAAACAATAAAAAAACGTTCATGACCCCTTTAAATTAATTTAATTATAACTAAATGTTTCTTAAAGATAAAAAATATATCTCTGCTAATGATGTAAGCTATATAGGAAGTAAAACTTTGTATGAAAACATGTAAACAGGCAGTTTTTGCATGAACGTCTAAATTTAATTATAAAATTATGTTTTTACTCAAATTCGTTCTTGAAATATGATCATTTATACACAGTGGCTGTCATTTCATGACAGATTTATTTAAACATAGCCTACATTATATAATCAAGACATCACTAACAGGTTAAGTAGAATATAATGAATATATAGGCTAATATAGTGCATATATTTAGCGAAAGAGTTAATTTCTCTAGTGAGGTAAATGTAATGCTACGTGACATTGTTTACAAGCTGTTTTATTGACGTCTGTCCACCATTGAAACACTGATTGAGCGATTACACGACATATGATACGTTTCAGTAAGTTGTAATGTATCCTCAACATACATTCAGTTCAGATGTTGATTCATGTTTATTCTTTGACTAGGAAGAGATGATCGCGTTCACTCTCGCGCTTATACAGTGATCTGTCACATCACATTAAAGAGTTATATGTTATATGTAACATGTTAAAATGGCATTTATCGTTTGAATTTCGTGATAAAATTGACAGAATACTTAATATGTTCCTGTGGGAACTCGGATTTGAAGTATGTTCCGAGCGTAAAACAAGCCTACTGTTTACTGTTAAAAGTTGCATTCGGTACACATGTGCACCGGACCAGAAGATCCTGTACCAAAACGGTTCAGTACGAATATGTGTACCATTACACCCCTAGAGATAACTATAAAGTTATTAATTTTATGAGTATAGTGGAGTCCACAGCATAACTGTAACAGTAATGATGAATCATTTTTAGACTACTTTTTTTTCCCAACAGAACATAAAGACATTTAGAATCCACCTGGCTTTAAAGAGCTCAAGCATTTAAAGTGTAGCTGTAGTTTCTATGGTTGTAGTTTCAGCTGTAGCTTCTATGGTTGTGGACTCTACAGTTGTTTCTGTGGTTGTGGTTTTGGCTGTAGGTTCTGAGGTTGTGGACTCAATTGTGGATTCCGAGGTTGTGAATTCAGCAGTAGAGTGGTTGTGGATTTAGCTGTAGTTTCTATGGTTGTAGTTTCAGCTGTAGTTTCTATGGTTGTAGTTTCAGCTGTAGTTTCTAAAGTTGTGGACTCGGCTGTAGTTTGAGTGGTTGTGATTTCAGCCGTAGTTTCCATGGTTGTGGATTCAGCTGTTGTTTCTGTGGTTGTTGTTTCTGCTGTAGTTTAAGTGGTTGTCGACTTGGTTGTAGGTTCTGGGGTTGTGGATTCAGCAGTAGTTTCTATGGTTGTAGTTTCAGCTGTAGTTTCTTTGGTTCTGGACTGGGTTGTAGTTTCTATGGTTGCGGATTCAACTTTAGATTCTATGGTTGAGGACTTGGCTGTTGTTTCTCTGGTTGAGGTTTCTGCTGTCGGTTAAGAGGTTGTGGACTCAGCTGTAGTTTCTATGGTTGTAATTTCAGCTGTTGTTTCTATGGTTGTGACCTCTACAGTTGTTTTTGTGGTTGTGGTTTTGGCTGTGGATTCCGAGGTTGTGAATTCAGCAGGAAATTGAGTGGTTGTGGATTCAGCTGTTGTTTCTGTGGTTGTGGACTCAGTTGTAGGCTCTAAGGTTGTGTATTCAGCTGTAGTTTCTATGGTTGTAGTTTCAGCTGTAGTTTCTAAAGTTGTGGACTCTGCTGTTGTCTCTGTGGTTGTGGTTTTGGCTGTAGTTTCTGAGGTTTTGGATTCAGCTGTAGATTGAATGGTTGTGGTTTCAGCTGTAGTTACTATGGTTGTGGACACGGCTGTTGTTCCTGTGGTTGTGGTTTCGACAGTAGATTCTGAGGTTGTGGACTCGGTTGTTGGTTCCAAGGTTGTGAATTCAGCTGTACTTTTTGTGGCTGTGGACTCGGTTGTAGTTTCTATGGCTGTGGATTCATTTGTAGTTTCTATGGATGTGGTTTTGACTGTAGGTTCGTAGATTTTGGACTCGGCTGTTGTTTCTGTGGTTGTTATTTCTGCTGTAGGTTCTGCAGTTGTGGACTCAGTTGTAGATTCTATGGTTGTGGATTCAACTGTAGATTCTATTGTATTCTATTCTATTCTATGCAACTGGATATTGGATATTGGACTTCCTGACCAACAGACCCCAGAATGTTCGATCAGGCTCCACCTACTCCACACTCAATACTGGCGTACCACAGGGCTGTGTGCTAAGCCCATTTCTCTACTCCCTCTTCACCTCCGATTGCAAGCCTGTGTATGGATCTAATTCCATCATCAAGTTTGCGGACGACACTACGGTGATTGGACTCATCAGCAACAACGATGAGACCGCCTATAGGGAGGAGATCCAGCACCTGGCCACATGGTGCACTGAAAATAATCTGCTCCTCAACACCACCAAAACAAAAGAACTCATCGTGGACTTCAGGAAAGAGGCAAGAGGCACACACGACACCATCCACATCAATGGAACGGCTGTTGAGCGTGTCTCCAGTTTCAAGTTCCTGGGGATCCACATCTCGGCGGACATGTCCTGGACAACCAACACCTCCAGCCTGGTCAAGAAGGCTCACCAGCGTCTTTTCTTCCTGAGGACACTGAGGAAGAATCAGCTATCCTCGGCTATACTGGTGAACTTCTATCGCTGCGCAATAGAAAGCATCCTGACCAACTGTAATACAGTATGGTATGGGAGCTGCTCTGCTGCAGAGCGCAAGGCACTACAGCGGGTGGTGAAAACCGCCCAGCGCATCACAGGGACTCCACTACCTGCCATCGACCACATCCAGAGGAAACGCTGTCTGCATCGAGCTCGCAGCATCCTTAAGGACTCCTCTCACCCAGCCCACAAACTGTTTTCTCTCCTGCCCTCTGGTAGGCGTTTCAGGTGCCTCCGGACCAGGACCAGCAGACTAAAGAACAGTTTTTTTCCCAGAACTGTCTCCATATTGAACTCTAACCCTCGTTGATCCCACTCCCCCTATATACTGATAACCCTCCTCTCCCCCTCACATCTGCCTTCACTTGTTATTTGCACTACTGGATGCTCATTTGCACTATCGACTGTTTATTACAGTAACCCCTGTACATATATGCATCTTGCACTACTTACCTAACTGGAATATGCTCATTTGCACTATCGACTGTTACTACAGTAACACCTGTTCATATATGCATCTTGCACTACTACCTAACTAGAATATGCTCATTTGCACTATATCGTTCATTGCTATACTGCCCATCTTAGCTAACATATCATTATATACATCTATCTGTAAATTCTGCTTATAGTAATAGCCATCTGTATATATATTCAATACATATCTACCCTGTAAATTCTGTTTATAGTAATATCCATCTGTATATATATTCAGTACATATCTACCCTGTAAATTCTGTTTATAGTAATATCCATCCGTATATTACATTCAGTATATATCTATTTATCTGTAAATTCTGTTTACAATAATAGCCATCTGTATATATATATTCAGTACATATCTATCTGTAAATTCTGTTCAGTATATATCTATCTGCAAACTGTTTATAGCAACATCCATCTGTATATTATATTCAGTACATATCTATCTGTAAATTCTATTTATAGTAATAGCCATCTTTATATTTATTCAGTACATATTCATGTCCTGCACTTGCTGCTATTGCACTTCTGGTTAGACCCAAACTGCATTTCGTTGCCTCGTACCTGTACTTGTGTAATGACAATAAAGTTGAATCTAATCTAATCTAATCTAATCTAATCTATGGTTATGGACTCGGCTGTTGTTTCTGTGGTTGTGGTTTTGGCTGTAGGTTCTGAGGTTGTGGATTCAGTTGTAATTCCTATGGTTGTAATTTCAGCTGTTGTTTCTATGGTTGTGGACTCTACAGTTGTTTCTGTGGTTGTTGTTTTGGCTGTAGGTTCTGAGTTTGTGGACTCGATTGTGGATTCCGAGGTTGTGAATTCAGCAGGAAATTGAGTGGTTGTGGATTCAGCTGTTGTTTCTGTGGTTGTGGACTCTGTTGTAGGCTCCGAGGTTGTGTATTTAGCTGTAGTTTCTATGGTTGTAGTTTCAGCTGTAGTTTCTAATGTTTTGAATTCGGCTGTAGTTTCTGAGGTTGTGGATTCAGCTGTAGATTGAATGGTTGTAGTTTCAGCTGTAGTTACTATGGTTGTGGACACGGCTGTTGTCTCTGTGGTTGTGGTTTCGGCTGTAGTTTCTGAGGTTGTGGATTCAGCTGTAGTTTCTGTAGTTCTGGACTCGGTTGTAGTTTCTCTGGTTGTGGATTCAGCTGTACTTTCTATGGTTATGGAATCGGCTGTTTTTTCTGTGGTTGTTGTTTCTGCTGTTGGTTCTGAGGTTGTGAACTCAGCTATAGGTTCTATGGTTGTAGCTTCAGCTGTTGTTTCCATGGTCGTGGACTCAGCAGTTGCTTCTGTGGTTATGGTTTTGGCTGTAGGTTCTGAGGTTGTGGATTCAGCTGTAGTTTGAGTCGTTGTGATTTCAGCTGTAGTTTCTGTGGTTGTGGTCTCTATTGTGGATTCCGAGGTTGCGAATTCAGCAGTAGATTGAGCGGTTGTGTATTCAGCTGTAGTTTCTATGGTTGTAGTTTCAGCTGTAGTTTCTAAAGTTGTGGACTTGGCTGTTGTCTCTGTGGTTGTGGTTTCAGCTGTAGTTTCTGAGGTTGTGGATTTAGCTGTAGTTTCTGTAGTTCTGGGCTCGGTTGTAGTTTCTCTGGTTGTGGATTCAGCTGTAGTTTCTATGGTTGTAGTTTCAGCTGTAGTTTTTATGGTTGTGGTTTCGGCAGTAGTTTCTGAGGTTGTGAATCTGGTTGTGGGTTCTGAGGTTGTGAATTCAGCAGTAGGTTGAGTGGTTGTGATTTCAGCTGAAGTTTCCATGGTTGTGGATTCGGTAGTTGTTTCTGTGGTTCTTGTTTCTGCTGAAGGTTCTGGGGTCGTGGATTCAGCAGTAGTTTGAGTGCTTTTGATTTCATTCGGTAGTTGTTTCTGTGGTAGTTGTTTTGGCTGTAGGTTCTGAGTTTGTGGACTCGATTGTGGATTCCGCGGTTGTGAATTCAGCAGGAAATTGAGTGGTTGTGGATTCAGCTGTTGTTTCTGTGGTTGAGGACTCTGTTGTAGGCTCCGAGGTTGTGTATTCAGCTGTAGTTTCTATGGTTGTAGTTTCAGCTGTAGTTTCTAATGTTGTGAATTCGGCTGTAGTTTCTGAGGTTGTGGATTCAGCTGTAGTTACCATGGTTGTGGACACAGCTGTTGTTTCTGTGGTTGTGGTTTCTCCTGTAGTTTCTGTGGTTGTGGTTTCGGCTGTAGTTTCTGAGGTTGTGGATTCAACTGTAGTTTCTGTAGTTCTGGACTCGGTTGTAGTTTCTCTGGTTGTGGATTCAGCTGTACTTTCTATGTTTATGGAATCAGCTGTTTTTTCTGTGGTTGTTGTTTCTGCTGTTGGTTCTGAGGTTGTAGACTCGGCTGTAGTTTCTATGGTTGTGTATTCAACTGTAGTTTCTATGGTGGTAGTTTCAGCTGTAGTTTCTAAAGTTGTGGACTCGGCTGTTGTCTCTGTGGTTGTGGTTTCGGCTGTAGTTTCTATGGTTGTGGATCCAGCTGTACTTTCTATGGTCGTGGACTCTATAACAACTTGTGGACTTGTGGACTCGGCTGTTGTTTCTGTGGTTGTGGTTTCTGCTGTAGTTTCTGAGGTTATGGATTCAGCTGTAGTTTCTATGGTCGTGGACTCGACTGTTGTTTCTTTGGTTGTTGTTTCTGCTGTTGGTTTTGAGGTTGTGGGCTTGGATGTAGGTTCTGAGGTTGTGGATTCAGCTGTAATTTCCATAGTTGTAGTTTCAACTGTAGTTTTTATGGATGTGGACCCAGCTGTAGTTTCTATGGTCCTGGAATCACCTGTTGTTTCTATGGTTGTTGTTTCTGCTGTTGGTTCTGAGGTTGTGGATTTAACTGTAGATCCAATAGTTGTGGTTTCCAATGAAGGTTTTGAGGTCATGGACTCTATGGTGGATCCAGCTTTAGTTTCTATGGTCGTGGACACGACTGTTGTTCCTTTGGTTGTTGTTTCTGCTGTTGGTTCTGAGGTTGTGTATTCAGCTGTAGTTTCTATGGTTGTAGTTTCAGCTGTAGTTTCTAAAGTTGTGGACTCTGATGTTGTCTCTGAGGTTTTGTATTTAGCTGTACTTTCAATGGTTGTGGATTCAGCTGTAATTTCCATGGTTGTAGTTTCAGCTGTAGTTTCTATGGTTGTGGACTCAGCTGTTGTTTCTCTGGTTGTACTTTCGGCAGGAGTTTCTGAGGTTTTGGACACGGTTGTAGGTTCTGAGGTTGTGTATTCAGGTGTAGTTTCAGCTGTAGTTTCTAAAGTTGTGTACTCGGCTGTTTTTTCTGTGGTTGTGGTTTCAGCTGTAGAATCTGAGGTTGTGGATTCAGCTGTAGTTTCTGTGGTTGTGGATTCAGCTGTAGTTTTTATGGTTGTAGTTTCAGCTGTAGTTTCTATGGTTGTAGGTTCTGAGGGTATGTATTCAGCCGTAGTTTCTAAAGTTGTGGACTTGGCTGTTGTTTCTGTGGGCATGGTTTCGGCTGTAGTTTGTGAGGTTGTGTATTCAGCTGTAGTTTCTATGGTTGTAGTTTCAGCTGTAGTTTCTAAAGTTGTGGACTTGGCTGTTGTCTCTGTGGTTGTGGTTTCAGCTGTAGTTTCTGAGGTTGTGGATTTAGCTGTAGTTTCTGTAGTTCTGGGCTCGGTTGTAGTTTCTCTGGTTGTGGATTCAGCTGTAGTTTCTATGGTTGTAGTTTCAGCTGTAGTTTTTATGGTTGTGGTTTCGGCAGTAGTTTCTGAGGTTGTGAATCTGGTTGTGGGTTCTGAGGTTGTGAATTCAGCAGTAGGTTGAGTGGTTGTGATTTCAGCTGAAGTTTCCATGGTTGTGGATTCGGTAGTTGTTTCTGTGGTTCTTGTTTCTGCTGAAGGTTCTGGGGTCGTGGATTCAGCAGTAGTTTGAGTGCTTTTGATTTCATTCGGTAGTTGTTTCTGTGGTAGTTGTTTTGGCTGTAGGTTCTGAGTTTGTGGACTCGATTGTGGATTCCGCGGTTGTGAATTCAGCAGGAAATTGAGTGGTTGTGGATTCAGCTGTTGTTTCTGTGGTTGAGGACTCTGTTGTAGGCTCCGAGGTTGTGTATTCAGCTGTAGTTTCTATGGTTGTAGTTTCAGCTGTAGTTTCTAATGTTGTGAATTCGGCTGTAGTTTCTGAGGTTGTGGATTCAGCTGTAGTTACCATGGTTGTGGACACAGCTGTTGTTTCTGTGGTTGTGGTTTCTCCTGTAGTTTCTGTGGTTGTGGTTTCGGCTGTAGTTTCTGAGGTTGTGGATTCAACTGTAGTTTCTGTAGTTCTGGACTCGGTTGTAGTTTCTCTGGTTGTGGATTCAGCTGTACTTTCTATGTTTATGGAATCAGCTGTTTTTTCTGTGGTTGTTGTTTCTGCTGTTGGTTCTGAGGTTGTAGACTCGGCTGTAGTTTCTATGGTTGTGTATTCAACTGTAGTTTCTATGGTGGTAGTTTCAGCTGTAGTTTCTAAAGTTGTGGACTCGGCTGTTGTCTCTGTGGTTGTGGTTTCGGCTGTAGTTTCTATGGTTGTGGATCCAGCTGTACTTTCTATGGTCGTGGACTCTATAACAACTTGTGGACTTGTGGACTCGGCTGTTGTTTCTGTGGTTGTGGTTTCTGCTGTAGTTTCTGAGGTTATGGATTCAGCTGTAGTTTCTATGGTCGTGGACTCGACTGTTGTTTCTTTGGTTGTTGTTTCTGCTGTTGGTTTTGAGGTTGTGGGCTTGGATGTAGGTTCTGAGGTTGTGGATTCAGCTGTAATTTCCATAGTTGTAGTTTCAACTGTAGTTTTTATGGATGTGGACCCAGCTGTAGTTTCTATGGTCCTGGAATCACCTGTTGTTTCTATGGTTGTTGTTTCTGCTGTTGGTTCTGAGGTTGTGGATTTAACTGTAGATCCAATAGTTGTGGTTTCCAATGAAGGTTTTGAGGTCATGGACTCTATGGTGGATCCAGCTTTAGTTTCTATGGTCGTGGACACGACTGTTGTTCCTTTGGTTGTTGTTTCTGCTGTTGGTTCTGAGGTTGTGTATTCAGCTGTAGTTTCTATGGTTGTAGTTTCAGCTGTAGTTTCTAAAGTTGTGGACTCTGATGTTGTCTCTGAGGTTTTGTATTTAGCTGTACTTTCAATGGTTGTGGATTCAGCTGTAATTTCCATGGTTGTAGTTTCAGCTGTAGTTTCTATGGTTGTGGACTCAGCTGTTGTTTCTCTGGTTGTACTTTCGGCAGGAGTTTCTGAGGTTTTGGACACGGTTGTAGGTTCTGAAGTTGTGTATTCAGGTGTAGTTTCAGCTGTAGTTTCTAAAGTTGTGTACTCGGCTGTTTTTTCTGTGGTTGTGGTTTCAGCTGTAGAATCTGAGGTTGTGGATTCAGCTGTAGTTTCTGTGGTTGTGGATTCAGCTGTAGTTTTTATGGTTGTAGTTTCAGCTGTAGTTTCTATGGTTGTAGGTTCTGAGGGTATGTATTCAGCCGTAGTTTCTAAAGTTGTGGACTTGGCTGTTGTTTCTGTGGGCATGGTTTCGGCTGTAGTTTGTGAGGTTGTGTATTCAGCTGTAGTTTCTATGGTTGTAGTTTCAGCTGTAGTTTCTAAAGTTGTGGACTCTGATGTTGTTTCTGAGGTTTTGTATTTAGCTGTACTTTCAATGGTTGTGGATTCAGCTGCAGTTTCTATGGTTGTACTTTCGGCAGGAGTTTCTGAGGTTTTGGACACGGTTGTAGGTTCTGAGGTTGTGTATTCAGGTGTAGTTTCAGCTGTAGTTTCTAAAGTTGTGTACTCGGCTGTTTTTTCTGTGGTTGTGGTTTCAGCTGTAGTATCTGTGGTTGTGGATTCAGCTGTAGTTTCTGTGGTTGTGGATTCAGCTGTAGTTTTTATGGTTGTAGTTTCAGCTGTAGTTTCTATGGTTGTAGGTTCTGAGGGTGTGTATTCAGCCGTAGTTTCTAAAGTTGTGGACTTGGCTGTTGTTTCTGTGGACATGGTTTCGGCTGTAGTTTGTGAGGTTGTGGAGTCAGTTGTAGTTTCTATGGTTGTAGTTTCAGCTGTAGTTTCTAAAGTTGTGGACTCTGATGTTGTTTCTGAGGTTTTGTATTCAGGCGTAGTTTCAGTTGTAGTTTCTAAAGTTGTGGACTCTGCTGTTTTTTCTGTGTTTGTGGTTTCGGCTCTAGTATCTGAGGTTGTGTATTCAGCTGTAGTTTCTATGGTTGTAGTTTCAGCTGTAGTTTGTAAAGTTGTGGACTCGGATGTTGTTTCTGAGGTTTTGTATTCAGCTGTACTTTCAATGGTTGTGGATTCAGCTGCAGTTTCTATGGTTGTAGTTTCAGCTGTAGTTTCTTTGGTTGTGGACACGGTTGTAGGTTCTGAGGTTGTGTATTCAGGTGTAGTTTCAGCTGTAGTTTCTAAAGTTGTGGACTTGGCTGTTGTTTCTGTGGTTGTGGTTTCGGCAGTGGTATCTGAGGTTGTGTATTCAGCTGTAGTTTCTGTGGTTGTGGTGTCAGCTGTAGTTTCTGAGGTTGTGTATTCAGCTGTAGTTTCTATGGTTGTAGTTTCAGCTGTAGTTTCTAAAGTTGTGGAATCAGTTGTTGTTTCTGAGGTTTTGTATTCAGCTGTAGTTTCAATGGTTGTGGATTCAGCTGTAGTTTCTATGGTTGTAGTCTCAGCTGTAGTTTCTGTGGTTGTGGACACGGTTGTAGGTTCTGAGGTTGTGTATTCAGGTGTAGTTTCAGTTGTAGTTTCTAAAATTGTGGACTCTGCTGTTTTTTTGGCTGTGGTATCTGAGGTTGTGGATTGAGCTGTAGTTTCTGTTGTTGTGGACTCGGTTGTAGGTTCTGAGGTTGTGTTTTCAGCTGTACTTTCTATGGTTGTAGTTTTAGCTGTAGTTTCTAAAGTTGTGGACTCGGTTGTTGTTTCTGAGGTTTTGTATTCAGCTGTAGTTTCTATGGTTGTGGACTTGGGTGTAGGTTCTGGGGTTGTGTATTCAGCTGTAGTTTCTATGGTTGTAGTTTCAGCTGTAGTTTGTAAAGTTGTGGACTCGGATGTTGTTTCTGAGGTTTTGTATTCAGCTGTACTTTCAATGGTTGTGGATTCAGCTGCAGTTTCTATGGTTGTAGTTTCAGCTGTAGTTTCTTTGGTTGTGGACACGGTTGTAGGTTCTGAGGTTGTGTATTCAGGTGTAGTTTCAGCTGTAGTTTCTAAAGTTGTGGACTTGGCTGTTGTTTCTGTGGTTGTGGTTTCGGCAGTGGTATCTGAGGTTGTGTATTCAGCTGTAGTTTCTGTGGTTGTGGTGTCAACTGTAGTTTCTGAGGTTGTGTATTCAGCTGTAGTTTCTATGGTTGTAGTTTCAGCTGTAGTTTCTAAAGTTGTGGAATCAGTTGTTGTTTCTGAGGTTTTGTATTCAGCTGTAGTTTCAATGGTTGTGGATTCAGCTGTAGTTTCTATGGTTGTAGTCTCAGCTGTAGTTTCTGTGGTTGTGGACACGGTTGTAGGTTCTGAGGTTGTGTATTCAGGTGTAGTTTCAGTTGTAGTTTCTAAAATTGTGGACTCTGCTGTTTTTTTGGCTGTGGTATCTGAGGTTGTGGATTGAGCTGTAGTTTCTGTTGTTGTGGACTCGGTTGTAGGTTCTGAGGTTGTGTATTCAGCTGTACTTTCTATGGTTGTAGTTTTAGCTGTAGTTTCTAAAGTTGTGGACTCGGTTGTTGTTTCTGAGGTTTTGTATTCAGCTGTAGTTTCTATGGTTGTGGACTTGGGTGTAGGTTCTGGGGTTGTGGATTCAGCTGTAGTTTTTATTGTTGTAGTTTCAGCTGTAGTTTCTATGGTTGTAGGTTCTGAGGTTGTGTATTCAGCTGTACTTTCAATGGTTGTGGATTCAGCTGCAGTTTCTATGGTTGTACTTTCAGCTGTAGTTTCTTTGGTTGTGGACACGGTTGTAGGTTCTGAGGTTGTGTATTCAGGTGTAGTTTCAGCTGTAGTTTCTAAAGTTGTGGACTTGGCTGTTGTTTCTGTGGTTGTGGTTTCGGCAGTGGTATCTGAGGTTGTGAATTCAGCTGTAGTTTCTGTAGTTGTGGTGTCAGCTGTAGTTTCTGAGGTTGTGTATTCAGCTGTAGTTTCTATGGTTGTAGTTTCAGCTGTAGTTTCTAAAGTTGTGGAATCAGTTGTTGTTTCTGAGGTTTTGTATTCAGCTGTAGTTTCAATGGTTGTGGATTCAGCTGTTGTTTCTATGGTTGTAGTCTCAGCTGTAGTTTCTGTGGTTGTGGACACGGTTGTAGGTTCTGAGGTTGTGTATTCAGGTGTAGTTTCAGTTGTAGTTTCTAAAATTGTGGACTCTGCTGTTTTTTCGGCTGTGGTATCTGAGGTTGTGGATTGAGCTGTAGTTTCTGTGGTTGTGGACTCGGTTGTAGGCTCTGAGGTTGTGTATTCAGCTGTACTTTCTATGGTTGTAGTTTTAGCTGTAGTTTCTAAAGTTGTGGACTCGGTTGTTGTTTCTGAGGTTTTGTATTCAGCTGTAGTTTCTATGGTTGTGGACTTGGGTGTATATTCTGGGGTTGTGGATTCAGCTGTAGTTTTTATTGTTGTAGTTTCAGCTGTAGTTTCTATGGTTGTAGGTTCTGAGGTTGTGGATTCAGCTGGAGTTTCTGTGGTTGTGGACTCGGTTGCAGATTCGGCTGTAGGATCTGAGGTTGTGTATTCAGCTGTACTTTCTATGGTTGTAGTTTCAGCTGTAGTTTCTAAAGTTGTGGACTCGGATATTGTTTCTGAGGTTTTGTATTCAGCTGTAGTTTCAATGGTTGTGGATTCAGCTGTAGTTTCTATGGTTGTAGTTTCAGCTGTAGTTTCTGTGATTGTGGACACGGTTGTAGGTTCTGAGGTTGTGTATTCAGGTGTAGTTTCAGTTGTAGTTTCTAAAGTTGTGGACTCGGCTGTTTTTTCTGTGGTTGTGGTTTCGGCTGTGGTATTTGAGGTTGTGTATTCAGCTGTAGTTTCTGAGGTTGTAGATTCACCTGTAGTTTCTGTGGTTGTGAACTCGGTTGTAGGTTCTGAGGTTGTAGTTTCAGCTGTAGTTTCTAAAGTTGTGGATTCAGTTGTTGTTTCTGAGGTTTTCCATTCAGCTGTAGTTTCAATGGTTGTGGATTTAGCTGTAGTTTCTACGGTTGTAGTTTCAGCTGTAGTTTCTGTGGTTGTGGACACGGTTGTAGGTTCTGAGGTTGTGTATTCAGGTGTAGTTTCAGCTGTAGTTTCTAAAGTTTTGGACTCAGGTGTTTTTTCGGCTGTGGTATCTGAGGTTGTGGACTGAGCTGTAATTTCTGTGGTTGTGGACTCGGTTGTGGATTCGGTTGTAGGTTCTGAGGTTGTGTATTCAGCTGTACTTTCTATGGTTGTAGTTTCAGCTGTAGTTTCTAACGTTGTGGACTCAGTTGTTGTTTCTGAGGTTTTGTATTCAGCTGTAGTTTCAATGGTTGTGGATTTGTCTGTAGTTTCTATGGTTGTAGTTTCAGCTATAGTTTCTGTGGTTGTGGACTCGGTTGTAGGTTCTGAGGTTGTGTATTCAGCTGTAGTTTCTATGGTTGTGGACTTTGCTGTTGTTTCTGTGGTTGTGGTTTCCGCTGTAGTCTCTGAGGTTGTAGATTCAGCTGTAGTTTCTGTGGTTGTGGACTCAACTGTAGATTCTATGGTTGTGGATTCAGCTGTAGTTTCTGTGGTTGTGGACATGGTTGTAGGTTCTGAGTTTGTGTATTCAGCTGTAGTTTCAGTTGTAGTTTCTAAAGTTGTGGACTCGGCTGTTTTTTCTGTGGTTGTGGTTTCTGCTGTGGTTTCTGAGGTTGTGGATTCAGCTGTAGTTTCTGTGGTTGTGGTTTCGGCTCTAGTTTCTGAGGTTGTGTATTCAGCTGTAGTTTCTGTGGTTGTGGTTTCGGCTGTAGTTTCTGAGGTTGTGTATTCAGGTGTAGTTTCAGCTGTAGTTTCTAAAGTTGTGGAGTCGGCTGTTTTTTCTGTGGTTGTGGTTTCGGCTGTGGTATTTGAGGTTGTGTATTCAACTGTAGTTTCTATGGTTGTAGATTCAGCTGTAGTGTCTGTGGTTGTGAACTCGGTTGCAGGTTCTGAGGTTGTGTATTCAGGTGTAGTTTCAGCTGTAGTTTCTAAAGTTGTGGACTCGGCTGTTTTTTCTGTGTTTGTGGTTTCGGGTGTGGTATCTGAGGTTGTGGATTCAGCTGTAGTTTCTGTGGTTGTGGTTTCGGCTGTAGTTTCTGAGGTTGCATATTCAGCTGTAGTTTCTATGGTTGTAGTTTCAGCTGTAGTTTCTAAAGTTGTGGATTCAGTTGTTGTTTCTGAGGTTTTCCATTCAGTTGTAGTTTCAATGGTTGTGGATTCAGCTGTAGTTTCTATCGTTGTAGTTTCAGTTGTAGTTTCTGTGGTTGTGGACACGGTTGTAGGTTCTGAGGTTGTGTATTCAGGTGTAGTTTCAACTGTAGTTTCTAAAGTTGTGGACTCGGCTGTTTTTTCGGCTGTGGTATCTGAGGTTGTGGATTGAGCTGTAATTTCTGTAGTTGTGGACTCGGTTGTGGATTCGGTTGTAGGTTCTGAGGTTGTGTATTCAGCTGTAGTTTCAATGGTTGTGGATTTGGCTGTAGTTTCTATGGTTGTAGTTTCAGCTGTAGTTTCTGTGGTTGTGGACTCGGTTGTAGGTTCTGAAGTTGTGTATTCAGCTGTACTTTCTATGGTTGTGGACTTTGCTGTTGTTTCTGTGGTTGTGGTTTCTGCTGTAGTCTCTGAGGTTGTAGATTCAGCTGTAGTTTCTGTGGTTGTGGACTCAACTGCAGATTCTATGGTTGTGGATTCAGCTGTAGTTTCTGTGGTTGTGGACATGGTTGTAGGTTCTGAGGTTTTGTATTCAGCTGTAGTTTCAGCTGTAGTTTCTAAAGTTGTGGATTTGGCTGTTTTTTCTGTGGTTGTGGTTTCGGCGGTGGTATCTGAGGTTGTGGATTCAGCTGTAGTTTCTGTGGTTGTGGTTTCAGCTGTAGTTTCTGAGGTTGTGTATTCAGGTGTAGTTTCAGCTGTAGTTTCTAAAGTTGTGGACTCGGCTGTTTTTTCGGCTGTGGTATCTGAGGTTGTGAATTCAGCTGGAGTTTCTGTGGTTGTGGACTCGGTTGCGGAATCGGTTGTAGGTTCTGAGGTTGTGTATTCAGCTGTAGTTTCTGTGGTTGTGGACTTTACTGTTTTTTCTGTGGTTGTGGTTTCCGCTGTAGTCTCTGAGGTTGTAGATTCAGCTGTAGTTTCTGTGTTTGTGGACATGGTTGTAGGTTCTGAGGTTGTGTATTCAGCTGTAGTTTCAGTTGTAGTTTCAAAAGTTGTGGACTCGGCTGTTTTTTCTGTGGTTGTGGTTTCGGCTGTGGTATCTGAGGTTGTGGATTCAGCTGTAGTTTCTGTGGTTGTGTTTTCAGCTGTAGTTTCTGAGGTTGTGTATTCAGGTGTAGTTTCAGCTGTAGTTTCTAAAGTTGTGGACTCGGCTGTTTTTTCGGCTGTGGTATCTGAGGTTGTGGATTCGGTTGCGGATTCGGTTGTAGGTTCTGAGGTTGTGTATTCAGCTGTACTTTCTATGGTTGTATTTTCAGCTGTAGTTTCTAAAGTTGTGGACTCTGTTGTTGTTTCTGAGGTTTTGTATTCATCTGTAGTTTCAATTGTTGTAGTTTCAGCTGTAGTTTCTGTGGTTGTGGACACGGTTGTAGGTTCTGAGGTTGTGTATTCAGGTGTAGTTTCAGTTGTAGTTTCTAAAGTTGTGGACTCGGCTGTTTTTTCTGTGGTTGTGGTTTCGGCTGTGCTATTTGAGGTTGTGTATTCAGCTGTAGTTTCTGAGGTTGTAGATTTACCTGTAGTTTCTGTGGTTGTGGACTCGGTTGTAGATTCTGAGGTTGTGTATTCAGGTGTAGTTTCTGCTGTAGTTTCTAAAGTTGTGGACTCTGCTGTTTTTTCTGTGGTTGTGGTTTCGGGTGTGGTATCTGAGGTTGTGGATTCAGCTGTAGTTTCTGTGGTTGTGGTTTCGGCTGTAGTTTCTGAGGTTGCATATTCAGCTGTAGTTTCTATGGTTGTAGTTTCAGCTGTAGTTTCTAAAGTTGTGGATTCAGTTGTTGTTTCTGAGGTTTTCCATTCAGCTGTAGTTTCAATGGTTGTGGATTCAGCTGTAGTGTCTATGGTTGTAGTTTCAGCTGTAGTTTCTGTGGTTGTGGACACGGTTGTAGGTTCTGAGGTTGTGTATTCAGGTGTAGTTTCAGTTGTAGTTTCTAAAGTTGTGGACTTGGCTGTTTTTTCTGTGGTTGTGGTTTCGGCTGTGGTATTTGAGGTTGTGTATTCAGCTGTAGTTTCTGAGGTTGTAGATTCAGCTGTAGTTTCTGTGGTTGTGGACTCGGTTGTAGTTTCTATGGTTTTGGATTCAGCTGTAGTTTTTATGGTTGTAGTTTCAGCTGAAGTTTCCGTCGTTGTGGTTTCGGCTGTAGTTGTCTCTGGCATGACAGAATTATAGGTGGTGTTCCTTGCATCTGAAAAAAAAATACGTCATAAAATACAATGATCTCTTACATAAACAAAGGACACATGTATATATATATATTCACCTGCACAGTATGCCAAACTGCAGGTAGTTGGGCACACAAACTTATAAATATAATAATCTCCTGGACAGCCTTTGACTTGAATAGGATTGGATTGGAAATAGCAGCAGTTATTGCTCCAGTGACCACAGACATCTCGAGTGACCACTCCATCCTCAACTGTTGGATGTCCTCCGTTTAACCACAGTGGGGCATAAGTGCCACAGCTATACTGATCAACACATGTGTCTGGCATCTGAGCGCTCTGTCCCTGAATGAAGAGACGGTACCAGCCGTCCCAGCTGACCACAGTGTCACACATTATTTCAGAGGAATATTGATTGCTGGTGGCTCTCCATGGATCATCTAGCACATTGTAGTTGTAGCAGGGATCAACAGGGGGAGCTTTTGTTATGGAATCTTTAGAAAAATACATTGTTGAATGATGTTACATATTTATACAGTTGTAGCAGTTGTTATATGAAATTGTAATCTTTAGAGCACTCTTTACTTAAGCTTTTTTTTTTTTTACATTTTTTAAAGTAAATGTTGTTGCAAAAAAAGTACACTATAAAATTATATAAATGTATGAAATGCTATCAAATGCATCTGTCTCTTTTACCTTTTATTTATGTACATACATGTGGATACATCTGGATAGCCATCTTTGACAGTTGTTAACTCAGATTTATTTTCATTGTTTAAACATGCATTCTCTGTTTATTACACTTTATTGTAAATAGTTAATGCAGCAAAATGATTCTTTCAAGTGCAATGCAGGTGATGATAATTCTTTATACAAACCTTGTCCATTCTATATTACTTTTGTCAAATGTGATGTTTTAAATTATCCTCTCTGGATAAGTTAATTTTGCTTTGACTTTTTCTACACCCTTGTAAGTAATTGGTAATTCCAAAAAAAAAAAAGACTAAGGCTGCGTTTACCCTGGCACAAACAAATCTGATTTTTTATTCACATCTGACACAGATCTGAATTAATGCACACGTGTAAATCTGCATGAGATCCAATGTTTTTCACATCCAAGCTGAGCCACTTCCAAATGTGGTTTTAAATCAGATACATATCTGATATCTGGACATCCTATGTCTAAAAACGAATATCCGATTACCCTTTGAATTCCAAGCCACCACAAGCCGAGGGTGACACGTTTGCAAAGATAGCTTTTTAATGTTGTATTATGAAACAGATGTGCCTGTATGTGCTCGCTTGCAGCTTTTTTACTGAGGTGGAAACTTTATAAAGGAAAGAAATTGTGCACACACAGAAAAATTCAGGAGCTGGTTTTTAATGAAAGAGAGAGAGAGAGAGAGAGAGAGTGAGTAGCCTGTAGCTTGTTGGTTAATTTACAGCTAAGTTATCACCTCATTAATACCTCAAAAATATAATGTAGTTTCCCTCTGAGGGAACTCACACTGCATCGTGATGATGACACTTTGGGAACGCCCTCAGCGTAGCGCGTCTGATGAAACATGAATGAAATCTATTCCAATCCTGATTGGTGTTGCATCATGACCTAGTAGATGACAGCGTACCTGGAAGGTACAAAGAGACGCCGGCTTGCACAACACATTAGCTTTTGCTCTTCAGCTAAGCGCTCTGTGTTTTGTGAGTCTTATTTGGTGTTGTTTGTCTTACGTTTACACAAGCATTATGGCAAGTGAGCAGTTCAGACGATGTGTGCCTCCGTGTCCCCGGTTCATTTTGAGCAGGCTGTGTGTGCATTGCCTGGGAGTGCAGCACGCTCGGGCAGCCCTCGAGGGAGCTGCTTGCGGCAAGTGCGAGAAGCTGCTGCTCCGGGTATTGCGCTCACGGCTGGCCCTGTTCGATAAGGCCAGCCAGACTCGCAAGCCCCGTGGTTCTAGGACCGCGTCTGCTGAGGCAGCGTGGCGCCGAAGATCATGGGGCTCACAAATGGACCTGACCGTGGAGATTGGGACTGCTGAGGCATCTTCACAATCCTCATCGGTAGGTTCAGATGTTCTCCCTCCTCGTGCGGAAGCCCGCAAAGCAGCTTCTTCCCGCAAGGTGGAGAACCCGATGCTTCAGTTATCTGGCTCTGAGGAGTCAGATGTGCTGAGCATCGAGGCGGGTGCAGTGGAGCTTCCGCCAAGCGGTCCAAGCTTCGGCTGGGCCGCCAAGAGCTTCCTACCCGGAGCTTCCCACGCACGCACGTCGCTCCAGCAGCCTCTAGAAAGAACTGCGGCTGCCGAAAATTCTTCTCGACTACTCCCTGCAGGGCAGCCGCTTCAGGGGGTCGGGAACGAGGCTCGGTTGACACCCAAGGCCAGCCTCAAGGCTGGTTCCCTTAGCAGATTATGGTCATGGTCATGCCTTCTGAATATATCTGCGTGGGCCCTGCATACTGTAGTTATAGGCTGCCGTTCAGCTCCCCCAAAATTCAATGGGGTGGTCTAGACTGTGGTCGGCCCAGAGCAGGTGCAGGTTATGGAACAGGAAGTACAATCCCTCTTGGTAAACGAGGCCATAGAACATGTTCCTCCACCAGACAGGGAGTCCGGGTTCTACAGCCGGTACTTCATAGTTCCCAAGAAGGATGGGGGGTTGCATCCAATAGTAGATCTCAGGCACTTGAATCGTTCTCTGAGGAGATTCAGGTTCAAGATGCTCACAATTCTAGCCATCGTGAGGCAGATCCAGTTTGAGGACTGGTTCGTCACGATAGATCTAAAGGATGCATACTTCCACATCTCCATCCTTCCATGTCACAGGAAGTTCCTGAGGTTTGCTTTCGTGGGCGAAGCATTCCAATATCGGGTTCTTCCTTTCGGCCTAGCTCTTTCCCCTCGCACCTTCACCAAGTGCATGGATGCAGCACTGGCTCCACTAAGACTCCAGGGCATCCGTGTACTCAATTATATCGACGACTGGCTCATACTAGCCAAGTCGTGCAAGATGGCAGTTCGGCATCGAGATGTTGTTCTGGCCCATATCAGTGTGTTGACGCCCTCCCAGAGGACTATGTTCCTGGGGGTCGTATGGGATTCCACAATGATTCCACAAAATCCGTTCCGTATGATCAGGGTAACCCGCAGATGCCTTCATTCCCTCATCATATGTAAGAAACCTTGGTTCCTGTCCCAAGGACCAGTGCTGGGAGCATCATGTTGCGAGAGGTCTGTGTGAGACCCGGCATTCCTCCTGGCACATCATCTGCTTGGAAATGCTGGTGGTCTACAAAGCTCTGAGGAGCTTTTTCCCCGGACCTCCATGGCATCATGTCCTGATACGAACAGACAATACGTCTGTAGTTTTGTATCTGAATCGTCAGGGGGGTCTGAGGTCGCGCCCTCCATGCAGAGTGGCACACCAGATCCTCCTGTGGTCCCAGGGGAAACTGTCGTCTCTCAGAGCGATGTACATCCCCAGGGACCAAAACTAGGGAGCAGACATCCTGTCGAGGCAGGGGCTCTGCTCCCGGGTGTCTTGGAGCAGGTCCGCAGAGAAGGGATCAGCCTACTACTAGTAGCACCCTGCTGGCCGACCCGGGAATGGTTCTCGGACATTGTAGCACTGCTAGATGGCCTCCCGTGGCAGGTCCCTCTGAGGAGGGATCTGCTGTCCCAAGATGGGGGCACAATATTCCACCCCCGGTCAGACCTGTGGAACCTCTGGGTCTGGCCCCTGAGGGGGCTCAGTACCTAGAGGCTGGCTTGTCAGCAGGTGTTGTTAAGACCCTACTCAGCTCCAGGGCTCCTTCCACCAGGAAGCTGTACAGCCTGAAGTGGAATGTGTTTTCCACTTGGTGTAGAGAATGTGAGGTCGACCCAGTTAACTGCCCAATGGCTTCAGTGCTGGAGTTCCTCCAAGATTGTTTCTCCGCCGGGCTTACCCCATCCACACTTAAGGTGTACGTGGCTGCCATCGGGGCTTTCCACTCGCCTCTAGGTGATGGGCCTTTGGGGAAGCACCATCTGGTTGTACGGTTCTTCCGTGAGGCTCGGAGGATGAGGCCTGCGACTTGTTCCAGAGTCCCAACCTGGGACCTGGCAGTGGTACTTGAAGGGCTGGCTGAGGCCCCCTTCTAGCCGCTGGAGTCGGCCGAGGCAAAGAACCTGACCCTGAAGGTGGCCTTTCTCCTTGCAGTTACCTCTCTCAGGGGAGAGTGTTTGCCCCTGGCGGAGTGAGGGGGGACTTCACCTGCTCTGCCTGGTCAGAGCCCTTAAAATTTATTTGGAGAAGTCTTCACAGTGGAGGAAGTCAGACCAGTTGTTGGTGTGCTTTGGCTCACCCAAGAAAGGGCTGCCTGCATCAAAACAGACAATCAGTAACTGGATTGTCCAGGCAATAGCCACGGCTTATCAGGTGCGCAATTTGCCTTCACCTGTAGTTGTGAGGGCTCATTCCAGGCAGTGAGGGCATGGCCTCCTCGGTGGCCCTCCTTTCTGGAGTCTCGCTTCAGGAGATTTGCGAGATGGCCGGGTGGGCCACCCCACACACCTTTATAAGATTCTACAGTCTGCAACTCCCTGTGATGCCTGGCGCCAGAGTGCTCGCGCCCTAAGTGTGCATGGGTTCCAGCTTCACACTAGGGCGGGTGTACTCAGAACATGGCATGACAGAACATCACAGGCGGGGTGACGTCAAGACCAGGAAGCTGTAAAGCGTACCCAGACCAAACATTTTCAGTTTCTGTGCCTCAGCTAGCGCTCTTTGTGAATTGTCTGTCTTTGTCCAAACCTTGTTTAATTGTCTGGTTGATCTTTGGCTGAAATTTAATTTTGAGGAATAAAATGATAAATACTTATCTGACTTTGAGAAGTTAGATTTATATGTTAGTTCAGCCTTTCATCTAGACCATGTTGACATGTCTGGTTGATCTTTGGCTGCATTTAATTTTGAGGAATTAAATGATAAATACTTATCTGACTTTGAGAAGTTAAATTTAACGATTAGTTCAGCCTTTCATCCAGACCATGTTAACTAGTCTGGTTGATCTTTGGCTGCATTAAATTATGAAGAATTAATTGTTATAATACGGTGCTACAGCTGTCCAGCTCCGAGGAGGTGGATGTGCTGAGCTTTGAGTCAGGGAAAATTTAAGATTCGCCATCTCAATCCCCTGTGTATGAGGAGCTTGTGGAGGTTTTAACTCAGGCAGTGTCTTATATTTTTTAGTGTTTTCAAAATCCATGGATAAACTTTATTCTCTCAAGAATACAAGCATGTACATACATGTTGCTCACATATTATGGTAGCCCAGTTTGTGCTGAATACAGTGTAATGACACTTTTGCCGGTTAGAATTACTTTGCTACTGGTGGGTAAGGCCTATACGGCAGCAGGCAGACCTGCTAAGAGACCTGGAAAATCTCCTTCACCGGACTCAGGTCTTTGGGGCTGCTGGGTGGGAGAAGACCCAGCCATTAACAAGCTTCTTGTACAGGGTAGAGTGTCGCTTCCCATGCTCCCCCTCAGAAAGATTGGGGACCGGGACGACATTCTCAGCCGAAGCCTCTGAAGCAGAAAATGGATCTGAGGATCAACGTTTTTGTGAAGACAAAGAGAAGTCCTGACACCAGAAGTGCTGAACTTCGTGGCACAGCAGTTTCCAGCAAGCTCATGCCTCAGGTACAAGACATAAGACAGTAAGTGCATTTGAGTCAGTCCCTTGACGTTGCGTCGTTGGGACGCTCACATCCTCTGAAGAGGGAAATAGAAGAATCAGCTGGGTTGTTCCCTGCTAGTTTGCTTCAGGGCACCAAGCTGAACACTCGAAGAAGACTCGAGAGGCTGGTTCCTTTAGTAGACCTTCTGGCAGCTTGAAACTTCTGCCAAATGTGTCAAAATGGGTCCTGCAGGCTGTAGAAAGAGGCTACAAAATCCAATTTGGGGTTTTACCACTGCGGTGGGCCCCGAGCAGGCTCTGGTAATGAAACAGGAAGTACCTACCTAACCTGGTCTGACCTGTCTAAAGTGAATGTAAACAGACTGGCCAATAAATCAGATATGGTCAAAAGATCGGATCTGTGCATTAAGACTTGCAGTGTAAACGCTGTCTAAGGTGCTTGTCAAGGTTTATAAATGAGTCAATAAAATACTTTACCAGTGGTTGTGATTGGTGGAGTAATTGATTCTATGGGTCGGATAGTCTCTGTTGTTGTAGACGCTGATGGAATGGACTGGTTTGAAGCATCTGGTATTAGGAATTTTTTTTTAATTCAACATCACGCATTTTCAAACTAAATCCAGAAAAGTAAATGATTTAAGTGCATATGAGTAAATACTCACCTACACAGTAAGATGAGCAAAATATTGGCTTGACAAGCTCATAAACATAGTAACTTTCTGGACAGGCTTTGACTCGTATAGGGTGGGATGTGTACGTACAGCAGCCATCCCATGAAGAAGCACAGACCTGACGCGTGACCTCTCCATCTTCCAGCTGTGGGTGAGGGCCGTTGAGCCACAGTGGGTCACTAGTGCCACACATGTTCTGATTAACACATGATTCTGGCATCTGAGCACTTTGACCATTGTAGAAAAGTCTGTACCAGCCATTCCATTCCATGTTATAATCACACATGGCATTATAAGTACTATTGTAAGAGTTGTTAGTGGATCTCCATGAATCAGACAGACTGGTGTAGTTGTAGCAGGGGTTGACACTTGGGGTGCTGAAAGATACTATAGTGAAAAAGTAGAAAGAGAGCATTATATACTGAAGATTAAATTGATTCAAGATAATAATAATAATAAGAAAACTAACAATACAGTTCATGATAATCATGTCAGATACAAAGAAGAATGAATGTACCTGCACAATATACAGGAGCTGGGATTGAAAGAGTTGGTCTGGTAAATTTGTAAACATAATAATTTCCAGGGCAAGCTTTGACATGGATTGGGTTGGATCTGTAGTAACTGCAATGATCATAATAAGAGCCATAAATTTCACGAGTAACAACTCCATCTTCTAGCTGAGGATGAGAGTCACCAAGCCACAGAGAACTAAAACCTCCACATGACATGTAAGACGCACACCACTCAGGCATCTGAGCACTCAAGCCATTCATGAAGAGTCGATACCAGCCATCCCATTCTACACGAGTGTCATCATGATCAGATATGTTTCCATACATAGACCAGTAATTAAGTGCATTTCTCCAGTGGTTGTTGAGCATGTTGTAGTTATTGCATGGGTCAGAATCTGTTACACGAGGAGACCAAAACAAACAAATTATATTTAAATGAGTAACTTCACGCGTGTAAAGGTAGGGACACACCAAACCGACGCCAAAGAACGTCACCTCGTTTTTTAATATCAATCATGCTGATCACGTTTTCTTATTCCTCTCTGCTCATGTTATTATGAAAATATTTGCGCAGTGGAATGCTCAGGTAAGATGACGTAAATTATAACAGCCTTCTGTCTGTGCCGTCATGACTTCTTTGCTGGTTTTCATCACTTTTGCTCTTATTCTCGTGCACTGACTCATTTCCTGAACTGAACAGCCAATCAGAGTTCTCTCTCTCACAGATGGCCCAATGCAGATTCTACATGTTGAAAAAAAAAAAAAAAAAAAAACGACAGTGTCCGACAAGAGCCAACGGTGCGAAACACAACAAAAAAACTAAGTCAGTCAACGATCAAAAATGGCCTGACGTTACCCAACGGCTGACTGTCAGCTTGGTGTGTCCCTGGCTTAAGTCTGAACCAGTCAAACACAGTAACAATCAGAAGATTCTAAAATCACTTATATACAGCATGACTGTGTAACATGCTTAAAACATGCTAAATGCTACAAGTTTATCTGTAAAAATTGCCATTTAAACTTTAACCCTCTGATCCCGATTTTTCCTCATGACAGTGTAAAACACCTTAAAATACTGTCATTTTTGGCCCCACAGACATGAGAGATATGTCTTTAAAAAGCTAAGTGTCTACTTTTCTTTGTGTACAAGCACAATACACAATTAAATGTTGTGCCTTTCGCTAAATAAAGAAAACAAACAGGATGCGCATTCTCTCGTCTCTCTGTCAGTGAATTCCACTCTGAAATGCATCTGAAAATGAACTGTAACTCAGAGAATACTTGCCACACAGGCATGATAGATATGTCTTTAGAAAGCTTGAAGTGTCATTTAATCACATCAAATTAATTATAATTTAATTTATATCAAAAACAAATATTCTCTGTTTATGTAATCCGTATGAAAACCATGAGAGGTGCAGTTTCTAAAGCGGCTGCTCATTGTCGATAATGTGACCACACCCACGCGTGCAAAAAGCGATTCACATGCTAATCGTCCATGTGAAGGAAAGCAAACCTGTAAATGCCCCATCACCTCAAAACAAAGCATCAGCTTCATCATTCTTCTGCTTTTCATCGAGTTTGGAAGAGTTTACCTTGAATTTACCTTTTTCTTTAGAAGAAGAACACACGATTTTAAGATGAGAATTTTTAAGGTAAAACATTTATTCTCACTTATATTAGCATGTTATTGTTGCATAAACTTTACGTTTATAGGCTACTAGTTGAACTATTGCCAGACTAAAATGTGTGAAATCGACGGAAACATGTTGAAATATGAAATATAGAAAGGAAAACAACCTTTCAATACTAAATAAATATACACGTACGACATGATGATGTTTTTTATGCTCTATAATATAAAAAACAGCATGATATAAAAGCAGTATGAGTGTTTACACTAACATGATATTATAATGTTTAGACCAGTGTTTACTGTGAAATACTATGTTTGTGGATATCTGCTTAAATGTAGAAATTTATAATGTTTTTATAGTGAGGAGCGGCTCGATCGCTTCAGTAAATGGTCTCTGTAAGCTCTGTGAGTTTGGATCATTTGCACTGTTGAAAAGTAAAATGCGCCAAACATTAGGCTATATGTTTTTATTCCAAACTCACTTCATAATGGCATAACGTATGAAAACATTTGAAGTAACACATGATAATTCATATAGGCTTATTTTTATCTAGTCTAGTGTACTGAAGTATTCCTTTCTAGTGATTTACAGTTATAGGCTGCCTTTCCCCCAAAAATTAAAGTTCCCTTTCGAGGGAACTCGCACTGCGTCGGAACGACACTTTGGGGACGCTCCCTTAGCGTTGCGTGTCTGAAGCATGAATGAAACTAAGACCGATCTTGATTGGTGCTACGTCATGACGTAGTATGTGACGGCATACCCGGAAGTATAAAGGGACGCCGACTCACAACCGCGCTAGCTTTTCCGCTCTTCAGCAGCGCTCTGTGTGTGTGTGTGAAGTGAGACTGATATTTCTAGTTCAGTAAAATAATTTTGTAAAAAAGAGTGTTTGAAATATGACGAGTGAGCAGTTCAAGAAGTGTGTGCACCCCTGCCCTCGCTACATCACGGGTGGGGACACGCATTTGTTGTGTGTAGACTGCTTGGGAGCGCAGCACGCTCGGTCAGCTCTCGAGGGGGCTGGCTGCGAGCACTGTGAAGCACTATCGATCAGAGTGCTGCGCTTGTGATTGTGGGGATCGCAACGGGAACTGGCTGATGAGATTGGGACTGCCGAGGCACTTTCCCAATCATCCTCAGACAGTTCTGATGCCCTTCCTCCCCGTGCAGAAGCCCTTGCTGCTGCTTCTTCTGCGCGATGAGAGTGTCCGATGTTTGTGCTGTCTGCATCTGAGGATGTGGATGTGCTCAGCATCGAGGCGGGTGACGTGGAGGTTCACTCGTCACCTCACGTGCCCGCTTATGAGGAGCTCGTAGAGGTTGTGACTCGTGCAGTGGCCAGACTTAACATCAGCTGGCCATCACAAGTGCAGGAAGCGACAGTATTAAAAAGCAAGCTTGATGAACGCTTCCTGCAGCACAGGTCTCAACCTCAACGCCGGGGTTTACCATTTTTTCCTGATTTGCACAATGAGTTGTGCAAATCGTGGAATAGACCACACTCCTCCCGCCTCTCTAATCCATCAGTGATGGATTATAGTAACATCGTGGGGGCGGGAGAGCATGGCTATGGGAGAATGCCGCGTGTGGAGGAGGCTTTGGCCAGCTACCTCTCTCCTGATGCGGCTTCCTCCCTAAAAACCCCGGTGCTGCCCACCAAGCCATGTAGAGATACATCAGCGATGGTGGGCAGGGCATATATGGCGGCAGGTCGGGCTGGTGCATGTCTGCATACCATGGCTCTATTGCAGGCATACCAGGCCGACCTTCTAAAAGACTTGGATGAGGGCGAGGGACCCACACCTGAGGATGTGGCTGAGCTCCGCAGAGCGACAGATTTGTCTCTCCGTGTCACCAAGGAGACGGCCCGAGCTGTGGGCCGCTCCATGTCGGCTTTGGTGGCCACGGAGAGGCATCTGTGGTTAAATCTGTCGGGCATCAGGGAGAAGGATAAATCTGTTCTTCTTGATGCTCCTCTTTCGCCTTCTGGCCTGTTCGGCGACGCTGTCAACTCGGTCGTCGACAGGTTTCAGGAGGCAAAGAGGCAGTCTGCGGCGTTCCAGCAGTTCATCCCTCGCCGCTCCAAGTCTAAAGGGGCTGGTCCTAAGACCGACCAGCCCCAGCCGTCATCGAGCTCCTCGTACCGGCAGGTACAGAAAGAGAGCGTCGCCTCTAGAGCCCCTCCTCAGGTAGCTTGGCAACAGAGGCGGCGTTCTCGCCCAAAGCCGGCTCAGCAGAAGGGCGACCTGAGGGCCGTCCTTCAGGCTAGGAAGAGTTTGGGGAAGAGGTCCTAGCTGTGGTAGGACCTCTGAGGGCAGTCCCCTCCGTAGAGAAGCGGCTGAGGCCGTCTTCTTCGCGGAGCCCTCTGGAAATCGATGTGGTAATCCCGCCGTCTGTGACGCTTCGGGCCACATCAATTTCCAGTGTACGCGCGCTGCCTCGGTATTCAAAAAACACCAGAGGTCAGTCTCGAGAGGCTGATTCCCTTAGTAGATTGTCTCCAGGCGTGGGAACGCCTGTCGAATGTGTCACCATGGGTCCTGCGGACTGTAGAAAAGGGGTACAGACTGCAGTTCGGCCACAGCCCACCAAGGTTCAATGGGGTGGTCTGGACTGCAGTGATCCCAGAGCAGGCTCTGGTTATGGAACAAGAAGTACACTCCCTGTTGGTAAAGGAGGCCATAGAACGTGTTCCTCCGTCAGAAAGGGAGTCGGGGTTCTACAGCCGGTACTTTATAGTTCCCAAAAAGGACGGGGGTTTGCGTCCAATTTTAGATCTGAGATATTTGAACCGGTCTCTGAGGAGGTTCAGGTTCAAAATGCTCACAGTATCTATTATCGTGAATCAAATTCGGTCCGAGGACTGGTTTGTCACGATAGATCAAAAGGGCGAATACTTCCATGTTTCCATCAGTCCTTCTCACAGGAATTTCTTGAGGTTCGCTTTCGGGGACGAAGCGTTCCAATATCGGGTTCTTCCGTTTGGCCTAGCTCTTTCCCCTCGAACGTTCACCAAATGCATGGATGCAGCTCTGGCTCCACTGAGACTCCAGGGCATTCGTGTACTGAACTATATCGACGACTGGCTCATATTGGCCCAGTCGCGAGAAATGGCAGTTCGGCATCGATATGTCGTCCTTGGCCACATTCAGAGCTTGGGGTTGAGACTCAACGAAAAAGAGCATGCTGACGCCCTCCCAGAGGACCACGTTCCTGGGAATAGTATGGGACTCGAGGACGATGCGGGCACAGATGTCTCCCGTACGGATCGAGTCCATACGCGCGATGGTCTCCAGTGTAAAGCTAGGCCGCAACATCACTGTAAAGCAGTTTCAAAGACTACTGGGGCTCATGGCAGCTGCGTCCAACGTAATACCTTTTGGCCTGCTGTACATGAGACCCCTACAGTGGTGGCTGAAAGCCAAGGGGTTTTCCCCAAAGGGAAATCCATTCCGTATGATCAGGGTAACGCGCAGATGCCTTCGTTCCCTATCAATATGGAAGAAACCCTGGTTTCTGTCCCAAGGGCCAGTGCTGGGAGCGTCATGTCGCCGGAAATCAGTTTCGACAGACGCCTCCCTCACTGGTTGGGGCACGGTCATGGATGGCCGCTTTACCCAGGGTCTGTGGCAGGACCATCATCATTCATGGCATATAAATTGCCTGGAGATGCTGGCAGTGTTCAGGGCTCTGAGGAGCTTCCTCACAGATCTCAGGGGTTATCATGTTCTGGTACGATCCGACAGTATGTCAGTGGTCGCGTACCTGAACCATCAGGGGGGTCTGAGGTCTCGCCCTCTATGCAGACTGGCGCATCAGATCCTCCTGTGGTCCCAGGGAAAATTGTCGTCTCTCAGAGCGATGTATATCCCCGGGGACCAGTATCAGGGAGCAGACATCCTGTCAAGGCAGGGGCCGGCCAGTACGGGGCTAGCATCCACGCATCCAGCCCCGCTGGGGTTGGATGCCATGGTGCAGACGTGGCCGAGGCTGCGCCTGTATGCATTTCCCCCGATAGCTCTGCTCCCGGGAGTTCTGGAGAGGGTCCGGCAGGACGGGGTCAGTCTACTCCTAGTAGCCCCGTACTGGCCGGCCCGAGTATGGTTCTCAGACATCATAGCACTGCTAGCAGGTCCTCCATGGCAGATCCCTTTGAGGAGGGACCTGCTGTCTCAGGCAGGGGGCATAATATTTCACCCCCAGCCAGATCTGTGGAAGCTCTGGGTCTGGCCCCTGAGGGGGCTCAGTACTTAGAGGCTGGCCTGTCGGCAGGAGTAGTGGAGACCATACTTAGTTCCAGGGCTCCTTCCACGAGAAGGTTGTACGGCTTAAAGTGGAATTTATTTTCCACTTGGTGCGGGGAGCGTGAGGTGGACCCAGTTAACTGCCCAGTGGCTTCATTGCTGGAGTTCCTCCAAGATCGCTTCACTGCGGGGCTTACCCCGTCCACACTTAAGGTGTACGTGGCTGCCATTACGGCTTTCCACGCTCCTGTAAGTGATGGGCCTCTGGGGAGGCACCCTTTAGTCGTACGTTTCCTCCGTGGTACTTGGAGGATGAGGCCTGCAACTCGCTCCAGAGTTCCAACTTGGGATCTGGCGGTGGTTCTCGAGGGATTGGCTTCTGCCTCCTTCGAACCACTCGAGTCAGCGACAGATCGAGTTCTGTCGCTAAAGGTGGCACTGCTCCTTGCTATCACCTCACTTAAGAGGGTGGGGGACCTCCAGGCCTTGGCTATAACGCCGACTTGCCTGGAGTTTGCCCCGGGCGGAGTTAAGGCTATCCTTCATCCGAGGCCAGGCTATGTGCCCAAGGTTCCATTGAGTGTGGCACGGCCTACGGTTCTGCAGGTTTTTCATCCTCCACCTCATGTGTCGGCTGAAGAGGGGAGACTTCATCTGCTCTGCCCAGTCAGAGCATTGCAAATTTATCTGCAGAAGTCTTCGCAGTGGAGAAGGTCGGACCAACTGTTAGTGTGTTTCGGGTCTCCTAGGAAGGGGCTACCCGCGTCCAAGCAGATGGTTAGTAATTGGATCATCCAGGCTGATAGAAGAGCAACTTTGACTGAAATAACCACTCGTTACAACCGAGGTATGCAGCAAAGCATTTGTGAAGCCACAACACGCACAACCTTGAGGCGGATGGGCTACAACAGCAGAAGACCCCACCGGGTACCACTCATCTCCACTACTAATAGGAAAAAGAGGCTACAATTTGCACGAGCTCACCAAAATTGGACAGTTGAAGACTGGAAAAATGTTGCCTGGTCTGATGAGTCTCGTTTTCTGTTGAGACATTCAGATGGTAGAGTCAGAATTTGGCGTAAACAGAATGAGAACATGGATCCATCATGCCTTGTTACCACTGTGCAGGCTGGTGGTGGTGGTGTAATGGTGTGGGGGATGTTTTTTTTGGCACACTTTAGGCCCCTTAGTGCCAATTGGGCATCGTTTAAATGCCACGGCCTACCTGAGCATTGTTTCTGACCATGTCCATCCCTTTATGACCACCATGTACCCATCCTCTGATGGTTACTTCCAGCAGGATAATGCACCATGTCACAAAGCTCGAATCATTTCAAATTGGTTTCTTGAACATGACAATGAGTTCACTGTACTAAAATGGCCCCCACAGTCACCAGATCTCAACCCAATAGAGCATCTTTGGGATGTGGTGGAACGGGAGCTCCGTGCCCTGGATGTGCATCCCACAAATCTCCATCAACGGCAAGATGCTATCCTATCAATATGGGCCAACATTTCTAAAGAATGCTTTCAGCACCTTGTTGAATCAATGCCACGTAGAATTAAGGCAGTTCTGAAGGCGAAAGGGGGTCAAACACAGTATTAGTATGGTGTTCCTAATAATCCTTTAGGTGAGTGTAAGTGCAGGGGTTGAAGACTCGCCACTTCAAACCCCTGCCAGTGAGAATCTCATGGAGGTTCTGAGCAGAGCTGTGGCCAAACTAAATATCGACTGGCCACAAGACAACCAGGAGCGCGCCTCAGTTAAAAGCAGGCTCAATGCTCAATGAGCGCTTCCTGCCAGCCTGCTCTGCTCAGCCTCCATGGCGGGGTTTGCCGTTTTTCACAGATCTACACACTGAGGTGTCGAGATCGTGGAAGCAGCCCATGTCTTCACGTGTATTGAGTCCCCACACATCAGTATACAGCAACATCGTGGGTCTGAAGAGACATGGTTATGGTTCGATGCCGAGGGTGGAGGAGACACTTGCGAGCCATTTCTCTCCAGAGTGAGTATTGACCATTAAAGCCCCATCTTTGCCCATTAAGCCACTCAGAGCTACATCAGCGCTAGTGGGCAAAGTGTACTCGGCAGCGGGTCAGGTCGCCACATGCCTGCACACTATGGCTATTGTGCAGGCATACCAGGCTGACCTGCTGAAAGACCTGGGAAAAAATCCAGGAGATCGGAGCAGATGTCATCAGTGAGCTCCTATCTTCCACAGATTTAGCTCTCCAGGCCACCAAGGATCATAGGCAAGATCTATAGGCTGTTCTATGGAAGCCCTGGTGGCCACGGAGAGGCATATGTGGCTAAATCTTATGGAGATTAAAGAGAAAGACAAGACCTTCCTGCTTGATGCGCCTTCCAAGGGTAAGACGGATCTGAAGACCGTCATTATCTCGAGAAAGGCTGCTTCTAAGAAGCCCTGACGCCAGTGTGCCCAGGGCAGTGAGGGCGCCCTATTCTAGATCTGCGCGTCCTCAACCGCTCAGTAGCAAAGCTCAAGTTCAGGATGCTTACACTCAAACACATTGTGTCTCAAATCAGGTCCAAGGACTGGTTTGTCACGATAGATCTCAAAGATGCATACTTTCATGTCTCCATCCTTCCGCAACACAGGAAGTACCTGAGGTTCGCTTTTGGGGGAAAAGCGTACCAGTATCAGGTCCTTCCCTTCGGTCTGGCTATTTCACCCTGCACGTTCACGAAGTGTGTGGATGCGGCGTTAGTCCCCTTGCGTATGCGGGGGATCCACCTTCTCAATTATATCTCAAATATATATTTGCCGGTATGCTTTATACCTTCCGGGTCTATGACGTCACCCGCCTATGACGTTCCGTCTCTCCATTGGACTAATTACACACGTGCTTCACGACGCAATTACGCAGAGGCGTTCCCAAAGCGGTGATGCAGCGTCTTGTTCCCTCTTCAGGGAACTAAGGTTACATGCGTAACCGAGACGTTTTATGTGAATGAGTGGGCAGGGTGATTTTTACATTGTTTTGAAACAAAAATTCTAGCCTACGTTTCCAAAAGTCTTGTGAACAAATATTCAGTATGGGTTTTAGGGCCTTATTTCAGTGACTTCAGTGAAAAAAACGCGCATAAACATAATTTTCTCAAACCTACACACTTTTACATACATGCTGCTGACATATTATTGTAGCAGAGTTTGTGCTGAATACAGAGTAATCAGACTTTATCCATAAAAATTTTACGAGTAACAGAAATAAGCACAAATGTCAGGGCATGTCAAAACACCTCCAGGGCCCAGAAAACACCTCAGGGTTCAGAGGGTTAAACAAAACTTTCATTGGAAAAAAACAAAACAGCTAATTTTGCTATTGATATGCGATTACTTTTAATAGGACTCATATATTCATATATATGATTTAAAACTTACTCAAAGTTATGCTAGATCCAGTAAATATATCTGGACTTGCAGTGGAAACCACCTGTGAAATAGTGCTGACATCTAAAAAGAAGGAAATTCAAGACATGACTGAAAACACTTTAAAAGGTTCTAAAGTCTTTGTAAATAAGTGGGGGAAAGCATGGTACCTGTGCAGTATCCTGAACACCAGATTAATGGATTCACAAGTTCATAGACATAGTAATTGTCTGGGCACGCTTTCACTCTGATGGGGTTTAACTTATAATCACAGCGGCCACTCCAATGATAACTACCACAGACCTCACTGATCACCACTCCATCCTCTATCTGAGGGTGAGGATCACTGAGAGACAGACTGATTACTGTGTTACAGCTGTATGAACTAACACAGGTCTCTGGCATCCGGATGTCTATTCCATGGTAGAAAAGCCGGTACCAGCCATTCCAGGAGAAAGAGTCGTCACAAATGTAATCTCCACTTTCATTATTGGCTCTCCAGGGACGATCCAGAGACTCATAGTTGTAGCAGGGATCACTGTTGATGCTTTGGAAAACAACTGTCATGGACAAAAGAGATCTTTGTAAAATACAGTTGAAATACTATATTTTCATGGAAGACAATTAGGTTTTACCCCTGACTATGGCCTGAAATGCTCCAGCACCCCCTGACCTTATTTAGGACAAGCAGTTTGGAGAATGAATGGATATTTTAGTTTTATATAATTCCATGGTTTTGAGCAATTATATTCTAACCAGTAGTGTGCGGTAAAGCCCAAAATTGGGCAAGTAGCAGTCTGTACATTCACAGTCCTGAAAAAAGGGGTAACACATCGAGAAAAAAAACTTGGAATTATATTTATTATTTCAGTCTTGCTTCTTGTCAGCTCTGAAGCGGCTAAAAGCTGTGCAAATAATCAAGCATCTTCTCACAAAAAATGTAGTTCAAACTGGCCTAAGAGGACTGAGGTATTACCATCTGCTCCCATTCAGTATTCATATTAAATGTTGGGTCTCACTTTATATTAGGTGGCCTTAACGCTATGTACTTACATCAAAAAAATAAGTACAATGTACTTGTTGTGTTCATATTGTATTGCAAAACACTTTTGCTGCTATTGAGGTGGAATACGGGTAAAGTTAGGGACAGGTGTGGTGGTATGTGTAAGTTTAAGGGTAGGGTTATGTGTAAGGGAAGTGTCAACAGTGTAATTATAAATGTAACTACAGAAATTAATTACAAATGTAATTGCATGCAGGTAATTTTAAAAGATGTAAGTACAATGTAAAAACATGTATGTACACAATAAGTGCATTGTATCAAATTATTAATTTAAATGTTAGTACATTGTAGTTAAGGCCACCTAATATAAAGTGGGTCCAAATGTTGAATGGTATAAAAGTTGTAAGGAACTGTTACAAATAACATAGCTAGGGGAGTGTTAGCAATTGGTGAGTGTGAGAGGACAACAGAGTAACCAACAGAATGGCTGATGGACTGCAAAGCACCGATTCTAACTGACTAAAACAACCTTAATTAAAGCTGCAAGCAGCAATGAAAGGGCCCTTGCACCCGGGAGCACCGCCCCCCTGTGGCCTCAGGAAAACAGCGAATAGTGGGCGACATGCATTTAAGTGGGTAAATATAGGAGAAATATGGCAACGTCACTTGAATGTGCCACACTTCCTGCTGCCAGCAGGTGGCGCTTTGACTATAACCAAATATTGGCATGTAGATTTCTTCAGGCCAGGACTATTATCAAACGTGTCAAGTTTGGGGTAGATCGGACATTGTATGCCTGAGTTACAACAACTTCCTGTTTCGTGGCATAAATTGCATACATTAGCACTTGCTATGACTAACTAATATTGGCATGTTGATGTCTTCAGGACAGGACTCTTATCAAACATGTGAAGTTTGGGACATTGTATGCCTGACTTACAACAGCTTCCTGTGTCATGGCGAAACATCAGACTTTGACAGGACGCCACGGACACGGCCTTCAGCGAAAACTCAAGATCTTCACAATTTAACATCACAAAGGCCTTAAAATTAGACTGACCATACATGATGTTGTTCTGGTTAAATCTCAATGAGGATACTCAACACAGTGTAAAACAGGGCATTTCTTGTTGCCCACAGGTGGCGCTATGACTGTAACTGAATACTGGCATGTAGATGTCTAAATCCATGTAAAATTATCTAATAAATACTACAATTCGTCTTGAAACATGCTGTCAAAAATCTTGTTATCAAAAAATCCCAGGTTAAAAGAGTTAAGGCCCATTCACACCAAGGATGATAACTATAAAGTTTTAATAATCAGCTGATAAATGATAAAACCATTGACGGCTAATCAGAATCCATATGGTTTTAAAGAGCTTTAATATTTAAAGGGCCAGATGCCATAACTGCAGAATATGCTTATAATAAACAGAACAATATCATGTGTTGGAGTGGATGCTAATATAGTTTTCTTTATAGTTATTGCTCTTGGTGTGAACGGGCCTTTAATATTTCACCTGCACAGTATGTAGGCCTGGGGGCTGATATGATGGGTTTGACAAATTCATAGATGTAATAATCTCCTGGACAGGCTTTGACTTGAATGGACATGGATCTGTAGCTGCCACACTCGCCGTTCCAATATGTTATGACTTCACGGGTCACCACTCCATCCTCAGGTTTTGGATGAGAACCTTTGAGATACATTCCAGTTTCACCACCACATGCTTTACTCACACACCACTCAGACATCTGGGCACTTTCTCCATTCAAAAACAACCGATACCAGCCACTCCATTCAACAAGGGTGTCATCATATCCACTGTTCTCATATGGGATTTGCCGTATGTCTCTCCAATATTCATCAAGGGTGTTATAATCATTGCATGGATTAGAGATGGAAGTTGTAGGCTCTGAGTAAATAAAGAAGAAAAAAAGACAGTGATGTATATGATACATTGTATACACATTTAATGAATAAGTGGCAAAAACCAAGAGTATATTAAAGCTAAACCTCTAACATCTGTGTCTGTATGACAGTGAAGATATTGGGATGGTAGACTAATAGATTAAATAAACTGACTACAACCAATGTATCCTTTATACTAATCAAGTAAGAGTTACCACCAATATTTCTATTAAGTGTATTTTCCAGTGTAAATCTGTGGTAAAAAAAATGGACATACAAGCGTGTTCGTTATTTTTACCTCGCTTCGAACCAAACCGATATCAATGTAATGTATGACACATTTCGCTTCAGTAAAGTGTATATTAGTCTGTATCAGTTTTTCAGATTATAAGCATGTCTGTTTTTCCTTGAAGGCTCCGATCAACACGGTCTCACTCCTATTCGTCACATATTGGCGCTTGGTCAGGATCCCTCGGCGTCACTTTTTAACGCACAGGGTACCCCTTTAGCGCCGTTTTCCGACGAACAGGGTACTCCATTTGATTTCAGTTGTTTGCCCAATGCTTCAGATAAAGATGCATTTAATTCTTTGCATTTGTAAAAGTAGACTAACCCCACTCCTACTCTAAACCTACCCACTTCTCAACAATATAAAACACGTAACAGGCAAATATAAGTACAGTCACAGGTATTTATTGCAAAAACTGACCAAAAACAGTATAAAACTCATGTTGCATTCCAAGTCTTCTGAAGTCATATGATATCTTTATGTGAAGAACAGAGTTCCTCTTAATGTTTTAATCGCTGAAATGATGATCCCGCCGCTCCGTGAACACACACACACTCCACTCAATCATATCTCATTCAAATGATACACCCAACTCTTTAGCATGACGCGATCAGTCACGAGACACACGAGAGCCAATAGCATTTTACAATCAAAACTGACGTAATGACGCAATTTGTCACGAGACATACGACCAATGCTGTCAAAGCTGACATAACGTTTCTTCGGGCGGCAAATTTTTGTAATGTGTTCATGATCTTTGGCGGATGGACTCGACGCTGAACGCTTTCGGGGATTTTCTTCACACAAATCAAACGTTTGGCCTTGGAACACTTGGAATATTTGTAATTTTTGAATAAATGGTGGCTGCAGTCGTATCTGCCTGCTATATCCTGTTTTTTTATAATACACAAATGGATAGGTTTAGGGATGGGGTTGGGTTGGGTATTGTGTTCAAAATGTGTCTGAATAGCTAAATAAAAAAAGAAAAGAAATGTGAATAAAATTATGCTGGCTGATTCAATTGAGAATCACACGCCATGTCATAATGGCAAAATCATAACTCAATATATAGTTTCATCATGACGATAACCATGCCCTCCCTGGTCGATCCCTCTGAGACAGGACCTCCTGACTCAGAGACGGGGCACCATATGGCACCCGCGTCCCGACCTGTGGAACCTCCACGTGTGGAACCTGGACGGGACGCGGCAGGTTTGAGTACCCTGCCACCTCAGGTGGCGGCTACCATCACTTCCGCTAGAGCCTTGTCCACGAGACAGGCCTATGCGTTGAAGTGGAACCTCTTCGTCACCTGGTGCTCCTCTCGCCGAGAGGACCCCAGAAAATGCTCGATCAGGTCTGTGCTCTCCTTCCTCCATGAAGGGTTGGAGCGAAGGTTGTCTCCCTCCACCCTGAAGGTCTATGTGGCTGCCATTTCAGCCCATCATGACCTGGTGGACTCTAAAACGGTTGGACAGCACGACCTGGTCAGCAGGTTCCTTAGAGGAGGTTAAACCCTCCTCGCCCACCTCAAGTACCCTCTTGGGACCTAGCAGTGGTCTTAGCCGCCCTGCAAAAGGCTCCCTTCGAGCCATTGCAGTCTGTGGAGCTGAAGTTCCTTTCACTGAAAGTGGCGCTCTTGACTGCTTTGGCCTCCATCAAGAGGGTAGGGGACCTGCAGGCATTTTCGGTTGACGAAGCGTGCCTGGAATTCGGGCCGGCCAATTCTCACGTGATCCTGAGACCCGGATACCAGGTGGTGAACCTGCAAGCGCTGCCCTTGGAGGAGGCAGACCCAGCCTTGGCACTGCTCTGTCCAGTACGCGCCCTTCGCGCTTACGTAGACCAAACACAGTGTTTCAGGACCTCAGACCAGCTCTTTGTCTGTTACGGAGGGCAGCAGAAAGGGAAGGCTCTCTCCAAGCAGAGGTTGTCCCACTGGATAGTGGACGCCATTGTCCTGGCATATCAGGTCCAGGGCATGCCATGCCACCTTGGGGTAAGAGCACACTCCACTAGGAGTGTTGCCTCCTCTTGGGCTTTAGCGCATGGCGCCTCGCTAACAGACATTTGTAGAGCTGCAGGCTGGGCGACACCCAACACATTCGCAAGATTTTATAATCTCAGAGTGGAGCCTGTGTCCTCTTGTGTACTCGCCCCAAGTGGCCAGTAACCGGACAGGCTCAGGTGTCTTCGCTTGCTGCGCTCCCTTCGGCAGGCATTGTGTTGCATTTCTCCATGTGGGATATGCTTCCCAGTGTACCTTGGTAGCGTTGAGCCTAGCCCCTCGTTCGTGCCCACACTCACGGCAGGGAGCCCTGGTCAGCGCAGGACGCTGGAAGACAGCCGTCGTGGCGAGATTGTATTGGGACCCCCATTCCGTCAGTAACTGACATAACTCGTAGTGTACTGACTGAAAGGGAACGTCTCGGTTACGTATGTAACCCTCATTCCCTGAAGGAAGGGAACGGAGACGTTACGTCCCCCTGCCATGTCCGCTGTACCGCTGGAACAGGCCAGGTGCTCATGCCTCGGCTCTTCAGCAGGTAACAGTGCGAGATTGCCACGCAACGCCCTTTATACCCACGCCGTGGGGCGGGGTTGTGGCATGCAAATTCCGCAGACCCATGGCATCTTCATGCCATTGGCTCGTTTTGTAGAGCTCAAAGGCGATTGGCTTCTAAGCGAAACCCCCATTCCGTCAGTAACTGACGTAACGTCTCCGTTCCCTTCCTTCAGGGAACGAGGGTTACATAAGTAACCGAGACGTTCTTGACCTTACTTTTTTAAACATATGGATTCCTCTTAGTTTATACTGACTTTCTCTTATTTCAAACAGCTTCTGTATAAAATTTGGAAGTAAATTATTATATACTTTATACATTGTCTGTGCAGTATAAAAATCAACTAAATCAACAAATTTCAAAGCTTGTAAATTAATAAACAATTTTTTTGTGTTTTGTTTTATAATCCTTATTGCTCTTTTTTGTAATATATATATGGGATTTAAATTGGTTTTATATGTATGGCACCACACCTCCACACAATAAGTCATGTATGGAACTATGAGCGCACATTACAAAATATAAAATGAGCTTTCATTCAAAATACATTTTGTTCTATTTAATAATGCAATTGATTTATATATATATATATATATATATATATATATATATATATATATATATATATTGTATTATTTATATGTGATTTCCAGCATAATTTATGATCTATTATAACACCCAGAAATTTATTTTCATACACTCCCTCCCTACTACTTTCCTCATTATTCATCCTAATTTTTGATTGTCGATTACTAAAGATTATGAACTTTGTTTTAGTTAAATTCAGTGAAAGTCTTTTATCATCAAACCATTTTTTAAAGATCCTCAGTTCACTTTCCACTGTGTTCAGAAGCTGTTCCAAATTTTTCCCTAAACAATCCAAATTTGTGTCGTCAGCAAAGCCCATGTCTGCTCATGCCACTTTAAGCACTATCACTTCATGCTTATTGTTCATCATTAAAGGTAGGGTTTAAAAACATTTGCTTTATAAACACTTTTTGTTATACTGGTTGAAACTCTATTCACATCTTGAAAGCAATCAATAATAGAAGTGGTCTAAATAATAAAACATGTACACATATCTTCTATGGTCTCAGGACTAAAAAATGTTCGTCCAATCTTCGCTTTCGGTCCAAATGCAGTGATACAATGTCCAACCTGCCTGTTAGAGTTAGAGTATCTCCATACCTCCACGCAGCCTGCTCGCGCAGACATCACACATCATCAGTGTGTTGTAGATACAGTCACTGAGTGCCATAAACAAACAGCAGTCATCTTTTTTACAGTTCCTCCTGAACCAAAACAAAGAGCTTATGCTGCATTCATGCCATGCTGTAACCATAATTACAAGATGGCAACCTGTGACATTCTATCAGGAGCTGTTTATGTCCTCAGACTATCTGGATTTATGTGTTTCTATGTCAACACTATCAATGCCAAAATGAATCTGCAGCAGTCAGATGGTACAACAGCTCTGTAAGATGTTCATTATTATTGTACTGTTATGTGCTTAGAGACATGAGGTAATTTAACACTGTCTCTCATCTCATGACGCTTTGCAAACTCTGTGTGCTGTGTGCGTTCACATGTTTTGAAGGAGACGTGGCTTTGGAGAACGCTCTGAAGGGAGGATGGAATTTCATGCTTAACCCTAAACCTAACCCAACCCAAGCTTGCTATCACTAGTCACTCCAAAAATTGCCTAGCCTACCTTTAATTTGGAAACTAATGAAAAGAATCAAATAGTAGCCTACTGTATGCTCTGTTGAGAACCAAATTATTCATTCTGAATTGTAAATTTAAAAATATAATTCGGAATTATAGAACTTAAACACGTTTTTTTAGTCTACTGTGTCATAATGTGTAAGACTGTTTTAGATTCTCAAAACATGGCACAGTCAACATATGAATTATTCTAACACTAACAATCCTACATTTTTTAATAGAAAGCAAAGGATGGAAACAGGAAGAAGGGAAGACTGAAATAATAATTCTACCTGATGTTTGTCCATTGGTTATTTCACCTAAATAAACAATATAAGCAGAATTATTTAATAATGTAAATAAAAAGATTTAGTCAGTTCAAAAACACTCACCATTAATCAGCAGCAGCAGTGAGACACACAGTGAGATCAGAAACCTCATTGTGATGAACAGCACCTGCACACACATAGAACATACTGTACACTGTAAAAAAGTGCTGCAAAATACGGCCAAATTCTGACAGTAACACACTGTTTTCCATTAAAACAGTAATGTCCTGTGGAAAACAATGCATTCTGGGCAATAATTTGCACGGTAAGCAACTGCGGTTAATTTATAGCCCATTTCTAAACAGCTCTACTGTATTTATGTATGACAGTTTTGTACTGTAGCAAGCAGTGCAATGTGGGCGGGTGCATTTTTGAAGCAATAGCACAATAGCACTGAACAGGTTTTTCGAGTTGTACGAGTAAGTCTTTGCCTACCAGTGTTCGTGGTGCTTGTGACAGGAATATATGTGGAAAATAGAAGAAAACTAATCAAAGAGGAGAGGAGAAGAAACTTTGAAACTGACTGCAGAGAGGACCATGTTCTTTTAAAACTGGACTGAAAAAGCGGCATCTGAAACTAACTTTTTGTGTTTGCGGCACTTATGGCACTTCAAATCCCTTAAGAGAAAACTTTGAAACTGACTGCAGCGAGGAGCACGTTCTTTTAACCCTAAAATAAGCAACGTATCCTGGGGGATACAAACATTTGAGAGGCTGTGGGGAGAGACAGGGAAAGTGTAGGTCTCTTTTCTTGGTTTCATGTTGAAAGGGTGTTTGTTGTGAACATTTAGATCTGGTGACTTTGTTCATACATTCTTTGTTTAGCTCACGGTTAACATTTAAAAACAACATGACCACCTGTAGTGGCAAATGTACTCATTTTCAGATAAAAGTAGATATATTTCACATATTTACAATATTTGCAGGGGACTTACATGTTTAAAAAGTTGTTGTTAAGCGTTAGCTTATTATGTATATCACCGTAATCACAAAAAAAAAATCACCGTAAATTTACAGTAAAATACTGGCAGCTGTGGTTCCAGCCATTTACCGTAATTTTACGGTTTCAACACTGTTTTTCCATTTTACGGCTGTGCTGTAATTTCACAGTAAAATACTGACAGCTGTGGTTCCAGCTGTTTACTGTAATTCAACAGTACCAATACTGTTGTTAATTTACAGCTTTACTGTTATTTCACAGTAAAGTACTGGCAGCTGTGGTTCCAGCTATTTACCGTAATTCAACAGTACCAATACTGTTGTTCATTTTACAGCTTTACTGTAATTTCACAGTAAAGTACTGGCAGCTGTGGTTCCAGCTGTTTACTGTAATTCTACCATTTCAATACCGTTTTACATTGTACTTGCAGAAAAGGTTACAGCTATATTTCTACAATATAAAAAAATACTACATTACATAATACATAATAAACATCTCTAGTATAATTAGTATATAATGTATACAGACATGTCAAACAATTTTTCACTACATAGAGAGAAAATAAATAGAGAAGAAATAGATCATGGTACATCATTTGCTATTTATTAAAACACTGGCAAAAAAAAGACATTGACAAATTGGCTGAAACTGACCCAAACTGAATCTCTTAATAAATACAAACAGTAAGTTAAGAAAAATGAAAATAGCACTTGCTTTAACCAACACCAATTATTAAAAAAAAAAAAAAAATGCATTAATGTACCCTGATGCTATCCCAGATGTGCACAACTGCCTTTCTTCAGCAGAACACAAACATTTTTAGAAAGAAATTTGAGACCTGTAGATGCATGTAATGAAAATGAAAGGCTGAAATCATTTGGAAAGTTCAAAAGTAATGAATGCACAACCTGATCAATTAAGTAGCAAAACAATGTAGCAAAACAATAGGTGTATAAAAGCTAAAGACAATAGCTGTGTAATGCAAGTATGTTGGGATGCTCATGTGAGAAGTAAAAAATTATGCTTTGATTGTAATAGAAGAATGATAGTCACATGAAAGTTCAGACATTTCAAACAGTATCAGAGCCTTGGTCCGAAGCACTAGTTTAAAGTTGAGAATGTTTTACTTATTGATTTGTTTCTTACATTAATCACAATGGTGGATTTTTGCATTGTACGCATCCTACAGAGCTTGAATTTCCTCCAGATTAAAAATGTGCATTTGTGTTCTGATGAATAATGTCATATAAACCTTGGATGGCATCATGGTAAGTAAATAATTTTGAAACTATACTGCACTATATTTTTAAACAGTATGATAACATTTTTAAGAGGAAAAAACAATGTCAAAGAGAAAAGTGTAAATTGCAACGTCCAATGAGAAGAACTAGTGTGTGACTAAACCTTAAGAAGAGACCAAAAAAAAAAAAAAGACAACTGGCATGAGGTCTGATGAAACTGGTCAACACGCCAGGTCTGAAAAGAAAACATTAAGAACATTTTAGGGACTACATAGCACATGGCAAAAGACAGTTATCATCAATACTGCACACACTTTTAAATGAAACAGAAAATGAACTGTTTAGTAGATGAACGCAATTAGAAACTTATAAAGTAAATAAATGAGGGTGTATGTTTGTTACAGCAGAGAAACAAGACAAAATATCATCTTAAAAGAAGCAGGGGCCAAGACATGACCAGACAGTTTAGCCGTGTGTAAAAGGAAATGATTGTGTGATTTCCAGTTAGCCAGAGAGGAGTGAATAACTTAGTGATTGAGTCTGTGTCTGTAAGCTGTCGGTGTATTCTGTATGCTACTAAACATGCATGTATATGTATGTTCCTCACAAATGCACAGATAGTACTGCATGTGTATGCACAAAGTTTGCAAGAATACATGACTCTGATCTTACTAAATCGGAAATTAATGTAAATCAATTTAAGGGTTCATATAAAAGAAAACCAAACCACTTTCGCAATATTACCTGTTCAACAGCTGTTCCGGGCAGGTCCAAGTAGTTCCAGGCATCTTGAGGATTTGACCGCATTCCACTTCCATATCACTTCGCCAGTTATCTCAAAGGTCCTTAGAGCCTAGAAAAGCTAAAGAACCAAAAACCCACAAAGAAATTGATCAAGCAAAACATATAACAAACAGGATAAAGTAAAGATACAGACAGTATCTCTATTGACTCCCTCTTCCCCCACTCTTACTCTCTCTCATGTTGAGATCGCCTGAAATTCACCCAAAACCTATATGGTTTAATGTGAACAAGTACTACACAGTATTATACATGTTTGGTATTATTTGAAATGTCTCAGTGCGACTGGTACAAAGGTCTCATCTCCACAGAAGTAAACCAAAAGGTAATAAAGGTTTTAAGAGTTTAGAGATATTTTGCCTAGTGTGTGATGGGTGTGTCTCCAGCCAAATGTTCTTTACCTCCTGCCGTCAATACAGGTCTATAGGACTTGATTAATGTAAATTCCTATTGTTAACACGTTTACATTTGAAAGAGTTTTCTTTCTTGGTCTGGTATTTAAGGAGATGTTGCAAAAAGGTCGGGGCTGGAACCTTTATATCGGTCAGCCCGTAACGCTGAGTGTCTCCTAGATACTCAGCGTTATGTAATTTTCAGAAGTCAGGTATCCATATTTTATTTTTGTACTTCAGAGCATTTGATGTTATGTATGGATTATCTTTGAATTGATTATGTAATTGGCATTATACATTTACCTAACTAATTATAAATTGTTACACTGACTTATTCTGAATTACTTATGGAATTATTAACTATCTCTAGTAGATTATGAATGGGTATAATTTCAACAAAGGGTTAAACTGAATAATTAAATGTGTAGTTAAACTATTAAATATAAATGACCAAATAACCAATTGGCATTCTAACCTAAATTCGAGGTCATAATAAAATGGAGTCAGATAAAACTAAATTAGAATTAAATCCCTTTGTCCAGCTGTAAAGACCGAATGCGCAAGAAACCTGCGCCCACCAATCGTAAGCCTCTATTGGGACAATTGGGCGGCCTTACAGAACACATACTCTCTTTCTCTCGCTCTTTATCCCATACAAACACACACACTTACAGTTCTGACACGCATTCGCACATGCACGTGAAAATACATGTACACATTATCAATAAAATAGTTTCATAATTACACACAAGATAGTTTTAAGCCTGCCAAATGTCTTAAAATACAACATCTGAACAATGTATTGAGCATTACAATCGGATGTGCATTACTTTTCCTAATAATTCAACAGCCTCGTTAACCTAGCGTTAAAATCTGAGTTTGGAGAACACTGACTAACGTTAGTGAAATGCCTCACCCGTTGAGAACTGTCTGTCTGTCTGTCTGCTACACAAGTAGTACAGTCAAAATCTATCATGAAAAGGGCATTTTACTAGTTGGGTGCAACATCATAAACTAACAACAAAGACATAAACTTACCTTGGACAGTTTCCTCCTGTGGCAAAGTAAACGCAGACGGTAAGAGTTTTGAAGAGATTCCGTTGGCGTTGACCGCTTTCTGCAGAAAACTAGGGCTCGTGTTGAAGATGCCCCGCCCGGTGTGCTTCTTTTTACAGCACGAGGCCGTTTTTCTCAGGAACAAACAGGTTTACTGCTAAATGCTGTAAATTTACTGCAAGTGTTTAATTTACGGACCATTAGTAATTTTATAGCCATTTTTTACAGTGTAATCTGTCTGTAAATGTTTGTATCACCAAGGATACGTTGCCCCTTTGTGGGTATAAATTCATTGAAAAAAGAAAGCTTGTTTGGCAATGTGTGTTACAACATTTTAGCCAAATTTTTAAAACATTTATTCATAATTTAAACTAAACATTCTTTGTAAAAATTCTGTTGAACAATAAGCATAATGCCCATTTATGAATATAGTATAGCTTACTGTATCATATTTAATACACAAATTACTAGGGCCTACAAATTATCATATGACCAAAACTTTGCTGAAAAGCCTGTTGTACACAATCTACTTCATGCTTTTTGTCTTCTGATTGATAGTTCATATCTTTTTTTATCAAGTAAAGTCTTTTTGCTTGTAATTTTTTAATGATTTTTATAAAGTAAATGTAAGATAAACATTTATTGGACTGAAGCAACTTGGGCTTACTTGATTATTCATACATAATTTGTAATGTTAAATATTACAAATTATTTTGAAATTTTTTCATGTTAATGTAGATGTCAAATATGACACAACAGGCTTTTGGGGAACATTTATCTCTCAATCATCATTGATTTGCAATGAATTGCATATAGAATAATTTTAACAAAATAAAAGAGATGACACAAAATGCATGGTATTTTTAATTTAGTGCTGTCCTGAATAAGACATTTTACCAAATCCCTCGAACGGTGACTGATGAGTGAGTGATTATAAACGCATTTAACGTAGAGGGTAAAATTCTGTTGATTCACTGTAATACATAAATTATTCCCAAATTTCAGTGTTTATTACGGCTTTCAGACTGTGTATTTCTTGGTGGCACACAGCCTGATGGTTTTGGCCGTAGTGATCATTGTTGGGAGAAAAAATAAACAAAATAACTTGTCAAATTTGTTCTTAAACCTTACTGATTATTAAACTTTTAAAACGCAATTTCATTTCACTGTACACTATGTTGCCAAAACTATTGGGACACCCCTCCAAATAATTGAATTCAGGTGTTCCAATCACTTCCATGGCCACAGGTGTATAAAATCAGACTGCTTCTACAAACATTTGTGAAAGAATGGGTTGCTCTCAGGACCTCAGTTAATTCAAGTGTGGTACCGTGATAGGTTGCCACCTGTGCAATAAGTCCATTCGTGAAATTTCCTCACTACTAAACATTCCACAGTCAACTGTTAGTGGAAGCAGTTGGGAACAACAGCATCTCAGCCATGATGTGGTAAATCACAGAGCAGGGTCAGCTGTAGAGAGCTTCATGGAATGGGTTTCCATGGCCAAGCAGCTGCATCCAAGCCTTACATCACCAAGTGCAATGCTAAGCGTTGGATGCAGTGGTGTAAAGCATGTTGCCACTGGACTCCAGAGCAGTGGAGGAGTGTTCTCTGGAGTGACGAATCACACTTCTCTGTCTGGCAATCCGATGGACGAGTCTGGAGGAGAACGATACTTGCCTGACTGCATTGTGCCAAGTGTAAAGTTTGGTGGAGGGGGGATTATGGTGCGGGGTTGTTTTTCAGGGGTTGGACTTGGCCCCTTAGTTCCAGTGAAGGAAAGCGTCTGCTAAATACCTTAACCATACTTCACAAAATTTGACATTAATTAATTAATGAAAGTTGTAATGTTAAACTGCTGTCCGTCAGACTCTTCTGTTTAAACAAATGTCCTGCAGAGGAATACCAACTCTAGATAGAACAGACACTTAATGGCAATAGCTGGGTCTCCATCAAACTTTTTAATGTACATGTTAACCATTTGGGGAAAAAAAAAGAAATCCTGACTGGAAATGATCAAATTTACATAAAATATTGTAATGGAAAGTTATTGTAATATATAAGTTGTTCATGTTAAATACATCAAGGTTTTTTTCTTCTATGAGCAAGTAGGAATAGGTAACTTTTTTTTTCTTTTTTTTAATGTTTTTTATTCATCAACAGATATGAACTTTTTTTCTCTCTCTTTCCCAAGTGGGCAGCAAAGCAGAGAAGAGACACGGGCTCAACACAACTGTCTGCACCCTCTTAAGAACTCCTGGACTTTTTGCGTTGATGGGTTAGTAGTGGTGTGAGACTTTACAGTAAAATACTGCATTTTCTTCACTGTATGAATTATAAATGTATTCTTATTAAAGCTAAAAAAAAATAATTCAGTCAAGAGCAGTAAGTTAGTTTCTCTTTAGTTTGATTCAAATTAATGACACAGAGGAGGAGGTTTATTAGACTGCTGTCACTTAGACCAAATGCACAGATCCATAATACTGTGTAGGATTTGAGGGCGCACCAGACACAAATTAATCTTTCTGATGATTCATTCAAACATAATTCCACACAAAACTCAACTCAACAAATCAACAATCTATGGCCGTAAAAAGAAATGGACTCCGTTCAGTCTGCGCAAGTACTTTATATGGCCTTGCAAACTTTGGGCCACACCAAGATAATGGTAGAGGTTGTTTGATTCCCAAGACAAAGAGCTAAAACAGATACCCTTCTTCTCAACGACCTTTAAATGAACTCTGAGTGACACAGGAAAACCCACAGACACTATTGTTACATATAAACTGCATCAAATCATTTAAAAAGAATGATAGCCGGACTTAGATTCAAACATCCTTCTACTGCATAATTCTATATCATGTCTATAACCAATACACGTGACCATTGTGCTTAAACTCACTCACAATTCATGTAATTGTCATAACTATTGAATGGTTGATTGAAAGTGTCCCTTGCTTGGTATCAGTATGACTGTATGCTCATAATTCAGAAGATGGCGTGATTGAAATCTGTGTAGAATGTATCGTGTTCTTATAATAAGAAATCATGTCTAACGGTACTTTCTGCTTAGAGCGGGAAGTAGGAGACAACAGATAATGGGTAATTTATGGTGAGGGGCAGGGAAGCAGTCATCTCTAAACCAAAGATGATACCTAATTGGTCAGAACTCATCCAGGAGGATGGGCAGACATTTGAGTTTAAAATCTCAGAACACGAACAAAGAAGGAGACAAAGAAGACAGATTACAACAGAGACAATGACATGACGGATAGATGATCGGACGAAGACGATCGAGGCAGATCACGATCAGAGAAAATGGGTTAACAATTTAATTCAAGCCATCTAAATACTCTCGTCTCACTTTCCTTTCTTTAACTTAGTTTCTTTTCTTTCAGTTGAGTCTCGTGTTCTAAGTTAATTTTTTCCGCAAAGTTTAAACCAACGATTCTACAGCAAAGCCCACTTCAACTTGAAAACTCCACGAGACTTTCCATCCATCCGCCAAAATGCCACGTGATTGGCTTCCCAAGACGTTGATCAAAGACATGACAAGGCCGCCAGCGAATCAGCTAGGACCGAAAAGGGAATCCCCATTCAAAGAAGATACGAGACACAAACGCAAGTAACTGAACTGGTGCATTGATATCAAATTTAATAACCCCGCCTAAGAAATGATAGGAGGGTTAAATTAATGATTGATGGTTCGTTCAGGTCATGTGTTATAAATGCATATATTGCTAAAAGGATTTCATCATTTCACTCTCTTAAAACTCATTCTTTCCTCACTTTTCTGCTTTCTGCAACTCTTGTGAATGTGTGTGAATGTGTGTGTGCGTGTGTTTGTGTTAGATATTAGTTTTAGGTGTTAGAATAATAAATAAAGTGTTCTTGTGTTATGTGCTTAAAAAATTAATGTCTTAAACTGCTGATCTATGTTACCTGCACTGTAAATTTTTTTTTTAATTTTACGGAAAATAACTCTAAAATTTTTACAGTATTTTCTTGTATTTTCGAATTATGTTTAAAACTATGTAAAATTACAAACAATATCTGTAAATAAACAACTTGACTGTTTTAAGGATTATATCATTAATGACAAATTACAGTAATTCTAATTTTTTATACAGGAAAATCACTGTATTATTTATACAGTATTTTTCTGTTTTCGTAAATAACATACAAATTCATGTAAAATTACAAACAATATCTATAAATTAACAACTTGACTATTATTTTAAGAATTATATCATTAATGGCAAATTACAGTATAGGTATCTAAATTACAACAAACATGTAATTTAGATACCTATATGTTTTTTTTTATTTTATTTTATTCATTACTTTTGTTAACTTTAAGGTCCAGCTATACTATTTCAATTTGGATACAGTTGATAAGGTGTTATTCGTAAGGTACATTTTAAGATCATGCTCTCCAGACAAATTTCTTTTCAGGTAAAGTGGGCCTGCTGGTCTGGTAAAATGGGCCATCCCTGATTTATCAAAAAAATAAATCTTAATTAAATTAAATGTATCTTAATTAAAAACACATGATTTATTAACACATATTATCAAACAAACGTATTCAACAACATATTTAACAAACGTCTTGGTTACGTATGCCGAAGGTGGAATGTTTCAACCCCAGGGGTGGCAAGGGGCTTGCCAAGGGAAAGACACCTGCTCAAAGAGGCTTACAGTGGAAATACACACATGGGGGTTGCCCAACGGGGGAACCATGCACATGGAGGCACCTAGCAAAACACGAGGGCTGACCTAGCGGGCATGCACTCTGGTTTCGACATCAAAAGTGCTGGAGGAACTCAGGGCTTCAGGGGAAACTCACCTGAGGAAATATCGCACATATACAGTCCGTGGAGTGGAATGGCGAGCAAGCGAAGACACAGAGCCGGTCCTAGTTACTGGCTACTGGAAGCGAGTACACGGGAGGACACTGGTTCCACTCGGAGATTATAAAATCTGCCGAGGCGCCATGCACTAGAGCCCAAGAGGAGGCCACACTCCAGGTGGAGTGTGCCCTCAACCCTAGGGGGCATGGACGACCCTGCGTCTGGTAAGCCAAGACAATGGCGTCCACTAACCAGTGTGACAACCTTTGCTTGGAGAGATCCTTTCCCTTCAGCTTCCCACCATAACAGACAAAGAGCTGGTCAGAGGTCCCGAAACTCTGCGTTCTGTTTGCGTAAACATGGAGAGCGTGTACTGGACAGAGCAGTGCCAAGGCTGGGTCTGCCTCCTCCAAAGGCAGCGCTTGCAGGTTCACCACCTGATCTCTGAAAGGAGTGATGGGAACTTTGGGCCCATATCCAGGCCGGGGTCTCAGGATCACGTGAGAGTTAGCCGGCCCGAATTCCAGGCACGCTTCGTCAACCGAAAATGCCTGCAGGTCCCCTACCCTCTTGATAGAGGCCAAAGCGACCAGAAGCGTTGTCTTCATAGACAGGAACTTAAGCTCAACTGACCACAAAGGCTCAAGGGGAGCTCTCTGCAGGGCAGATAAGACCACTGTAAGGTCCCAAGAGGGTATGAGGGGAGAGGGAGGAGGATTCAGGCTCCTACCCCCCTCAGGAACCTGATGACCAGGTCGTGCTGACCTACTGTTTTCGACTCCACAAGGTCATGGTACACAGTGATAGCAGCCACGTAAACCTTCAGGGTGGAAGAAGAAAGGCTTCAGTGTCTGTGCAAGAAGGCTCACTGGGGAAAACGCATGCTTGCAGAGGCCCCGCGGCCAGCTGTGCGCTAGTGCATCAATCTGGCCCGTAGAAAAGTGAGGTTCGACCACGGGGTAAAGGTCTGACCGAGTCACTGGTACACAGAGAATGCCTGACTGCCATGCCCATCTCGGGACTCGATTGCAAAGCCAGTGCTGAAGCGGTCTCATATGAAGCAGTCTGAGCAACGTGACTGCGGCTGTGGATGCCATATGCCCCTGGAGCCTCTGAAATTGTTTCAGTGGAACCGCACTCTTGCTCACAATTTGGCGAAGGCAAGTCAGCAGTGACTGCGTGCGCTCACTCGTAAGCTGCGCGTACATGGCGACCGAGTCGATTTCCATACCGAGAAAAGAGATCCTCTGCATGGGGGAGAGTTTGCTCTTTTCCCAGTTCCGAAGGCCCAGACGGGCGAGGTGCTGGAGTACCAAGTCCCTGTGTTCGCACACCTGACCGGGGAGCCCTCGGCGGCGAGCAGGCCAAACCTCCGATGACGCAAAAATCATCATGTAGCGTCATCGGAGGCTTTTTTGTCCAGAGGCTAGAGACTACAGCCAGTAGTAGGAGCTAGTTCTGGATGTTTTCAACCCACCCAGAGGGGGTGGGATCTCACTCACAGAATGTACAAATAGTGTCAGCCATCTTTTTTTTAAGCTAAGCTAACAGACGTACCCCGGGTGGGGCAGCGAGGCAGACGTGGGAGGCGTAGCGTTCCGGTGTGGGGGCACAGTCATCTGCCGTGTCCTGACAGAGGAGACCAGGGAAGGACGTGCGTTCCACCGGGGTCTGCTCTGACAGGAGTCTGGCACCAGATGGGGATGAGAGTGGCGAGGCCCTTGGGCAGTGCACACTGACTCTGGGGGCTCAGAGATGGGGACAAGAGTTCTTTCTAGGCGCTGCTGGCCCGGGGGAGTAGCTGAACAAAGGATTCTCCCCAGGCCCCAGCAGCAGCCTTCATCTGGGCGTGCTGTGGAGGTGATCGCAGGAAGGCGTCCCAGTCTGCTTCAGCCCCGCAGCCTGCCAAACGCCAGGCGAAGCGGCACTCCTGACGTGGACAACTTAGAGATGGGTTCCAGTTCTTTCTAGGAGATGCTACCATCTCCTAGAAAGAACTGGAACCCATCTCTGAGTTGTTCAGCTACTCCCCCGGGCCAGCAGCGCCTCCACAGCACGCCCAGATGAAGGCTGCTGCTGGGGCCGGGCGGGAGCTGCAGGGGGGAGCCCTCGGCAGTGAGCAGGCTGAGGCGACTGAGCCGGTGGCTGGGTGGCAGCAGCTGGCCGTCGGGGCAGTACATGTTTAATGGCCTCAGTCTGCTTCTGGGAGGCCATTCAGGCTTGCAGGAGTGAAGAGATGCTATTGGCTCCGAAGCAGAAACATAATGCGAGATAGCCAGCGTCCTTCCTTATATACCCACGAGGTGGGGGGGAGCTACGCTATGCAAATTCCACAGACCCATGGCATTTCATTGCTATTGGCTCGTTTTATAAGAACTCGAAGGTGATAGGCTTCTAAGCGAAACGGAGTGACTGAACGAAAGGGAACCCAAAAGCATAGGCTATGTGTACAATTCAAAACAACTGACAGAATGTGTTGACATTAAATTTGATGAAATCTGAATAACAGATTATTCATAAATCAGAATATGGATGAAAATAAACTCTACAACATATTAACCATATTGTAAATGTTTTCTCTAAACACTTTAAATTAACTTAAAGGGATACTTCCCCGATTAGCATTAAGCTTTGTATCAGTAGAAACCAGGTAGTATATTCATATGACCGTGCTTCCCTCTCTCATGTCGCCCTGAGAAGAGAGATTTCTGTATTTTGTGTCTGGAAAAAAACCTCAGATAACGCAAAAATCATCATTTAGCGTCATTTGAGGCTTTTTTGGCCAAAGGCTAGAGACTACAGCCAGTAGTAGGAGCTAGTTCTGGATGTTTTCAAACCCCTCATAGGGGGTGGGATCTCACTCACAGAATGTACAAATAGTGTCAGCCATCTTTTTTTTTAAGCTAAGCTAACAGACCCTTGCTCTGTGGAGAATAGGGATGTGACGGCTTTTCAAATCGCTAATTTTAAACCGAAAGTAAAATGTGCACGTCCGCTCTGGCATTCATAACGGAGCGGTGTGGAGCAAAGCGAGTGTTTTCAATTAATTCCTATAAAAGTTAAACTTCCATAGGCATGAACTGAAAACGCGCCAGACTGGACACGCACTGTGAATGAATGACAGTGCGGCCGTAAATGTGTGTGCACTGTGCGGCCGTGAATGAATGACAGTGCAGCAGTGAATGAATGCCTGTGCGGCTGTGCTCATTTTAGTTTCGGTTTAGAATTAGCGCCAATTCGGGGGCGGGTTGCTTGAATTGTGGGTTCATTAGCCTATTACTGTTAATGAAATACACAACATCAAAACGGTACAAACTCACTTAAATAGGCCTGTTTCACCTGAACACCGGTAACACCGGCAACACTGACTATCGCCTATGGACAGAGAGTCCTATTGCTGTCGCAAGAAATAATCTAAAATAATTTCACATTTCTACTACATAAATGACCCAATTTAATACACATTCATCTTTCCAGCGGTGAAATATCCCTTTAAATTGTGTTCATATTTTAAAGCTTTATATTATCCATCTATATTTTGCTCCTTTCATCCTTTCTTCACTCTTAATTTCCACACAACTTAATGCCTCATCTTATTTTCTTACATCTATGACTTGAATTTCTTAATAGCACACTCATTTCTGTTTTCTAAAAAAGTAGATTATACATGTCAACTATAAAATAACCAGTGAATGTCAGTTTATTTAATGAATTTGAGTATAAATTACTGAAGGTTAAAGGTCGCCCACTTTACCTGAATCCTTCTGGCCCACTTTATCTAACACATTTTATTCATTGTATTTTATTCCTTGTTAACTTTAGTAACAAACAAACAAACAAACAGGAATTGTCACAGTAATATTTGTTTACATTTAATGAGCAACCTTATAAGTTAGAAAAAATAACATCTTATGTCAGAGGGTTTTCTACCTTTAACCATGAGGGTGTCCTCCTTTAAGGTGTGGCCACACCCACCAGTGTCATATTGCATCAACCAAAATAATTTTATCAGAAATAGTGTCATTTTAATTAAAGATCATTGTCATGCTCTGAAAGTGTAAACCCACTGAGCACAGTACAATTAAAATTAAACGGCCCATTTTATCTGCATTCACCCTATTAACACCAAGCACATCCCACTCTTTATATTCTCATTTATGCATTTCATCGCTCTGAAGTGTCAATAGTGCTATGTATTTACATACACAATATAGCAAAATCTCTAATGATAGACATTTTATACCATAGTAACAATATAGTCATACTGCCTAGCCCTATGAGTTTGACTTTGTATTCTTTTCGACACAAAAACTTTTTTTACTCACAAAAATTTAGCTTTTACTCTAATATTTTTTAAAATATTTTTCACAATTTTTAGAGTGTATTTTAAATTGAAATAATCATAGAAATGTACTGGATGTATTTATTTAAAAAAAAATTTTTTTTACAGTAAATGGCTGTAAAGTAATTTCACAGTATTAATACCATCGAATTGCAGTATTGCTGGCATCTCTGCTGCCAGTATTTTACTGTAAAATTAAAAAAATACTAGAAAATGTTGTATTTCGTTTTTACGGTAATTCACTGTAAAATAATTTCACAGTATTCATACACTGTAAAAAATGTGCTATCTACTTAAAAAAAAAAATGGTAACCATATTAAACAATATTTTTGAGTAGTGTTTAAGGCTTGATTTCTTTAATGAAATCTACCTGAATAAATCATGTAAAACCTCCTAAATTATTAAGTCTATGAATGAATTAAATATTTTTAGTGACATTTTTTTGAAGTTGACTCTCAAAAGTGTGTGATTTTGAGTAAACGGAAATTTCCTGTTTGTATTTGACTCTGAGTCATGTTATACATTTAAAAGACTGTATGCTGCTGCCACAGCACACGTAGAAACAAACTTGTTACTCCACTGGCATTAGCAAAGCTATTTCTCATTGAACAAAGCAACATGCTTCATAGTATTTGTACATGCAGTTATCCACAACCTAACCAATAAGCTCTACTCTTCTGCACAATGGTAACAATCAAAACTTCAAACGTCAATCATAACAGAACATAAGTTTACTTTCCATTTCCAGATATGTTTAAAGCATGCTGGGAATTAACAATCCCCGCCAAATGGTGTCTCTAAATATAATTGAACAAATAATAAAATAAATAGGTAGTCTTCTTTCTTTGATTTTATCAGCTTAATCAGTTCCTCAATTCAAGCCTCAAAACTGCTTAAGTTCCCTTAAAAAGTAGGGAAATGTATCTCTTGGTTTTATTAGTAAAATGTTCTCAATATTTTCTATACAACACTGAAACACAATTTCCTTAATAAAATATACACACTATTAATTATCACCTTAATTTTTACAAATTATTACATTTTTACAATGTACTGTACAGAATTACAGTAGATTGCTGGCGTTTCTGCTGCCAGTATTTTCCTTTATTTTACAGAGATTTTTTTTTACAGTTAAATTTTCTGTTATATTTACTTTGTTAGATTTTATTTTTGTTTATTGTGCACATTTGTTTAAAAAAAAACAAAAAAAACATTGCATTATAATGTTAAGATATTTATATAAATGGAACATTTTACAAAAAACGTTAAAAAAAAACTAAAAAAAAAACAATGATCTAAAGAGTCATTAGAATCCAATTTGATAAAATGACGAGAAGTAACTTTACCTGAGGTCAGATGCTGCTGCAGAGCAAACTCAGGGCGATTCTCACTTCAGTAGGATGCTCTCTTTACTGTATTCTGAACTGCAGCTCTCACAATCTTATCAGTGCCTTTAATAAGTGTGGGCGGATCGTTACTGGAACCAGAAGTTTTTCATTTGAACTGATTTTTTCCCTTGTATTCACCTGCATTCAGAAAGACAGTCACTCAGTCACTGCTTAAATAGCCTAGATGTGAATGTAGATGGAATGATGACAAGTTGAAGGGGTGGATTCTTGAATATATTGCCACTTCAATATATATCCTTTTGAGTGGTTAGTGGTCAGATATATCCTTTTGTAATCAAGTTATTAATCAATATTTATCCTTCTAAATATTAAACGATTTGAATGACTTGCGTCTTTTCAGTGAAACATGCTCTCTCCTTGTTTTTGAGAGAAGAACCCAATATATGTTAAAACATATATTTACTCTTCTAGCTGACCATGACAGCCTAGTCTGGTACTGGGGTTGCTCAGGCCTGTTTCCTATGTGACCAATTCACAGTTTACTTTACTTTTCATCTTCAATCACTAGAATAATGACAAATATTGTATGAACCTCTTACTGAGAGAAAGTACATCTTATCAGTATGTTTTGGGGATGTTTCCTGATCAGAGCTAGAGCTCAACCAACTCCAACCTTGAAGAAGCTGTGTATTTGTGTATGTGCATCAGTATCCTTCGTTACAGGTCCTGACTTTCGTGAGGTGAACAACTGGCACCCAGGGGAGATGAAATGACCATCTTTAAGACAAACTGGAGCCTAAACGCTGATACATTACCTTGGTCACTTCGTGCCTAAAACAGGACCCCTGTTGCCATCTGAATAATCAGTGGAGATGCTATCAGTGGAGATATGAGATAAAAACTATATGTTCATATGTGGAGATTTTCTAAGTTTATATATGTCTTAACCAATCAGAATCAGTCAACCTGAAGTAATGACATTTAGTGTCCTGTGTTGCTGCTGTATAGTGTGTACGCAGGATGGCCTACAAACTGCTGAGTGTTGAAGCTGACTTCTGCTAATGAAACTGCAAACTATTCTTCAGTAAAAAAAAAATCAATAGATTGCATCTCTGACTCCTTGTTGTCATGCAACATGGAATAATTAATTCAATTCAATTCACATTTATTTGTATAGAGCTTTTTAAAATACATATCGCTTCAAAGCAGCTTTACAGAAAATGCATGTGTCTACATTACAATTTAGGGTAACACTTTAGATTACAGCCCGGTAAGTACTGCATAAGTAAAACAAATTTACAGCATAACTTTCGGTAATTATAGTGTAACTATAAAGTACACGTGTAGGTATAAGGGAATAATATGTAATATTTGGGGAATTAAGGGGGAACTACCAGGAAAATTAACAAATTATTTATACTGTAAGTATTTTTTAATTAAGGGGTAATTATCTGTGTTGTTACAGGGTAAGTATGAATCTGTGGGCTGAAAATGAAAGTGGTGCTTGTTCCCCTCTTGTTTCATGTAGTTACAGGGTAAGTATGAATCTACAGGCTGTAAATTAAAGTGGTGCTTGTTACCCTCTTGTTTCATGTAGTTACAGGGTAAGTACAATAAAAACACGTACACAATCTGATATCACTTGGAAATCTTTATTTAAAAAACAACTTTCAAAACAGATTTACAACACTTCTTATTCGTTTTTCTTGCTTGGCTTCATCCTCCTCTTGTTCCTCTTCTTTTTCGTTCTTGCCACAGATGAATCTTAAGCAGAAATCCCATGTCTCTAGCTATTATTAAAAGAAAATACTGTACACCCAGAAATGTCCTCACCATTTACTCGTCTTTTATACATTTACTCAAGTTTTTTTATTACTCGTATGTATACGACTTTCTTTCTTCAGATGAACACAGAAAAATAAATAATCTCTGCTAATGAAAACACATTTGGGTTCCTAAAAGTTGAAGCATCAAACAGCACATACAGCAATAACTACAGTAATCCATATGACCCCAATGGATGAATCAATGTCTTCTGAAGTGAAACAATAAGTGTTTGTAAGAAAAATACCAATATTATTATTTTTTTTTTAAACTGTAGACTATCGCTTCCGACCCACGGTCACCTGCGCATGCATAAGAGAGTTAAGTTCACACTTCACGTAACTTGAAGCGTGACGTGAGCGCGCAGAGAAACCCTGGTCACGTGGATGTCGGATGACGTTGGTTTTTATTTAATTTAATTTTTTTTATTAATGCTCACAACAGTATACAAACAATGTATTCGAGCATTGCGAAAGGAAAACACCATCACCTTTTCTGTCAGATGAGGTATGTTTAGACTTTTTATTGTCTTGTTTTAAACACACAGGCATGTATACTTCTGCCTGTAGTCATTCTTTACCAGATCCCTCATTATTCATAGTGTTTCTGTTGTTTTCTTTTATGTTGACAGGTTAACTGCTGCTGTACTGTGCTTCCCCTGCATTGTCGTTATGGGTTTGTATTTTGTTTTACTAACAGGTTTTATTAATCATTATGAGTGTTAAATGTCGGCAAAAACACATTTAAATTTAAAGTCTGAGAAAACATGTTGATAGAAAAAGATGGTTGCTGAATACCCCTTCAAATATTTTTATGCTTAATGTTATATGGACAGTAGAAAAACAAATTGTGTAGGGAAGATTTAAACATCTATGTTTGGAGCGGTTTTCTGAAGTGATCATGTAATGTTTTTCATTTTGTAATATCTTATTTGTTTAAGGTGATGGGCATTCAAGATTGCTGTCATTAAAGAAGTTATTAGTGACCACATCTCCTCCCCTATTGTGGCAGTGAGCTACAAAATACCTGAAGAAGATGGCACTTATCCTGGAGTTCATACAAAGGTAAGCAACACATTTTTTATGAAATTGTGTATAGATCATTTTGTTGTGTTGCTCTTTATTTAGTTGAAAATAATGAAACCACATAAGATGTAGTTGAAGTGACAAGCTAACATTTCATGCAACTGGAGTCCATTGGAAACACAAAGTTATATACAATGTTTGAATTGGAAAGTATTAGGAATCAATTGATAATTTAATTAACTTAAAATACTGTATGATTGGTATGGTTTTCCACCTCAGCTTGGTCTGCATTTTATTCTGTAGTTTAGTTTCATTCATTTAATTTCTTGTGTAACTAAAAACAATATATGTTAAATAACTTTCCTGTGCAGAAATCCTGAATGAGGGTCGACAATGCTGTGATGAAGGAAACCAAATGGCTACACATTCCTCCAAGACTGCTGAATTTCCTGTATGAACAACTTTGAAAATCCATGTAAAATTTTAGCTTTTGTCAAATCGCATAATGGAACTTTAAAGGGATAGTTCACTCAAAAATGAAAATGATCCCATAATTTTCTCACCCTCAAGCCATCCTAGGTGTATATGACTTTCTTATTTCAGACGAACACAATCTGAGTTAAATTTAAAATGTCCTGGCTAATCCAAGCTTTATAATGGCAGTAAACGGAAGCCCAAAGTTTGAAGACCAAAACAGTGCATCCATCCATTATAAGAGTAATCCACACGGCTCCGGGGGGTTAATAAAGGCCTTCTGAAGTGAATCAATGGGTTTGTGTAAGAAAAATATCCATATTCAACACATTCTAAAGTAAAATATCTAGCTTCTGCCAGACCGCCTTCCGTATTCAACTTACGAGGAAAGTGTAACGCCTCTCGCAGTTCAAAATGCTTGCGCTATGTCCGACGTCATCTTTGCACCATTTGTTTTTTTACGCTACGTCCGTTGTCGTGCCATTTAAGTTTTTTTACACTACATCTGACGTCGTCATCACGCCAGTTACACTTTCTTCGAAAGTTGAATACGGAAGGCGGTCTGCCAGAAGCTAGATATTTTACTTTATAACGTGTTAAATATGGATATTTTTCTTACACAAACCCATCAATTTACTTCAGAAGGCCTTTATTAACCCCCCAGAGCTGTGTGGATTACTCTTATGATGGATGGATGTGCTTTTTTGAGCTTTAAATGGGCTGCCGTTCATATAAAGCTTGGAAGAGCCAGGATATTTTTTAATATAACTATGATTGTATTCGTCTCAAATGTCATATACACCTAGGATGGCTTGAGGGTGAGTAAATCATGGGCTAATTTTCATCTTTGGGTAAACTATTCCTTTAACTGAACATACAGAAAAGGAAAGTTTTTTTTACCCAATTAGTTCACCCAAAAAAATAAAATTCTGTCATTAATTACTCACCCGTATGATGTTCCAACCTGAATTTTGGAACACAAATGAAGATCTTTTTAATGAAATTTGAGAGCATTCTCTCCCTGTGTTAACCTACGCAACTACCACTTTCAAGGTCCAGAAAAGTAGTATAGACATGATAAAAGTAACACCATGTCCTTACCAAATGCGATAAGATTCTAGCAACAAGTTGTTTTTCTGTCCACACCAAATGCGATAGTCAATCAATAACCACAGCCAATCAGAAGATGTTGTGGGCTGGCACTACATAAAATGAATGCTGTTGACATAGTAAATACAGTATGCCGGCTTACCTTTGGCCGATGCCGTTCACGTGAGCACCACGACGCATGCGTGATGCTGACGCAGGAGCTGACCAACGTCAACAGCGTAGGAGACTGACAAAAACGAGAAGAAATTGTTAAAGTCGTTATTTTTGTTTGTTTTTTTGACCACAAAAAGTATTCTCGTCACTTCATAAAAGTAAGGTTGAACTACTGGATTCACATGGACTATTTTAACGATGTATTACTACCTTTCTGGACCTTAAAAATGTTCATTAAATAGCTGTCTATGGAGGGGTCAGAGACCTCTTGGATTTCATCAAAAAATATCTTCATTTGTGTTCCGAAGATGAACGACAGTCTTATGGGTTTGGAACGACATGAGGGTGAGTAATTAATGACAGAATTTTCATTTTTGAGTGAACTAACCCTTTTCCTATTGCGTTCTCTTAGGGTAAGGACACACCAAACCAACGGCAAAGAACTAGCTCTGATGAAAGCTGACCGCGTTGGGGCAAAAAAGCTGCGCTTGTACACTCTGAACGGACTACAGCCGACTGTCAACTTGCAAATGCGCTCTGCGCCTGTGTGTAAGGAGACAGCTATTTGTAGCAGTAAATGAGGAGATGTCACACCGATCAGAAGTTCAGTATGGAGTACCCCAGGGCTCAGTGCTAGGACCGTTGCTTTTCACCCTGTACATGCTACCACTGGGAGATATCATTAGGAAGCATGGCGTTAGTTTTCATTGTTATGCTGACGATACCCAGCTCTATACTTCTTCATGCCCTGACGAAACTTACCAATTCACAAGATTAACGGAATGCATAGCTGATATAAAAAATTGGATGACTAGTAATTTCCTGCAACTTAATTAAAAAAAACTGAATTTTTAATTATTGGACAAAAAAACTCCACATTTAGTAACCTAGAATACTGTCTAACTCTTGATGGCTGCTCTGTCAAGTCCTCGTCGTCAGTTAGGAACCTGGGTGTGCTCTTTGATACCAATCTCTCATTTGAAAGCCACGTTTCTAGCATCTGTAAAACTGCATTCTACCATCTTAAAATATATTTAAATTACGGCATATGCTTTCAATGCAAAATGCTGAACGGTTAGAACAGTTAGTTCAAAATGCTGAAAAGTTAGTTCATGCGTTCATTACCTCAAGGCTAGATTATTGTAATGCTCTACTGGGTGGTTACCCTGCTCGCTTAATAAATAAACTGCAGCTGGTTCAAAACGCAGCAGCTCGAGTTCTACTAGAACCAGGAAGTATGACCATATTAGCCCGGTTCTGTCAACACTGCACTGGCTCCCTATTAAACATCGTATACATTTTAAAATCTTGCTAATTACTTACAAAGCACTAAATGGTTTAGCTCCCCAGTACTTGAGCGACCTCTTAACGCATTATACTCCATCACGTCCATTGCGGTCTCAAAACTCTGGCCAGTTGATAATACCTAGAATATCAAAATCACCTGCAGGCGCCTATTTAGCACCTAAACTCTGGAACAGTCTTCCTAGCATTGTTCAGGAAGCAGACACACTCTGTCAGTTTAAATCTAGACTAAAAACACATCTCTTTACTATGGCATACACATAAAACATTTTTAATTTATATTTTATTCAAATCAATTAAATGATTGTTAGGCTGCATTAACTAGGTCTGCCGGAACCGGGAACACTTCCCATAACACCTGATGTACTCGTTACATCATAAGAAGAATGGCATCTACGCTAATGTTAGTCTCTCTGTTTATCCCAAGGTTTACTGCAGTTGGCCGGATCCGGGCCGTATCCAGATCAGATGGTGCACCTGCACCCAGACATGACCAATGCATCCCTGAAGTGTCTGCAGAGACCATGTCAATTAGACTTCCCCCTAAAATTGCCTTACCGACACGGCATCCTCATAAACCGTCTCCGGCGTGATGACTCCGATCTTTCGATAATTCTATTTAATAATTGTTTAATCGACACGTCATCCTCAATAAACCCGTCTCCGGCGTGATGCCTCCGATCTTTCTAATATTCCGATCTAATATGACTTCTAAACTCGGAGAGTTGCCAAAATAATAATTATTCACTGTTTGTTAATTGGCCAGAGGAGAACTGGCACCCCGACTGAGCCTGGTTTCTCCCAAGGTTTATTTTTCTCCATTATGCCACCTGATGGAGTTTTGGTTCCTTGCCACTGTCACCTTTGGCTTGGCTTGCTCAGTTGGGAACACTAAATTTTCAAATAAATATCCAAATAAATGTAATTACTAAACTAAATCAACTATTTCAACTACATTACTTGAATATATATGATAATTAAAATGAGCTAGATGACATCAAATTCGGTTTTATTATTTTCCTGTTTAACACTGTGAAGCTGCTTTGAAGCAATCTGCATTGTAAAAAGCGCTATATAAATAAAGTTGACTTGACTTGACAAACACTTGAATGGCTCTCTCATCTATGCGATCTTACACCTTGACACCTCTGTCATTGGAAAGCACCACATGGTGTCATGAATAATTATGAGACACAGACGTATTAGCAGACGGTCATCAAAGTATTATAGTGCACTGCCACGTCACAACCTGTGACATTGACACGATGTAGATTTTAATGCTGGAAGATGAAAATCATGGAAAAAAAAACTAATAATTAACCAGTTTTCCCCTACAGTTAAATCTAACAGATGCAAACATTGTCTTCAATGATTTTCAACACAAGAGGCCCCAACACAGATCCTTGGGGGACACCTTTGGCAATCTCTGTATTTCCGGGATGACACCAGTGTCTAATAAAAGAATAAAAAGATAAGTTAAAGCAGATGAAATGATATCAGCTGCTAATTTAAAATACACAGGTTCCACACAATCAGGGCCTGCTGATTTGTTTATATCGAGCAGTTTGAGTGCTTTGTTAACTCTTAAAAAAACTCTTAAAAATGGAGTTTAATTTTGAACAGATTAAATTACTTTCTGCATTAATAACATTTTAAAAGTTAATTTTAAAAGTTTGAGCATATGAGATTTGTTACTACCCGCTATAAACTTTATGTTCTGCCCAAATTTATTGGGATTAAATGTGCTATAGTTTTTGCAATAAAACATTGAGCCTTAGCTTTTCTGATAGCAACTGTACATTTATTCCGAAGCTGTCTAAAATGAAACCAGTCGGAGCTTAAAGGAGACCTATTATTCAAAATTCGCTTTTACATGGTGTCTGAACATAAATGTGTGTTGGAAGTGTGTGTACACAACCACCCTATAATGATAAAAATCCACCCACTCCTTTTTTTTAATCCCCATAAATCATAAGCAGTTTCTCAGAACAAGCGCAGTTTAAAGATTCTAGGCAAAGTGACTTTATACAGGCCCAGCCCACGTTTGACGGACTCTTTTATATTAGCATAGACCCCCGCCCTGAGCAAGTTGTACACTGTCCACCATTTTCTCTAGGCCGGAGCATAACTAAATTTGTTTACTTCTGCACGAATCATTTTACAACAGACTGCTTTGTGAACAAGGGGCAATACACAGGTTTTGCTTAAAAGTTGTTACTCAAGGATGGATCAGTACCAATTGTTTGTGATCCAGCTTATAGTCTCCGGAGCTATACTGGTTACAGCAGTAATGAAAGGGAGAGCACACACTTTATTACAGAGTTGTTTTACGGATATAAAGTCTACCAGTTTATTAAGCGCCCCACAAATCGCTGCTGTTAGTTGTAATGAGTGTTTCTGTTAAATTAGCTGTGTATGTTGACGATAATGCAAGGGAGGGAGAGTTTATGGATAATACTTTAATGCACACTTCTAGCGCTGTTTTATTCATCTCTAACAGTGGTTTTCTGGAGTGAAACAGATGCTTCATCTTTTGTACAAGTACAATAAACTCAAGTACAATGAACTTCATTAAAATCATCAGTAACGTTTTGGCCATCATTCAGATGGGGTCTGCTGTAACAGGCTTGTACTAATAATGGATAAAAGCTAGATGACAACATAAGTTATAATCGTAATTAAACTAAACTATATAAACAGTTCTATCTCATTGCAGCATACACTCACCTAAAGGATTATTAGGAACACCTGTTCAATTTCTCATTAATGCAATTATCTAATCAACCAATCACATGGCAGTTGCTTCAATGCATTTAGGGGTGTGGTCCTGGTCAAGACAGTCTCCTGAACTCCAAACTGAATGTCAGAATGGGAAAGAAAGGTGATTTAAGCAATTTTGAGCGTGGCATGGTTGTTGGTGCCAGACGGGCCGGTCTGAGTATTTCACAATCTGCTCAGTTACTGGGATTTTCACGCACAACCATTTCTAGAGTTTACAAAGAATGGTGTGAAAAGGGAAAAACATCCAGTATGCGGCAGTCCTGTGGGCGAAAATGCCTTGTTGATGCTAGAGGTCAGAGGAGAATGGGCCGACTGATTCAAGCTGATAGAAGAGCAACTTTGACTGAAATAACCACTCGTTACAACCGAGGTATGCAGCAAAGCATTTGTGAAGCCACAACACGCACAACCTTGAGGCGGATGGGCTACAACAGCAGAAGACCCCACCGGGTACCACTCATCTCCACTACAAATAGGAAAAAGAGGCTACAATTTGCACGAGCTCACCAAAATTGGACAGTTGAAGACTGGAAAAATGTTGCCTGGTCTGATGAGTCTCGATTTCTGTTGAGACATTCAGATGGTAGAGTCAGAATTTGGCGTAAACAGAATGAGAACATGGATCCATCATGCCTTGTTACCACTGTGCAGGCTGGTGGTGGTGGAATAGTGTGGGGGATGTTTTCTTGGCACACTTTAGGCCCCTTAGTGCCAATTGGGCATCGTTTAAATGCCACGGCATTGCTAGTGAGAGTTTATGACATTTTTAGTGTGTGAGATTGTCCTGAGCATGAGCTCTTGAAGTTCCACCCACTTCTTGAAAGAGGCTGGGAACACCAGCTCATTTGCATTTAAAGGGTTACACACAAAAAATGTGTATTTGGCAATTTTAACATGCTATAAAAAATTATCTGTGGGGTATTTTGAGCTAAAATTTCACACTCTGGGGACATCAAAGACTTATTTTAGGGGCATAATAGGTCCCCTTTAAATCAGATTGCCTGGCTTTTGCCCAAGCAGTGTCCTGCTCACATATGAACATAATAACAGATAATTGTCAGGACACAGACAGAGGCAGAGGATGAGGTAAAGTATTAAATGTTTATTTAAACAGAGACACGAACACTGGTTGTAGGTGTTGCAGGAAAAGATGAGAACTCACACTTCAGACAGTCACTTAGCTGAGTAACCAGAGTTTGTAGAATGCAGGGAATTGGAGAACATGAGGAACGAGGAACTGGAGAGAAGGAAGGCATTGGAGGAAGACGATGGGATCTCAGGAGAGTAGCAGGTAAGGAGTCCAGGTACGTGAAACGAGACCAGACACTGAAGTGCAGGGAGAGTGTGCTTATAAAGTGTCAGTGATGATGGGGTGCAGGTGATCAGTACTCCGGGGATTGTGAACGAGTGGGTGGAGCGTGGAGGTCTGGTGACTCTGTTACAGTACCCCCTCCTCCATGGGTGGCTCCTGATGACCGGATAGGGCGACGACGATGGAGTCTACCTCGACCCGGAGGAGCAGGGCAGTCCGGATGTTCAGCGTGGAATTGAGTGAGGACTGAGGGGTCGAGGATGTCGTTACAGTTAACCCAGGAATGTTCCTCTGGGCCGTAGTCCTCCCAGTCCACGAGGTATTCAATACGGGGACCCCGTCGTCGGGAGTCCAGGATCGCCCGCACCCGGTAGATGGTTTCCTCTTCGATGACGTCGGGAGGAGGAACCACCACATCGTCACCAGGATCTGTGGAGGGAGAAGACAAGGGTTCAGTGTGGGGTTTCAACACCCAGTGGTGGTCTGCCGGAGGGAATTTTGTGCATACTCAGCCCAGGGGAGGTACTGGCTCCAGCTGTCCTGGTTCTGGTGGCAATAGGACCTCAGGTATCTCCCAATCTCCTGGATCTTCTGCTCAGTCTGGCCGTTGGTCTGAGGGTGGTATCCAGACGATAGGCTGACCGACACTCCTAGGAGCTTAAAGAAGGCTTGCCATACCTGAGAGATGAATTGTGGTCCCCGGTCGGAGATTATATCCTCAGGAATCCCGAAGTGACAGAACACATTTTGGAATAGGGATTCGGCGACTTAGAATGCAATAAGTAGGCCTTTTAGGGGTATAAGCTTACAAGCGTTCTATCCACGATGACAAGTACACAGGTGAAGTTGTTGGAAGGTGGTAAGTCGGTCATAAAGTCGATGCCCAGATGTGTCCACGGACGGTGAGGGATAGGTAGAGGGACCAGTTTGCCTTCGGGGAGCTTCCTAGGAGTGTTGGCAATAGCACAAACTGAGCATCCCTTGATGTAACGGGAGACATCCTGAGGCATGGAGGGCCACCAATATTGTTGCCGTAGGAGCGAGAGGGTACATACGCTGCCTGGGTGTCCAGAGCCTGGAGATGTGTAAGCTAAGTCCATGAGGGGCTGACGGTGAGCCAGTGGAACATAGAGAAGCCCCTCAGGACCTCCCGGCGGAGCAGGTTCGGAGCAGTTGGCTTGGAGGAGGCATTGGTTGATGGACCATTGGATGGGACTAACGATCATGGCTGGAGGGAGGACAGGTTCAGGGTTGGAGCTTTCAGGATCTGGTTGATATAGCCAGGATAAGGCATCTGCCTTGCAATTCTTGGTTCCGGGCCGGTAGGAAACAGTGAAGTTGAATCGAGTGAAGAACAGGGCCCAGCGAGCTTGACGGGGATTCAGTCTCTTGGCATCGCGCAGGTACTCGAGGTTGCGATGGTCCGTTATGACCTCAAACTGGTGATTGGCTCCCTCCAGCCAGTGTCTCCACTCCTCCAAGGCAAGCTTGATGGCAAGCAGTTCTTGGTTCCCGATGTCATAGTTCTGCTCCACCGGGGATAGCTTCTTGGAGAAGAAGGCACATGGATGGAGTCGTGAAGGGTCCCCCTGCTGCTGGGATAACACCGCCCGACCCCTGTAGACAAGGGCGTCAACTTCGACCACGAATACGAATGAGGTTGTAGGCACTCCGCAGGTCCAGCTTGGAAAAGATACGAGCTCCACGCAGCTGTTCCAGAGCTGCCGGGACCAGAGGAAGGGGATAACTGAACTTTACTGTCTGGGAGTTCAGATGACGATAATCAATGCACGGCCTCAAGCCTCCATCCTTAGCCACTAAGAAGAAGCTTGAAGCGGCAGGGGATGTTGATGGAAGAATGAAACGTGGTTTTAGTTTTCTCTCTAACCTTTTTTTATTCTGATTGGTGCAACAGTTTCTAATGTACTAGAGAAAATGGTGCCCTTACTGCTAGTAATTTCCTCAAGTTCATTTCTGTGTTTGGGTACACTGAGCAGCTGAGACAGATTAGGAAGAATATTTGCGAATCTATCTATAGTGGTTGGGTTAATTGTTCTTAAACACGGTGCATTATGGCAAGTTTCAGCAGTATGCACGTTACAAGGTAGTGATCAGTGACCTCATCACTTTGCGGTAGAATATCTATATCAGTATAATTATGTTCACAGTGTTAAAAGCAGAAGAAAAGTCCATAAATAAAATCATAACAGATGAATTAGCCAAATGCTTTTCAGCCCTTTCCAGCAGGGTGATGGTGGCATCTTCAACTCTCCCAGGCAATGACTGTAAACTCGACTCTTTGCAATTTGCTGATAGAACTGGGCGCATAGTTGATGATACCTAGAATATCAAAATCAACTGCTGGCGGTAGATCCTTTTCCTATTTAGCACCCAAACTCTGGAACAGTCTTCATAGCATTGTTCTGGAAGCAGACATACTCTGTCAGTTTACATCTAGAATAAAAACACATCTCTTTAACCTGGCATACACATAACACATTATCAATTTCTATAATTCAAATAATGCTAAATGATTGTTAGGCTGCATAAATTAGATCGTCCGGGACCGGGAACACTTCCCATAATTCAAATTCAAAAAGCTTTAAACAAAGGCTCAACAAACAATACAAGAAACAACCACACAACAACAATTTAAAATAAAATTAACCCCAGTTTTTAAATGACATTTTCTGACTTTTTGCCATTTACCAGCACATATTCATGTTGTGGCCGGTCCCATTAAGGAATATTAATCCATAAAATCAAGGTTTGGTGAACCTGTACCTCCTCCAGATGCCTCAGAAGTGTGTTTATGTTCACAGTGTTAAAAGCAGAAGAAAAGTCCATGAATAATACACATGATTTTGCCCAAATGTCCAAAAAAAAGTCCAAATGCTTTGCAGCCCTGTCCAGCAGAGTAAGGGTGGCATCTTCAACTGCGCCCAGTTCTATAAGCAAATTGCAACGGGTCAAGTTTATCAGTCATTGCCTGGGAGAGTTGCTGACAAACCACTATCTCCATACACTTGCAGAGCACAGATGTTAACGCCACTGGTCTATAATCCACAAGCCTTAGCATGTGCCTTTTTTGGTAATGGGATGATGGTACTTTCCTTCCAGGCCTGTGGTACAACATTAAAATCAAGAGACAGCTGAAAAAGTTGTCAACACACCCTTCAGCCGAGTTGCACATTCCCTCAGTACCTTACCCTTTATTCCATCTGGCCACAATGTCTTTTGGGGTTTGACTTGCATTTTCCACACATTTTGACCTTTTCCACAGTCTGTTCTTCAATTATTATGGGAGAAAGTCAGGATGCTCTGTAGGAGTCCAGTGCTCATCTGAAAATCTATTATTAAAACAAGCATAAAATTTATTCAATTCGGTAGCAAAACAGGCAGGATCAGGGCACTGGATATTGCATTGCTTGTCATTTCTTCCCATTATAATATTTAGGCCATTCGTGCATTACCCATTGTAAACTTTTCCTCGAAAAAAGCTATTTTATTAAGATTTAGACAATGATTTAGATCTTTTGTAACCCAGAGCTTATTGTTAGGGTAACACCTCATACGTTTTAAAGGAATGACACTGTCTACACAAAAATCTACATACCCAGATATGGAAGCATTGAGCATGTCTGCATTATTTCCACAGACCTTAAAAAATACATTCCAATCCGTCAAAACATCCTTTTAGTTTTTCCAGTGGAATCAAAGTCCCATACATGGATAGTCCTAGTTTGCACTTTCTTAGTTTTTAATTTTTGCTTAATAGTGCAGTGATTTTACTTTTGTCCACCCAAGGACGCTAAGTAAGGTAGAGATTTTTGGACCACCCGTCACTTAAGGTGTGGTTATGAGTACATCAGATGACCACCTTCCCACTCTCTTAGTTTGGGACACTAGTCACGGTCTTTTACCTTAGCTGTATGAGAACTATGAGGCTGTCCAATCATTTAGAATGAATGTAAAGTGGGGAGAGTTGGTCAGCTGATTTATCTGAAAGATTGGTGAGATTTCTAACTTGTAGAGCCTCTTCTGTATTATCAGCACAAGGAAGACACAATTGTAATAAAATACATTTTATTAACAAAAGATAAACAAGAATAACTAACACAACTACTAAATGAATACAATGAATGATAAAGGAATAAAGTGCACAAGATGCATAAAATACATGTGATTAAGAGTGTGGCTATGGAAGAGTTGCGTTATCTTATGGAAAGATAAACTGTTGTTTGTCTGAAACTAAGGTGAAGAACCTTATTATGCATCAAACAAATAAACGAAATATTATTTGTTATTAACTAGTATCAGTTATATTACCTCTAATGTAAATTAGAAAATCATATACTGATAATATACAACAATGCTACAACAAAGGTCTCTGGAAAGAGGTTTGGTTAAGTGATATTTACGTTCCACGTGGTTGAGTAAGCAGTCCAAAGGCGGTGACTTTTTCCACTGGTTGTGCTGGGTGACAATGCAGTGGGGAAAAACTGGAATCAGTTTCAACAGCCTTAAACACGAAGATCTGTGGGACGCTGATCTCCTGGAGCACCAAAGGGTCCTAAAATCTGGAACACGCAGATGAGGCCCTCAAGTAGGTGCAGAAGGTCCTTAATCTGGAACACGCAGACGAAGGAACCTTGAAGTAAAGGTTTGCTCTCCTGAATTTAACCTCTTTGCAAATGTCTCTGTGTCTTCTGCCTCTCTGGGCCAGACACTCAGGACTTGGTCAATCCGCTTTTGTCTCTCTGGCATGGAGACTCGGGACGTGCTGTAGTTATCTCGCTGGACTAAAACTCTGAACGTAGTGTTTGTTAATGTCTCTTTCCTCACAGGCTGGAGGCTCAGAACGTGGTCGTATCTGTTGCTGCCTCACAAGCTGTAGACTCAGATCCTCTGATCTTTTGTTGTCTATCTGGATAAACCAGAGGCTCAGAATGTTACAGTGTATCTGTCATGTGTCATCCTTGCAGGACAGACTCAGAACTTGGTTAATCTGTCACAGTCTCATCCTTGCCGGACAGACTCAGAACATGGTTGCTCTGTCACAGTCTCATCCTCGCTGGACAGACTCAGAACTTGGTTGCCCTGTCACAGTCTCAACCTTGCAGGACAGACTCAGAACTTGGTTGCTCTGTCACAGTCTCATCCTCGCAGGACAGACTCAGAACAAGGTTGATCTGTCACAGTCTCATCCTCGCAGGACAGACTCAGAACATGGTTGCTCTGTCACAGTGTCATCCTCGCCGGACTCAGAAATTGCTTGCTCTATCACAGTCTCATCCTCGCAGGACAGACTGAGAACTTGGTTGCTCTGTCACAGTCTCATCCTCGCAGGACAGACTCAGAACAAGGTTGATCTGTCACAGACTCATCCTCGCAGGACAGACTCACAACATGGTTGATCTGTCACAGTCTCATCCTTGCCAGACAGACTCAGAACATGGTTGCTCTGTCACAGTCTCATCCTTGCCGGACAGACTCAGAACTTGGTTGCTCTGTCACAGTCTCATCCTCACAGAACAGACTCAGAACAAGGAGTTTCTGTTGAAAGGGGTACCTTTATCCCTTTCCGACGAGGAGGAGATTGCAATTTGGCGCTTCTCCATTCCAGTGCTGTGATTGGCCGCTGGCATCAGAGGGTCACACAGTGTGGCCCACCCTTCTTTCCTCTGTGGAACTCATTTGCATACTGTACACAGTTAGAAGTCTTTAAAGGGTCTTTAAAGTTTACCAAAGCATTTCTCACTTTCCAAACCACCAGAATACCCTTGGCAATATTCTAAACAAATAGACAACAAACATGATGGAAAAAGATTTAACTGTCATGCGTTCATTCATTTGTCCATTAACAGCTGAATCTGTGTAAGATGTTGCATTACAAATAGCTGACACTGAGAATACTTATTTCTCTGAATAAGTATGAAATGGATGTGTGTAGTTTACAGAGGTAAGGTTTCCAAACATAGTTATGAATGGATTTGGATGGGTCATTGTGGTCTTTCTTTGTTTCACCCACAACTGCTGAGGTCCTGAGGAATTTTTATGGCAGTCACAGACCAGGACATTAGGGATCAGTTTCTAGATGGGTGAAGGGCAGAAACTGCATGTGGACCAATGAGAAGTCCTGTCCTTCCTGGGCTTGGTAAAAGAGGTCTTCTTCTTGGTCTCTAAGAGGTATCTGGCTGTTGTCCTAGTATCTTTATCTGATGGCGTTGGACAGTTTGTTTGTGTTAGTCCACCAAGATCCAATCAAAATGTAGCAAACCTTTGTCCACTGTTATATGCAGAGAGGAGCCTGGCCATAAACTGGGCCCTGGAATGTGCTGTCCACTACAATAGCATTATGATTAGATCGACCAAGAGGGGGGCATGCCTTGGAGATATAGGTGCTTGATATGTTGCCATAGCACAAGTCCAGTGTTTTGTCCAACCCAGTGACAGACATGTCATATTGCTCCAGATTCGGCAGAAGTGTAGTAACATCACAACAATTGACATTAATTTATTCTTAATCTCAGGCTGTTTCTCAAAACCAAGTACGCAAACTTCAGACTTGCGTCCTTGTTAGTTCAGACTTGGCTAGTTCGACTTAGGAGAACAAACTCCAGAGGAAGTCTGGTAATTCTGCAAACGGAACAGCAGCGTTCTTTATAGCGTCACTCAGTTCGCTCTGGCTACTCCGGTTATCTCTGTATGTATATTTGAGGCTACAATAAAACAAAATATGTTATAAAACACCACTCTGCCTCTTTTTGTTTTCATTAAAAAAAATCTTAAACATATTAATAGCCACACAAATGTAGTTCAGGCAACGCGTACATTGATTATCTTCACTGCATATATTTATAACAAAAATAAAATATAAAACACAACCCTGCCTCTTTTCGTTTACATTTAAAAAAATATTAAACATATTAATATGTGGTTCACGCAACAAGTGTGCATATATGATTATCTTCACTGTAATAAAATTAAATATGACACAAAACACAACCCAGTCTCTTTTTGTTAAATGTCAGTTTTAATAATCAAAAAAATAAATGAAACTTCACTTTGCCCTCAGCCAAAACGAATAGCCAGGGAACAAATTATAGATTCATGAGACCAAAGATTGCCCGTTAGATATACACAAGACAAATTATATCTTATGTTTAACCACTACAGAGACATCAGAGTCAGCAGCAAACGTCAGAAGGTCTAGCCGAGGAAAGGCTGCTCTCGCCAGGGTTAACGAGCGCGGAGCATTTGGTGGTTGACTGGATCTCACAACTCTGAAACTGGATCTCACAACTCCGAAAACGGCAGATCAAAATTTCAAATAGGCTCTCTCTTAATAAATAAACCACAGATTTGAGCTTTAAACAAGTACATTCTCGACTGAAAAAGTCTTAAAACTACATTTCGTGACAAAATAACAGTAGTATTATAAAATTACGTGGGTTTTCTCATCCACTTCTGACGTTTGTTGGTTGGTGCGAGATGCATTCTAGGTTACCAGTCTGTCTGAAGTCCACACAAGTCACCTCTCAATGCATCCTCGATAAAAGGGCCAGATCAAGGACAACTGTACTTGAACTGTACTTGGCTAGATGTGAACTTTGAATTGGAACAGTACTTGGGCAGTGACTGATAACGATTCACAAGTCCATGAGAACACAAGTACAGACAAGAACGCATATTGAGAAACGGCCTCATGTTAGTGAATTTTGAGTATTCTAAACGAGCGGCCGCGTGCACAAGGTTAGTCATTTGCATAAAACACGCACACGTTTTCCTTACAGCCTTTCGCAACTCTCATCAAACTTGCCGCAGATGCGCTCTCACCCATCCTCGAGCAATGCCAAGTGTGCCACTCCAGTTCTCACAATAAACACCTTTTATACAGACCCAGATTACAGACCTCTCATTAGCCAGCTCTACACATGCATATATCTGCATTATTCAGAGAAACCTTTCAGCTGAAGCTATAACGCATGCTTTTCTTACTCTTTAACTGTATATGATGGAATGTATTTAAGATGAAATAAAGTTGTATTAATAGTTAATTGTATCATATAATTTTATATATGAATTATATAATATAATTAATGCAACAAACTTCAATATAATTACAGTTGTGTTAGGATGAAATAGGCTATAACTTCTTAACACGTTTATAAGGCCGTACAGAGTAAGTGCTTTTTGCGTACGTGTGGTTTCAGTTGTTCCTATATTTTTTCGTAAATTTAGAATAAATTTCATTACGACATTTTTGGTGAATCGTGATTTGTTCTTAAAATTGTGCGTACGCATGCTTAGTGAATGAGACCTATTGTCATCCTGGAATATGGCCATAATGTGTCTTCCTACATGGTTGTTTAAGAAATGAAAAGCTACACACTCCATATAGGGTTGGAAGAACTGTTGCCAAACATATAACATGCTAGAAACACAATCCAATCATTGACTCTTAAGCATTTGCCAATTTAAATCCAAACAGCAACTTTTGTTTTTGGCCGGGCAGTATATAATATAATATAATATAATATAATATAATATAATATAATATAATAGTCACATGTTGAGTTTGTTTTGATTCATGTTTGTATTTCTTTTCTAGTGTTTTGCTGTCAGTTTGTTAATTAGTTCAGTTATCTCAGGTCGTTTCTCAATATGTGTTCTTCTCTGTACTTGTGTTCTCGTGGACTTGTGAATCGTCATTATTTGCTGCCCAAGTACTGTTCCAATTCAAAGTTCACGTCTAGCCAACTAGACTACAGTTCAAATCCCCGGATGTGTCCTTGCTCCGCCCCTTTTATCGAGGATGCATCGAGAGGAGACTTGTGTGGACTTCAGACATATCCCAGAATGCACCTCGCACCGACCAGCAAGCGTCAATAGCGGATGAGAAACCCAGACTTTTTCAGGTGAGAATGTACTTGTTTAAAGATTAAATCTGTGGTTTATTTATAAAGAGAGCGCCTATTTGACCATTTTATCTGGTGTTTTCGGAGTTGTGAGATCCAGTCGATCAGCGGGCGCTCAACGCTCGTTAACCCGCCGAGAGCAGTCCTTCTGACGTCTGCCGCGGGGTCTGATGTCTCTGAGATATGATTCATCTTGTGTAGATCTAACGGACGATCTTTGGTCTCTTGAATCTATAATTTGTTCCCTGGCAAATCGCTTTGGCTGAGGGAAAAGTGATGTTACATAACATCAGAGCCCGCGGCAGACGTCAGAAGGACTAGCCGAGTTAAGGCTGCTCTCGGCAGGTTAACGAGCGCTGAGCGCCCGCTGATCGATTGGATCTCACAAAACCCTGAAAACGGCAGATAAAATGGTGCATTCTGGGATACCGGTCTGTAATTTTCAAAAAGGCGCTCTCTTTATAAATAAACCACAGATTTGAGCCTTAAACAACTACATTCTCGCCTGAAAAAGTCTTAAAACTACATTTTGTGACACATTAACAGTACTATTTTTAAATTACGCGGGGTTTCTCATCCGCTATTGATGCTTGCTGGTCGGTGCGAGATGCATTTTGGGATGCCGGTCTGTCTGAAGTCCACACAAGTCTCCTCTCGATGCATCCTCGATAAAAGGGGCGGATCAAGGACACATCCGGGGATTTGAACTGTACTTGGCTAGATGTGAACTTTGAATTGGAACAGTACTTAGACAGCGAATGATGACGATTCACAGTTGAGATTGATGACGATTCCTCCCGTCCTCTGGAGTTCGTTCTCCCGAGTCGAACTTGGCAAGTCTGAACTAGCAAGGACGCAAGTCAGAAGTTCGCGTACTTGGTATTGAGAAATGGCCTCAGTCTCCCTGCCCAATTGTCACCATGGTTACTAATTCATTTCAGTTTCAGTTCAGGTGTGTTTAGTCAATTATCTCATTAGATCATTTGTTTCCCCAGTGTATTTAGTCCTGTGTTTTCCTTAGTTCTTTGTCTGTCTTTGTTAGATATTGTTGTGTTGTTCTAGTCGTATTTTGCCTGTGCCGGTTACCTGAATTTCTTGTTATTTTGAGTTTTGTTTTATTAAAAGTATTGCTGCACCTAGATCCTGACTTTATTCATCATTGCCTGCAACCAACGCTGATTATAATATAATCTATAGCCATGTCTTCATGCCACACTGTCTTTATGCAATTATTATTTAAAAATAAAAAGTTAACTTAGTAATCTCCCTTTATGATTATCTATTATGTTGCTATTGTCACACAGGTTCGTTTACGCATTAAACTTGTGGCAACGAGATCCTCAACATAGGTTCTCGAGGCCATATACATATGTTTAGCCACAACAAAAGGATGTTATTGTACCTCAACAAAATGATCTCATGGCCACGAAATATTATCAAGTCCCCACTAGTTAATATGTCATGGCCATGACAAAACAAAGTGAACCAAACATGTCCCTTCCTGCAGCATAAAAATACATGTTGACTGGATCATTTAATTTAGCCAATCTAACACTGCAGGGAAGAAGTCTCCAGCCCAGAAAGAAGTTTCAAATCTATCTTAAAGATTTTAAAGTTTAAAATTCTATAGATTTTTTTTTTATCATATTTAATTTCTGTTTTAATCATTTCCAATTTTAACTGGACATTTTAATCAACTTTAACAAAGAGGATGAATTATGAAACTTTAAGAGCATGATAATTTTTATGTTTGGGAGAGTAGTGTTGTTTACAAAATAATAATGTTTATAGAATGAAAAAATTTTCACGAAATACAAAATACAAAATTATTTTTTCCTGCATTTTTTTCAAATGTAAAATGCTGATCATTTTCAGTACATGCAATTTTTGTGAACCAAACACTTTTCATTTTACAGTACACAAAATGAACGCAGTAATGAAAAAACAGCATCCAACTATTCTGATGACAATTAGAGTGCTGTAGTTATTGTTTAACAATATTTACTGTAACTAAATTTACAGTAAGCATACAGTGAAATGAACTACAGCAACTGACATGCTAATTGCTGCCAGCAAGTTACTGTACATTTTCTAGTGTTTTTAAATTAAAATCTAGTCCATCCTAAGACCACTGGAGGTCAAGTAATATGGAGTTTGTGAGATGTACAAACTAACAAGATCATAACAGGAATGTAGATTTGTATTGCCCATAACAGCTCAGACCATAACCCTATATTAAACTGTTTTGCCATTCAAAGCAGCTCGGAAATAACATGTTAGTGAGCGGGTTAACATTAAGCAAATGGATGGGAATCTGAATTAATCTAATATTTAGGTACCAACAAAAACATAAGTACAAGGTAAAACATGTACACAAGTGTATTGTATCAAATTATTATGATACAACTGCCACTGCAATCTATTTGCATAGGCTACAAGTTTTAAAGGGATAGTTCACCCAAAAATGAAAATTCTGTCATCGTCAATAGGGCCCATCAACTGTTTGGTTACTAATATTCTTCAAAATATCTCCTTTTGTGTCCAGCAGATGAAAAAAATCATACAGGTTTGGAACAACTTGAGGATGAGTAAATTACAGAATTAAAATTTTTGTTTGAACTATCCCTTTAACTGTCACCCCCCTTTTTAAACGGGAACATGCACTATCGAAACTTAAATGGTTGCAATTCAAGAATGCTTTGGAATATAGACCTATGTTTGGTCTTGTTTTGAAGAAGACAGCAGATTATTGCTATTTAAGTTAAAGCACTTAAAAAATAAAAGTATATAACGTTATGGAAGTTTAAATTTACTGTAAAATAAAATGTACTGTACTAAACATTTTTTATTTTATATAAAATATTTTACAAAATAATTTTTACTCTAAAATTACTATAAAAATCAAAGCCATATTTTTTAACCAAGTTGTGTTCTTAATTTGAAATTGAAATCCTGGACCTGTGAATCTTGAACCGAACCCTGCACAGGCTTCCATTCAAGATGTTGACAGCCAGACGCATCTTCGAGTGCGTTCGTCCTTTGGATTGGTTTGCAGCGATCGACCTGAAGGACGCGTACTTTCATGTCTCCATTCTTCCTCGACACAGATCGTTTCTACGGTTTGCCTTCGAGGGGCAGGCATATCAGTACACGGTTCTCCCATTCGGGCTAGCCCTGTCCCCTCGCGTCTTCACGAAGGTCGTCGAGGCAGCCCTTGTGCCGCTCAGGCAACACGGGGTTCGCATCCTGAATTATCTCGACGACTGGCTGATTCTAGGCCACTCTCGGGATCAGGTCTGCGAACACAGGGACCTGGTGCTTCAGCACCTCGCCCGTCTGGGCCTTCGGGTCAACTGGGAAAAGAGCAAACTCTCCCCAGTGCAGAGGATCTCTTTTCTCTGTATGGAAATCGACTCGGTCGCCATGTACGCGCAGCTTACGAGCGAGCGCGCGCAGTCACTGCTGACTTGTCTTCGTCAGTTCGAGGGCAAGAGTGCGGTTCCACTGAAATATTTTATAATCTCCGAGTGGAGCCTGTGTCCTCTCGTGTACTCGCCCCAAGTGGCCAGTAACTGGACAGGCTCAGGTGTCTTCGCTTGCTGCGCCATTCCACTCCACGGACTGGATGCGTGCGCATTTTTTCTCAGGTGAGCTTCCCAGTAAGCCCTGAGCTCCTCCAGCACTGTTGATGTCGACACCAGAGTGCATGCCCACTTGGTCAGCCCTCGTGTTCGGCTAGGTGCCTTCATGTGCTTGGTTCCCCCGTTGGGTAACCCCCACATGTGTATTTCCACGGTAAGTCTCTCTGAGCACGTGTCTTCCCTTGGCAAGCCACCTTGCCACGCCTGGGGTTGAAATATTTCCACCTGCGGCTGGATACCCCAGAGTGTTCCATATGTAGTCCCTACGGGGGCATATGTGTATTCTTTAGTCCTCCCTGCGGGTAGGCATTGTGTTGCATTTCTCCACGTGGGCTATGCTTCCCAGTGTACCTTGGTAACGTTGAGCCTAGCCCCTCGTTAGTGCCAAGACTCACGGCAGGGAGCTCTGGTCAGCGCAGGACGCTGGAAGACAGCCGTCGTGGCGAGATTGTATTGGAACCCCCATTTCGTCAGTAATTGCCATAACTCGTAGTGTACTGACTGAAAAGGAACGTCTCGGTTACGTTTGTAACCCTCGTTCCCTGAAGGAAGGGAACAGAGTTATGTCCCCATGCCACTTCCGCTGTACCGCTGGAACGACCAGGCGCTCATGCCTCGGCTCTTCAGCAGGTAACATAATGCAAGATTGCCACGCAACGCCCTTTATACCCACGCAGTGGGGCAGGGTTGCGGCATGCAAATTCCGCAGACCCATGGCATTTTCATGCCATTGGCTCGTTTTGTAGAGCTCAAAGGCGATTGGCTTCTAAGCGAAACCCCCATTTCGTCAGTAACTGATGTAACGTCTCCGTTCCCTTCCTTCAGGGAACGAGGGTTACAAATGTAACCGAGACGTTCCTATGAGACTTTGTTTAGGCGCTGTACCAAAAATAGCCACTGGGTGTCACCCATATTCCATTGAATTTCTTTTGACGCATTCTCCTGTAACAAATTAATCAATTTCTGTCCAAATATCACTTCTAGCAAATAATAGTCACCAAATATGGAACCTTGAGATTGAGGCCTTTCCGACCTTTCCTTTCTGTCAAGATTAGAAAAGGTTTTGATTATAAAGTAGTTAAAATAAATGTTGTAATATGAAACCTGACACCACTAGGTGAGGAGCCTGCTAAAATAAATTAAAGTGGCCTACTGTTTGCATGGTGACACAAAGTCCAATTTCAAAATGGTTTTCTCAGGATGAATTATGAGTTCGTAAGCTTTCGAATGATACCTAATTTATGATGATTACTAAAATATGTGATCTGAAAAGAAAAAAAAGAGCGGCAAGCGTCCCGTTGACAGTTAAAGGCACAATATGTACGTTTTCGCCGCAAGAGGTCGCATTTAAAAAAACAAAAAACAAAGGCGAAGCTTGATGACACTATGAAGGAGAGTGGAACGATGGGAGATGTCGTTTTCACCATCCAGAGATATATGAAATTCATTAATCATGTTCACGGATGAGGTAATTAATTAGTTTTTGTATTACCTGTATGTTTGATCACACTATTTTATGTCATTGTAATGAATTAGCTGCAAGGAGCATGAAATGTAATGCTATATTAGCCTATTATTGATATGTGACTATTTGTCAAATTATTTGATGGGTTAATGCTAAATAAAAGTAAAATTGAACAAACCCACAGTATTTGCAACTAATGACTAAATATTTTTGTGCATCATATACTGTATAAGTTGTCACAAAGCTCTCTAAATCTCGAAAACGGCACGCCGATATTGATCCTTGTTTTATTTATCTGTGTAACAAGGTTAAAGGATCAAGGAAAAAGGAGGCCGGAACCGGCAAACATTTCAAACACTTTAATCCGGTTGTTAAGTCTGATGTCACGCAGCAGCGCTTCCGGGTCCAAACGCTCATATCTCGTACCACAAGAAAAACAACAAACGGTGCTAATATACACACACAATGTGGTGTAATACTACAAAACAAATTACAATCATAACCAAAATTCCAGATGGCCAGACAGTGATTCATATTTTATAAATCGTTAAAATATTAATGTCTGTGACGCTGTGAGCACAGAGACTGTTGTGTAGACTGTAAGTATTTAAAATGTTTAACTTTTTAAAATGTTTGATGTTTAATATGAATAAATAGCGCTCATAAATGGCCGTCGATGGCATTCTCAAGTGAAATTAGTTGAGGCTTGGACCCAGAAACAGCGTTCCTTACGTCACGACTTAACAAGCGGATAATAAAATATACAAACCAAAAGTAAAAGCGGCAGCCCCTCACAGATGACTGCCGCACACACATAAACAAAACATAACGTAAAATAGTCCAGGCCAGGGGCCCGTTTCAGACGGCACACGCTTAACTCAGAGGGAGACTCCTCAGAGTTGAATGAACTGACTAAATTCAGCTGTTCTGAAATCGAAAACTCAGATTTCTCATCTCAGGGTAAGTCAATTCAGAGTTCAAGTGTTAACTCAGAGTTGGTTGAACCTCCTTATTGAAACAGGCCCCTGGTCCTCTCTCGTCCTTCACTTTTGCCGCTCCCCCTTCGCCGCTCCTCCTTTTATGCTCCCGAAACTCCTCTGTGAGTGATACAAGACCAGTGCAGTGCTGTTCTCTCTCTGCCTCTCACTGCTTGCCACACTCCGTTTGTACCAAAGTCTGCTTGCCTCAGTTGATCTACGTTTACGTTTTTGTTTTGGATTTTCTGTACTCGCTAATGAATAATCTTGTTCCATGGTGACTGAATGACACAACAGCGGCCTGCTAGATGCTGTATAACCACCAAGTCCGCATGTCGTCCACGTATGTTGTCATGGTTTCTACAAGCAAAAATTAAGGATAGCGCAGATATTACGTCATTGATAGGCAACAATGACAAGGGACAAGCCATTATTTAAAATTGGAATTTCTCTGGATTTACAAATCCTTGGGAACTTTTGGGATAATGCATATTCTCGGATCCTTCATCTCTGGATGTGAAATAGTCCATTATAACATTGTTTAGGGCACTGACATCACCAGGATTAAGAAGATTGAGGCGAGCAAGATCATTTAAGTGAGCAGCTACTTCAAACTCTGTTGTTCTCTTGTGCTCTGCCATCTCACGATACGATAACGTTGTATTAAAAAAAACTTTGTGTGCACGTAGTTTACACAGGACTATTGCGAAATGTGTATTGATACACCTTTATGCTACATGTTATGTGCTTTATGTTGATGGGTAAACTGTCTTTGTAGTGTTAAGAGAGGGAAAGCTATGGCCGATTTTTGCACCTGCGCCGGGCGTGTTCTTTTACATTAGAGAAAGACACAGTCTTTTCAGCTTGCCACTATAAATCGCAAAATTTCTGCAAAAACATGAATTTTATAAAATATATATTTTTACACATGATAGACAAGACGTTATAGAATAATAATTTAATGAAAACCCAATTTTGACAAAAAAATTACATTCAAACTATTTTTTGATCTCCCTAAAAAACTTCCCAGCGCGATATCCGACGGGTTTTCCCAGATCACATCACATATAGATAAATAGGCAGTAAAAGCTGATAGTTGCGGTCACAATGTTGTGTTGTAGAAAGTACACAAAGGGAATGGAGGTCTGCAGGGCAGCGAAGTGCCTGCATGTCCATGGCAAAGGCAAAGAATCACTTTTGGGCATGATTAAGAAACACAAGGAATACATCTCTACACACACATCTACACTGTCTATTAAATCGAGCTGGGACTTACGCTCAGTGGCAGGAGGGTGGGCAGGGCTCGCTTCCCTCAGTCTCTGATGTGATGTCAGGCTTGATCGCTCCTCCTGGTGTGGGCTCTAACATCGCAGCTGAGGTGCTCTCTCCATTTGCGGTGGGCTCATGCTGTCGCTCCTTGCAGCAGGGTAGTAATGAGCTGGGCACTGGGTTAGGAGTGGGGTAGTCTCACGTAGCCAGACCTTCAGACTGACGGCAGAAGGTCTGGACTCTTTCACAGCTTTCATTGGTCGAGGACCGCCCAAGAGGACATTTGACTGACATGTAACGCAACCAACCACAGTGTGATTTGTTCTGCGTCATGTTTAGGGGCGTGAAAACGTCAAACGTCCTAAGCATGTAAATGGTTATTCGTTTAAAGTCAGGAATTTCCCCTGCTTATTAAAAAGTTACATTCATATTCATTACAGTAGTGAACATCAGCGCGGCGAGTGGATAAGACACTTCAGCATAAGTATTACAAATGTCAAAGTGCACATTCTGAAATCAGAATAAAGGTTTATGCCTTGTAACCTGAAATTGTTGGTTCTCTTGTGTTTATGTATTTATGTTGTGCTGTAGTATTGTTGTTATTCATACAGTAGGCTAACTGCAAATGTTTCAACAATGATTTCGTTAGCATGAATTTCGAAGCAGTTAATGATTTAAATGATGATTAGATTAATAATTAATTCAACAACATGGCATACATAACACTTTACTCATATGGAAACTGTAAACACCATACATTTGCGCTGTCTTTAAGAGTCTGAAATAGATGTTGCTCAATCAGGAAATAAAATAAATGCATCATAACTTATTCAGACAGATAACGCTGACTGGTTTTTTTTCCGAGATGATGCATAGCAAATTGTGAATTTTAATACAATATAGTAACAGAGGCTTGTATTAATATTTATTATATAAGCTATTCAAATCAATTTCTGCAGCTAAACACAGATATACACTCACCTAAAAGGATTATTAGGAACACCATACTAATACTGTGTTTGACCCCCTTTCGCCTTCAGAACTGCCTTAATTCTACGTGGCATTGATTCAACAAGGTGCTGAAAGCATTCTTTAGAAATGTTGGCCCATATTGATAGGATAGCATCTTGCAGTTGATGGAGATTTGTGGGATGCACATCCAGGGCACGAAGCTCCCGTTCCACCACATCCCAAAGATGCTCTATTGGGTTGAGATCTGGTGACTGTGGGGGCCATTTTAGTACAGTGAACTCATTGTCATGTTCAAGAAACCAATTTGAAATGATTCGAGCTTTGTGACATGGTGCATTATCCTGCTGGAAGTAGCCATCAGAGGATGGGTACATGGTGGTCATAAAGGGATGGACATGGTCAGAAACAATGCTCAGGTAGGCCGTGGCATTTAAACGATGCCCAATTGGCACTAAGGGGCCTAAAGTGTGCCAAGAAAACATCCCCCACACCATTACACCACCACCACCAGCCTGCACAGTGGTAACAAGGCAGGATGGATCCATGTTCTCATTCTGTTTACGCCAAATTCTGACTCTACCATCTGAATGTCTCAACAGAAATCGAGACTCATCAGACCAGGCAACATTTTTCCAGTCTACAACTGTCCAATTTTGGTGAGCTTGTGCAAATTGTAGCCTCTTTTTCCTATTTGTAGTGGAGATGAGTGGTACCCGGTGGGGTCTTCTGCTGTTGTAGCCCATCCGCCTCAAGGTTGTGCGTGTTGTGGCTTCACAAATGCTTTGCTGCATACCTCGGTTGTAACGAGTGGTTATTTCAGTCAAAGTTGCTCTTCTATCAGCTTGAATCAGTCGGCCCATTCTCCTCTGACCTCTAGCATCAACAAGGCATTTTCGCCCACAGGACTGCCGCATACTGGACGTTTTTCCCTTTTCACACCATTCTTTGTAAACACTAGAAATGGTTGTGCGTGAAAATCCCAGTAACTGAGCAGATTGTGAAATACTTAGACCGGCTCGTCTGGCACCAACAACCATGCCACGCTCAAAATTGCTTAAATCACCTTTCTTTCCCATTCTGACATTCAGTTTGGAGTTCAGGAGATTGTCTTGACCAGGACCACACCCCTAAATGCATTGAAGCAACTGCCATGTGATTGGTTGATTAGATAATTGCATTAATGAGAAATTGAACAGGTGTTCCTAATAATCCTTTAGGTGAGTGTATGTTAATGTTAATATTTCCTCCATAATTACATACATGTCAAGTCAAGTCAAGTCAACTTTATTTATATAGCGCTTTTTACAATGCCGATTGTTTCAAAGCAGCTTCACAGTGTTAAACAGGAAAATAATGAACAGAATTTGATTCGGCTGTACAGCCGCTCTGGAGAAAACGGTGATGTCATCAGCTCATTTCAATTATCATATATATTCAAGTAATGTAGTTGATATAATTTAGTTTAGTAATTAAATTTATTTGGATATTTATTTGAAAATTTTGTGTCCCCAACTGAGCAAGCCAGAGGCGACAGTGGCAAGGAACCAAAACTCCATCAGGTGTCCTAATGGAGAAAAATAAACCTTGGGAGAAACCAGGCTCAGTCGGGGTGCCAGTTCTCCTCTGGCCAATTAACAAACAGTGTATGTTTATTATTTTGGCAGCCTTATAGGTCAGAAGTAATATTAGATCGGATTATTCGAAAGATCGGAGGCATCACACCGGGTTTATTGAGGATGGCGTGTCAATTAAACAATTATTAAATAGGAATATTCGAAATATCGGAGTCATCACGCCGGAGATGAATCCATTGAGGATGCCATGTCGATGAGCAATTTCAGAGGGTAGACTAATTGACACGGTCTCTGCAGACACTTCAGGGATGCGTTGGTAATGTCTGGGCGCTGGTCCACCATCTGATCTGGATACTGCCCGGATCCGGCTGACTGCAGTAAACCTCGGGATAAACAGAGAGACTAACATTAGCATAGATGCCATTCCTCTTATGATGTAACGAGTACATCAGGCGTTATGGGAAGTGTTCCCGGTTCCGGCTGACCTAGTTAATGCAGCCTAACAATTTGAATAAAATATAAATTAAAATGTTTTATGTGTATGCCATAGTAAAGAGATGCGTTTTTAGTCTAGATTTAAACTGACAGAGTGTGTCTGCTTCCCGAACAATGCTAGGAAGGCTGTTCCAGAGTTTAGGTGCTAAATAGGAAAAGGATCGACCGCCTGCAGTTGATTTTGATATTCTAGGTATTATCAACTGGCCAGAGTTTTGAGACCGCAATAGACGTGATGGAGTATAATGCGTTAAGAGCTCGCTCAAGTACTGGGGATCTAAACCATTTAGTGATTTGTAAGTAATTAGCAAGATTTTAAAATGTATGCGATGTTTAATAGGGAGCCAGTGCAGTGTTGACAGAACCGGGCTAATATGGTCATACTTCCTGGTTCTAGTAAGAACTCGAGCTGCTGCGTTTTGGACCAGCTGCAGTTTATTTATTAAGCGAGCAGGGCAACCACCCAGTAGAGCATTACTATAATCTAGCCTTGAGGTCATGAATGCATGAACTAACTGTTCAGCATTTTGCATTGAAAGCATATGCCGTAATTTAGATATATTTTTAAGATGGTAGAATGCAGTTTTACAGATGCTAGAAACGTGGCTTTCAAATGAGAGATTGGTATCAAAGAGCACACCCAGGTTCCTAACTGACGACGAGGACTTGACAGAGCAGCCATCAAGTGTTAGACAGTATTCTAGGTTACTACATGTGGAGTTTTTTTGTCCAATAATTAAAAATTCAGTTTTTTCTGAATTAAGTTGCAGGAAATTACTAGTCATCCAATTTTTTATATCAGCTATGCATTCCGTTAATCTTGTGAATTGGTAAGTTTCGTCAGGGCGTGAAGAAATATAGAGCTGAGTATCGTCAGCATAACAATGAAAACTAACGCCATGCTTCCTAATGATATCTCCCAGTGGTAGCATGTACAGGGTGAAAAGCAACGGTCCTAGCACTGAGCCCTGCGGTACTCCATACTGAACTTGTGATCGGTGTGAGATCTCTTCATTTACTGCTACAAACTGAAAACGGTCAGATAAGTATGATTTAAACCATGCCAATGCAATTCCATTAATGCCAACATAATTTTCGAGTCTATTCAAAAGAATGTTGTGGTCGATCTTATCGAATGCAGCGCTAAGATCGAGTAACACTAACAGAGAGATACAACCACGATCAGATGATAAGAGTAAATCATTTGTAACTCTAATGAGAGCAGTCTCAGTACTATGATGTGGTCTAAATCCTGACTGGAAAACCTCACAGATACCATTTTTTTCTAAAAAGGAGCATAATTGTGAGGACACTGCCTTTTCTAGTATTTTTGACAGAAAGGGTAGATTTGAGATTGGCCTGTAATTGACTAATTCTGTAGGGTCAAGTTGCTGTTTTTTAATAAGTGGTTTAATAATAGCCAACTTAAAAGTTTTCGGTACATATCCTAAAGTCAAGGATGAATTAATGATATTAAGAAGAGGATCTATGACCTCTGGAAGCATCTCTTTTAGTAGTTTAGTCGGTATAGGGTCGAGCATACATGTTGTTGATTTAGATGATTTAACGAGTTTAGCCAATTCTTCTTCTCCTATAGCAGTGAATGAATGTAATTTTTCCTCAGTGACACTACAATGCTCTGTCTGATGTGATACAGTAGTAGACGGCTGCATGGTTATAATTTTTTTCCTAATATTATCAATCTTACAAGTAAAGAAGTTCATAAAGTCATTACTGCTGTGCTGTTGGCAGACATCAGAAGTTGAAGCTTTATTTTTGGTTAATTTAGCCACTGTATCGAATAAATACCTAGGGTTGTGTTTGTTTTCTTCTAAGAGAGTCGAGAAATAAGCAGATCTAGCAGTTTTTACGGCCTTTCTGTATGAAATCATGCTCTCTTTCCACGAAATGCGAAAAACGTCCAGTTTTGTTTTCTTCCAGCTGCGCTCCATTTTTCTGGCTGCTGTTTTAAGGGCCCCGGGTGTGCTCGTTGTACCACGGCGTTGGACTATTCTCTTTAATCTTCTTTAAGCGCAGAGGAGCAACTGTGTCTAAAGTGCTGGAAAAGAGAGAGTCAATAGTTTCTGTTGCAACATCAAGTTCCTCTGTGCTATCTGGGATGCTGAGGAGATGAAACTGATGAGGAAGTTTATTTATAAAGAAATCTTTAGTCTCAGCAGTGATAGTCCTGCCATATTTGAAGCGAGGGGACGGCTTTGCAGCCTTTGCTAAATTAAGTATACATGATACTAGGTAATGATCTGAGATGTCATCGCTCTGCTGCAGAATTTCAACGGTATCAACATTTATTCCATATGACAATATTAGGTCTAGAGTATGATTACGGAGATGAGTGGGTCCTGATACTTGTTGCCTCTCCAATAGAGTTTAGAATGTCTCTAAATGCCAATCCCAATGCGTCTTTTTCATTGTCTACATGGATATTACAATCACCAACAATTAGGACTTTATCTGTAGCCAGTACTAACTCTGATAAAAAATCAGCAAATTCTCTGATAAAGTGTGTATTGTGCCCTGGTGGCCTATATACAGTAGCCAACACAAATGTTAAACAGGATTTATCAATTTCACTACATAACGTTACGTAAAGCACCAAAACTTCAAAATAATTATATTTGAAACTAGACTTCTGAGTAATACTGAAGATATTATTATAAATTACAGCAACACCTCCCCCTTTACCTTTCAGACGCGGCTCGTGTTTATAACAATAATCTTGTGGGGTGGACTCATTTAAAGTAATGTAGTCGTCAGGTTTTAGCCAGGTTTCTGTCAAACACAGCACATCTAGATTATTATCTGTAATCATATCATTAACAATAAGCGTTTTAGAGGAAAGGGATTGAATATTCAGCAGCCCGAGCTTTATCATTTGATCATCTGTATTATATCTGTTGTTTATTTGTTGGACATCAATTACATTTTTACCGTTGAATAGTTTTGGTGGTTTTTTGTATTTACTAATTCGTGGAACAGACACAGTCTCTATGTGATAATAGCTATGTGATAATAGCTAGGTGAAAGAGAAAGAGTGAAAGAGTCTCTATGTGCTGGGATTTACATAAAGAAATATATTTTGTGTTAGTTCAGTTACGTGTCGGCAGTGTGCAGTAGACACACCCACATTAATGATTTCAATAATTGACTTATCCTCTCCAAAATGATCAGTGGCAGCAACTGATGACGTTTCACAAGTCCACATGAACACAAGTACAGACAAGAAGCCATATTGAAAAACGGCCATTGTCTTTACTTAGCCTACCTATGTGATAGTCACCTGACACCCATACCACAGGCATGTCATAGCCGACTGTTGATGAATGCAGCATTCAGGAGTGTAATGGACTGCTCTGATATAAACATGTTGAAGTTTCAGCCTCTCTCTACTGGAAAGACTAAATTAAAAAAAGTAAAAAAGAAAAAAAAAAGAAAAAAAAAGAATGCATTTAAAAAGTCATGCATTTCCAAGTACATTACAGGGGCTTAAAGATGTATGAATATTCGAGGAGTGTCAGAGGGCTGCTCATATGACTATGCAAATATCTGTTGCACTTGATGACTCCAACTCTTCAATTTCAAATATCAAAACTAACGTCTCGGTTACGTATGTAACCCTCGTTCCCTGAAGGAGGGAACGGAGACGTACGTCGGAACTGACCGACGAATTGGGATCTATTTTCAGAGACCAATCTACTTCGAGTGTTTAAAACGAGCCAATGAAGATTGGCATGCGGTCGACGCACTCCACGCACCGCCCCGCAGCGCGGGTACAAATAGGGAAGCGGAAGTACCGCATATCGCTTTACAACTAAGGAGCCGAGCTAGGTGACTCGGCCTACAGCTGAGGCATAGCACCTGGCGACGGGACGTACGTCTCCATTCCCTCCTTCAGGGAATGAGGGTTACATATGTAACCGAGACATTCCCTTTCAGTCAGTCACGTTCGACGTACGTCGGAACTGACCGACGAATTGGGATCCCTACTAACACGCCAGAGATGCTGGCCCTTCCAGCGCCCTGACCGAGCTCGCTGGACCCCGGGCAGGGAGGCCAGTCACTGCTGTTCCTGCAAGACCCACTCAGCGTGACTATTGGATAACGCTAGGAAAGCGTGCCCGCCTGGGGAAGATAGTACGCTGCGGAGCCACGTCCTTCAGTGGAAGGAGAGGTGGGAATACTCATAAGGACTAACCTAGCAGGGTAGTGCTACCTATGGCAGTCTCTGGGGTGGATCCAACCTGGTCCCAGGGGGGAAAGAACACCACCAGAGACGACAGAGCGGGCTCTGTCAAGGGAAAGACACGGGGCTAGCCGAGTAGGGTAGCTGGTACCGTGGAGAATACACATATGGGGTTGCCGTTAGGGAACCTCTACATATGGAACCCAGCCTAACACACACGTTCCACAAGCATACAGGTGTAGGCCTGGGGTCAAACGGCCGCAACGTCTGACACCGAAGCCTGGTAAGCCAAGACGATAGCATCCACTATCCAGTGGGCTAACCTCTGCTTGGAGACAGCCTTTCCCTTCTGCTGGCCTCCGTAACAGACGAAGAGCTGTTCTGAGGTTCTAAAGCTTTGAGTTCGGTCCACGTAGGCGCGAAGAGCGTGGACGGGACAGAGCAAAGCTAGGGCTGGGTCTGCCTCCTCCGAAGGCAGCGCTTGCAGGTTCACCACCTGGTCCCGGAAGGGAGTGGTGGGTACCTTGGGCACGTATCCAGGCTGGGGTCTCAGGACAACGTGAGAGTTGGCCGGCCCGAATTCTAGGCACGATTCGTTGACCGAAAGTGCATGCAGGTCCTCTACCCTCTTGATTGAGGCCAATCCAGTCAGGAGCACTGTCTTCATGGACAGGATGTTTAGCTCGACTGACTGCAAAGGCTCGAAGGGAGGGCCCTGGAGCGCTCTGAGCACCAGGGCTAGGTCCCAAGAGGGTACCGAGGTTGGCCGAGGAGGATTTAGTCTCCTCGCACCTCTGAGGAACCTGACGATTAAGTCGTGCTTACCTAAGGACTTACCTTCAACTACATCGTGATACGCCGCTATTGCGGCGACGTACACTTTGAGGGTGGAGGGAGACAGCCTTCTCTCCAACCCATCTTGTAGGAAAGAAAGCACGACATTAATCGAACACCTTCGGGGGTCTTCCCGGCGGGAAGAACACCATTCAACGAACAGGTTCCACTTCAGCGCATAGAGGCGCCTCGTAGAGGGGGCTCTAGCTGAAGCGGTGGTGTCTGCCACTGCCTGTGGCAGTCCACCTAGAACCTCCGCGTCCCGTCCAGGGACCAGACATGGAGTCTCCAGAGGTCTGGACGCGGGTGCCATAGAGTGCCCCGCCCCTGAGAAAGCAGGTCCTTCCTCAGGGGGATCGGCCAGGGAGGGGCTGTCGCGAGGAGTGAGAGTTCGGAGAACCAGGTCCGGTTGGGCCAGTAGGGCGCAACTAGCAAGACCTGCTCCTCGTCCTCCCTGACCTTGCACAGAGTCTGTGCGAGAAGGCTCACTGGGGGAAACGCATACTTGCGTAGGTCCCGGGGCCAGCTTTGCGCCAGTGCATCTGTGCCGAGGGTACCCCCGGACAGGGAGTAATACAACTGGTAATGGGTCGAGTCCGGAGAGGCGAACAGGTCTACCTGCGCGGCTCCGAAGAGGTCCCATATCAGCTGGACGCTCCGGGGGTGGAGTTGCCACTCTCCCGGAGGTGTCGGCTGACGAGAGAGCTCATCGGCTGTCTGGTTCAGCGCACCTGGGATGTAAATGGCCCGAAGCGACCTCAGACGCTTCTGACTCCACAGGAGGAGATGGCGGGCGAGCCGGAGCATGCAACGGGAGCGTAGACCACCCTGGCGGTTGATGTACGCAACGGCCGCAGTGCTGTCCATACGGACCAGTACGTGTTTCCCCTGGAGCGGCTTCTTGAATCGGCTCAGGGCGAGACGTACTGCCAGAAGCTCTAGGCAATTGATATGCCAACGCAGTTGGGGCCCCGTCCACAGACCCGCAACTGAGTGCCCATTGTACGTGGCCCCCCAACCCGTGGAAGAGGCATCCGTGAAGACCACAGCATGCCTGGACACCTGTTCTAGGGACACTCCGGCCCGTAGAAAGGCAGGGTCCGCCCACGGATTGAAGGTTTGGCGACAGTAAGGAGTAACTGAGACCCGGTACTGGCCACGCTGCCACGCCCATCTCGGGACTCGGTCATGAAGCCAGCGTTGAAGCGGTCTCATATGAAGCAATCCGAGCGGCGTTACCGCGGCTGCAGATGCCATATGCCCCAGGAGCCTCTGAAAGAATTTCAGTGGGACCGCCGTCCTGCCTTTGAACATATTCAAGCAGTTCAACACTGACCGGACTGGCTCCTCTGTGAGGCGCGCAATCCGGTTGACCGAGTCCAGCTCCATACCGAGATAAGAGATCCTCTGTGTGGGACAGAGTTTGCTCTTCTCTCAGTTGACCCAAAGTAGGGGCTGTAAAACCCCGCCTTCATATCGGCCGGAGGAACCGGCTCGATCGCGTCCTTCACCAGCAGGACATCGATCTCGGACCGCAAGACATGGGCATCGCAACTCCGCACTGAGGTAAAGAGAATGCCCGTGAACTTGGGAGGCCGGCGGGCGAATTGAATCGCATAGCCGAGTCTGATGGTCCGGATGAGCCAGCGAGACGGCCTGGGGAGACCTAACCAGGCCCCCAGAGACCGAACAAGCGGGACCAACGGCACCACAGACGTGCCCGGGGTGAGGCAGCGAGATGGAGTACCCAGGCCCGACTCGGGAGGCCCGGAGGCGGCCCGGAGTGTTGCTTGAGTACTCCAGGGTGGGGCAGAGTGTGGGTGAGAAGGCCCGGGGGCGTCCTCGGTGCCCACACTGCTGCCCCCTGGCGAGGGGGAGAGGGGAGGAAAGGAGTGGCAAGGCCCGGGGGCGTCGCGCACCGCCAACCTGACCCTCTTGGGGCCCAGGGAGGGAGGAAACTGCTCTTTTTATTGAAAATGTGGGTACCGCTGGACTCCGGAGAGCCAGCGGCAGGATGTTGACACCAGTGCGATGGACATTCTCCCCCCGGTCCTCCTCCGGGGGGAGGAGGGGTGCGGACACCACCTCCCCATGAACAGCTCCTCTTCTCCCTGGGCTGCTCGTCTCAGGGTCGCTTACCCTTGCGCTTGCCTGCAGAGACAGCAGGGCCCTGGACGGGTTGGGCGGCCCCCTTGCGTCTGGCGCCCTGCTTTGCCGGTGGAGGCTGCTGCTTTGGCTTGGCAGGGGCGGAGGCAAACGCCGGGGGACGCCCAGGCGGGGGCGCTGCAGCCGGCGACTGGGTGGAGGCAGCAGCAGGTCGCCGGGGCAGGATATTTTTAATCGCCTCCGTCTGCTTCTGGGCAACCGAGAACTGCTGGGCGAAGTACTCGATTGCGTCGCCGAAGAGGCCGGCCTGACAGACAGGGGCGTTGAGGAACTGCACTTTGTCGGTCTTACGCATATCTGCCAGGTTCAGCCACAGGTGGCGTTCCTGGACCACAAGTGTGGACATCGCCCGACCCAGGGAGCGTGCGGTGACTTTCGTCGCCCTGAGGGCTGTTAAATATTACTGAACAAACAAGAAACATAAAGGTGCAGAAAGTGTCCAGCAGAGGGCAGCCAAAACAAATATTTTAGCAGCCTTGAACATTACAGTTCATCCCAATCGCGCTGGCTCAATTATCAATTGAGACTTTTTTTGGTAAAACTTTATTTTGATGGTCCCTTTTGAACATTCTGTTGACTATAAGTAGTTGCACCTATGTGTCAAATAACTCTCATTAGAGTATTAGTAGACTGTCTGCTTAATATTTGCTAACTCTTTATGATGGTCCTCCAACAGACATTCTACTGACTATAAGTAACTTTGCAACTACATGTGAACTTATTCTAACCCTAACCCTACCAGTCTACTAATACTCGACTAACACTCTAATGGGTAGGTGCATGTAGGTGCAACATTACTTATAGTCAACAGAATGTGTTAAAATGACCTCAAGTGTCCTTTTTTCTTAACAATAAGTTCAGATTTCTGAACAGTAAGTATCTTGTTCACATCCAATTTGAATTTCTTATTGATTTATGCATATTGCATTTGTTTTGGCACGTGTACAATTTTCTACAATTTGCACAATGACTAAATGCACATGGCTTGTTGATCTAAACTGATGAGTTGTTTCTCAGTAAAACCGTCAAACACTTCACAACCTCTAAACATTCTTTCATCGTGTGAGCCATCACATGCAAAATTATCTATTCAGTGATCAAAATTTGTGATATATTCCATAAATATTTATAACATGGAATGTTTGCATTGTTTGCTAAATTGCCAATTGCTGTCAGCACACTGAAGAGCAATAGGAAGATATATAAGAAGATACAACAATCAGACATAACATTATGACAGATGGACCCTTCTCGGCCTACCCTACCATAGGGCTAAATTCGCTCCAGAAAATGACACGTTGTGACATCAGTTAGACACTGTTGGCTTGCCGTACACTCGTCCAAGGTTGACTCAAGAAGTATGCATTAACAGGAACACGAAAAAAAAAAAAACCCTGCATAATGCAGAGAACTCATCACTCATTCACATTCACTTAATCTGACAACAGATATAAATCACATGAAATTTCAGATGAAATTACAGAAATGACTTCTTTCTTCAACTGCATATTAACTTATTTTACAAAGCACACAATCACAAAATGGCCCCGTTTGCATAAATTTGATGCACATCAATTGGCCTGTGACATTTGATTTTAACATCACATTTGGATTAACTCCGATTGGTTTTATGACAAAACAATCTTTGTGTCTTTGTAACAACATGTATATTTCAATATTCATTCATCATCTATTTGTTATCAATCATATTTCTTATCATAAATCATTAATTGAACACATATGATCGATTACAGAGCAACAACAGAGGAACAAACACTCACTGGAGTTTCTTGAAATAAAAGTATGAAAGATCCTCCGGATTTCACTGGAAAAAAAAAAAAAAATTTCCACTCTATTTAACCATTTTAAAGTAGTTATGCTCTGAATCAACAGTTGTTGTTTATTTCTTTCTCCACTCTCTCTCATTTGTAAAACAGCTGCTTGCTTGCTTTGTCTATTATTACACTGGTCACGGAGAAATAGTGGAGAATAGTAGGTATTAAATTTTTTTCTTCTTCAAATTGAGAGTCCAATAACCACCTTAAATTTTTAAAGTTTTGCTTTGTTTTCTCCTGTATCTTGGATTGTCTTTGTGTTAATAAAAGACTGCTTGCACTTTCTGTAGATATCACTCTCTCTTGGACCTAAATGTGACTATGCAAATTTAGCATTTTCTGACAATAATGGACTTCAAATTGGCTCAAGAAGAGGTCTGTGGGATATTACCATCTACTCCTATACATCATGCATATTAAATGTTGAATGGCTGGTTTAAAAGTAGTGACATTTGAGGAACTGTTACAAATAACAGATCTAGGGGCATGCTAGCAGTGGATGGGTGTGAGGGACAAACATAGTAGCCAACACAATAGCTGATGGACTGCAAACACACTGATTCTAACTGGCTAAAACAAGTATAATTTTCACTGAACAATCCATTAAGATGCATGTTCACATAAGGACGATAACTAGGGGTGTAATGATACACAAAACTGACGGTTCAGTACATACCTTTGTTTTGAAGTCACGGTTTGGCATGGGTTCGGTACAGCAGGGGAGAGAAAACTAAAAATAAAATTGCTTTTTTAATTTAACAGTGGTTTACTCAACAAATTGTGTCTGTCCTTAAATTAATTCAGTTATAACTAAAAGTTTCTTAAAGATAAAAAAAATTATCTCTGCTAATGCTGTAAACTACAGGTGCTAGTCATATAATTAGAATATCATCAAAAAGTGAAACTTGTATATTATATTCATTCATTACACACAGACTGATATATTTCAAATGTTTATTTCTTTTAATTTTGATGATTATAATGGACAACTAAGGAAAATCCCTAATTCAGTATCTCAGAAAATTTGAATATTACTTAAGACCAATACAAAGAAAGGATTTTTTTAAATCTTGGCCAACTAAAAAAGTATGAACATGAAAAGTATGAGCATGTACAGCACTCAATACTTAGTTGGGGTTCCTTTTGCCTGAATTACTGCAGCAATGCGGCGTGGCATGGAGTCGATCAGTCTGTGGCACTGCTCAGGTGTTATGAGAGCCCAGGTTGCTCTGATAGTGGCCTTCAGCTCTTCTGCATTGTTGGGTCTGGCATATCGCATCTTCCTCTTCACAATACCCCATAGATTTTCTATTGGGTTAAGGTCAGGCGAGTTTGCTGGCCAATTAAGAACAGGGATACCATGGTCCTTAAACCAGGTACTGTTGATTTGGCACTGTGTGCAGGTGCCAAGTCCTGTTGGAAAATGAAATCTGCATCTCCATAAAGTTGGTCAGCAGCAGGAAGCATGAAGTGCTCTAAAACTTCCTGGTATACGGCTGCGTTGACCTTGGACCTCAGAAAACACAGTGGACCAACAGCAGCAGATGACATGGCACCCCAAACCATCACTGACTGTGGAAACTTTACACTGGACCTCAAGCAACGTGGATTGTGTGCCTCTCATCTCTTCCTCCAGACTCTGGGACCCTGATTTCCAAAGGAAATGCAAAATTTACTTTCATCAGAGAACATAACTTTGGACCACTCAGCAGCAGTCCAGTCCTTTTTGTCTTTAGCCCAGGCGAGGCGCTTCTGACGCTGTCTGTTGTTCAAGAGTGGCTTGACACAAGGAATGCGACAGCTGAAACCCATGTCTTGCATACGTCTGTGCGTAGTGGTTCTTGAAGCACTGACTCCAGCTGCAGTCCACTCTTTGTGAATCTCCCCCACATTTTTGAATGGGTTTTGTTTCACAATCCTCTCCAGGGTGCGGTTATCCCTATTGCTTGTACACTTTTTTTCTACCACATCTTTTCCTTCCCTTCGCCTCCCTATTAATGTGCTTGGACACAGAGCTCTGTGAACAGCCAGCCTCTTTTGCAATGACATTTTGTGTCTTGCCCTCCTTGTGCAAGGTGTCAGTGGTCGTCTTTTGGACAACTGTCAAGTCAGCAGTCTTCCCCATGATTGTGTAGCCTACAGAACTAGACTGAGAGACCATTTAAAGGCCTTTGCAGGTGTTAAAGGTTGAGTTAATTAGCTGATTAGAGTGTGGCACCAGGTGTCTTCAATATTGAACCTTTTCACAATATTCAAATTTTCTGAGATACTGAATTTGGGATTTTCCTTAGTTGTCAGTTATAATCATCAAAATTAAAAGAAATAAACATTTGAAATATATTAGTCTGTGTATAATGAATGAATATAATATACAAGTTTCACTTTTTGAATGGAATTAGTGAAATAAATCAACTTTTTGATGATATTCTAATTATATGACCAGCACCTGTATATAGGGAGTAAGACATTGTATGAAAACAATGACAAGCCGTTTTTGCATGAATGTCTAAATCGAATTATAAAATTATGTTTTTACTTAAATTTGTTGTTGAAATATAATCATTTATACACAGTGGCTGTCATTTTCATGACAGATTTATTTAAACATACATTATCAAGAAATCAATTAATTAAGTAGAAATTAATAAATATATAGGTTAATATAGTGCATATATTTAGCGAAAGAATTCATTTCTCTAGTGAACTACAAGCTGTGTGTGGACTGAATGACTTGCCTGAGGTAAATGTAATGCTATGTGACATTGTTTACAAGCTGTTTTATTGACGACTTTCCAGCGTTGAAACATTGATTGAGCGATTTCACGACATGATACATTTCAGTAAGTTCTAATGTATCCTCAACATACCTTCAGGTCAGATGTTAATTCATGTTTATTCTTTGACTAGGAAGAGATAATTGTCATCACTTGCGTGCCTATACAGTGATCTGTCACGTCACATTAAAGAGTGTCAAAACGGCATTTATCGTTTGAGTTTCATGATAAAATGGACATAATACTTAATATATTCCTGTGGGAACTCGGATTTGAAGTATGTTCTGTGCGTAAAACGAGCCTACTGTTAACTGTTAAAGATTGCATTCGGTACACATGTGCACTGTACCGGTGAAGTTATTAATTTATAGTATAGTGGAGTCCACAGCACAACTGTAACAGTAATGATGAACAATATCATTGTAATAATTTCAGCGCAATAGGAAACCGGTATAGCCATCTCTCACCTCTGTCCTGTGACAAGTTTCACAGCATCCCTCCACCACCCCATCGCCTCACTCTTGGCTGGCCTGTTTCTATCCCAGTATAGGAGGGGGAGTACTCTGGGTTCGGGCCAGATTCCACACTCGGAGCCCTCCACAAGACAGTACGCCAAATATGCATAAATTACTAGCTATATTTGATTTCATGTACGTGTAAACTCGTGAATCAGTGATGTCATGATATGATTTGGTAGTCACACCTCATGGAGCTCCACAGAGTCATGCAGAATTACTAATGCTTAAATCAATAATGAAGAATTCCCCCCAAAAAAAATATATGGGGGAAACATAAATCTACAGTTTCCTATTGTAGTTTTAAATCTTTGGCTGATCATTCTATCAGACAGTCATTCCATTCCTGGTCTCTTACGCAATAATCAAAAGACTGAAAAAGCTTCCTTCACCCATAGTCCCCCCCCAACCCTCCCAATGTATATTTATATTATGTAAATAATATAATGATATATACTTAAAATAATTGTGAAAGTAATTTTGAGTCCCCCCCTCCCTTGCCTTACAGTGCTTTGGTCCATTACCTGCTTTCCCCCTTTACCCCACCTAAACACACAAGTCCAGTTGTTGTGGAACTTCAGTAAGCAGGATGTCAAGGCTATTTTATTCACTTTAAACATCGGATGAAGTGATTATTTTCTCTTTAATACAGATGATGCTGAGTCATTAATAAATTAGTCATGACAAAAAAATAATGTTAAACGATTTAGGCCTATCTTTCCATGAGTCCGTCTGAAATGTAGGCGGCTGCAGTGAGGGGATGAGTGAAAAAAGTGCAGGCAAGACGGACAGTTCTCTCTTCTCGTTGTGGATCAGACACCTGCGAGATCAAAGGCGGATATCGCGCAATTCAGACTCATGCGCTTTGTTGCTGATAAACTGGATGTAATTTAAGTTATGTTGCTTTTTATATGAAAATAAATATGATGAACACACCCAAAGTTTTAGTTATGTATTTCCATTCGAAAGACGTGTTTATCAATAATTTTTACTTTAATTACATACATGTTTTTATTTGTATTTTTTTAATATGACAACAATCACATAACTCATAGAGATCACACTGTCACAGAGTTTGGAAATATTCACACGTACACGTAAAAACATGATATTAGAGTTTTAAAATAAAACATTTTAAAAGACAAAGCCCGCCTTGCTGTCGCGAGAATATTTCTAACCAGCATGCATTTCATGGTGATCAGCAGTGATCGGTTCTGCGCAGATTTTGCTAATCTCCAATGAGCCTAATATCCTAAATTAAATGTTCCACTTCAGACCTCAGTGAGTTCCAGGTAATCAGAGCATTGTTCACGTTGACCACACGATGTCGCCACCACACAACAAGAGCATATCGTGTTTTTGTGTCAACTATGGCAAAAACAGAATAAAAACAACATAAAATCGCTTTGAAAACAGCAGACGAAGAAACAAAAACGCATATTACATTAACTTAATGTCTAATGTTAAAATTGGTTAAGTTATGCTCATTGGAAGCAGAACTTGCCGACATCTTAAAGTGACGTCAAATGACGCGTCTTGCTGAGGTCAAGGTTGATCGATGTACACCGAGTTTGAGTGGTGTTATTTCGTAGAAGGAGGTGGGGAAAATCCAAATTACGATCTGTCTGGAACGCAGCATAAGTCACCCACAACAACTAACACTGTGATAAACCTATGTGCGAACTGATATTAGGCTAATGTAGATCTACCATTGTGCTCAATATGATGTTAAGTGGCAGATCAGTGGGCTTGCTGGAGTTGAATATCTAAGTAAGAGACGTTATCTGTCCCAGACGAAACTATAATACTATTTGGAGGACCCAGTTTATTGAACTATGCCATCCCAAAAACTCTCAACCCCCTACAGTGCTTGAGCTTTCTACATATCTTTCCTTGAATGAGCTGTGAGATAAAAGACAAAAAAGGACAAAGTATTATGTTTGCGCATTTAGCCAAAAGGTTTACATTTAATGAAAAGCTCTCATTATTTCATATCTATATGCTATATTGCCAAAAGTTTTGGGACGTCTGCCTTTACATGCACATGAATTTTAATGACATCCCATTCTTAATCCGTTGGGTTTGCAGCTATAACAGCTTCAACTCTTCTGGGAAGGCTTTCCACAAGGTTTAGGAGTGTGTTCATGGGAGTTTTTGACCATTCTTCTAGAAGCACATTTGTGAGGTCAGGCACTAAAAAAATGTATACACATAAGTCTGAGTATTTTTGTATTCTATCTGTCCTTATATATGTTAAAAATAGAAACATAGTGTGGGAAATTGCTTTTTTTACCACTACCCTTAAAAGTTTGTGGTCAGTAATAAATAAATGAATGTTTTTTTGAGTAAGGACACATTAAATTGATCAAAAGTGGCAGTAATGATATTTATAATGTTGCAACATATTTCTATTTCAAATAAATAGATTATATATTTTAAATAAATTCAAATGGAAAACAGAAAACAGTTGTTTGAAATGGTAATACTATTTCACAATATGTATTTTTTTTTTATTGAACTGCAGTGTATCTTAATCCACAAAAAAAAAACCTATATATGAGTTTTGTTTCATTATGAGTGAATCACGTCAACCTTACCTTAAAAGTACTCACAGTGTTATTGTTTTCTTTTGCTTTCAATAATATGCATGCATGTAGAGTTTAATATCAAAATTATGGAGAGAAAAAAAAAAAGAAAAAAAAATTTAAAAGAAACTTTATAATTTTCTTACATATTTTGATGTACATCCGCATGTAAGGCCTAATTTAAAAAAAGAAAAATGTTGTGGAATGAATGATTGATGAATGAAACATGCACGGATGAATTGTTCACAATAAGATCTAAAAGAAATGCATTTAGATATGATGAATTTTAATTTAATGCCACCTTTTAGTAAATCATTTCAGTAAATACAGTAATGCCTTTTTAATTTGTGTTTATTGCTGAAAAATCCTAAATCACACAATTAGTTAGAAAAATTTAGTAACAGGCATAATATTGGTGAGTACACAATTTAATTGTTCCACCGTAGTCTACATGTGGTGCAGCATATGTGCTCTATTCAGTGTGAATATATGTAAGAAGAAATTGCTAATAGGTAAGGACAATGGAACTAGATGAGTGTTGCAGAGTCTCACTCTGCTGGGGAGAGAATTGTATTTCAGTTTTATTATTAAGACTTTCATTGCAAATGTTTGTAAAGTTCACATGCCTTGCTACAATCTCATGTTTCTAACAGCTTTGTTTTAAACAGAGCTTATATATGCAGACTTTATTCTTTATTTCACATTTGGTCTCCAAGGAGTCTGACAGTCAGAATAATTATTTAGATTTTGTTAGACTTGTTACAATACAATTAATAAACACTTGCTGAACTTTTGATGTAGCAGACAGGCCCCTGTTAACACAGCATTATATTTATTTGTTATTTTTGTGTTATCCCACTGATTAATTTCTGCTTAATTAAGTCCCCCAAAACTCACATACACACACACTCACACACTCACACACACTAATCAATACAGTCCAAACTAATATAGTGTGTAAAATAGAAATTAGCTCACTGGGGCCATCAAGGAAATGTTTGCAGACTAATTTATTGTGACGTTTTCATTAACTAGTGATTTGAGGGAAATTTCTCCTAATCAGGAAACAATTTAAGCTTTTAATGAGAGTATCCCTCAGAAGGGAAGGAAATTGATTCATTTGACATTTTACAGAAATTAAGTTTACAGCTTTACTCTAAAATGTCGAAGAAAAACACAAATTTTCAACATTAAAGATGAACCCATTAAACCTATTCTATTAGTACATATAATTATTGTGCATGCTGATAAACAGGGGCATATTTATGCATTTGGCATAATTTCCCCCTTTTATTTTAGTCTACAAGGCCAATACTAAAAAGATAATCTGATTACTTTCACTGAATCTGTCTATAAAGACAGGTTGGGCCAAAATAAGGCATAAACAATTAGAAAGCACTGATCTTATTTTAGCCTTTTAACCAAAATTCCACTCAAAAAACAACTGACTGTGGGACAATGGAACCGGAAGTGCTCAAATGCTAACTCGTTTCCCCATTTTGGCTCACAAAGTGACGTCATACCTGCACCACTCTATTAGAGAATTGAGATGTCCTTCAAGATGGCTAACTTTGATTTGTTTCTGGGTCACAGGCTAGAGGCGTGAGGAAACAAGAAAGCATCAATTTGAGTACTGAGAAGCACCCCTCATTTCTTATTTGTGCATCCTTGTTTCCTTTCCTCGCATTTCATCTCCCCTCCCCTCCTTTAGGATGCAAGGGAAGGACCAGTGGTGCTCACTGAAGAGCCAAATGACGTCCAGCTCCACCTCTCTACTGTATATCTAATGGGTGGAGGGATACAGGTATAGGTTAGGGCAGGGGTGGGGTGGGCACTTCCAGTCCTGGAGGACCACTGTCCCCTGGGTTAGGTTGTGGTTGGACCTTCTAGCTCCACCCATTATGCCCAAATTACATTCAGAGAGGGGCTACTGGACATCACGCTCCACCCATGGCTCTGCAGTGAAAGCAGCCTCTCGGGAAAGATGCAAGGAAAGAAAATGAGGAATCAAAGAAATATTGTTGATCACTTGAGTGTCATTTCATCAGCTGCACTCAAGGGATCTACCCTCTGTTTGAAGGGAAACAAGCCATCTTCCTTTATTATTATTTATTATGAATTTCTTAAATAACCATATATTTAAAAACTGCATAATAAATGAATACACAGAAGAGCAAAAACACAGTTTAATGATTTTATTTAGCCTTTTCAGCACAGATTAAGCCTTAGATGATGTAAACAGCATCATGTGCACACATCAATGATCATTTGAATAAATATTTTTAAAAAAGCTGCTGTACTTGAGTGGGATCTTCAGTGTGGGACCAAGAGTATTTTTACAACTTTAAAAAATTCCTTCCTTTACCTTTACTTTAGCGAAGGGATGAATAGGTCACTCATTCACTTTAACTGAATTGACAAAAACCCAAGTCCCAAACTTTGAATAACATCTCCTTCATGTTCCACAGAAGAAAGTCATATGGGTTTGCACAAAGTGAAGGTGAGGAAATGAGAACTCTCTCTCTAAAAATGGGAACGTACATAACACTTTCTTGCCAAACTTCCTGCTTAATGCAGAAGTTTATTATTAAGAAAGATTCTTTAGAAGCAGATGGCATTGCGCTATATTAAAATGTGTTAATACCACAAGGAAACAATTGTGAGCATCATTAAGCATCGAATGATGCCAGAATTAAACTCAGCTCATATACACACCATACAAAAAAATAAAAAAAAATAAAAAAAAAATAAAAAAAAAAAATATATATATATATATATATACACTCACCTAAAGGATTATTAGAAACACCTGTTCAATTTCTCATTAATGCAATTATCTAATCAACCAATCACATGGCAGTTGCTTCAATGCATTTAGGGGTGTGGTCCTGGTCAAGACAATCTCCTGAACTCCAAACTGAATGTCAGAATGGGAAAGAAAGGTGATTTAAGCAATTTTGAGCGTGGCATGTTTGTTGGTGCCAGACGGGCCAGTCTGAGTATTTCACAATCTGCTCAGTTACTGGGATTTTCACGCACAACCATTTCTAGAGTTTACAAAGAATGGTGTGAAAAGGGAAAAACATCCAGTATGCGGCAGTCCTGTGGGCGAAAATGCCTTGTTGATGCTAGAGGTCAGAGGAGAATGGGCCGACTGATTCAAGCTGATAGAAGAGCAACTTTGACTGAAATAACCACTCGTTACAACCCAGGTATGCAGCAAAGCATTTGTGAAGCCACAACACGCACAACCTTGAGGCGGATGGGCTACAACAGCAGAAGACCCCACCGGGTACCACTCATCTCCACTACAAATAGGAAAAAGAGGCTACAATTTGCACGAGCTCACCAAAATTGGACAGTTGAAGACTGGAAAAATGTTGCCTGGTCTGATGAGTCTCGATTTCTGTTGAGACATTCAGATGGTAGAGTCAGAATTTGGCGTAAACAGAATGAGAACATGGATCCATCATGCCTTGTTACCACTGTGCAGGCTGCTGGTGGTGGTGTAATGGTGTTGGGGATGTTTTCTTGGCACACTTTAGGCCCCTAAGTGCCAATTGGGCATCATTTAAATGCCACGGCCTACCTGAGCATTGTTTCTGACCATATCCATCCCTTTATGACCACCATGTACCCATCCTCTGATGGCTACTTCCAGCAGGATAATGCACCATGTCACAAAGCTCGAATCATTTCAAATTGGTTTCTTGAACATGACAATGAGTTCACTGTACTAAAATGGCCCCCACAGTCACCAGATCTCAACCCAATAGAGCATCTTTGGGATGTGGTGGAACGGGAGCTTCGTTCCCTGGATGTGCATCCCACAAATCTCCATCAACTGCAAGATGCTATCCTATCAATATGGGCCAACATTTCTAAAGAATGCTTTCAGCACCTTGTTGAATCAGTGCCACGTAGAATTAAGGCAGTTCTGAAGGCGAAAGGGGGTCAAACACAGTATTAGTATGGTGTTCCTAATAATCCTTTAGGTGAGTGTATATAATGCATCCTGTTAAATAAATAGCATAATGGTACTATAAAATTCCAGTTGATAAAATGATCTTCAGCAGTTCATAGATTTACAATTAAGAACAAAATACATTAAAAGAAAACCTACATTTCATAATTGGAATAATTCTTCTTAATAAACTTCTTTTATGAAAACAAGTTGTTGCATTCTTTTCATTCACAGTCATTTTGTCATAGAACTAAAGGTAGGTATATACTTTACAATAAAGTTCAATTGTTAAACATTAGTTAATGCATTGGGTATCATAAACAATTAAAAAAATGTACAGTATTAATTTATGAATTTACTTTTGAACTGTAATGTTAACAAATTAAACCTTATTGTGAAATGTTAACAAACAAAATGTTGTTTAACGAAACATTGTCTAAAATCTCTCAATGTAGGATATAGAACAACACTGTAAAAAATGCCAACCCATTTCAATTTAAAAACTTAAGTTCAGTTGCTGCCTTAAATTTTTAAGTTAAAGCAACTTAAAAGTACAAGTCATTTCAACTCACTATTTACAATTTACATTAAATGACTTACAATTTTGAGTTGAATCTTGTATAACTCAAATAAAAAAGTTGGAATTGCTTAACTTATTTTGATGAGTTAAATTAACTTAAAAACATTACTTAGTTGTCATAACTTATTAATCCTATCATTTTTTACAGTGAAGAACAGGGCAGTTTATTGGTCATTTTCAATAGTTTAAGTGCACATTTCCAGGGAGGGGGGTGTGTGGCTGAAGTTCCCCATTTTGTAAAACAAATCATTGCAAAAGAATATGAAAATTTCCTGTGTAGCACAATACCTAAGCCACAGAATTGTTCCTCATAGATCTACTTCACAACAAGTAAGGCAGTATTTGTTGTCATAGTGATATCAGACACAAATCAATTGACCACCTTTCTGTGCAATTTATATTACAAATAAGCAGCACCACAACCTCTAGGGTCTATAGTACTGCAGTTCCTATAGTACTGCAGTTACTATAGTACGAAAAAGTAACTGCAGAGCCGCAGCGCTGATGAAAGGAAATGAAGGCAGGGTCTCGAGCAATGGTCAAACGTTTGTCTAGCGCCAATTTACATAGAAAAACAATTAAATAAAGTAGAGCTTTACAGAGCTTTATGATTGGCCCAAAGCAGACTTCTCATGTCAGCATGTCCTGCCCTTGTACGTGCTCATACCGGCAATCATATTTTTTGTTCACACACATCATCATACTGGTAATTTATTGATAATGTTACAACTTCTCATAGGCCTATCAGAAAATTACCATAACTGATTACCAGTATTTTTTAATCTCTAAACTTTTATTTACCATTCATTTACCAGTAAAAACTTCTATTTTCTTCTATATGAATCTTCTATTCTTATCACCTCTCGCTTTAGTCATGTTAACCACCAGCATCCGCTTTACTCATTTGTATTCTTAATTCTACAGAAGACTGTCTCTGTCACTTATATGACAACAAGAATGAACACCACAACATCTTTACCGAGAAAGAGAATTCTTTAAATGATAACAGGTTTGTTTGACACACACATACACTCACCTAAAGGATTATTAGGAACACCTGTTCAATTTCTCATTAATGCAATTATCTAATCAACCAATCACATGGCAGTTGCTTCAATGCATTTAGGGGTGTGGTCCTGGTCAAGACAATCTCCTGAACTCCAAACTGAATGTCAGAATGGGAAAGAAAGGTGATTTAAGCAATTTTGAGCGTGGCATGGTTGTTGGTGCCAGACGGGCCGTTCTGAGTATTTCACAATCTGCTCAGTTACTGGGATTTTCACGCACAACCATTTCTAGAGTTTACAAAGAATGGTGTGAAAAGGGAAAAACATCCAGTATGCGGCAGTCCTGTGGGCGAAAATGCCTTGTTGATGCTAGAGGTCAGAGGAGAATTGGCCGACTGATTCAAGCTGATAGAAGAGCAACTTTGACTGAAATAACCACTCGTTACAACCGAGGTATGCAGCAAAGCATTTGTGAAGCCACAACACGCACAACCTTGAGGCGGATGGGCTACAACAGCAGAAGACCCCACCGGGTACCACTCATCTCCACTACAAATAGGAAAAAGAGGCTACGATTTGCATGAGCTCACCAAAATTGGACAGTTGAAGACTGGAAAAATCTTGCCTGGTCTGATGAGTCTCGATTTCTGTTGAGACATTCAGATGGTAGAGTCAGAATTTGGCGTAAACAGAATGAGAACATGGATCCATCATGCCTTGTTACCACTGTGCAGGCTGGTGGTGGTGGTGTAATGGTGTGGGGGATGTTTTCTTGGCACACTTTAGGCCCCTTAGTGCCAACTGGGCATCGTTTAAATGCCACGGCCTACCTGAGCATTGTTTCTGACCATGTCCATCCCTTTATGACCACCATGTACCCATCCTCTTATGGCTACTTCCAGCAGGATAATGCACCATGTCACAAAGCTCGAATCATTTCAAATTGGTTTCTTGAACATGACAATGAGTTCACTGTACTAAAATGGCCCCCACAGTCACCAGATCTCAACCAAATAGAGCATCTTTGGGGTGTGGTGGAACGGGAGCTTCGTGCCCTGGATGTGCATCCCACAAATCTCCATCAATTGCAAGATGCTATCCTATCAATATGGGCCAACATTTCTAAAGAATGCTTTCAGCACCTTGTTGAATCAATGCCACGTAGAATTAAGGCAGTTCTGAAGGCGAAAGGGGGTCAAACACAGTATTAGTATGGTGTTCCTAATAATCCTTTAGGTGAGTGTATATATATAGGTCAATTACACCTACACAAGTGCAGACATCGTTTTGTCATCATTTACTCACCCTCATGTCATTACAAACCTGCATGAGTTTCTTTCTTCTGAGGAACATAAAAGAAGACATTTTTAGTATGTTTCAGTGTTTTCTGTCCATATAATGAACGTCAATGGGGTCCAGTGTTCCTTGAATGCCACCGACTTTTAAAATTTCTTCTTTTGTGTTCCTCAGAAGAAAGTCATGCAGGTTTGTAATGACACGAGGGTGAGTAAATGACGACAAAACGATGTCTGCACTTGTGTAGGTGGAATTGACCTATATATATATATATATATATATATATATATGTGTGTGTGTGTGTGTCAAACAAACCTGTTATCATTTAAAGAATTCTCTTTCTCGGTAAAGATGTTGTGGTGTTTATAAAAGTTTGGAATGACATCAGGTAAATGGTGACAAACTTTTTATTTTGGGGTGGATTATCTCTTTAAGTGACAATACAATATAGGAATCACATTATGAATGCTTAATATTTCAGTGTATAAAGCATTTATAGTTAAGTGCTGAATAATCATGGTTGAAATACTATATTGTTTGAAGGTGTTGCCTGGAAGTGGCAGCAATTGAAAGATGAACAACTCATTTCAAATGGCAATCCTTTGGTTGCATTAAAGGGATAGTTCACTTCACACAAAAATGAAAATTCTGCTATCATTTACCTAGCTTCATTACTTTCTTTTTTAAACATTTCAAGCTGTAGCTCCAACCCTCATCAAACTCACCTGCCTGTAGCCTTCTAGTAATCCTGAAGACATTAATTAGCAGGTTTAGGTGTGTTTGATTAGGGTTGAAGCTAAACTCTGCAGGACAGTGGCGCTCCAGGACTGGAAATGCCCACCCCTGCTCTGATTCAATTGAACACCAAATACGTATAAGCTGTGTTCATAATTCACTCTGATGTCTGCTCTTCAGTGACATTGCCGTACTTAATGTGTTGCGTGAGCAGTTTTTATTATTCTTGACCTTTGTGAAATGACCCTGAATGTACTTGCGGAACTTTGTGGTGGCGAAGCAATACACCAGCGGGTCCAGGAGGCAGTTGATCCCCATAAGCATGAGGGTGATCTGGTGAGCGTCATTTAAGCTTTGGCGAGTCGCCATGCACCAATTATTCAGGTACAGCACAGACAACGTCCAGGGACCCTGCACCACGTGATGAGGCAGGAAACAGATCACAAAGACGCCCACGACAGCACACAACAACCTCAAAGCTCTGCGTTTAGTACCGCCGGGACGCTTTCCCGTGCTGGCTCGAGGCTGACTGATGGGTTGAGACAGAAGAGCTCGAGCGATCAAGATGTTGCAGAAAATCACCATTGTAAAAACAAGAAAGAACAAGCCAATAATGATGAAGTGGGTGATGGCCAATGAATACTTATCAGAGTCAGCCATGTCTTGATAACCCTCGAAACAGCGAGAAATGTTTAATTCTGTGTATAATGTATAATTCTGAATTTTATTTATCTGGATTCCCGGTTCAGTGAGGTATTTAACCGATGCTGCAAGAGTGACGACCCAGATGACCGTTGAGACAATTACTGCACGTTTCCAGCAGTCAGAAGAGGCAGCCACCAGTGGCCTGGTAACAGCCCAGTAACGGTTAATGCTGATGGCAGTAAGGAAGAGAATAGAGCAGTACGTGTTAATAAAGAAAAACGAGCCTGTGATGCGACAGAGGGTATCTGAGTACTTCCAGTCACCACTTTGCACGTAATAGCCAATCCAGAATGGTAGAGCGGACACAAACAGCAGGTCTGCAACGGTCAGGTTGGTCATGTAGATTCGAATTTCATTCATAGCTTTAGACTCGCGCATATAGTGCAGCACATAAAGAGCGTAGCAGTTGGCCAGCAACCCCAAGACAAAGACCATGCCGTAGAATATAGGAAAGAGAGTGTAACGAAACTCTGAGTCAATGAATTTTTTCAATGAAGTTTGATTCTCAAAGCTGTTATTTCCAGTGGTCATCATGCCTGCAGTAGTCATCATCTTGTGTATCTGAGAATAAAACAGAATGATAAGACAGCATACAATTAATTTTGATTCCTTCAAATATCCTTCAAAGTGGTTGTCTAAAAAACGATATTGCCCGACAACTGCTCTGGATATCGGGGAGGAGGTATTACCCTTAGTATTTATGATGTTATGGTTCAATTATATTCATCAAACACTCAAGACTTGACAGTTTATTATGGTAAGTGTTGCGTTAAAGGTGAAGCATGTCATTTTCCACCACATTGAAACCACATTTCAAACACCTGAACCTGTCCAAACTGATAATAATGCCCCATACTCACACATTGATGGGGTAATGCTTTGATAGTGTCACAGAACCATAATATTTACCTTTTCAACTTTCAAATTAACTTGAGTGCCACATTTTTAGAATGCTGTGTCATTTAATACTTTTCCAAAGTGTTTCTTTAGACCTCATGTATCAAACTCCGCTCCTGGAGGACCACTGTCCTGCAGAGTATAGCTCCAACCAGCTCTATAACACCTGCCAGGGAGTTTCTAGCAAAGCCACTGGAAGGCAAGCCTGCAACCTTTAGCCAAAAAAGCGCAACGGCTAATGTCAACGCTGGTACGCAGGGAAGGAGACCAGGCAGAGGCCTTTTATACTATTGAATGGATGTAAATAGAGAACTACACTGAATAAAACAGCTTTTGTAAGGAAATAGCTTATCATTTAATGAATAGACTGCCTGTCCGCTTATCTTCAACATGTTTTACGCTAAACAATACTTTTGTTGGGAACTATATGTAGATTTTACCTTAAAAAGGTTATTTTATAAGAAAAGGCAGAGATGGGAATGTCATGACAGGTAGGGCTCATTTACGGCATTACCATAGTATTTAGTAATATTCAGTGATATTGTATAGTGTCTAAATAAAGTAAAGAAAATACAGATGTTTTCTTTGTCTTTCAGGTTTTACCAGTTATGATAAGACTTCAATTGTAATGATTATTATAACTGCATGTATGCATATGACGCTGATATTATTCATTTTAATGAATAAAGAGAAAACTGATAATAAACACAATAAAAAACGTCTCGGTTACGACTGTAACCTTAGTTCCCTGAGTAGGGAACGAGACGCTGCGTCACCGCTTTGGGAACGCCTCTGCGTGATTGCGTCGTGAAGCACATGTGTAATCAGTCCAATGGAGAGACGGAACGTCATAGGCGGGTGACGTCATCGACCCGGAAGGTATAAAGCATACCGGCAAACAAACGCCGCTAGCTTCTGTGGTAGAGTGAAGCAAGACGCTTTTGCGGGCATGCGGGGAGTATGGCAGGGTGACGCAGCGTCTCGTTCCCTACTCAGGGAACTAAGGTTACAGTCGTAACCGAGACGTTCCCTTTCGAGGGAACTCGCGCTGCGTCACCGCTTTGGGAACGAGAATACCCACGTCCCCATAGGAGCCGGATGCCCGTCTGTGCATTGTCTAAAAGGCGAGCACCCGAGCCCCTGGAGTAATGTCAAGTTCGTAAAACCTCACGAAAGTGAGCGGCAAGGACCACCCCGCCGCATCACAGATGTCTTGCAGGGAGGCCCCTGCTAGGAATGCCCGAGAGGCAGCCATACCCCTAGTCGAGTGTGCCCGGACAGCCAAAGGGGAAGGCTGCCCGACCACCTCATAAGCAAGTGAAATAGCCTCAACTATCCACTTGCTCATCCTCTGTTTAGAGACCGGACCCCCTCTCGAGGGTGGACCGTAACACACGAACAACTGTTCCGATTTTCTCCACAGGGCAGCTCTGTGGACATACGCGTCTAGTGCGCGAACAGGGCAAAGCAGATTGGATCTTTCCTGGTCAGACGTCAGAAAGGGAGGTGGACAAAAGGCCATAAGTACTATGGGTCTCACAGTATTAGTGGGAACCTTAGGAACGTACCCCGGTCTGGGGTGCAGAAAAGCTTTAGCCATACCGGGAGCAAATTCCAAGCACGAGGGTGCCACAGAGAGGGCTTGTAAGTCCCCTATTCTTTTTAAAGAAGAGATAGCCAGCAGAAAGATGGTCTTTAAAGTGAGGAGTTTCTCAGAAATTTCTTCAATGGGCTCAAAGGGAGCCTGAGAAAGGCCCTGAAGGACAATAGATAAGTCCCAGGCCGGCACCCTGGTGCGTACTGCAGGCCTCAGTCTGATAGTGCCACGGAGGAAACGAGTAACTAGGGGGTGTCGCCCGAGCTTAACACCATCGAAAGGAGAGTGGTAAGCTGCTAAGGCCGCCACGTACACCTTCAAAGTGGAGGGAGCTAACCCAGCGGAGAATTTCTCCTGCAGGAACACAATGTCCGAGAACCAAACCCGGGCTGGCCAGAACGGAGCTACTAGGAGCAGATGGGCACCGTCCCGACGAACTCTCTCTAGAACTCCCGGAAGCAGAGCGATCGGGGGGAAAGCGTACAGGGGCAGCCTCGGCCACTCCTGTACCATGGCGTCCAGTCCCAAGGGAGCTGGAGGAGTTAGAGAAAACCATAGACGACAATGAGTGTTGTCTTGAGTTGCGAAAAAGGTCTACTTCGGCTCTGCCGAATTTTTGCCAGAGGAGCTCCACCACCTCGGTGTGGAGTCTCCACTCCCCGGGCCTCGGCCCCTGCCTCGACAGGATGTCTGCTTCCATATTCAGGCGCCCTGGGATGTAGATTGCCCTGATTGAGAGCAATTTCCCCAGGGCCCACAGGAGGATTTGACGAGTCAGCTTGTACAAAGGGCGAGACCTCAAACCCCCCTGGTGATTTATATAGGAGACCACCGATGTGTTGTCTGTGCGAACTAGAACATGATGGCCCCTGAGATACGGCAGGAAATGTCTCAGAGCCTGGAACACAGCAAGCATTTCCAGGCAATTTATGTGCAACGCACGATGAGAGTCCTGCCACAGGCCCTGGGCCGAGCGACCACTCATGGTTGCCCCCCAACCCGTAAGGGAGGCATCCGTGGTCAGAGTGACCCGCTGGCACGGTACCCCCAGTAACGGGCCTTGGGCTAGAAACCGAGGGTCCTTCCACATGACTAAGGCGCGGAGGCATCGCCGCGTTACCTTGATCACGCGAAAGGGATTTCCCCTCGGGGAAAAACCCTTGGTCTTGAGCCACCACTGTAAAGGTCTCATGTACAACAGGCCACGAGGAATGACGTTGGACGCTGCTGCCATCAGGCCTAACAGTCTCTGATACTGTTTGACAGTGAGTGGCTGGTCTAGTTTCACCCCTTTCACAGCTGAGAGAATCGACCCTACGCGAGGCTCTGATAGACGGGCCTGCATCAGGATCGAATTCCAACACACACCCAGATACGTTATTTTCTGTACTGGAGAAAGAACGCTCTTCTTGAGGTTGAGCCTCAGCCCTAACCTCTTCATGTGTGCGAGAACAACATCTCGATGTTGAACCGCCAGACGTGCTGACTGAGCCAAAATCAGCCAGTCGTCGATATAATTGAGAATGCGGATCCCCTGCATACGCAAGGGGGCTAATGCCGCGTCTACACACTTGGTGAAGGTGCGGGGTGATAGGGCTAGACCGAAGGGAAGCACCCGATATTGGTACGCTTGTCCCCCGAAAGCGAACCTCAGGTACTTCCTGTGCTGCGGAAGGATGGAGATGTGGAAGTAAGCATCTTTGAGATCTATCGTGACAAACCAGTCCTTGGACCTGATTTGGGACACGATATGTTTGAGTGTAAGCATCTTGAACCTGAACTTTGCCACTGCGCGATTCAGAGAGCGCAGGTCCAAAATGGGGCGCAACCCCCCATCCTTCTTTGGCACTATAAAATAGCGACTGTAGAATCCCGACTCCCTGTCGGAGAGAGGGACCTTCTCTATGGCCCCCTTCCGTAGGAGGGTCTGGACTTCTTGAGTCATAACCAGAGCCTGCTCGGGGCCCACCAAGGTAGGTAGGACCCCCTTGAAACTGGGTGGACGACACCTGAACTGGATGGCGTACCCTGATCTTATTATCTGCAGGACCCAACGAGATATATTTGGCAGTTTTTCCCATTCTGGCAAAAAATCTACTAGGGGTACCAGTCCCTCGAGACTGGCCTCTGGTATACTGAGTGCTGGGAGCACAGCGCCCTGAAGCGGATGACCGGCAGGGAACGACTGACTCGACAGCGCCACCTCCTTGTCTGGAGGACGCGGGCCATCCTCGGATGACTCACGAGGGCCTTCCACGCCCCGGCACTCGGGCGGGGTTAGTGGAGAGACCCTGTGAGGGTACCGGAAAAGGACGGGCACCGTCGATTGGGAGGAGCTGCTTGAGCGCCGCAGACTGTTTCTTTGCCTCCTGAAACCTGTCGGTGACGGTAGTGACAGGTAGTCACTACCGTCACCGAACAGGCCGTCAGGAGACAGCGGCGCATCAAGCAGAAAGCTCTTATCTCTCTCCCGAATCTCGGTCAGATTAAGCCACAGATGCCTCTCCGTAGCCACCAGGGCTGCCATAGAACGGCCTATAGATTTGGCCATTTCCTTGGTGGCTCGGAGAGCTAAATCTGCTGAAGATCGGAGCTCATTGACTAAGTCTGCTCCGATCTCCTGGCTGGACCCCAGGTCTCTTAGCAGGTCGGCCTGGTATGCCTGCACGATGGCCATAGTGTGCAGGCACGCGGCGGCCTGACCTGCTGCCAAGTACGCCTTGCCCACCAAAGAGGAGGTGGTTCTTAATGGTTTGGTGGGCAAGGTCGGAGTTTTAATGGCCGATGCCGACTGAGGAGAGAGATGGCTCGCAAGCGTCTCCTCCACCTTCGGCATCGAACCATACCCATGCTTCTTCAGCCCCTGGATGTTACTATACACGGACGTTTGGGGACTGAAGACACGAGAGGACATGGGCCGCTTCCACGTTCTCGACACCTCAGTGTGGAGATCCGTGAAAAACGGTAAACCCTGACGTGGAGGCTGAGCAGAGCGGGTGGGGAGAAAGCGCTCGTCCAGACGGCTCTTGGACGAGACGCTCTCTTGATTCTCTTGTGGCCAGTCAATGTTTAGTTTGGCCACAGCTCTGCACAGCACCTCCATTAGCTCCTCACCAGCAGGGGATTGAAGTGGCGAGTCTTCAACCCCCGCGTCAACGCTGCAAATATCGATCTCCTCAGAGCTCGATAAAAGCAGCGCTGAGGCTGCCCCCTGGGTGGGAGAAACCGCGGGGCGGGCTCCCGAACCCAGAGAGGCAGCACTGGATCTGCCAGGTGAGGGCAGAGAAAGGGCTGGGCCCGTCTCTAACCCCTCTGACAGATCCATCTGCGAACCCCACGACATAAGCTGCCGCTGTGCCTCAGCAACAGCGGGGCCTGTGCCGCGGGGAACGCGAACTGGGACACCCTCCTCAAAAAGTGCCCGGCGGGATCACAGCACTCTCATAGGCAAAGCCTCACAATGCTCACAGCCGGCCCCCTCGAGAGCCGACTGGGCGTGCTGTTCACCCAAACAAACAACGCACATCAAGTGTGTATCCCCGCTCGTGATGTGACGAGAGCAGGGAGGAACACACTTTCTGTAACGCTGCTCGCTCGCCATAATGTCTCTCTAAATGTCAGTGTGTGTGCAAACTTGTAGGTGAAAACAAGAAAAGTCTGAACTCAGACACAAACACAAAATCTGACAATGACAATGACACAGAGCGCTTGCTGAAAGCAACAGAAGCTAGCGGCGTTTGTTTGCCGGTATGCTTTATACCTTCCGGGTCGATGACGTCACCCGCCTATGCCGTTCCGTCTCTCCATTGGACTGATTACACATGTGCTTCACGACGCAATCACGCAGAGGCGTTCCCAAAGCGGTGACGCAGCGCGAGTTCCCTCGAAAGGGAAATATTGTTATATTTTATGTTGTTAAATGAAAATAAGTGTTCTCTCTATCGCTGCCAGGTTAAACTTGTATTGTAATGATTCATGACTGCTGTGCACCTAATGATAATGATATAACACTTTTAAATAAATGAAGGTAAAAAAATACATACAATTTTAATTAAATATGTATTAAATAACAATTAAACAATCAATCTTAAATGTAGTTTTATGCTCCCTGCAGTAACTAGTAATTTGCAGCTAATAGACATATTCACGCCACAGTAAAGCACATTCCACAAAAAATGCGGTCTTACTGTACGTTTACTAGCGATATAACACCAAATATAGAACATTAATTCACAGGACCAACATGCTAATCCACAAGAAACTGATTAACGTAAACTGTAATTGACAGTCATAAAACTTTGAACGACGGGCACTGATGTCACTGCCATTACACGAGGTGCCTCACGTGATCCAAGTCAACCGTTACGCTTTTTCCAATGGTAAGAGATACAGACCCTCTCATCTCCCTATAATAAGACACCCAGCAAGCAATAGCCGTCATTTCACCGTCTCGGTTAACTATAGACCCGATATAGTCCGGCTATGAGTAATCCACTTTCAGCCAAAATAACCTTGAATTTGGTTACATGTCTTTTTCGCCAAAATAACTTGCGAGATGTATGATATTCCATCATGAAAGCAAAGTCAACAGTGATTACAAGGTGTTTGGTTTCATTTCTTTCACATGTTCTATGCGTAGGCTGTGCGTAGAAATGTTTTAGCTCCTAGTCAGACTGGCTATTTGTAGCCCACTTATAGTCAAAAGTCAAAACTGATTAATTGTAGTTTTTGGACGAGCTACGTGTCTACGTCTGCTTTTAGCCCACCCATTTGTAAACATTTAAACATTTGAATTAGCATTAGCTTTGCTGTCACGCATAACATTCAGACACATGCTACAATATTATTTGACATGCATTTTAAGTTAAATAAAAGTGCAATTACAATTCTCAAACGCTAGATGGCAACTGTAGCCTGTATATCTGGCAACGAGAGACTTGAAAGTTAGTAGCGATCACTGTTGCCAGATCTCGCGATAAACATTTCTGCCGTTTTGAATTTTCTTTACACAAGGAGGAGAACAACAACAACGGGCAATAGCAAACGTTAAAGGACATTCTTTGACCTTGTAAGTATCTGTGTTTATTACATTTCTACATTATTTGTTATCATTTGTAGGAACCGTGACATTTTAGCGAGTAACAGTTTAGAATAAGCCATGTTGTGGTTAGCTTAACATGCTACATGCACTGTAACCCCTGTGTTCTGGGTGACCTTAAACGCTAAATATCTGAATTCAAGGGGATAAACATGAAACGTGCAACCTATTGTAATTTGTTATGAAAGCCACAAATATCCTTTTACTTTTTATATCATTATGATATGAAAATATTACTTTTTGACAAGGCAAATTTATGATAAAACAGTGAAAGTAAAAGTTACAGTGCAGTGTAAGAAATATATCATTATTCTTTTCCAATTAATAAAAGGCAGCGGCAAACTGTAAAGTCTTTAACCTTGATTTAAAAGAATTAAGAGTTGCAGCAGAACTGCAGTTTTCTGTGAGTTTGTTCCAGATATATTGTGCATAAAAACTGAATTCTGCTTCTCCATGTTTAGTTTTGACTCTGGGGACAGAAATCAGACCTGTCCCAGATGCCCTGAGAGGTCTGGATGTTTCATAATGCAGCAGCAGTAGTATTTTGAAATCAATTCTCTGACAGACAGGAAGCCGGGGAGGAGTTTTTCTTTTCTTATTTGGCAGATGCAGTGATGACAGCTGCAACAGAATTTGAGTTAAGGAATGCAATTGGGGGGGCATTTTAAACAATGGAAATAAAGCCAGCAATTAATCATGTTGTTCCCTTTCAAAAGCTACACTCAATGCTGCACTGTTAGCGCATATGGGAATGTCTTTATCGTGACCAGCTGTGAATAGTGTGTTTAACACGTCAATGAAATTGACCCGGAGGTATTATAGCCTCGGTTGGTGACGTCACCCGCACACCTGCTGCACGAGGATATAAATAGATGAGCCCCAGCTGCATCCCTTCAGGTCTTTTTGTTTTCAGACCACTCTGTGTTGGTGTGCGTCAGAAAATATCTCTCTCTACCTTTCAAACTTCACTTGAGATCTTTGTTAGGAGTTCGTTTTTCAACTAACTCACGAATCCTCTCCACCTCTGCTGCCACTGGCGATTCGGGGGGCAGCGGTTTCCAGCGAAATGTTAAATGTTCCGTGTCTAAATCCTGCTATTATCCAGGAAACAGGACATCTAACATCCCCTCAACAGGAAGTGTTAAAATTAATACCACTATCAGAGAGTCTGGCAGCGTGGAAACTTCTGCCAGGCATTTCTACATGGGTGTTAAGCACAGTACAGAAAGGATACAGAATCCAACTTATTCGTCGTCCTCCGTGTTTCAACGGCGTGGTCTCCACTTCCGCTGGCGCACGTAATGTCACAAAAGCTACAAAATCTTCTGAGCAAAGAGGCCATAGAATAGGTTCCTCTTCCAGAGAGAGAGTCAGGCTATTACAGCAGATATTTCCTGGTTCCCAAGAAGGATGGGAGGTTGCGTCCAATCTTAGATCTATCAGTCAAAGCACTCAAGTTCAATACGTTAACAATAAAGACGGTCATGTCGCAAATTCAACATCGCGATTGGTTTGTCACGATCGATCTGAAGGACGTGTAATTTCACATAGAAATACTGCCACAACACAGGAAGCAGCACTGGCTCCATTGCGACTCCGGGGCATTCGCATTTTGAATTACATAGACGATTGGTTAATACTAGCACAATTGCGAGAGATGGCGCTTCAGCACAGAGACATCATGCTAGCTCATCTAATTTCTTTAGGGTTGAGACTCAACGCCAAAGAAAAGTGTTCTTTCTCCTGCCCAGAGAACGACTTATCTAGGGGTCATTTGGGATTCAAACACAATGCGGGCACAACGGTTCCCGCTCGAATCGAGAACATTCAGCATACCCTGAGCAAAGTCAGGCTAGGCCAGAATCTCACTGTTCGTCAGTATCAAAGATTGTTAGGTTTCATGGCATCAGCATCCACGGTGATCCCTCTGGGGCTGTTGCACATGAGACCGTTTCAGTTGTGGCTCAAAGCCAGGGGATTTCATCCAAGGGCCAATCTTCAGAGGCAAATAAAAGTGACCGCGGGCTTCGTACACTAACTATGTGGCTCAGACCCCGGTTCCTTGCCTTGGGTCCCACTCTAGGGGTGCCTTGTCATCGCAGATTGCTAACGACAGACGCCTCCCTGACGGGCTGGGTTCGGTCTTAAGTGGCCGTCCAGCCCAAGGGGAAAGAGAGGGTCATCAGCTCGATTGTATATGCTTCTGTTGGGTCAAATCATGAGGAAATATGGTGTTTCTTTTCACTGCTATGCAGACGACACCCAGCTGTACCTTCCATTAAAGCCTACTGTCTCTATTGCTGTAGAGAGACTAGTAGAATGCTTCTGAGTCCGTTGATACATCCAAAATTTACTTGGGTGCACTATCACCTTTTCGGGTGCATCAAGTAAAAAACTTAGGTATAATATGTGATAGTGCATTAAAATTTGACAAACAGAGAAAAACAAAGTTGTTAAAATTAGTTTCTTTTTCTTGAGACAAATCGCTAAAATCAAGTCCTTTGTGTCACAGAAGGACTTGGAAAAGATCATTCATGCTTTTATTTTCTCGAGACTAGACTATGGTAATGCACTATATTATGGTGTTCAACAAAAAAGTTTGGACAGTTTAGAGCAGGTTCAAAACGCAGCCGTAAGACTTCTGACAGGCACTCTGAAAAATGAGCATATCACCCCTGTTCTTAGAGAATTACACTGGTTGTCAGTCTCCTATCGGATTAATTTTAAGATTGTATTATTTGTTTTTAAAGCTTTACAAGATACTGCTCCAATATATATAGCCGATCTATAACCAAAGAGATCGTTACGCTCGGATTCATTAAATCTCTTAGTGGTCCCGCGGACGTACCGGAAAATGAGGGGAGACCGCTCTTTTGCAGCTGTTACTCCTAGGCTGAGTTCGATCATACATGAGTGTGTGCTAGTGGTGTTTATATGCTTTTGCTCTATGTTTTCTTTTAAGGCGGTGTAATGAAATTTAATTTGAATGTGATTTTATAATTATGTAGTCTTGGCCCTTGTACAGCACTCTGGTCAACTTCTGTTGTATTAGTTTGTGCTTTATAAATAAATTGAACATTGAACATTGATTGGCACATCAACTGCCTCGAGTTGATGGCTGTATTTCTGTCCCTGAAATACTTTCTCCCCCAGTTAAGGGACTGTCATGTCCTAGTGCGGGTGGACAACACAGCGACAATCTCTTACATAAATCACCAGGGAGGTCTGCGCTCACGCAAGCTAAACAGGATAGCGAGACAATTTTTCTCTGGGCCCAGGACAAGTTCCTGTCACTCAGGGCAATGTACATTCCGGGGCAATTGAATGTGGGAGCAAATTTACTGTCCAGACAGAAATTACGGATGGGGGAGTGGAAAATCCACCCAGAAATAGTCAAGCAGATCTGTAACTGATTTTACGAAGCGGAAGTGGACTTCTTTGCCTCTTGTCAGACAGCGCAATGTCCCCTATACTTCTCTCTCAGTCACCCAGCCCCACTGGGTCTGGATGCAATGGCACATACATGGCCCAAGACGCGCCTGTATGCTTTTCCTCCAGTCTCTCTGCTCCCTGGAGTTCTAGCCAGGGTTCGCCAACAAGGGTCTTGCCTCTTACTGATAACGCCGCGTTGGCCGAACAGTGTGGTTCTCGGAGATAGTGTCTCTCCTCAACGGCTCGCCGTGGGCGATTCCGGCGAGGAAGGACCTTCTGTCTCAGGCGGAGGGCACGATATTCCATTCCAGGCCCGACCTGTGGAAACTTCATGTTTGGCCCCTGATGGGCACCAACTGAGGGACACTGGGCTTTCGCCTGCAGTCATTGAGACCATCCTAAGTGCTAGGGCTTCCTCCACTAGAAAATGTATGCCAATAAATGGGGTGTCTTGATGGTGTACGACACACAATGCAGATCCAGTTAACTGCCAGATTGCTTCAGTTCGGGACTTTCTGCAAGAAAAGTTGTCAACAGGCACATGCCCCACCACTCTCAGGGTTTATGTGGCCGCACTTTTGGCTTGCCATGCCTTGGCGAACAGGGGTGCTGATCGGGAAGCATCCTCTGCTCACTCGCTCGCTTCATTCGTGGGGCCAGACGGTTGAGGCCTCCTGTAAGAAACAAGATCCTTTCATGGGACTTAGCGACCCCCTTTTGAACCTATAGAGTCAGCGCCTGACAAACTTCTGACCCTAAAAATGTTTTTTTCTCATGGCCATAACTTCCTTAAAAAGAATTGGGGATATGCAGGCTCTGTCTATCACCATCCTGCTTAGAATTTGCCCCAGGACTGGTGAAAGTGATCCTCATCCTGATTAACTGCCTACGGTTCTTTTCTCGACTGTACATCCTGTCTCTCTGGAAACCTTCTGCCCTCCGCCGTATGAGAACCCGGATCAGGAGAAACTTTGTAGACTGTGTCCAGTTCGTGCTCTTCAGGCCTACGTCCACCGCACTAGCCAGTGGTGTAAGTCAGAGCAGCTGATCGCCACTAAATAGACCATGTCACATTGGATCAGGGATGCTATTGCTCTTGCCTATGAGGTGTGCGCCCAAGCTTCGCCAACAGGTTTAAGGGCTCACTCCACCAGGGGGGTCGCCTCCTCTACTGCGTTAGCAAGGGGTGCCCCCTTACGAAGTGTTTATGATGCGGCAGGTTGGTCCTCTCCGCACACATTCATAAGATTTTATAGTTTGGATGCTCATGCCAATCCGGGCTCTCATGTCCTTGAGTCGACATCATAAGCTAATGTCTGAGGCTTGCTTGCGTTCTTGTGCACACCTACACAACCGCAAGGGGTCCAGACACCACCAAGCACAGCGGCGTGGGTATTCTCGTTCCCATATACACTAACAGTGCAGCATTGAGTATAGCTTTTGAAAGGGAATGGTTCGGGTTACTTGACTGTAACCCTGTTCCCTGATAAAGTGGAACAAGATGCTGCACTGCATTGCCATGCTGATGATGTCCCAGGACTGCTCTTCAAACAAAAAAAGACTTGAAGGGATGCAGCTGGGGCTCATCTATTTATAGCCTCATATAGCAGGTGTGCATGATGTCATCAACCGAGGCTATAATATCTCTGCGTCAATTTCACTGACGTGTTAAACACACTATTTACAACTGGTCACGATAAAGACGTTCCCATATGCGCTAACAATGCAGCATCTCGTTCCGCTTAATCAGGGAACAGGGTTACAGTCAAGTAACCCGAACCGTTTTATAAACCAACAAAAGGGTTAACTTTTTTTAACTTAAAAGTTAACTTTTAAGTTTTTATTTAAAAAATAAAAACTTTATATTTGTATTATATTATGTTGTTAATGTTCCACATTTTTTATCATAATCTTAATATTTAATTAAATGTTTTATATTTTATTTAGTCATTTTTATGTTTTGATCTTTTTGCCTATGTTGTTAATGTTCTTTTTCTAAATAAAAACTTTATATTTAATTTGTTTGGATGGATTGTCATTTATGAGAACCTGTTATATTTGAGTGAAAAGAATCCTTCAGCCATAATTTTGTTGTCTTCATTAGCCGTCTATTTTATGACTAGTCTATTCTTGGGCTATGGTTAGACATCACTGACAGCCTAAATTCAGCCTTATTTTAGCCTAGACCCATATTCACTGTCTATTAGACGCATATATGTAGTCGTTCAATAGCCGTCTAATTTATGACTAGTCTATTTTTGGGCTACGGTTAGACGTCTATTAGATTTTCACTGACAGCCCAAATTTAGCCTTGTTTTAGCCTAGACGTCTGGGCTGTGTTTTGACGGCTATTAGACATCTTTTAGACGCAAAATTGCTTGCTGGGCAATCTATTTCTAGTAATCCTGAAGACATTGATTTGCTGATTCAGGTGTTTTTAATTAGGGTTGGAGCTAAACTGTGCTGGACAGTGGCCCTCAAGGAACTAAGTTTGACATCCCTGCTCTAGACCTTACTTTTTTTCTCATCCTTCCTTGTCCAGTATTTTCCAGAAGTTATGACTAATTTACCCTTTAAACAAAAGTTGTGGATCACACAGCATGCAATGCTGATATTTAGCCTATATCACACTGTATGTTTAGCCTAACATACGTGTAAAACTCAAAGTTTACTTCAGGCTTCAGAGTTGTCTGCATATTACATATCACATGACATGTACTTGTATGTGTTTTAATGAACGTGAAAAAAACGCGTGGGAGAGCAGCATTAAGAGTGGTAATGCCTATTTTCTCTCACATACTGTGAGTTGAGAAAATATGCATTGTATCAAAAGTGTTCTTTCATTATCATCACTACATGTTCTGGAACCTATGCATTAGGGTTTTCTTTCTCATCATTGCATATTTATCTGCAGTCTCTTGCTGAAAGCAGGAAATGAATTGGTGAAGCTTCATTTTCTGAAAACCACAGAGCACATATTACATCAAATATGTTTTTCATATCAGTAGTTCCATAAGACTTACAGTCAGATTACAATCAGGTACTTTTCATCCAGTATTCTTAGTTGTTTTAGTTATTGAGTGAACATGTATCACTGAATATGTTACCTTTTGTGACATGCAAAAGGGGGCATGCAGTTGCACCACAAAGCATTTTGTCACACTATATGGGGTAAGCTGTCACACTGTGTAACCTGCCATTAAAAAAACTATTAAGCTTTTCAGCAACAGTAAAACAGTTATGAAAAAGTGTAAAAAGAATTATAGAATTTTAATAAAATAAAAAATAAAATAAAATATACATTTTAAACATTTAAAATATATGTGACAGTGTCTCCCAAGAAAAGTGATAAAATTATATAGTAGACATTTGAATATATGCTTGTGTGTTTTTATTGTTCACTTAGGCCTATTTACTAAACAGCTACACAAATATGATTCTTGGGATAGAATTCACAGATATAACACTTGCGACAACTAGCCCCGTTCTCCCCTATAATGGATTACAATAGCAATAATAACAATGCGTAATTATAAGCAGCACAACACATAATATTAATTTACTTATTTCCATTATATTGCAATTTTTTGCATTACACTGTATATTGTTAATTTGTACATAACATTGTTCATTCAGTTAATTATTGCGCTATACGTCATTTTTATTGCATATAAAACATACAGTGGGCCTTTCCAGCATTACATGTGTCAGAGTCCTCGTCATATCGTGGGGATGTTTGTCTTACAACATTAACAGACATGTTTCGCAAGATTCAGAGCAGTTTGTTAGACATTATCGATAGCTATTTAAACACTACCAGACTCTTGAGTTTTACATTGCCTAACTGATATGTAAAACGATAATCCTGCTTCTACTGTTTTGCATCTGATCACAATTTATATCAAGAAGATATATACTACAATACGTGAACACGAAGTATAAACCGCATAAAGTATAAACCTATCTATCATCTATAGACGTCTATTACATGTGAAACTTTTACTTGTGCGTTCTTGTCGCGTCACTCGCTGGCAGTATAGACAGCTTCTAAATAAGCTACAAATGTAAACTACATTTATCGCTTAACCTACCTTTTAATTCCCAGTGAATGTGATGCACTCGCGCTGCCCTCTCAGAGTTCACGCCTTCAGCTCGCACAGCTCTTCGTATTTAACACGCAGTCACCCCTCTCGCTGTCGCTTCCTATTTCCAGCAACTCTTTTCAGAAAGCTTTATAATGTAGGGGAAACCGAGGATGAAAGTAACGCCCTTTACACTCAGTGGTTGTTTGTGCTAGATCTCTCAAAATTTGATACGTGGTAGACATATTTGTCTACTCCAAATATAATTTAAATGTACTTGGACCGTGTATACTACACAATCACAGATTATCAGGGGCGGACTGGGGCAAAAAAAGTGGCCCTGGACTTTCTGGCACAAAGTGGCCCATCACACCCAGTCTGCAACACACCTCGCCATAAACCCACCAGCTCATTATGCACAGAACAATTTTAAACATCACTTACTAACATATAGATGCTATTTATACAGAAATATAAATTATATATATATTTTTTTTATTGAAATGCTTATCATAATGAGTAACTGGCATACTTATATATAATTATATATTAACTTATATATTAATACAATTTGTCTTTCCTGGTGCACATGGCAAATTGTTAATGTTTCTTTGTGCATTGTGTGACAAATAATGTTAAAGGCATTAAAATCTGAGAAATTCGAAAAGGTCAGCAGTAGTTTACATCCCTGGAAATTAATCTCCGTCGTTTAACATTTTTTTAATCGTTAACAGTCGGGAAATTTTTGCTGTATTGACTCGTCATGTTCAGCTGTTTATCTTACCTCGGCTCGCATTCAAGTACTGCTCGGTTTCTGTGGACAGTAAATCCTGCATCCTTCGATTTGATTGGATATCTCAAACATTTTGACATTGACGAGCACTTTTAGACCACTTACACTGATCAGGCTAAATAGATTAGAGTTTTGCCTCAATTTTGGGATATCATATAAAAACTGCTGAATGGAAATGTCAAGATGTGCATAAATTCTAAACATGTGCACAGAAAAAATTGAGACGGATAATGTTTTTTATTAGATAAGAAGACATAGACTATGATGGAAAAACATTTACCACATAAATCCCTCAATATGCAACAAAAAAGATTTAGCCTTAACAGCAGTTGTGATTGATAACTGGATTTATAGGAATCATCATAAGGGGTTGGTTGTAACATTTTTAATGAACTCTTAGAACTATCCCCACCCCAAACAGCCATAACATAGCTAACAGTTTAAGCATGTGGGTTTGAAGTTAGCATGAATGCAAAGCATCAAATTAAATTAGAGAAACAGCTACTTTAGGTTATATACACTCACCTAAAGGATTATTAGGAACACCATACTAATACTGTGTTTGACCCCCTTTCGCCTTCAGAACTGCCTTAATTCTACGTGGCATTGACTCAACAAGGTGCTGAAAGCATTCTTTAGAAATGTTGGCCCATATTGATAGGATAGCATCTTGCAGTTGATGGAGATTTGTGGGATGCACATCCAGGGAACGAAGCCCCCGTTCCACCACATCCCAAAGATGCTCTCTTGGGTTGAGATCTGGTGACTGTGGGGGCCATTTTAGTACAGTGAACTCATTGTCATGTTCAAGAAACCAATTTGAAATGATTCGAGCATTGTGACATGGTGCATTGTCCTGCTGGAAGTAGCCATCAGAGGATGGGTACATGGTGGTCATAAAGGGATGGACATGGTCAGAAACAATGCTCAGGTAGGCCATGGCATTTAAACGATGCCCAATTGGCACTAAGGGGCCTAAAGTGTGCCAAGAAAATTGTGAAATACTCAGACCGGCCCGTCTGGCACCAACAACCATGCCACGCTCAAAATTGCTTAAATCACCTTTCTTTCCCATTCTGACATTCAGTTTGGAGTTCAGGAGATTGTCTTGACCAGGACCACACCCCTAAATGCATTGAAGCAACTGCCATGTTATTGGTTGATTAGATAACTGCATTAATGAGAAATTGAACAGGTGTTCCTAATAATCCTTTATTAGGATGCAACTAGGATGTGCCCTAACTCCACTTCTAGGGGGAACCCGTGTCTCCCCTCTCGGGCCTGTAGGTACTCGTCCGATCTGATCGGAAAGGCCTACTAGGCTTGTGGGGATGCTGCCTCCTCCTACACGCTATGGCGTTGTTGCAGGTCCATCAGGCCCAGGAACTGAAGACCTTGCACGAGGGTGGTCACGATCCCGCAGTTCTCCAGGAACTGAGAACCGCAACGGACCTTGCGCTTCGTGCGACGAAGGTTACGGCGCAGGCAGTGGGTCGTGCGATGTCCACTATGGTGGTCCAGGAACGCCATCTCTGGCTGTGTCTGGCTGACATGAGGGAAACCGACAAGATCAGGTTCCTTAATTCCCCCGTGTCCCTGACCGGCCTTTTCGGCGACGCGGTCCAGAACTTCGCCCAGCAGTTCACGGCCGCACAGAAGCAGGCTGAGGCGATCAGTCACATCCTGCCACGGCGGACAGCTGCTGTCTCCACCCTGCCGCCGGCAGCGCCTCAGCCTGCTCGTCGCCGAGGGCGGCCGCCTGCGTCTGCCTCCACTCCCGCGTCGCAGCAGCAGCCTCCACCCAAGCGACGTCGTGGAGCCGGGCGTAAGCAGGCCGCCCCACCCGTCCAGGCCTCTGCCAAGAGGGGTGGCAAGAGCAAGGGCAAGCGGCCCTGAGACGGGCGACCTGGAGATGGGGAGGACTGCTCTTCTGGAGACGGTGACCGCACTGCTCCATCCCCCGGAGGAGGGCTGGGTGGAGAATCTTGTGTTCCGTTTTGTTTCTGTACCCAAATTTTCAATAAAAGAGCAGTTTCCCCAATCTCCGGGTCCCCAGGGGGCTCGGAGGGTTGTGGCCGGTCAAACCCCGGACCACACTCATCCTCCCCCTTCGCCAGCGGGCAGCAGTGGACGATCCCCTCACGGTCCTTCTGCCCACCTGTGGAATCAGGTAAGTGTTGCTATGCACACTCACAACTCGCCGCGGGCCGCCTCCACGAGACAGCCGCCCCAGCCCGGTACCTGCATTCCACCTCGCTGCCCCACGATGGGTACGCCGGTGGTCCCTTTGGTCCCGCTTGCACAGTCTCTGCGAGCCTGGCTAGTGCTCCCCAGTCCGTCTCGCTGGCTCATTCGGACCATCAGGCTCGGCTATGCGATTCAGTTCGCCCGGCGCTCCCCCAGGTTCAAGGGCGTCCGCTTCACTTCGGTGAACGCCGCAGACGCCCATGTCCTGCGTGCGGAGATCGCAGTCCTACTGGCGAAGGACACGATAGAGCCGGTCCCTCCAGCCGATATGAAGACAGGCTTCTACAGCCCGTACTTCATTGTACCCAAGAAGACCGGTGGGTTACGGCCAATCTTGGACCTGCGAGTCTTGAATCGGAGCCTTCACAAGCTACCGTTCAAGATGCTCACGCAGAAACGCATCTTCGAATGCATCCGTCCCCAAAATTGGTTTGCAGCGATCGACCTGAAGGACGCATACTTTCATGTTTCGATTCTTCCTCAACACAGGCCGTTTCTGCGCTTTGCGTTCGAGGGTCGAGCATATCAGTACAAAGTCCTGCCCTTCGGGCTGTCCCTGTCCCCCCGTGTCTTCACGAAAGTCAGGAGGGGGCCCTTGTGCCCATGAGAGAACAGGGCGTTCGCATCCTCAACTATCTCGACGACTGGCTCATTCTAGCACAGTCCAGGGATCAGTTGTGCAAACACAGGGACCTGGTGCTCAGACACCTCAGCCAGTTGGGTCTTCGGGTCAACTGGGAGAAGAGCAAACTCGCCCCCGTGCAGAGGATGTCTTTTCTCGGTATGGAGTTAGATTCGGTCAAATGGACAGTGCGCCTCACAGAGGAGCGCGTCCAGGCGATGCTGAACTGCCTGAACACGTTTCAAGGCAGGATGGCGGTTCCACTGAAACAGTTTCAGAGGCTCCTGGGGCATATGGCACATATGGCAGCCGCAGCGGCAGTAACACCGCTCTGCTTGCTTCATATGAGACCGCTTCAGCATTGGCTACACGGCCGAGTCCCGAGATGGGCATGGCAACGCAGCACTCACCGGGTGAGCATCACAACGACCTGCCGCCAATCCTTCAGCCCATGGTCAGACCCCTCGTTCCTTCGGGCCGGAGTGCCTCTGGAACAGGTGTCCAGGCATGCTGTGGTCTTCACGGATGCCTCTGCCATGGGCTGGGGAGCCACATACAACAAGCATGCAGTGTAAGGGGTTTGGACGGGCCCGCACCTGCATTGGCACATCAACTGCCTCGAGTTGCTAGCAGTGCATCTCGCTCTGAGCTGCCTCAAAAGGCTGCTACGGGGCAAAGATGTACTGGTCCGCACGGACAACACTGCGACCGCTGCGTATATCAACCGACAAGGTGGTCTGCGCTCCCGTCGCATGTCGCAACTCGCCCGCCATCTCCTCCTCTGGAGTCAGAAGTGTCTGAGGTCACTTCGGGCCATTCATGTCCCTGGTGTGAGCAACCGTGTGGCCGACGAGCTTTCACGAGCTGCGCTCCCAGTGGAATGGTGACTCCACCCCCAGGTGGTTCAGCTGATTTGGAGACAGTTTGGGGCGGCACAGGTCGACCTGTTTGCCTCCCCAGAAACGTCCCACTGCCAGTGGTTCTGTTCGCTGACAGAGGGTACGGATGCACTTGCGCACAGCTGGCCCCAGGGGCTGCGCAAATATGCGTTTCCCCCAGTGAGCCTACTTGCACAGACACTGTGCAAGGTCAGGGAGGACGAGGAGCAGGTCCTGTTGGTGGCGCCTTACTGGCCCAACCGGACCTGGTTCCCAGAACTTATGCTCCTGGCGACAGCCCCTCCTTGGCCGATTCCTCTGAGGAAGGACCTTTTGACTCAGAGACGGGGCACCCTGTGGCACCCGCGTCCAGATCTGTGGAAGCTTCATGTCTGGCCCCTGGACGGGACGCGGAGGTTGTAGGTGACTTACCCCAAGAGGTAGTTAACACCATCACTTCGGCACGAGCACCGTCTACAAGACAGGCTTATGCTTTGAAGTGGAACCTGTTTGTTGAGTGGTGTCCGAGAAGAACCCCGAAGATGTTCGATCGCGTCTGTGCTTTCCTTCCTGCAACGAGGGTTGGAGCGTAGGCTGTCGCCCTCCACCCTCAAGGTCTATGTTGCTGCAATATCCGCCTATCACGACCACGTAGAAGGTAAGACAGTTGGGAAGCACGACCTGAATCCTTGAGAACCGGTACTGGGCTGGGGATATATGAGTGACCCTGCGGGGATCCCATATATTTTTCCACGGTCGCTCCTACGGGAAGCCTGTGTCTTTCCCTTGGGAGAGCCTTCCCGTCACTGGGACTGAGCCTCCTCTCTCCATTGCGGGCTACGGCTCAGCATTGTACTCCACATAACTCCTTCGGGGTACGATGTGGGCTCCGCAGCGTTCCCTTCACTAGGGCACTCTTTCCCAGTGTTATCCAATAGTCACTGAATGGGTCATGCGGAACAGCAGTGATGGACTTCTCTGTGTGAGCCCCGTCTCATCAGGTAAGAGAGCTCTGGAGGCTCACACGGGGCACTGGATGGGGACAGAGGCCATGGCGCTTTGGTAGGGATTCCTATTCGTCGGTACTCCGACGTGGCATCGAGAGTGACCGACTGAATGGGAACGTCTCGGTTACGTATGTAACCCTCGTTCCCTGAAGGAGGGAACGGAGACGCCACGTCCCGTCACCATGCCCTCTGCACCCTGCTGGGGTGCCAGTCTACCTACTCGGCTCCTCAGCAAAAAGCTAACTTGGACTTAGGCCTGAAGAGCATGGACTGGACACAGTCTGTAAGATCTCTCCGGCGTTGTGAACTCGAGGACTATAGCTAAGTCCCATGAAGGGATCTTGGTTCTTACGGGAAGACTCAGTCGTCTGGCCCCACAAATGAAGCAAGCAAGCAGAGGATATCTTTAAGGCGTGGCAAGCCAAAAGAGCGGCCACATATACCCTGAGAGTGGCGGGGCATGTGCCTGTTGACAACTTTTCCTGCAGGAAATCCAGAACTAAAGCAATCTGGCAGTTGACTGGATCTGCATTATGTGCCGTGCACCACCTTTTAAAGACACCCCATTTACTGGCATACTTTTTCTAGTGGAGGAAGCCCTAGCACTTAGAATGGTCTCAATAACGTCAGGCGAAAGCCCAGTGTCCCTCAGTTGGTACCCATCAGGGGCCAAACATGAAGGTTCCACATTTTGGGCCTGGGATAGAATATCATGCCCCCCGCCTGAGACAGAAGGTCCCTCTTCTCCGGAATCGCCCATGGCGAGCCGTTGAGAAGAGATATTATCCCTGAGAACCATACTCTGTTCGGCCAACACGGCGCTATCAGTAAGAGGCAAGACCCTTGTTGGCGAACTCTGGCTAGAACTCCCAGGAGCAGAGAAACTGGAGGAAACGCATACAGGCACATTTTGGGCCATGTGTGCGCCATCGTGTCCAGACCAGGGGGGCTGGGTGACTCAAAGAGAAGTAGAGGGGATATTGCGCTGTCTGATAAGAGGCGACCTCCGCTTCGTAAAATCTGGTCCAGATCTGTTTCACTACTTCTGGGTGGAATTTCCATTCCCCCATCGGTAATTTTTGTCTGGACAGAGAAAAATCTGCCTCGCTATTCTGTTCAGATTGCGTGAGCGCAGACCTCCCTGGCGATTTATGTAAGAGACTGACGCTGTGTTGTCCACCCGCACTAGGACATGACAGCATCTCAGCTGGGGGAGAAAGTATTTCAGGGCCAGAAATACAGCCATCAACTCAAGGCAGCTGATGTGCCAATCGAGCTGATGACCCTCCCATTCCCCTTGAGCTGGATGACCACTTAAGTGATTAAGATTTTGCTGGAAACCGCTGCCCCCCAAGTCGCCAGAGGCAGTGGGGATGGAGAGGTTTTGTGAGGGTAGCGGGAAGGGGTGAGCAGATGTTTAAAGCTCCCCGTCCCGCGGGGGGCTACCCCCACCAGACTGGCCGCAAGACCATCAGGACTTCGTCTTTTTATTAATGATAGTCCTGATAGTCTAGTCCACCCTGGGAGGTTGTTGTGTGCGACGAGCGACGGCTTTGTGGGGAGGGTAGGTCTCTTAAGCAAAGATGCAGACCCAGGCGAGAGATAGCTTTCGAGTGTCTCTTCACCTGGGGCATCTCTGCATACCCCCACGACTTCGCACACGATAGTCGAAAAAGTAGACTTATCTCGGCATTGTTTGGGATTCGATCACGATGCGGGCACAACTATCTCCTGCTTGAATCAAGACCATTCAGCATACCCTGAGCAAAGTTAGGCTAGGCCAAGATCTCACTGTTCGTCAGTACCAAAGAATGTTAGGTCTCATGGCATCAGCATTCATGGTGATTTCATCCAAGGGCCAATCCTCAAAGGCAAATAAAGCTGTAACCTGGCCACAGCACGAGTAACCACCTCGAGTAATTCCTTGACGGATTTATCGTTGTGCGAGGAATGCTCAGAGGCTGGCTGCTCGTAGTCCGCAGACCCAAGAGATTCATCATCGTCCCCCGCATGAGCCAAAGAAGCACCGGAGCGCCCTTCGGGATCATGCAAGGGAACGTATGGATCTGGTGAGCGAGCAAGCAATAGGGACGGACCTGTCTCTTGCTCATCAGCCAAATCCATGCGGGAGCCCCCACAATGGTAATGTGGGTGCGGTCTGTAAGTAGCTGAGATGAGCATGAAGCATTTTAACTGTGAACAGCTCACAATGCTCACACTCAACCTGCTCCAACGCAGCAACCGCATGCTCCTCCCCCAAACAAACAAAACCGTAAGCGTGTGTATCTAGTTCTGACATAGGACGGGAACATGGAGGGACACAGCGCTTACTCTGTTGTTGAATCATTTATTTAGATTTTCTTTTGATTTAACGCTTTTCACTTGTATGACAGAGATAAGAAAGAGAAAATCTGCACACTGCCAGTTGAAATCTAACTCCTAACAAAAGATCTGTAGCAGATAGAGAGAGGTGAGAGATTTCTGACGCACACATACACACAGAATGGCCTCTGAAGACAAAAGACCTGATGATGCAGCTGTGGCTCATCTGATTTATAGCGTTGTGTCACGGGTGCGCACTGATGACGTCATCAACCCGAGGCTATAATACCTCCGGCCGGGTCAATTCTATTGACATGTTACACACAATATTCACAGCTGGTCACGATTAAAGACGTTCCCAATGCGCTAAGATTGTAGCTTTTGAAAGGGAACACATTTTTACACTGCTGAGGGTGGGACTGCTTGAGACCCACCCTTATTATTTTGAATTCAAGCCACGTCACTGGATACAAGCAATTAGAGACTTCATGTCACACTCTATTGTTTAGTGGTTTCCCAATGGAGAATGCAGCACATTTACATTAGCCACAGCAAGCGCTGACTCCAGATCCTGAGCTAGTAACCTAGTTTTACACTTAAAGAGAAAAGAGAAAAGAGAAACTATGGTGTTTAATTTCATTTGTGTACTATCTGTTGGCTGTTGACTTAGGCAAACTGAATATAATATGTCCTGCCATGAATAAATAACAATTTCCTGAGTAGCTTATCTGTAAAGGTCCTCTTAATCAGAGCATGACATTTTTGTTATGATGACTATGAGAGCAATGGTTTATTTGTGTATATTAATGTACTCTAAAAGGACCCAAAGCTAAAATCAGCCACTGAGCTCACATTATATTTTCCAGCAAAAACAATGCATGTCAGATCAATGCATTCCTAACAGATGAATAGGAGGAAAAAATGTTTTGGTTAAATTTACTCTGTTTATGCAATGAGATTAATAAAACATGCATATTTAGATGTAATTCTCTACAACTTGGATATTGTAACATGGTAATAATATCTCCAGCAGAGATTAACCATATTTTTTATCAAAATGAATGTGTGCAATCTGCTGATGCGAACTTAAATATAATATCTGCTCATGTTCACATTTGGGGAAGTCCTGTACACCATAGGCAAGTCTTGACATATCATGCAGGGTGACAAGTCGAAACGTGAAATGTCTTCACCACATGAAATATGTGAAAACTGGCCTGCTGAGTGTTTTCTATTAGAATTTACTTTTTCAAATGGACTTAGCTGATGAAACAAAAATCTCCTTAATGACCCATTAGGAAGTCGATTTCAAATTAGTAACAAGAAAGAGTACGGATATTGTTTGATAATTAGCCCACTAATGGGTCCTTAATGCTTGACATGGGGCCAATGTGAAATGATAATTTATGTAATGCTTTGTTCACTCAAGATACTCACTTTTTTTCAAACCTTTGTCTCTTACAGTGATCTCATTAGGGTTCTAAACAATACACTTGCAATACAACTATAAAGCACCATTTAATGAGCACATCCTGAATAGTTTTTTTTATCATTAGCCTGCCTATACCAACTGGTTGAGACAACGGTTGACATTTTTCCTTTCCTTTTCTTTTTTTCAGCATTGACTCATTGACCCTGAATTACTTTTTCAGGCCATTTAATGTTTAATGAAGAAACATTTATATTTATGCATTTAGCAGAGATGATTTCTTAAATGTTATAAATATTCATGTAAGAGAAATCAGGATCCTAAATGATTAGGCAAAATTAAATAAAATAAAAATGCATAAAAGCATATTATACCACAATTATGAGTGAAAAGAGCAATCGTACACAATTAGACTAACTTGCTGTAAGCAACATACACAAATGTTTTAAAACTATATATTTAGTTGATTCAATCTGAAATTTTCTAGAACTAAAAAAAAATATGTTTGCCTTTAAAAAATTCACAAAAACAATCCAATAACACTTACAAAAAAAATAAGTATACTTCAAGTTCATTCAAGTATAATAAAGTAAATTTCAAGTATATTTTTAAGTGTACTTTATGTATAAAGTATACTAATATCAATGATGTAATATACTTGTAAGTGATTTATTTAAATACTACTTGGGAATTATTACGTTGCTCCCAGTCTAGGGGTATTAGGAACGGCGAACAAGGTTAAATAATTTGAGCGAGACAGGGAGGTTTTCACGTCTCCAACCCTAGCACTACAACCAAGACACATAATCTGGTAAACTGAAATGTAGTCTTATTTTAATTAGAAATAAAGAACAAACTAAAGAACAAAAACAAACAAAATTTTATTCTTTTAATGGTTTAAGAGAAACCAACTTACCTGCTCATAAAAGGACAAATAAAAAAAATGGAACTTCCCTATCTTTCCCTAAAACTATAAAAAAAAATTGGCATCTGCCTCCCTTCTCAAAAATAAGTAATTTGGTCATTAGAAAACAGCTTTTCTTAACAATGTAAGAAAAAAATGTTGAGGACGTCAAAGATTTCAAGATGAAGAAGAACTTTTATTACAGCACGAAGTACAGGCAGCACTTCTAATTCAACGTCAGAATGAACCCGAATCAGTGTGAAACTGACTGTGAAGTTATAATTCTGAGGAAATTCTAAAGTAACTGAATAGACCCGACGCAGTGTGGTCACAGAATTATTTCATACCTGCTGTGTTATAGTGTAGTGAGTCCGACGCTCTGTGACTCTGTGAAGTTTAAAACAATAACCCGAAGTTCTGTGGCAGTGTTTTAAATTTGATAAATTGTTTAAGCCAGATGTACTGTGGCTAAGTAAGCTGTTTTAAAAATATAACATAAGACCCGGCGTAGTGTGGGTTCGTCCGATGTACTGTGCCAGCATTACATTTCTTAACTGCTTTTGCGTAGTGAAATTTAAGCCCAGACAGATTGTGGCCATGGTTAAGTTTATAAGCCTGAGGTAGTGTGCTTGTTCTGTTTATTTGCATCTGAAGTACCGCAGCTGTAAATAATTAGACTAATGGTTATCTTGAAGCAATTAGATAACTTGTAGTCATTTAAATAATACTGAAAAAAAGTAAGAAAAAAATTATGATGGATGTTAAAGATCTTAAGAATTATTTAATATATAAAAAAAATGATAAAAAATGATAAATTATAAAATATTATAAAAAAACTGGAACTGAAGGTTTAAGAATAAACACGAAACACACGTGATCGTCGTCATGCAGTGAATCCAGCCAATCGTGGAACAGCTGTGTCATCATCAGAGCTCTTGTAGCTCTGGAGAAGCTGCACAAAATGCACCAGCCAGCCGCTCTCGAATCACTCTTGTGGCCCTTTGCTGACATACGTCACAGTCACGTGCAGGGGTGTAAATCGCGGGGGGGTCGGGGGGAATGAGGACTGTTCCCCCCTAAAAACCATACTGAGTATTGTAAATAATATAATGATATATACTTAAAATAATTGTGTAAGTAGTAAAACAATACAAACGCAAACGGGGCAAAAAATGCGTTTTAAGTTTAGAAACATTTTGAGTCCTTACCCCCTCCCTTGCCTCACAGTGGTTTGATCCACTGCGCACCTCAACTACCTATAGACCGTAAAAAAATAGCAACTACCACACAAGTTTGGGGAGAGAACAAAGCTCTTCAGACAGCAGTTGTGAAACACCAGTAAGTAGCTGTCAAGGGATATTTTATTAACTTTAAACATCAGATGAAGTGATTATTTTCTCTTTAATACAGATTAGACTTGCTGCGATAGTCTGTGTTACCGGTGTTCAGGCACTTGCCCACTGCGGCGCCACCCCACCGTCGTTTTCATTTTTATAGTAACTTAATAAAATCATTTTGTCCAGTTAAAGAACAGACACAACAATTAAAAACTGAATGTGTCTGCTCAATACAGTGCGAGCCAAACGGGAGTCGCAGCACAAACGCAGCAGGAGTCAGATCTCATTCATCAGGAGTGAGGAGAGCGGAAGATGATCGCGGAAGATTTGATTTCAAAGCGAAATGTAGTGCCTATTTAAGGAAGTTTGTCATTGTACTGTTCTCTTGTACTGTTTTTCCATTTAGAATAATAGGCTAATTAACTCACAATTCAAGCAACTGCCCCCCCCGAATTGGTGCTAATTCTAAACCGAAAGTATATGCGCACGGCCGCCCTGTCAGATCTGTGTTGGGTTTTGCTCAATATGATAAGTGGCAGATCAGAGGGCTTGCTGCAGTTGAATATCTGAATATTATAGTATAAAATACTATGTGGAGGACGAAAGATCATTTAATAATTATAACATGACTACGTGGTGGACCTTACTCATATTTTTAAATATTGCAATAAATACATAATTTTGAAGAATATTTTTGTCAATTTAGTCAGCTTTTTCATTGAACCAGAGAGAAACTTTGAGAAGAAGGATAATGGCACGGTCTCCATGCTCTCCAAAGGCTTTACTTTGTGTACACATCCTTACAAGTACGATTTTGGCTCTATTATTTGTGTCCCCCTCAAAAATGTTATGTTTATTATCCCCCCCAACTGTTAGATAAAATTTACGCCCCTGGTCACGTGGCGTCGGTGCTGCCTCAAGTCGGACAAAATTTCTAACCGGCATGCTTCAAGTCAGCCACCGATCGCTCTGTGCATCGCTGCATGAAGTCGAACAAGCCTGTTGTCATTGGTTGATTTAGTCATGTGGGTTCTCAGTTCAGTTCTGTCATTGGTTCATTGTCTTGATTGTTCATATGTGTGTCTTGTTAGTCATTAGGCTCTGTGTATTTAAGCCCTTATGTTTGCCATGTTCCCTTGTCTAGCTTTGTTATATGTAACTTGCTGTTGGTGAGTGCCTGGTCATGGTTTAAGTCAAGTCTGTTCTGTTCATGTTTCAAGTTAAGTCCAAGTCATCATTTGTTTTGTATATGTTCATATTTATAATTAAATTACACTTGGGTTCTCACTTCAACTTGCCTCCAGTGGAACCATCGTTACAGAATACTCGACCTCCAACAAGAACCCAGCAGTTTCCTGTCTCCTGCGCAGAAAAGTCCAGAGACGGCTCCAGCCCCTGACCAGCGTCCATAGAGGGCTCCGTCTGCTGTCCCGAGTCCAGAGGGGACTTCAGCCCCCTCTGTCATGTTGTCATTGGTTGATTTAGTCATGTGGGTTCTCAGTTCAGTTCTGTCATTGGTTCATTGTCTTGATTGTTCACAGGTGTGTCTCCCCTCTTCTCAGTTAGCACTGAAGCTTTATACCACTTCCTTCCAGTCATCTGCCAATCACAACCGGTATAGGGAAACCAACAAGGTAAATGGAATCAAGTGGCAGATGTTAATACCTGTTAGCTGAAAGCATGGGAGAATAAGAGGGGAAACATAATACACAAGAAAAAGAAAGGTAAAAAAAACGTCCCCAAGTTCCTGTGACTGCATAATTATGCCAGGAGGAACCTCAGGATGCTAATGTCAGGCTGCTTACCAACACTAATGTTGTGTACAACGACAGAAGGTGGAAAGACTTCACTACCTGCGAGGTAATTTCCCAAGACAAGGTCAACACCAGCAATAGGCAACTGTGTGCATACTCCTAATTTAACAGAGCTGGTAACAAGGTCAGACTTAAAGTGGATAGAAGCATCTTCTAAATGATTAAATGTAAATGTTAACATGATGAATGGGGACATTAACACAAGCCATCTCAATGCCAGCATAGGAGTTAGCGGAGAAAGGCAGGATACTCCCCAATATAAACGATATAGCTGATCCCGTATCTCTTAAAATCTAGACTGGCCTCAAGTCAGACTGAGACCGAGATATAAAACCTGTTAGGAGAAAAGGCTGAAAAGATGCCACTTCAGCATCATTCACCTTAGGCAGAGACTGTACGAGCGTATCACTTAGTCACAGACATTAAACTTTTCTGCTTCCGCTCTTCAAAGAAATTAGATGATTTGGGTCCAGGGATTAAAAACAAACATGCCGGTCTCAGGTACACATGAAAGATTTGCGCCTGGAATTTGAGGGAGCGCCACTTTTAATCAAGTGTAAGAATTTGAAGAAGGTGAGACCAGATGCAGGCAAAGGTGAAGAAGTAGAGGCATTGGCCTCATGCAGCCTGTAGCCTCAGGTTGTTCCTCAACACTGCCCTCTGAATGTCCTGACAAAATACCAGCCTTCACAAGTTTTCCAAAACAATCTTTTGGAATATTTAAATTAAAAAAATTCCACAATCTCTCTTTCTACAATGATTAAAAAATCTAGTCAGTGACAGAGTGCAAGCAAATTCGTCTAAAATAATTCTGTATTTTCAGCTTCAAAATCATGAATATTTTTTTTTCTGGTGTCACCATTGTCCTGTGCATTTGGTTAACAGCACCAAGTCCAAGCCTATTCATTTCCACAAGCAATGTCATACAAATTTAGCATTTTAATCAACAGTAATTTTTTTGTTAACCTTTTACCATGTCTTGGAGTATTGCAATAATATTGTATCGTGAGTTCAGTATCTTGCTATGTATCAAATTGTGACATGAGGGTATCGTTACACCCCTAGTAAATTATATTAAATTGAATTCAATTTTGCCCCTCCAAAAGGCTTCCCTCCTCACCCAAAGTTGAAAAGAGTCAAACAATTATAGAAATAAGAGAGAAAAGTACTTACCAATTTAAAAAAAAATTCTCACAACAATCTGCACTACTCAATTTACAATGGGACAGCCCCCAATTGTTACGTCGCACCGTAGTCTACAACAACAAGGTCTGGGGCAGGAGAAAGGAATCCTCTCCACACAACAACTTTAATTCAGTCTCTCTTCTTTTCTCAATGAGCAATGAAGATTTATATCACTTTCTTCCAGTCATCTGCCAGTAATCATTTACAACTACGTTTGTACAGCAACTATACCCCAGCAAGCAAATAGCCGGCATTTCACCATCTCGGTTAACGATAGACCCGATATAGTACGGCTATGCTGCCCTACAAAGGCAAAAGAACTTAAAGGGATAGTTCACCCAAAAATGAAATTTTGATGTTTATCTGCTTACCCCCAGGGCATCCAAGATGTAGGTGTCTTTGTTTCTTCAGTTGAAGATTTTTAACTCCGACCATTGCGGTCTGCCAGTCGTATAATGCATGACAATGGCAAAATTTTAGAGTATGAGAGTAAAAAAACATACATATACGAATCCATATTAAACCCTGCGGCTCGTGACGACACATTGATGTCTTAAGACACGAAATGATTGGTTTGTGTGAGAAATCGAACAGTATTTATATAATTTTTTTACCTCAAATACAACACTATGTACATCAGTTTTCAGCGCGCCATCACTTCCGGTAGATGAGGTCAAAATACACGATATGGTGTAGAGATACGTGCGAGAGATCACTTCCGCCGTATGTATCCGATTGAGATGAGCCATATCGTGTACATTTGACCTCACCCACCGGAAGTGATGGTGCGCAGTGAAGGCTGTTGTACATAGATCGCATTCGAGGTAAAAAAATTATATAAATACTGTTCGGTTTCTCGCACAAACCAAACGTTTTGTGTCTTAAGACATCAATGTGTCGTCACGAGCCGTAGGGTTTAATATGGATTTGTATGTGTATGTTTTTTTACTCTCATAGCTCTCATACTCTAAAATGTTGCCGTTGACATTATACGATTGGCAGACCGCAACGGTTGGAGTTAAAAATCTTCATTTGTGTTCTACTGAAGAAACAAAGACACCTACATCTTGAATGCCCTGGGGATAAGCAGATAAACATGATAAACTATCCCTTTAAAGGTGCATTGTGTAAATTTAGGGGTGAGGTTGCGAATTGCAACCGGCCACCGCTCACCCCTCCCTTTCGAAGCACGATAGAGAAGCTACAGCGGCTGACACAGGACAAAAATTTCGTAATAAAAAAATCTTGAGCTCAAACTTGACTTTTGACCCCTATTTTGAAGTAAATGTACTCTGTCTTTGTATTGTCTGCAAAAAGTGAAAAGTCACACCAAGGCAAATGGCAGTAACTTCCACATTATCAATATTTAGTTGCTGATCACCATTTACAAAATCATTATAGTAACATCTGTTTAAAATTTTGTGATCATGGCATTTATTTTGGATGATTTACAATTGCTTTTTATATTAAGAAGTTTGGTAGCCTTTCATTGGATTGCTGACTAGCCTATTTATGCTATAGGCTGCTAGCTAGCTAAATGAAGTAGATTGCAATCAAATATTTTTGTCTAATGTATCTTTTGTGTTACACAATTTCTTACCTTGACCTTGATGTCTGCATTTCAAAACCATCTCAACCATCATTTTCCTTCAAGAGCAATGGGCCATCCTTAAACGCTATTAGTAAAAACAACCACTCAACTATTTGTTTTACCTACACTTTTATTAAGGTATTGTGTGTGTCAGAAGTGCTCCAATAGCAAACTTTAATGGACAGTAAAACAAAGTCAGAATACTGTAAACTCCAGGCCGGCACAGTAACTTCTAAACAATAGCAGAGTAGCCTAACTCAGTTTGAGCGTTCCAAAACAAAGGTAAAGTGCGGTAAGTGGTGTTACAGTGTTCTGCCTTGGTTTCTCCTGGGCTTTAGTAAGTTACTGTTAAGACAACCCATTATTTTCTTGAAAAAACAACAGAATTGACCCAATAGCTGCTTACTTATCCATATGCTTAAGGAGGTGTTGAATGTCCCAAAAAAACAACAGCTCATTTTCAACCAAAAATTAAGTTACTGCCTTTTGCCTTTGTAGGGCAGTCTGAGTAACCCACTTCTAGCCAAAATAACCTTGAATTTGTTTACATGTTATTTTTACCTAAATAATTTGCGAGATGTATGATTCCATTATGTAAGTAAAGTCAGCAGTGATTACAAGGTGTTTGGTTTCATTTATTTGACATGTTCATGTTCTAGATGACTAGATGGTTAGACGTCTATTAAATTTTCACACTGACAGCCCAAATTTTGCCTTGTTTTAGCCTAGACGTCAGGGCTGTTTTTAAGCGTTTTTAAACACAAAGACGTTTTAAACACAAAATTGCTTGCTGGAAGCCTACTACAAGTGAACACAGGTATACTGATAGTTTACTAGTTGAATACATGTAGCACATTTTTTAGTTTATGGAAGAACATTTTGAAGTATACTCTCAGTAAACTACTAGTAGATTAGAGTACAAGTATTGCCACATGGGGGCACCAAGATATCAAGAATATTGTCTCTTATATTCATTTATGTCTGTTTTGATTCCACAAATATAATAAAAAAGCTAATTCTATACAATCTGTAATTCCCAATTAGGACTGGGGTGAGGCTGCAACATGAGTTATAATATTCCACTTTTTTATTTTATCCCACGATTGGAAGAACATGATTTGTTTTAAATACCTAAACTAACATAAAAATAAAATATTACAACAAAAGAGCCTGAATAGCCTCCCGAATGTGAATTATCTATTTATCCATATTTACAATTCAAGTAAAACAAGCATCAGCACACAAATGTTAACAGAAGGTTTAGCTATGCAACAACAGAAATCAGACATCACTCCACCTTCAGGCAGACAGGTATACAATTCATTTTATATGTTCTCTCACAGTGCTTATATCAGTCAGAGACAGAGATCAATCAAGAACGATCCATCAGTTCTGTAGAAGATGGATAGACACACAAAAGAATAAAACAGCAACATATATTCACAAAAAAATACTTTACTTGTGTTAAAAGACAAAGCTCATAAATTAAAAAAAAAAAAGAAAAAAAAGTGAGAGATGGAAAAATACTTGTGTTTACTGTTTAAGTAAGTTGCCTCATGCAATGCAACTATTTTTAATAGATATTAACTTTAACAACATGCACACAACACAGACACACAAACACAAACTAACACACACACAGCCCTAGCCCTGATGGAGCCACAAGCTAAATCCTGGATTAAGGTTAACGATAGTCTCTAACCAAACTGCTGTTTGTTATGATGGGGTATACTGCCTGCAACAAAGATGAGAAAAACGCTGCTGAAGCAAACAAACCAAGAGGCACAATTTAAAAAAAAAAAAAAAAAGAGCTCTTACAAACCATCTTTATGAAAGATCCTCACAATCTATCTATCTATCTATCTATCTATCTATCTATCTATCTATCTATCTATCTATCTATCTGTCTGTCTGTCTGTCTGTCTTTCTATGTGTCTCTCTGTCAGTTAGTTAATCAATTCTGTAGTTGGACTGATGATATACAGTCCAACCGCAGATTACAACACTAGAAGGAGGCGACTGAAACACTGAATCATTCATTGATCCGATTTGCGCAAAACTAATTCATTCTGAATTCATTGTTGTTTTTTTATTCGCTTTGGTACTATTTTTATGTTTTAGTAAGGGGTACATTATAAAAACTCTTAGTACAAAAATCACACAGCTAGTCATTTTTTCAAAACCTGATCCCATGCTTTCATTACAGTTGTACACATTTTCTGTCCACATAGCCTAATCATTGTTTCAAACACAAGATTATTGTAATATTTATTGAGAACATTTGGTTTAATCACTGAAACACAAAATTATGATCTTTAAATTTAGTAGGCCTTCTTTTAATAATCAGTTCATTCAATAGCAAACAATGCAAGATACATGTTTCAAATCACTCGTGTTGCTGATTACAGTAACACAGGCTACAGATGCCACATTAGAAAATACATTACCTTACGTAACATATAATCCATAATGTTTGTAATAGTATCTATTCGATGTGTTATCAAAAGGTGTGAAGTATGACACAGCCATGAGGTTTTGTGCACAGAATTAGCTGCCAATACAGTTAAATGTTCTCACTGTATATGACTGAATCTGTACTGTAGTTGACCTTTATAGAGGTGAGTTACAGTAATGTGGCAGTCTCTCCCCTGGTAATCTGTTTACAGTGTAACATGGCATATACACCAATCAGGCATAACATTATGACAGGTGAAGTGAATAACACTGGTTATCTCTTCATCACAGCACCTGTTAGTGGGTGGGATATATTAGGCAGCAAGTGAACATTTTGTCCTCAAAGCTGATGTGTTATAAGCAGGAAAAATGGGCAAGCGTAAGGATTTGAGCAAGTTTGACAAGGGCCAAATTGTGATGGCTAGATGACAAGGTCAGAGCATCTCCAAAACTGCAGCTCTTGTGGGGTGTTCCCGGTCTGCAGTGGTCAGTGTCTATCAAAAGTGGTCCAAGGAAGGAACAGTGGTGAACCGGCGACAGGGTCATGGGTGGCCAAGGCTCATTGATGCACGTGGGGAGCGAAAGCTGGCCAGTGTGGTCCAATCAAACACCGTGTGGTGAGCTGCATAGCCACAGACCAGTCAGGGTGCCCATGCTGACCCCTGTCTACTGTGGAAAGTGCCAACACTGGGCACGTGAGCATCAGAACTGGACCACAGAGCAATGGAAGCAATGGTCTGTTGAATCACATTTTATTTTACATCATGTGGATGAAGTTACAGGACTTAAATGATCTGCTGCTAACATCTTGGTACCAGATACCACAGCAAACCTTCACGGGTCTAGTGGAGTCCATGCCTCGATGGGTCAGGGCTGTTTTGGCAGCAAAAGCTGGACCAACACAATATTAGGAAGGTGGTCAAAATTGTATGCCTGGTCGGTGTAAAATGCTGTATTTGATGCCATCTGTATTGACGAGCAACATGCTCATCATATCGTATGGAAGTTCAATGTTTCATTTAGATTCTGAAGGTCTGTTCTTATAATTCAACCCTCCAAAGAGATGCATAAAATAATCTTCGACATACAGGCTAAACTACAACTTGAACGTTTATATTACAGTTTTTCTCAATCGCTTTGGCACATTACTTGAAACAGTCTTACCATTCTCTAAACTGTAAGTGCAATTGTCAAAACTGTTTACTGAAATATCAGAACTCTATTGCATGTCTGCAAAATGTAGTTACTCACCCAAAACATTTTATTCATGCTTCAAAACCTAGTTTTTGTGTCACACTGGTCAAAATGTTTAGATGTTCTTTCACCATGGCAGTCAAGCGTGGAAATTATTTTTATATACAAATTTCATGCATTTTCTACATTTTTTATGACACTGAGTGCTTATTGTACTATACAAAAATGTTTTTTGTAGCTTACAGTAGGTGAAGATTTACTGCAAAGAGATAGTAGTACACAGAAAAAGATTTATACAGTACATTTATTTTATAAAAATTTATTTATTTATAAAATAAACACCTTTATTTATATAACGCTTTTTACAATGCTGATTGTTTCAAAGCAGCTTCACAGTGGAAATAGGAAAAGGATCGACCGCCTGCAGTTGATTTTGATATTCTAGGTATTATCAACTGGCCAGAGTTTTGAGACTGCAATAGACGTGATGGAGTATAATGCGTTAAGAGCTCGCTCAAGTAGTAGGGAGCTAAATCATTTAGTGCTTTGTAAGTAATTAGCAAGATTTTAAAATGTATGCAATGTTTAATAGGGAGCCAGTGCAGTGTTGACAGAGCCGGGCTAATATGGTCATACTTCCTGGTTCTAGTAAGAACTCGAGCTGCTGCGTTTTGGACCAGCTGCAGTTTATTTATTAAGTGAGCAGGGCAACCACCCAGTAGAGCATTACAATAATCTAACCTTGAGGTCATGAACGCATGAACTAACTGTTCAGCATTTTGCATTAAAAGCATGTGCCGTAATTTAGATATATTTTTAAGATGATAGAATGCAGCTTTACAGATGCTAGAAATGTGCAGAGCAGCCATCAAGTGTTAGACAGTATTCTAGGTAACTACTTGTGGATTTTTTTTTTGTCCAATCATTAAAAATTATTAATAATTAATTAAGTTGCAGGAAATGACTAGTCATCCAATTTTTTATATTAGCTATGCATTCCGTTAATCTTGTGAATTGGTAAGTTTTGTCAGGGCGTGAAGAAATATAGAGCTGAGTATCTTCAGTATAACAATGAAAACTAACGCCATGCTAAATAATGACATAACTGTGTAGAAGACTGACACAGATGAGAAGAAATATTATTGTTGAATAAAGGCGTTATTTTTTTGTTTGTTTTTTGCGCACAAAAAGTCTTCTCGTCGCTTCATAACATTAAGGTTGAACCACTGGAGTCACATGGACTATTTTATCGATGTCTTTACTACCTTTCTGGGCCTTGAAACTGTTCATTAAATAGCTGTCTATGGAGGGGTCAGAGAGCTCTCGGATTTGACATGAGGGTGAGTAAATAATGACAGAAGTCATTTTTGGGTGAACTAACCCTTTAAGCTTAGTGCTAGAGAGAAAGTCGATTACATTGGCAAGTGAGAACATTAATTAATCTTATCTTACTTTAATTACTTTTGGAAGAAAAGTGGTTTACTGTGGTTTATTTTACTCAATATAAATATCTTCTCCTTATAAGTGCAAGTCGGCATTTGAATGTGGGAGAGAGTGAAAAATATGCCAGCACTCAAGACCTCTCTCTTGTGTTGTGACACACTGATACCTGGGCATGTCCCATCATGTTATGTTTTTAAAGCATGCGTTTCACACGTTTGAGGCTGTTCTTTGATTTAACATCAGAACCACTGAACAGATTTTCTGGGATTCAAATGTACGGTGACTGGGAGAAGACATGTTTGGTTCACTTAGTTTTGTCGTGGCCACAACATATTAACTTGTGGGAACATGATAATAGGTTGATGCCATGAGATATTAATTAGTGGGAATGTCATATTAACTCGTGGGAACTCTTCAGTCAATTCAGTGTCTAGTATGTTGGTCACCATGATTTTGCCAAGTAAGATATGTTCCTGGATCAATGTTAATCCTGGAACAACATTCCTGTCCGAAAATGTTGTGCTAACCCTATCCCTACCACTAAACCTAACCCTACCCATAACTTAGGTGAATAGTAAGGTGAATAGTAATGGTGCAAAATACTCTAACCCTTGTTGTAACTGTAAACTGATAGGGTTAGGGTTAATACAACATGTTCCTGGATCAACATCTTTGTTGATCCAGGAACATATTGTACTTGGTGAAATCACCTTCACCCTATGGTATTATGTAAGAGCAAATTTTGCACACCAATCCCCACCTACAGCCTCTCCTGCTGTGACATGCAGTGGCCTTATTCAAAAATAATTAAAGAGTGAAGGACTTTGTTTTGATTTAACCGATGACAGCTTATGTAGGAGTGAGAAAGATCTGAAAGCCACTTGTGCTTTATATGTTCACTGTTATGCGCACCAGTTGAACCTCATCATGCAGCAGGCCACATCCCACATCCCAAAGATCGGGCTGTTTTTTTCAGACATTGGGGGGTTTTCTAAATTTTTTTCCAAGTCATTCAAACGAACGGCAGTGCTGGATGAAGTGGTGGCACCTCGACTTCCAGGTGCTTCAACAACGCGATGGAACTTCCACAGTCGTGCTGTTAACACAGTTTATGAGCACAAAGATGAACTGGTTAAGTGCTTCCAAACCATTCGAGACAGAGGAGACTTTGATGCCATATCGAAGAGAGGGGCCGGGGGTTGTATGAGAATGTTGGAAGATGAGGTTTTCTGTTTCCTCCTGGCATTATTCCACAAAATCATGCCACATGTAGACATGCTGTTTAACCATCTGCAGAAGAGGATGGAACATAGACTCTGTCTTCATCGCAGGGATCACCCAGAGGTTCACTCACAGCATACAGGCTATCGGTAGGCTGTGATTTTGTATATTGGCTGAAAACATGCTTATGTAGCCTAAACAATAAAAACATAAATCCACATTGCTGGGCACAATATAACCATAAATATCATACCATACCATAAATAGAATCATAAATATCACAATTTCGCCACCATGTTAGACTAGAGAATTTATTTGTGATGAATCTAGATAACATTGACTAGGCCCAACACAACAATAGCACATATTTGAATACAGTTTTATTAAAATTATTTTTATATCACCAGCAAGTTGGCTTCTAATACAGTAATTTCAGGGTGGACAGTGACTTTTAAAACTTGTTTTGGATCAGGGACTCCGTTCCTTCTCTAGTTGAGGATGAGGAGTATAGGGGACCTGTACAGAAACCACCCCCGAAGAAACGGAGGGCAATGGGAGAAGAAACGCAACAGCATCTGGCATAGGTATGTGATACCATTATGAGCCATGCCAAGGAGAGGTTTTCTTTCACCAAGCATCTCATCAGTGCCACTCTGTTGCAAGGAGACTTGTTCCCACAATACAGCAGAAAGTTCCCAGATTCAGCACTAGGAATCACGGTGGATGCCTATCCCATGTTGGACAAAGCCAGACTTAAAACAGAACTGTCCCTGATCTACGAAAATGAGGACTTCCAGGGTTGCAGTGGTGCACTGGCTCTCTTTCAGGTTCTAATGGAAAATAACCTTCAAGACACATTCACCGAAACTTTAAGTCTTCTCAAGATCCTCATCACCACACCAATGACAACAGCAAAATCAGAGAGGTGCTTCTCTACTTTAAAGAGGATAAAAACTTTCCTTAGGAACACTATGGCACAAGATCGCCTCAACGCTCTGGCTATGCTCTCTATAGAGAAAAAACTCACACAGGACATTCCAGATTTCAACACAAGGGTCATTGATTTGCCACTCAGAAAGATAGACGAGCAAAATTCCTATACAAATAAGAGTTCTCCATCCCCTTCACTCACTTACCTCTCTCATACACACAAATCTAACTGTCACAGACACCATATCTTAGTCCTTAGTCTCTCTCTGCTCTTTACTCTCACTTTCTCTCTCTCTCACACACACTCACCCTCCATCTATCTCTCCAACTCACCTACTTTGAACCACACACACACACTCACTCGCTATCATTCTCTTACTCACTCAGTCTCTCTCTCTCTCTCTCTCTCTCTCTCACTCACTCACTCACTCACTCACACACACACACACACACACACACACACACACACACACACACACCTGCTATCTCAATTCAATAAGCTTTATTGGCTGTCTCTGTCACTCTCTCACTCACACATGCACGCCATGTTTCACACACATTTGCCATTAAAATAGTGATCTCCATAGGAATGTAACTATGTTTGCTTTGCTTTTTTTGTTGTTTTGTTGTTTTGTGGGAGGTCCCCCAGACCCCCCGCAAAGTCAGCCCCACCAACAATATTTTTCACCAGCCGCCACTGAACCTAATGATAACACCTTATGTGGTCTTCCCAATATTATGAAAAATAAAATTTTATTTCCTGAAGGACTCAAAATTCTCTGGTCTGATGAAACAAAGATTTAACTCCTGAATGGCAAGCGTTATGTCTGGAGGAAACCAGGCACCGCTCATCACCTGGCCAATACCATCCCTACAGTGAAGCATGCTGTGGGGATGTTTTTCAGCGGCAGGAACTGGGAGACTAGTCAGGATCGAGGGAAAGATGAATGCAAAAATGTACAGAGACATCCTTGATGGAAACCTGCTCCAGAGCGCTCTGGACCTCAGACTGGGGTGAAGGTTCATCTTCCAACAGGACTTCGTAAGCACACAGCCAAGATAACAAAGGAGTGGCAACGGGACAACTTTGTGAATGTCCTTGAGTGGGCCAGCCAGAGCCCAGACTTGAACCCGATTGAACATCTCTGGAGAGATCTGAAAATGGCTGTGCACCGACGCTCCCCATCCAACCTGATGGAGCTTGAGAGGTCCTGCAAAGAATGGGAGAAACTGCCCAAAAATAGGTGTTCCATTAAAATTAACATCATCCTAAAATACACTATATTGCCAAAAGTTTTGGGACGCCTGCCTTTACACATGAACTTTAATGACATCCCATTTTTAATCTGTATGGTTTAATATGGAGTTGGCCCACCCTTTGCAGCTATAACAGCTTCATCTCTTCTGGGAAGGCTTTCCACAAGATTTAGGAGTTTAATAGATTTATGGGAATTTTTGACCATTCTAGAAGCGCATTTGTGAGGTCAGGCACTGATGTTGGACGAGAAGGCCTGGCTCACAGTCTCCGCTCTAATTCATCCCAAAGGTGTTCTATCGGGTTGAGGTCAGGACTCTGTGCAGGCCAGTCAAGTTCCTCCACACCAAACTCGCTCATCCATGTCTTTATGGACCTTGATTTGTGCACTGGTGCGCAGTCATGTTCGAAAAGGAAGGGGCCATCCACTAAACCCAGACTCGTCCATCGGATTGCCAGACAGAGAAGCGTGATTCGTCACTCCAAAGAACATGTCTCCACTGCTCTAGAGGCTTGGATGCAGCTGCTTGGCCATAGAAACCCATTCCATGAAGCTCTCTACGCACTGTTCTTGAGCTAATCCAAAGGCCACACGAAGTTTGGAGATCTGTAGCTATTGACTCTGCGGAAAGTTGCCGACTTCTGCGCACTGTGCGCCTCAGCACCCCGCTCTGTAATTTTACGTGGCCTACCACTTCATGGCTGAGTTGCTGTTGTTCCCAATTGCTTCCACTTTGTTATAATACCACTAACAATTGACCGTGGAATATTTAGTAGTGAGGACATTTCATGAATGGACTTATTGCACAGGTGGCAACCTATCATGGTACCACGCTTGAATTTACTGAGCTCATGAGAGCGACCCATTCTTTCACAAATGTTTGTAGAAGCAGTCTGCATGCCTAGGTGCTTGATTTTGTACACCTTTGGCCATGGAAGTGATTGGAACACCTGAACACACTCATTGTAAGCTCCATGGTTATTTTGGGGAGGAGATGGGGTGGAGATGCATGTATGCACAGTCTTCCGCTGACTGGATTTTATAAATGGAATTTAGGCGAAGTCTAGCTTCACTTTCTGAGAAGAGGGAGAAAATGGCGGCCTGAGCGGCTTCAACGTGCTGTCTGTCAGAGATGATAACGTGCATAATACATAACGCACGTGATTATAAATTTGTTCTTCACTCACTGAAACTGAATCAGAATGATCAGGGAATTGAGTGAAATACTTCACACTGCATGCTAAAGACAATAACACAATTCCAATTGAAAAACTTCTCTGGGTTAGTGAATATTGTTCATTGTTCATATTGTTCATTGTTCATATTGTTCATATTGTGACATTCCTGATTTTAATATTTTCAATAATTTTCTATTCATGACTTATCTTTTTTTAATATAATTTTGGAAATAGATGAACTTTAAATGAGTGATCTTGAGATGAGTCCCTGTAGTCGTCCAATTTGACTCTCATATGCTGATGCCAATATATATTATTTGACGTGTTAAAAAAAAAAAAATATATATATATATATATATATATAGTTTAAATACTATCTTCTCAGTTGTTTAAAGGATTAATGCAGTTATCAGAGTTTGATAAAATGTTGATACAGTTTTATATGATTATACATAAATAGGATAATATAATACAGCACAAGTTTCCTAAAACAGGCAAGTCAAAAGCATATAGTGAAGATTATCCTTGACTATGGCAAGTGTAACTATTGGTTGGTTACACTTCAGCCACTCTGAGGCCAGTAGGCTGTTTATAGCATTTTATTTCTGCCATGTGCTTATTCAGGATCACTGCCACTGGAGAAAGAGTATTTTTAACTGCCATCCCCAACAGAGTATATATAAAGCTTGGACTGTGATAAAGTGAGCCTGGTTCATTGATGGCTCTTATCTTATTTTAATACGTTAAAAGCAACAAACCTATTCAGGTTTGCCCCGGGGCTGTGCTTGTCTTACCATTATGGGCAGATTTGACCTTTTCATACACTATTCATGTTGTAATAATAATAAATGTATGCCTGGTTCACTGAGTTCACAGAGTGCTTTAGTAAATTGCAGCACAAGAATAAAACTTGGCCACCACAGTAATACTGTTGCTTTCAGAATTAAATACTTTCCTTGCTTTTTGGACCAAAAAGAATTGGAGTGGATATAAATGTCCTGAATTCTCTATTGAAAATAACAGTCACGCCTTCTCTCTTCACAACATCAATAAAGTGGAGAGAGAGAGTTGGTTTTCTAATGAGAATGCATTGCTTTGAAATGACTCTAATGAAGAGTAAAAAGAATGCAAGCTAAAATAGCATAGTTGGTAAAAATATAATAGTGTTTGTGATTTTGGTGGTTGCTTGCGGGTTGAGGCTGTACACCAGCAATCAAATTCTGGTTCAGATCCCGCTTTGGAAACGCTACAAGTCAACTTTCTACTGGACTGGTGTTTTTTTCAGTGGTGCTTGCACTATTTCTGACCACTATTAAGTGTTTCATGAGTTCGTTTACCCATATACTCTTTAGCTAAATAAGGTTTAAGCATATTTGGCTTGCTGTCCCCGGTGGAGGGGCTCGAGGAAGCAGCTTCAACTCAAGCTTAGATTTACCCCCCAGGGACTACTAGTGCTAGGAAGAAGAGTATGTTAAACGGGATGCCTAAATTTATGTTGGTGGAGTTGGGGAGGTGGAGGGATGCAAAGACAACTGACAGATGGAGGTAGGTGGCTGCTTATATGCTTTGGCAGTTAATTGAAAGATTATTCACTCCTCCTAGACCTGCGCTTGTGAACTTCGTTAATTGAAAGATTAGATGGGTTCACTCCTCCCGAAATTACGTTGTGAACTTCACTTAGGAAATATGTTTAATTTAGCCCTCTAGTTACTGCACTGTTGCCTTTGGGTTACAAATAATATTTATTTGCTTTGCAACCACAAAATACATAAAACATTACACAAAAATTATAATAATCAAGATATGACTTTGAATAAAACAACACAGTTAGGGGGAAATATTATTAATTATTATTATTATTATTATATTTGTTACACTATTTGTGGGTGGTAATGTTAATATATTTTTCTGGCATGGTGCAACAATACAATTAAAACTGATTAAAATTAATTAAAATTTTAATTAAATGCCATTTAAAACATTTAGAATCATACGAACTATTTGCATGCTACAGGGAATTGCTTAAATGTTCTTCTGCAACATAGCCTGACAGTGGAATGGACACATGTCACATATTCAGTCAGTAGAGAGAATGTTAACTATATTCCATTTCACTTATTTACATTTTTATTTTTCATTTTTGTAACACCTGTATTGACTAGTGCTAAAAAATAAAACTGGGTTTCCGTTATTCCTCAAGCTTCCTCTAGAGCTCGGCGCTGTATGAACCACTCTTTCACTCTTCGGGCCCGGGGAAGGCGGGACCGTATTAGCCGGGCAGGGCGTTCTTTCTGCGGTCACAGGCGGCGTAGTCGTTCTAGGGGTGGGTCTTTCTTGGCAAAGGAAAACCCACCTTTTTCATTGTTTGGATCTCGAAGGAATGTAATGGTTTGATCTTGCGGCGCAAGGAAGGGGGGTGAGTGAAGGAACTAGCGAGGACCCTGCTGAGAACTGATCTATTCATCCTCAAAAAGTCAAACGCGACTGAGTAGATTGTCCTTCCAGAGAGCTACCTCCGAAAAATACTCACTAATCTTCTCCTGGTGCTCAAGGTAAGAGAAATTCGAAGAGATGCTATTAAGCTAGTTTAGTGGAAGGGGAGCTGAATGGTCGAAGCTTGCCCCCAGACACAACTCCAAACTGCGGCAACTTTGCCACCCTCCTCCCCCTCCTGTTCGCTGCAGCGGAGGAGCTCGATACGCCGGACTGCGGGGATTTTAGTGAAGCTATTTTGTGGCTGATGTAGGAAATATAGCCTCGTAGCGATGCGGTTGTAAACGGATGTTTAGTAGCCGAGCGACAACTTAATGTTCTTATGTTCTCATTCTTATTTTAGGGGGCTGAACCAGAGATTCCCTCAGTATTCAGATTGTGATGTTCTACGTCAGCAGCATCGCACTATGTAGCGAAGTAAAGTTTGCATTCACAACATTTACGCTGTATTTGCACTTAATTTGTCGCGCGCGAACATTGAAATGTCAAATCGATTTAAATTCCTCGCCACGTACACCCGACGTATCCTAGAATATTGTTTTCAAACAGGAAAAGTCGCTTTCTCTGAAAACAATACAGCAGAGTTCAGGAGAACTTGGGACAATTGGAGTTTATATTATTTTATTTTAGTTATACAGGAAGCAGTTTCCCTGTGCTTAACCTTGAACGCGTTTTTTCGTACGTTTAACAATACTGCAATAAAGTCCGGGTGGGACTGTAATTATGAAATCCATGTTCGCTTGTCAGACATACCGTGTTAAATCTTAATTTCTGTATCGTAACGTGTAGCTTTTTTTTTGACGCAGTTTGTGTCTCGACCTGCATTACTGTCGGCACGGACGCGAATAGAAAATGTATTTCAAGCCGTTGCTATTAATGTTGACAGCCGTTATTAGAGATGCGAGGTGCGTTCACACACGATGACAGGCACAATTAAACGCGTTTGATGTTTTTAAACAGAAGCTTAACCTTATATGGCTTATATTGTGGCCTATATTAGAAGTGGAAAGTCCTGTTTTTGCCTTGGCCTAAAAATCTGGTGTTTATTTTTGACTTGCGTGCTGTAAGGGAAAGGGATGTCGAGTAGAGGTCAGGAAGATTGAGGCAAGCTCATGTGTTTTAGCAGTCTGTGCATAGTGGTGTGGGGGTTCATGTCCGAGATTATAGACACATCAATTTTATTCGAGTCGAGTCTTTTTAACTTGTTCCCCAAAAATGTTTGTTCTGATTTGTTTAGTGACTCTTTCTGCAAGTTACGTCGTTACGCCAGTAGGTGGCGAGAAGTGAGTCCCCGCATCATTTGCATACACAGTACGCAAAAAGTATGCCAGATAAGCAGAATGGCTGAATACGCAGTATTTATGAAACAGTAGCAAAATCACACTTTACTACTTATGTAGCAATTACTTCACTATCCCCTCATACCATGGGAGCTGAGGAGTCATTAGATTTGAAATGTTAAAAAAAGTTGGTTCACAATTACAAAACAATGTCCCAGTTTATTCACTTTGTTCACAAATAAAATGTCCCAGTTTATTTGTGAACGGAAATTAGATGTCTAGTTCAATGTTCAAAGCAGTAGGCGTGTCTCTCTTTTTTTATATGTATGCACTATTCTATGCCATTTTGTAGTAGGCTAGTCTATAAATGTGACCTGGACCACAAAACCAGTCATTAGGGTGATTTTTTTTTTGTTGTTGTTGAAGATTTGAAGATTTATACATCATATGAAATCTGAATTATAAGCTTTCCATTGATGTAGGCTATGGTTTGTCAGGGTAGTACAATATTTGGCCGAGATACAACTATTTGAAAATCTGGAATCTGAGTGTGTAAAAAAAATCGAAACATTGAGAAATACACCTTTAAATTTGTCTAAATGAAGTACTTAGCAATGCATATTACTACTAATAATACCTACTGTATATATATATATATATATATATATATATATACACACACACACACACAGTAGGAAATTTACAGAATATCTTCATGGAACATGATCTTTACTTAATATCCTAATGATTTTTGGCATAAAAGAAAAATTGATAATTTTGACCCATACAATGGCCTGTGCGACTTATGACTGGTTTTGTGGTCCAGGGTCACAAATAGTGTGAGTAGTGTGTATACACGGAAAATTGCAACAAGAAAAACTTCAAATACCCAGATGATGCTCTTATTTAAAGGGGCTATATGTAGAATTCAGAAACCCTTGTTATCATACAACTGAACAGACTGAGCGTGATTCAAGGCCCCAATATTCTTACAGCAAAGTTCTTTTTTGTTCTTTGCATAGAAGTAAAAAGAAGTTAGAAATACTTTTGCAGTGATAGGTTGTTGATGTTTAGATGAATTTAAATATGTGAATGCAATTCACCGGCATCATGTAGACAGAAGAGATCATTAAAATTACACCGTTATGAGGTTATGTTAAACGAATCTCTTGAATGAATAATGCAATAGTACATTTTTTTAAAGTTACTTGTCGCTACCTGTTGGCGTAACAATGTAGTTGATACAATCATTATTTGAAGTGCCATGTTACTTTCTGAAGTTGATTTTGATTTGAAGTTTGAATTAGAAAATTGATTTGAACTTTTATCCCGGTTCTTGTGTGATAATATGAATATGAACACAGAAATAATACTGTGTGGTTGAAAAGACTGTTTGTGAAGCAGTTTCATACATGACAACTGCTTTCTCTGGGTCAGCGGCAGCGCAAATCCAGATTTGATTGTCCAGGTGTGTTTCTGTCAAAAGTTAAATAGACTCAGGCGAATTGTTGTCGTTTAGGAATGGGATTGTGTTGGCGTTTGAATTGAGATTGCGATCTCGATTATAACATTTATAAAAATTATAAAAATTAAACAATGCTTGCATTGCTTTCATTCACTTACTTTCTGATATGATCTCCAGTCTTAGATCAAAGTTGTTTAAATGAAGAAATATTTCCAAAGTTGATTATTTAGCTGGGTTGACCATGTTAAATGAGTCATATCGTCTAGGTTTAAGTGCTAAAAAAGTAGCGTACAATGCATATTGTAGACAAAACTGGAAGATTATTTATAATAAACATGCTGAAGCTATAAAAACATATAACATAAAAAAAAAATCATTTTGTATTCCGATTATTCCTCTGGCAGTAAGTAATGTTAACTTGAGCAGCGTGCAGCTCTTCATTTGGATCTCACAACTGATTTACACCGCTAGCGCTGAGTGACAATGGCCTCATTCAGATATTGTTGCACAATTAAAATAAAAGATGGCACAGAGGATATCATGTAAGTGTAAATAACCAGTTTTAAATTGTCATGGTGAAACTAATTTCTTGTCAAAACTGCGTCCGTCTATTATTTTCCGACAGCCTTCGGACGCAGATACGATGGCTGGGTTGCGCTTACATTACACTGAGATCCGATCACAATGTGTCCTCGACTACCTCTGGACCAGGACACGCTGATCGGATAGCATTCTGATCAGAAACGCGTTTACACTTGCCTTTTCAATGTGTATGTGGACAACGTTCGGATACAGGTTGCATGTTAATGCCAAGTGTAAACGCAGCCTTACATATAACTGAAAGAAAGAAAGAAACAAACAAAAAACTACAAAATTTGGAATGTTGGACACACTCGTAAAGGGTTAGTTCACCCAAAAAATGAAAATTCTATCATTAATTTTTCACCCTCATGTCATTCCAAATTAATAGGAGGAGGTCAGAAAGCTCTCAGATATCTTAAAAATATCTTAATTTGTGTTCCGAAGATGAATGAGTGTCTTACGGGTTTGGAACGACATGAGGGTCAGAATTTTCATTTTTGGGTGAACTAACCCTTTACTAGACAGTAGAGTACATAGTATATAGTAAATCATTTGTGACACAACTAATAACTCATTCAGTGAAGAGGGGCGTCTTCATTCAATAGATCCAACCAATGATGTTCACTCAAATGCTATTGGTTCGCACTATAGTTCATCTTTAAAGGCAGGAAAGCAGTCGCATGGAAAAGAGACTAAAGCGAATGAAATAATAGTTGGTATGTGAAAGAGTGTATAATTGTTTAATTAAAACTGATTCGTTTATAAACAAAACACTGCTAACACATATACACACACAAGTATGAATTTGTCAGGTAAGGATGGTTGATGGGGGGGGGGGGGGATGGGAAGCTAACAGAAAAATGAAACACTAAGCACAGAGAACAGCAACCCCCATACAAGCTCCATTACATTAGGCAGGTGGGGCCCATAAAGCAGAGAGAGGGAAGATGAGTACAGAGAGGACCTGCCATGACCTGTCCCAGACTCAAATGCAGAACACTGTCGGATTTACAGTAAGGCCTGAGATACAGTGCCTGTCATAGTGACTCCAGTCCAGAACACTTATCTATGTGTGTTTAGTATGAACATAAACTAGCCCATTCAACTAAATACCACTACAGTTACTGACACTTGACCATTTACTTCTTTTAGCTTTAGACTTGAAACTATCTTGAATACCGTGGAATTTTATGGAGTCAAGATCAAATATTTGCACTTTCCTGTGAGTTGCTTTGATAAAGCAGCATCTATGCTTTAATGCTTTAGTTTGAGATGCTTTCAGTGACTGACTAGAGAAGAAAGACAGACAAAGTTGGTTTCTAAATGGAAGTCAAAGGGATTGCCAAGGCGAGATTCTGTATTATCTGGAGTTGAAGCTTGTAAAAATGCAATTGAAGTTTAATGTTGTTTGAATTTAAGATTGTGCTGTTGTACTTATAGTTTTACTTATGTACAGTTTCTTGAGCAGTGGTCCTCAGGGCTGGGGTTATTTTATATATATATATACATGAATAAGCATGAAATCATGGGAGTTGTTGTCTTCACCTCAACAGCCAATGGAAAGCAAACTTGTTACTTGCAGTAAATATATTAGGGCTGTCAATCGATATTTTTTTTAAAATCGCGATTAATCGTACTTTTGTTGTGATTACTCGCGATTAATCGCACACTTAGGCCTGTCACGATAACTACTTTTTGTTTCACGATATATCGTCCCAGAAATAATTGCGATAAACGATATTATTGTCATTTTAAGACTATTTTATGCCACTGAATATATAATCCTAATATAACAGCATAATAATGCAAGTAGACCTACACACTTTCAAATGACAACCTTTTAATTCTTTAGATTATGGAAATTAAAGGTCAAAAATATATTATCCTAAATAAAAAAATAAAAAATTGAATAAATAGTAAATAAACATTTTCCCTTGTGAACCGGCTTTAACACTCGTCATTCTGCGTTGACATTTATATGTGTACAGGAACAGGGGATTGCGGCTTTGAAATCGAGTCAATTTGGGCTTATTCTTCCAAACTGCCAGTAGTTGTCAGGAAAACACTATAACGCCTCAAATGGCGCCTTTTTTCACCTGTCGATAACCGCTCTGTGTATGAAGGAACTGCCCGAGAACCACTTTCGCCTCTGTCATGGAAAACATACAAGATGACAGCACAATCGAGTAAAATGTTGGTGACATTTGGCAACCAGTTGGTGGTTTACATTATCATGTAAACATAATGGGCGATATATTGCATCACAAAAAATTATTGAGGTCATGTACATATATTGTGCGATATATCGATATATTGATTATTGCGACAGGCCTACGCACACTTATCGTGAAATTAAGCATACACCATTTATCTCATTAAACACATTTATTTTGTCATCATTTGCTATATCCAGCAAAGTAAACAATTAGAAAACTGTATTTTCTGCAAGCTTCAAGGATCATTGGAGACTCCAAAAGGACACCAAATAACCAAATATAACAAGTATATAATTCTATTATATAATACATTTATACACACCTAAGCACCCATGAAAAAAAAGAAACATTACAGAAAAAAACTTTACAGAATTCACAGTATGTAGTATGTGTACAGAGCAACAAGAACAAGATTGTTTTCATTTTAGACGCGTCAAGCTGCGATACCGAACAGAACCACACGGAGAAACCAAAAAAACTCCTAAATCAACCGTTTTGACTTTACGATTACTAAACACAACGAACACATCACAAATTCAACATTATCCTTCCTGAGTGCGTAGAAACAACGCAAATGTACTGAAATGTGTCTGTACATGAATGCAGCGTGCGATCAGTGATCAAGAGCATGCACATACATGTGTTTGTGTGTGTGTGTGTGTGTGTATATATATATATGTATATATATATAAATATATATACACTCACCTAAAGGATTATTAGGAACACCTGTTCAATTTCTCATTAATGCAATTATCTAATCAACCAATCACATGGCAGTTGCTTCAATGCATTTAGGGGTGTGGTCCTGGTCAAGACAATCTCCTGAACTCCAAACTGAATGTCAGAATGGGAAAGAAAGGTGATTTAAGCAATTTTGAGCGTGGCATGGTTGTTGGTGCCAGACGGGCCGGTCTGAGTATTTCACAATCTGCTCAGTTACTGGGATTTTCACGCACAACCATTTCTAGAGTTTACAAAGAATGGTGTGAAAAGGGAAAAACATCCAGTATGCGGCAGTCCTGTGGGCGAAAATGCCTTGTTGATGCTAGAGGTCAGAGGAGAATGGGCCGACTGATTCAAGCTGATAGAAGAGCAACTTTGACTGAAATAACCACTCGTTACAACCGAGGTATGCAGCAAAGCATTTGTGAAGCCACAACACGCACAACCTTGAGGCGGATGGGCTACAACAGCAGTAGACCCCACCGGATACCACTCATCTCCACTACAAATAGGAAAAAGAGGCTACAATTTGCACGAGCCCACCAAATTTGGACAGTTGAAGACTGGAAAAATGTTGCCTGGTCTGATGAGTCTCGATTTCTGTTGAGACATTCAGATGGTAGAGTCAGAATGTGGCGTAAACAGAATGAGAACATGGATCCATCATGCCTTGTTACCACTGTGCAGGCTGGTGGTGGTGGTGTAATGGTGTGGGGGATGTTTTCTTGGCACACTTTAGGCCCCTTAGTGCCAATCGGGCATCGTTTAAATGCCATGGCTTACCTGAGCATTGTTTCTGATCATGTCCATCCCTTTATGACCACCATGTACCCATCCTCTGATGGCTACTTCCAGCAGGATAATGCACCATGTCACAAAGCTCGAATCATTTCACTGTACTAAAATGGCCCCCACAGTCACCAGATCTCAACCCAATAGAGCATCTTTGGGATGTGGTGGGACGGGAGCTTCGTGCCCTGGATGTGCATCCCACAAATCTCCATCAACTGCAAGATGCTATCCTGTCAATATGGGCCAACATTTTTAAAGAATGCTTTCAGCACCTTGTTGAATCAATGCCACGTAGAATTAAGGCAGTTCTGAAGGCGAAAGGGGGTCAAACACAGTATTAGTATGGTGTTCCTAATAATCCTTTAGGTGAGTGTATATGTGTATATATATATATAAATGCATACATACTGTGTTTGGTTGCCACTTGTAAAATCTGGGCCCTGAATCAAGCTACTGCATTAAGCTACTGCATTAATGTATGTTCAGCTGGAAATCTGGACTGCGTTTTAGAGCCGAATGTATTTGCCTTCTGCCAGATGCCGACCAACACTCACATTTTTTTTGTCTGTTTCTACCATAGCTTATCTCTGTCTGTCTCTTGTGTGCTTCATGACCTCCTATGCCATTTCACTTGTCTCTCACCTAAGAAGGGCAAAGGTTGTTTTATGATGAGTTGTTATTCTTGGTTACACAACAGTACATGTGAACTTTGCCAGCTTCAGCTGAAACAGGATGGGTGGGTGTTCATGACAGGGGCAGTTCTCGCTCAAGAGAAAGTTAGAAGACAGTTTGCTCTGATCAAACCTCGAATACCAGTGTGCTGTAATCCCTGCCCTACTTCTCCACTTTTCTTTATGAGCAGGCCCTGCTTCTGGTTTTGCCAGTCTGCTGATTGCTTTTCCACTCGGAGGAAGCATGCAGCGAAATACTTGTGATGGTTATCGGTGTCCAATAAGAGTAATTACCAGACTTAGCACCAGACCCAGGGATTATGGAGAGGCTAAATGACTAGTCTGAGGTTTAAATTAAATATTGTGGTTCACTCCTGTTGTTCCCTCTCTTTTTCTCTCTTTCTTCCTTGCTCAAATGAACTGATAGATTCTGACACCATTTTGTCAGTATGCATTCATTCTGTTGCAAAACCTCAGTTCTCAATACAGTTTTAGTTTTACAGGGACATTATGGGACAGTTTAGTACTTTACATGACATCTTTGTTCTCCTTTCTCTGTGAGAATGAGGCTTTGAGTTGACACTTCTCCTCAAATTAAAAGGAAGTGAAATCTGTTGTGTATTTTACCAGATTTACCAAATGGTACTAAGGTCGGTAAATGTCATCAGCAGATTAGCTTTTGACAGCCTGTAAACAAGAACCCATCCCCGCACTTCAACTGACATTAACAACCAGTTGTTTATCTTGAAACTAGACAATTTATAGTGGAATAGTATATGTGATCTTAAAAAAATGACTTGACTCTTTCAGTAATTCTCTGTGTTCCTGCGAACTGTGACATATAATGGTGTTTATAGGAAGGATGACCAAATCTGGTGCACAGCTGAGTGTCTCTTCAGTTTTGCGCTGTCAGGGAGTGGGATGAGCTCGCTGACAGACATCCAGCTTGTGGAAGAAGTGTTAAAGTGTGAACACAAGAAGATTACAGCAGCTCCTCCCACACACAAACACACACCGAACCAGTCCAGCTGTCCCAGTTCGCCCTGAGGACTGATCTTCACACAGTACCAAAGGACTCAAATCAAGAGTGCTTCTTCTATGACTATGTTTACACCTGGTTTTAAAGGAATTATGAAAATTCTGTATTCATTTATTCTCCCGTATGTTGTTTAAAACTTGTATGACGCAAAAACTGTTGTTTGAAAACTGTTTAAAAACAGTTGTTTTGGAGCTCACTGACTTTCATTGTATGGACAAAAAAACAGGCATTTTACAAAATGCGTACTTTGTGTTCTTACAGAAATTACTTTGGGTCATTTGATCATAAGTATGTTAAATTCAGGTGTAAACGTGGTCCAGAATGGTTTGTGATAGGCATTCGCAAATGTATGTGATCAAATCACATTTGTAATGTATACACTAAAGGTGCGGTCACATTTACCATTGTTCAGTTAATGTTTAAAGGCGATATGTAGCCATTTCAATAGGAATCTAAGTGCTTAGGAATTTTGTGCAGATTTCACATTGTGTTCTGGTTGTTCACACGGATTCTCCGTGTTAACCAACAGACAGCTGTTTGGTTTGAAAGTGACTTCTGTGTGAACAGGAATTCCTCTTTTGCACACAAACGAAGATCTGCTGCAAGGAGACGGCGTTTCGGATGGCTGTACCGAACTGTAATGGGCAACGTAGCTCCTATGATGAGGAAAAAACAGGTATGCTTCAGCATTCTGTCCTTTTTAGGGTTGCATCTGATGACATCACGTCCTGTTTTTGGTTCGTTTAGATGTCTTTGGTCCATGTTGCGCTCATATTTTTGTGTATTTTCAGGGGGTCTCGGCCCGCTTGTTTGGTGCGCACCAGGGTTCGGATGGCAGTGTTCACACTTATTCAAATGAACCGCACTAACAGTGCAATCGCACCAGAGTTTGTTTTAATCGAACCAAACCTGCCAAGTGTGAACACACCCTAAGTTATTATTTGTGTGGCTTGTTGTGTCCCACATTTGCCAGCATTCTGTCTAGTGTCATAAATTTTGAATACATTTTTTTCTTAAATAGGTGTTCATTGATATAATGCAATTTTGCGTATATTTTATTTTCTGTCATTAAATTGTATTATATTGTTCATTGGCCACCTTTGTTAGGCATCAGCTATTTAAAAAACCCACGTCAGTTGACTACTATTAGGATGGAAGAGCACACAGCAGTTAAGTAACAAAGAGGCACATAGCAAGGGTCGATATTCTAAGTACTGCACCTCGTCTGGGATTGCCAATGCGCTTGGATTTGCTCAGACCTGCTCCTCCTGTGATGTTTTACATCATAGAAAATATTTGTGAGAAGAGCTCATCAGATTCCCCAGCTCTAAGCCCTCAAAGTCATCTGTAAAGGATGTCATACATCTTTTCTCCTCAAAAAACGCCCCACCCTTTCTCACTCTTACCTGTGCACAAACACACCCGTGTTTACATTTGAGCATGTGTACAGAATACAGAAGGTTTAGTGTTTCTTAATGAGCAGGTGTGTATTTTACACCTAGAATTAAGGCCCCGGTATATTCACGGCGAAGTTCTTTTCCGTTCTTCGCTTAGGGGTAAGACGAAGTTCGAAATACGTGACCAGAGTTATACTGTAAGCGAACATCCGACGCCACCCACTCTGTGTGCTTTGCTCTCGATAACAAAATCAACACAACAAAATTGAGAAAACCGCAAGCTTTTTTTAATAAAGCATAAGAAAAGCATCTGATCATAGCAACGATATATTTGCACAAGCTCTGCCATTCGGCACTCTAGTAAATATAGCAAATATAGCAATTTCTACTATAAAGCAGCTCTCCAGTGTGTTGATGTTTTCACTCATGGACGTCTGACCTCGACGGACTGAACAGGAGAAATGAAGCGCAAAAGATTTCCACGTGAAAAAAGGCGGCGGCTCCACGCACACCTACGTATTACATAATTGCTACAGGCCAATGGTAGTACAAAGGTGTTTAGCAGCCGTAGTGAACTTTTCCGAAAAGCTGTTTCGAACTCCAAACAAAGTTTGTTTTTTGGCCTGATTTTGTTCAAAATGACGTCACATCAGTTCGTTTTTCAATTTAGCTTGAATTAAATTGGGGCCTTTAGGATCTTTGTTGGTGACACGATTACAAGTGGTCTGCCGAGACAGATCACTGTTCACCAGTGGTAGTAATGTGTATCTCAAATGAATCAGTCAGCAAATGATTTCTCATCAACCTTTGACCCTGTTCCACACCCCCCTCTCTGTGACACTGTTGAGGAGTGTGGGTGTGAGAGTGTGTTTGAAATATCTCTAAGGTCTCCTGAAATAGCTCAGCTGAACTAGAGTGATGCACACACAGCAGCCCACATGCTCTGTGATGTTGTAATGTTCCCTTAGTATCCGGGACGGCACGCCGGACACAGCTGCAGCAATCTGCTGCTGCACAGAAGTGATCATATTCAAGTTCAGTAGCTTCTGTGCATGTTTGTGTTGGGTGGGGATGGGGAATTCCATCAGGGATCTGGCTAATGGATCTCAAGCACTGTCCTGATTTCCTTCTTGTAAAGTCTAGTTTGCTACAGAGGGCTAATAGTCCTTTTACAGAGTTTTAGTATAAGAATCACTACAAATCACTTGATTTGTTTTGGCTATATAAAATGAAGCAACATTGAGAATATTGCAATGATTTGAATGCATTTTTATATGGACATTAAGATTCCTTAAAGGGGTGATGAATTAAGAAATCAACTTTCCCTTGAGCTTTTGATATATAAAAGGTCATCTTAATATAAGAATATCCTGTAAGTTTCAGAGCTAAAAACTTCCTTGTTAGTCAAAGAAAAGCTTTTATTGACAGCTGGCTCAGCAAACAATCGATCTGTGAATGTTCTTACCTGTGACATCAGAGAGCAGTGAAACGCCGCTTCAAACGAAGAAGGAAAATGCCTAATTCTGTAGCCCCGCCCGCGACTCTCGCCTGACATGTTATAGATAAATAACATAGGCCTACGTGGAGCTAAACCAGATTGAGCTACCAAGCAATAAACATGCCATAAGCTTCCTTCGGATTCCAATATTAGCAATGCATGGTTGAACTTTATTTTGAAATGAAGTTCCAGCTCACGTGGGTATGACATTGCGCGTTTGTTTGCTTAATTTCACCGGATTCGTTTGTAAACAAGAGACTGAATTTGCAGACAGAATGAGATTAATGCTGTGCCTTCTGGATCCAACAGGAATGATGCAACACAGTTATGCGAGTAAAAAAATGTTTTTTATATGTGATAGTATTGCATTGTTACGTTAGATATCAACTGATTATGTGTACATGTCTAACTAAACATAACTTTCATGCTGTCACAGTCTGGAGTATCCTTTGTATTTGAGGTGTTATTGGTTCATTGTGCTGCGATTCGTGATCAGACTCGGACATGTATGGGCCAGGGCTCACAAAGGCTCTTAAATAGTGAAATAACATTCCTTTCTTGATGTGGTTGTTCACCATGACTGGTAATTTGAAGGAAAAATACAATTGCGGAAGTTTTGAATATGCTGATTTGTCTGCAGTGAAGTTTTGCTGGTGCACGTACTTGGCTTGTGTGTGTGTGTGTGTGTGTGTGTGTGTGTGTGTGTGTGTGTTAGTTATATACGGTTCACAGTTTTATCCACCAATCGGGCCGGCCAAGTAATAAAAAATAACATTCCAATTAATTGCAGGTGGATGACAGATAAATCATTGTGTTTGTTTGATAAAGACATTTTGCGAGCCCTGTGGGCGAATCATTCCGTTTGCCGTTTCCCCAAATTGGAAGTTTTCAAAAAAAATACCTCACGTGTACTGACGGGGGAGCCAAAGCTCATTTATAATATGCAAAACTGTTATCCAATCATAGCATCTGGGCGTTTACTTCCAAATCTTCAATGTGGCATGCCCCTTCCAGGAGCTAGGTTCAAAACCAGGGTCGAAAATAGACTATTACTTATTCATTATGATGTTTTTGAATGTAAAAACCATGCGAACGTCATAAGTTGACCTCAGACAACAGTATAATTTTTTTTTTTAAATCCAGTTCATGACCCCTTTAAGAGAGCACTAATAAAAAAAGTGACAGTTTTTGCATTCAAAAGTTTTGGGTCAGTAAGAATTTTTTGGGGGGAAGAACTTAAAGAAATTATTACATTTATTCAACAAGGATTCATTAAATTGGTCAAAAGTGACAGTAAAGACATTTATAATGTTACAAAAGATTCTGTTTAAAATAAATGCTGTTCTTTTGAACTTTCTATTCATCAAAGAGTCCTGAAAATAATGTTTTACACAACTGTTTTCAACATTGATAATAATCATAAATGTTTCTTGAGCAGCAAATCATCATATTAGAATGATTTCTGAAGGAACATGTGACACTGAAGACTGGAGTAGTAATGCTGAAAATTCAGCTTTTCATCACAGAAATAAATGACATTTTAAAATATTTTCAAATAGAAAACAGTAGTTTTAAATTTGAATAATATTTCACAATATTACTGTTTTTTTTTTTTTTGTATTTTTAATTAAATAAATGCAGCCTTGTTGAGCGTAAGAATCTTCTTCTAAAAATCTTAAGGATCAAAAACTTTTGAACAGCAGTGTATTATATTTATACATTTACAGCCATATCACCCAGGGCTACAAATCACCTGGTTTCAGGAGTATTTCACATTTGTGCATTGAAAATATTTTGGCAGCCAAAGATGTATTTGATAATTTGATGTGATGATGTACCTGACGTTCTGGTAATACTGGTACCCGCTGATAGCCGTCTTCTTTGAAACGCTCCCCTGAGTGTTTGTGTTTACACTTTGTGAAGAGCGTCAAAGGTTTCTATTTACAACGTGTTTTTGCAGTGTTAAGCTTTGTAGTCAATTACAGACATATCTGTTGAGCGTGTGAATGCAATGACCAATCAGATGTTTAAGTTAGTCAGAATCCGCTCCACACCGCCCAAAATTGAGTTTTTGTTCAGCGTGGGTTCTGCACACTCGTGAATCCTTTCATTATAACCAACAAATTATAAACACAATATTAATCAGAGATTCTTTGCTTGCTTTCTCTATATAGTATATATTTTTCATGTTACCAACTACATGCAAAGTTTCTGGATTGACAACCGTATTTAAATGCACAATTGAATCCGATTAACAGTAATAACCATAGCAATGGACGGAACAAAACAATCTGATACTGTATGCCAATGATGCCATTATGTCTTGGAGTGTAAATGCAAAATATTAGACCTGCCACTTTTTCTATGGAATGTTACATTTTATTAATAAAAGTCACCCAGGTACATACTGCACTGTGTATGTGGATGACCATGTTTGTCCACCACTACCGTAGACCTTTTTGACCCAGGAAAAACCCTGTTGTGTCTTACCAAAAGTCACATCCAGTGACCCCGGATTCCCTTATCATTTACAATGAGGCTGTTGGTTTTTTAATTCTGTGCTGCACTGCCTATTTATACCCTCTACATGGAAACACAAGTTGAGATTCTCGGTCTAGCAGGTTCAGGCATAGGCAGGGAAAGAGTCCGTGCCCTTCCTCCCTCTGCACAGTTTCTCACTGATGCATGAACTAGTTTTTGCCACGTTGCTTTCTACACACAGTACTATAAAGTACAGAGTTAGTGATATTAAATAAACAGTGAATGGACCCATCTATCAAAGATCTGACAGATGAAAGAATTTTTGGACAGTGAGCCATTGCCTTAACATAAACATTGTGTTTAAGCTCTATAAAGGACAGCAACACTCAAATGTTTAAGTGTACTTGGGCCCTGTCCTAAATGCCATCCATTTCCTGGTCATGATTCAGTATCATACTGTAAAACCACATATTCAGAACAACACCTTTTGAGGAATAACTTAACACATCCTTTGACTCCTTTGACTCTCATTAAATGCAAGACGTCTCTAGTGTGGTTTATCTGGGGACAACGGAACTGCACTATCTTTTATTAGAGGTAGGATAGCTGTGACCTGTGAACTGTGCAAATATATTGAGAAAGTTAAACTGAGGCTGACGCACGTTTGGTCTGCTCTGGTTCAAGGCCTATTATCCCTTATCTCTGATAGAAAACATGTTTCTACTGTGACACTCGATTGTAAATATTTTCCTGAGTTCTGTAATGGTTTACATATGGTTGGAAATTTTTGCCATTTTAAAAGGGCAGTTCAAGCCTAAAGCCTGAAAACTCTGCTCTGCATGTCCCTTCCTGTTCAGACGTCATGCCTGGTAAAACTTACTCTGCTTCTACCTTTACATCTGCAAGGCGATGTAAAAAAAGACCGTTATTTTATTAGGACGACCCACAGACCCACCCAAGTTCTGTGGACCTGTCAAAAAGATACTGTGAATGAAAATAAAACCCCCACAAAAAGTAGTTTAAGATCTTAGAACCAACTTTTTGTGTTTAGAGTAGACAAAGTCAAACGTCTTCCAAGAATGTTCTACAAAAGCTCTTTTAAGGCAAAACAAAATAGAAATTACCTCTAGGAATGGCACACATTGTGTGCAGATGTTCAGAATGTTGTTTTCCCTATTTTGAAGAATATTTATTAGAGAAATATAACATTCAGGACATCTTCCAAGAATGTCCTACAAAAGCTCTTTTAAGGCATAACAAAATAGAAATTACCTCTAGGAATGGCACACATTGTGTGCAGATGTTCAGAATATTGTTTTCCCTATTTTGAAGAACATTTATTAGAGAAATTGACAATGTTAACATAAGGAATAATCTGTGATTGGATGGAGCAAGACTTCCTTCTTTCACAGTCAAAATAGATGCTTTTTTCTATCTGGAATGGTTTATTTATGATTAATTGAATACTAAATTCCACTACGTCTCTTGGATGATTGCTGTTGAAAAAAAAACTGCCTAAAGAAGACTGTCAGACATAAAGTGGACAAGATGGAACCTAAAACATGGGAATTCAAAACATTTTAAAAGGTTCAAGAGCAAGGATCTTGTGTCAAATTACTTTCGTGAGTCTGAATTCTCTGGGCCGGCTCATATATTTATGTCTGAGGCCTCGGGGGGTTTTATCAGGTGTGTCCAAGTCTGTGAGGGCCGTTCTCTCTCTTTTCTAGTCATCAAAGCCAAGAGTGTCAGCTCAAACCAGGCAGTGCAATGATTTCTCTTCCCTTCTCTCATTCTTTTTGTTCTTGAGGTATTTTTGGAACCTAATGAAAAGAGAATTCTGAACCGCTTGGCCTTAAAAGGGATGTTTGGGTCAGCTGAGTGGAAAGTTGTGTTATTAATGTGTTTGACGTCTCTCTCATACTGTGTTTTTGTTAAAGAGGCTGGAGAACACAGGAATGCTCTGGGTTGGACCGTTCAGTTGGGCTGGACTTGATCTTTGGGGAGGGAGAGTGGAAAAGGGGCATAGTTAGCATTTTTTAGAAGCCATTCCAGCTCACTTCAAGGTCCACTTTTTGCCCACTGGGACATGCTATGGATGAGGCTTGTGAACAAAGTACATGTAACTCTCAGATTTCTTTTCTGTACGGAGGACTTGAAAGTAACTTAAAAGTATTTACTAGAGAAAAACAGCATGAGTTTTGCCCATTAAACAAATCTCTCTGTCTCAGCAGAAACTTTGGGTTTTAACAGCTCATCATGTGGATACTGATCTCTTTCTTGTGTCTTTCCCTTATATGATCCCATAGAATATGATACCATTCTAGAAATTGTACTTGGTCCATGAAGAAATATTTTGACTGTATGGGTGACTGTTACAGTCCATTTGCATGCTTATTAAAGAATGGATGGGAAAAAAATGTTGTTGAGATTGGAGCATAAATACCAAGGGGGTAATCCAGCACCCGGAAAGCGTACCTTCCATAGGGGCAGCCATTGCTAACCAAGCCATCACCTGCTGTTAGCATTCCATTGACTCCTATTCATTTTGGCGTCACTTTGACAGCGAATAACTTTACATCTGAGGCGTTTAAATACTCCATTTGTCCATTTTTTATTTCTAAAGAAACACGACAATGTATAAAAGGCTCCATTACCTTGTATCTTACACTATCGCCCCGTAGAAGCCGTTTTTGTAAAAATAGGCTAACGATTGCGTCATAACCACACGACTCTCTGTCGCACAGTAGAGAAATTACCGTATAGACCCGCATAGACAGGACGCGAAGCTCGCAGGCGATCTGGCGTTACATTTGAAAATAAATAAATACTATGCAAAATGACAAAATAATTAATCAGAATACTTGCCAAAAGTTGCTCCTGCTCACGCTCTCCGTCTCTGCAAGATTCTGTGATTCAGATTTCACTTGCACAACTACTAGAAGGCTTACAACTGTCAGACAGGTTGCTCACGTCACATCTACATCGTCAAGCTCAGTCTGAGGCTGCGCAGTACGCTCAGCCATCAGGAAGTGAGTGCTTCTAATTGACTTCACTTCTCTCCGTTGAAGTCTATGGGGTCGCTGTGTCCATTTCTTTTACTGTCTATGGTAAATACATCTATAATTGTGATGAATTATAGAATGTGAGCTGAAAAAATTGACTTTGTGTGTAGCAGAGATAAATTATTAGTGGTTGATTTGTGAGGGTGTGTTTTGTACTTATTACATTTAAGATTAAATAAAAGGGGGCAAGTCTTTAGAAATGTTCCCTTTACATTCACGTTGGTTACATAAACACTTTTATACCATTTTCAAGAAGAATTTTTTGCACTAAGCTTGCAAAAAATTGAATGTGGTGTAACATCCAAGTAAAATGTAATAACATATTTCCTTACACCTTGAATACTTAACTTATTATTACACAACTTATTTTTTTAATTAAATCTATTTTTCGATAAAGTATCAAATATCATGCATTATTATTTAATAAACATAAGTCGTTTTTGGGGAGTTGCACAACATGACATTTATCATTTGAATCTATGACAAAAACCATAAAAAGAGGTCCACTCTATGACTATCCTAAACTCTTTTGATTTGTATTATTTTCCCCCTGCATTTTTTCCCCCCAAATATTGAAATTCATTCAGAAATTAAAAACATCATCATAGAAGAGGACTTTAAGACATTGTATGTTTAAAATGTTTTTAATGTGTTTTTGAATAAATGAATAGACAAAATGACTATCATTTCATTGACCCACTAGTTTAGTCTTGGTAGTTTAGTGAATGTTCTGCTGTGTAGTTTAAATGCTGTGCTCTGCTGTGGTTAGTTAATGTCTGGCCATCTCCATGTGTCATTACAACAAGACTGTTCTTATCTCACTGAAAGAGGAGTGCCTCTGCTGCTGCTACTGAATGAAATGATAAAAAAACCAAAAAAACAATCACTGTTGTCATTGTCTCCCTGACAACACACACAGGATAAGACCAAGCTTTTAGAACACTTGGTGATGCCTGGTGACCTGCATTTACATTGGAATGGCTGCCGCACATATTTCACACATCCCACCTCTTGTCAATTGGTGACAAGGTAGCCTAATTGGATTTAGAGCTGTCAGTCAGTCTGAGTTGGACTAAAGGCCTGAAGAAAAAAAAAACGTAGTTTTTGATCATTACTGATAGTTTTTTTAAAAATTTTTATTTAATTGTATTTATCCCCCTGCCCCTTATTTACCAAACATGAAGATATTTATTAACAAGATATTGTTAATATTGTCCTATAGAAAGAAGGAATACTTTAGGAATAATTTTATTAGAATGTAGATAATGATACAATATAAAAATGAATTAAAAAAGCTAGATAATGTAAAATAATGGACCAAGTATATTCTTGTCTGGAAAATGAGAACGAGCAGACGGTATGACTTACACTACCATTCAAAAGTTTGGGGTCAGTAAGATTTTTTTAAATGTTTTTGAAAGAAGTCTGTAATTCTCACCAAGACTGCACTTATTTGATCAAAATACAGCAAAAACTGTAATATTGTGATAACTGTAATACTATTTCAATTCAAAGTAACTGCTTTCCATTGTAATATATTTTAAAATAAAATGTATTTCTCTGATGGCAAAGTTGAATTTTCAGCAGCCATTACTCCAATCTTCAGTGTCACATGATCCTTCAGAAATCATTCTAAAGCCCTATTCTTATGGGACTAGTTTTCATGGAGGAATGCAAGTGTCTGTGATTGCCAATATTGTATTTTCCTAACGCTCCCCTTATGTGTTTTTTGACCTACTTGAGCTACCGTTTGCCCACCAATCTTTTGCATGCTTTCATTTCAATATGGATGATATAAATAATAAATAGATCCAAATAGTAGATACTTGTTTAGATTTCTCTACTGACTTATGTGGGTTTACTATACAGCCACTTCTGAAGTTTATTTAAATGGGATTTATTATAAAAATTAAAGTTATATTTGTAAATAATTTATTAAAAAACAGAGATGTTAGTCCGAATCGGTACATGACATCACAGATGTCATGGTTGATGATAAATGTAACTTAAATATTTAGAAATCTAGACCTGTCTGAATAGGGCATTATATTCTGATTGGGTGCTCAAGAAACGTTTCTTATTATTATTGAATACAGTTGTGCTGCTTAATGCTTTTGTGAAAACCATTTATATGAATGGACGGTTCAAAAATACAGCATTTATTTAAAATAAAATTGTTGTAACCATGTTAGAGTTTTTACTGACACTTTTGATCAATTTAATGTGCAATTGCTGAATTCAAGTATTTTGTAAAAAAAACAAAAAACTTTTGAATGGTAGTGCATTTCTACACTGTCTCTCTAGAGCAAAGACACATGGGAGACACAACTTGATGGATAGATAAAAATCAAATGGGTAGAAAGAGGTTAAAGAGTGTCTGGATATATGAGAGAGGGAGGGAGAAAGAGGGGCGGTGCAGGCACCTGTAACAACATCCTGAAGCTGACTTTCATAAATCCTGTGCTGTGGTTGGTGGGATTGATTGGGTGGGGGAAATATCAGTGCAGACACACTGAAACAGGAAGCAGCGTGTAAGCGGAACACATGGGGAAATTCAATTCCAGACTCCTCTCTTTCTCTTCTCAACAAGAAAAAGGCTCTAGTAGCCACATTTCTGACAAAGAGACAGAATGAGAAAGAAAGAGTGAACATGAATGTAAAGAGAAAAAAAGAAAGCAATGGGGGAATAAAAAAGAGAGAAATCGAAGCTGAATCGGAGTTGGCCGGAGTTTTACTCGGTGGTTGGATTCCAGCGCTGCTGTCAGTCCTTGTTATGTCATCATCCGTCATCAACTCTCAGTCCAAGAGTGGGACAGTAACTCCACGTCTGTTTCTCACGTCCGACTTTCCATCTGTCAACTGTTGCTCTTTGATTAAAAACCTCATTAGACACACAATGTTCAACCTGATTTGTTTTGATTCGCCTGATTGTGTGTCAGCAGGGCTTTTGTGAAGTATTTCAGCATTTGTTAGCATGTACAGAGCAACATGTTAATTTTGATTTAAAAGCGTATTAACTTCTTGATTAATTGTAAGCAGAGCTGGAGGCAAACGTGCTTGTGTTTGCCATTACAGTAAGAGTTTGTTGTCACTCTCATACTCCATTTTCACCAGCACAGAAGAAAAAAAATGGTCTTGGGCTAGAGAAATTGGCTTTGTTCTGGCTTCTTAGACATGCTCAAACCAGAAACCGTGGAAAAGTGGTATGAGAGGTGTGCTCTCACCATAGATGAGGAGAACCTTCATCGGCGCAATCCTTCTGAAATCATTGCCAGCATTGAAGCTTTTCTTACATCTATAACCCTGGCTTAATAGAGTGGTGCAGGAATGGCGTCACTTTGTAGGCCAACCGGCAGTTAGCATCACACTGGTTCCCTCGAGAAAAACCCAATAGGAATTTCCCATAGGCTTTTGGATAACAAGCTCTGTGATCAACAAAAGTTTATGATACGGGCTAAATGTTTTGTCCATCAAGATAATTATCACAGATTAACACAACTTTTATTAATTTTGAAGCCATAAGTAAAAGGCTAAAGCTAGGCTATAAACTGACTACACCACGGTCCCGCGATTTCAACGTCACCGTCACTAAGCTTCTGACAACTCTTTCAGTCTTTATCTCAAAACATTTAGCCTTTTAACCAAATCCCTAGCCTAGAAATCTAGACGCACCCTAGCGACAGCAAATGTAATTTGCAGCCAGGGTCCTCTAGCAACGCTCCATTGGCTTGCGAGCTTGAAAAACCAAACTCTAGGCCAATCACATCATGTATAGAGTCGGTGGGCGGGCTTTACATAATGATGAAAGCTGGTGAACAGCGGTCTTTCGAATCGGCTCTGGAAGACTTGGAGTAAAGCTTTTCTTTGAGAAAAGAACAAAGAACGACACTGAAGTCATTCTTTAAAAAGGAAGATGTGTTCGGAGTTTTGCCGACCGGATATGGCAAAAGTTTAATCTATCAACTAGCTCTGCTACACCTTCTTCGTTGCTCTGGTTGGTTGTAGCGCTATCCTATTGTGTGCAGAGGGAATTTGAAAGACAACCATTTATCCCGCCCCTGTGTCTTGATGTGGGTCTGACTTGTCAGGCTACCAAATCCCCATTCAAAAAACCCATTGACTTCTGGACAAGGGAATCGGAAGTGCTAAAATGCTAACTCGCTTCTGTGTTTTGGCCTACAAAGTGATGTCATACCTGCACCACTCTATTACGGATTTAAACCTGGAAATGTATAAATATATTTTTATTTTTATTTTTTTTTATCAAATAAATGTTATAATTTAAAATTAATAAGATTTTGGAACATTCCCATATCATGTTAGATAACATGATCAGCAGGTTTTACGTAAAATTGTTACGTTTATGCAAGCAAAATATCGAAATACTCTGAAATTCATGTTTTGTTCTCTTATTCTTCTCTCTCTATCTCGCTCTCGCCTAGCTCTCACTCTCTCAGCATGCGATCTCATGGCCCTTCTGTGCTGGATTGTTTTTCTCTGTGATCAGTGAAAATATACATGTTCTCAGAGAGAGGAATGTACAGGCTAACATGTTGCAGGTCCTCTGTCTCTTCTCTCTCTTTCTCTGGTGCTCTCTTAAAGTATAAAGCAGCATGGAATTAGCAGACCTTCCACTCCCTCTCCCTCTTTTCAGTCTGATAGATTGGTGGTTTAGACCCTTGTGAGGCGTTTGTATTGTGAATGGTCTGAGGGGCTTTTGGCACCGCGCTGATGCTCCTAAAAGAGGGATGTTGTTGATTTTGGCTTGTGTTAAGTGAGGTTTGCTGTGTCTGACTCATAAACTCATCTTCATGGTCTGACCATCTGGATGACGATGCATCTCATTTTCAACATTCCTCTTCCTCTGTTACGCACTCATTCTTTATCATCTCCTTCTCTCCCCCATACACACTCATCATTTCCTCTTCATCCTTTTTATGACTATCTTTTCAATCCATTTAAAGTAGTTCATTAATTTCTTTCATGCCTGACGTCGCTGTGGCTAAATCAAAGTTGGTCTTGTCTAGCTGATTAAAAGTGTTCTATGTCCTCTTCCCTATCATTAGTTTCTTCTTGATATTTATAACCGAAAAATGAATACCTGTGTTTAGTTGGTTGAATTCCATACCGCATTATGTCATTTAGATCTGTGGAAACCCGTCGTTAATCTGTCTGAATATCGGTTTGTATTGCACAAAGGCGTATAATTATCTTGTGCGATACATATCTTTTAAAATTTTAATACATTATGTCTTAATTAGAGAGGAGGCAATTATGTGTTACTCAAAAAAGGAAACATGGAAGCTTAAAATCTAAATTTATTGAAATGGAATTTTAACAATTTCCTATTGCTTATTAAAGAAGTAGTTCAACCAGAAATGAGAATTATGTGATTTATTTCCTCAGCCTGTTCCAAACATGTATGACTTACTTTTTTATGAACACGAATGGAGAATTTGTTTTTCTCTAGATTATTATGACCATTCTTTTCCAAATAATGGGTGTGAATGAGGACTGTCAAGATCCAAAATGATTTAAAAAAGTACACGACTTCTATGCTATAGTCTTCTGTCATACAATTTAAAATTTTAGTCACTGATGATAACCTTCTCTTCCAGTGAGCTGTTAACTGCTGTGGATGAACTTGAAAAATCTTAAATTGGACTTTTCCCGTGTTTATGTGCTATAATTGGGTCCCCCGTGCATCTACCAACCCAGAAAACGTGAAAAAGGACAACCCAGTAACTTTGTTTTGGTAAGCCTAAGTATTAGCATAGTTTCCGCCCAGCGCGAGTTGTATGCTGTCCGCCATTTTCTCCGCGCTCGAGCAGCTGTAGTGACAACTATAATTGACTTGTAAGCAACGCAGGTGCATTGTCTAAATGAGGGACAATTCAAGGCAGGTTTTGCTAAAAAGTTAAAGCTCTTGGATGGATCAGTACCAACTTTTGGTGATCCAGTTTAGTCTCCGGAGCGATACTGGTCACAGCATTAATGAAGGCAGAGAGCACGCACTTTATTACAGTTCATCAGAGTTGTTTTACGGATATAAAGTTTACCAGTTTATCAAGCACCCCCTGAAAAGGCATAAGGTCTGTATATATTTGTTTACTGTTAGTTGTAATGGGTGTTATTGTGTAATTCGCTGTGTATGCTGATGATAATGCAAGGGAGAGAGAGTTAATGCGCACTCCTAATAGTGGATAAAAGCAAGATGGTAACATAAGTTAAAACTGGAATTAAACTAAACTATACCTGTTCTAATTTCCATGCAGCATATATTATCTGGCTCTGTAGGCATTATTGTCCAAGTCTGGTTCGAACTGAACACCGTTAGTTTCTGACATGTTCTGTTGTTGTTGCTCTAGCTATTGAAGCTCTGCCCTCTTCTTGAAAGAACAGGCAGGGAGCGGAAGCTGTTTTTTCTCACCCCAAAAAAGTGGCAATTTTAAAAAGTGGCTATAAAACATGATCTGTGGGGTATTTTTATTAAAACTTCACATACACACACTGGGGACATCAGAGACTTATTTTACATCTTGTAAAAAGGGGCATAATATGTCCCCTTTAAATCATTGAAAATGGTTTTGAATGTAAACTTTCTCAACTAATTCATTGAAAATATCTGACTCAAAAGAACGATGTACATACCATTCGGGCTTTGCCACGAATCCACCAAGGAGAGTTAGGGCAAATTGCAAGATTTAAACCGAAAGATGAGGAACAAATTTCAATACAAAAATGGTATTCACAACTTCATAAGCCTTGGAGTATATCACGTTTCATATGGACCACTTTTATAATGCTTTTCTGCCATTTTAGAGTTTGACAGCCCTAGTCTTCTAGTCCACTTATATAGTAAAAAGATATTCTTCAAAAAATTACATATTGTGCTCCACAGAAGAAGTAAGTCATGCAGACTTTTGATTTAAATAATAAAACGTATTAATTGATTCTTAATTTTAGTCGTTTTTTGTACAGACAGACTCGCTCTGTCTCATCATGTCAAACACTGGTCATATGACAAATAGAGCAGTCATCAGTCTTCCATAAACTGTGCTATCAGTCAGTTAACGATTATTATTTCAGTTTCTACCCGTGGCCCCAAAGCTGTCAGTCTGTCAGCCGTGCAGCCTAGAACTATGTCAACATGACTCTGACCTGACTCATTCCCACCCATAATAGGATATAGACACGGTCTCCTGCTGCAGCATCAGTGCCTTTTGCAGAACAAAGTCTTTGTCTTTGTCCTACCAAACACACACACACACACACACATTGACAAACAGAATCAGGAATTCTTTAGCAGAGAGAGACTGCCCAATTTCTGAAGGATATCAGAATTCCCAGACCGTTTCTTCCAGTAACTTCATAGGATGATGAGGCATTTGTCTTCCTAGGAATTCCATTCATTTGCAGGCTGTTGTTTGTGGGAAGTGTTACCAGTTGTGGTATTGTAAAACCTTTTTTTTTTTTTTTTTTTTTTACCAATATTTACTGTATTCCACATATTCCTGTTTCTGAATAGAAGCTCTAGTAATGTGTATGTGTGTGTCCACCCAATTATTGAGGGTAGTTTGGAGAGGACTGCACAAACATACCACACATTCAAGCGATTCTTTTTTTCTGTTTGTTTGCTTTCCATCTGTTTTCTACCCCAAAGTCAAGACCTAAAACGGTGCCAAAGGTCAAGTATATTAAACGCCCACCCACTCTGATATATTCATCCCTCTGTTCTCTCATTTTGCTCTGGGGAATGCAGTGTAAATGATGCTGTTTTATCATTTTGGGCTTCTGGTATTGTGTTTGTAGGTCATGCCAACCAGATGGATTTAGAGGGAAAAGGCTCTTTTTTCAGGCCTTATAAGGACATGATGCAGGCAAATCTCACATTTACCATTTGCACTTGGCATCTCTCTTTCTCTCCACTCCCCCTCTGCAGCCAGGCGCTTTACATGGATTATATAAACCTGACACTTGTACAAAAACTATTCCTGAATTTTTTTGAGATAAAAAAAATTAATTGGTCAAACCAAAAATTATTTAGACACCAGATATATTTTTTTACTAGTGGGTGCAGGACACTATAGTTCATTTATGTAAGTAAGGATAGCAAAATAAAGTAAACTGTGACATATTATACCCAAAAATTCTCCATACAGTGGACTACCAGTAAAACTGATACAAATTTGTGACCAAAATGACCTGACCATGTTTTGCTTAAGTGTTTTTTCTTTAATTCATAATGCAACCTTTTACACCACAGATTGAACTAAATGAAGCATTGCTTGGTAATTGGTTGACCTAAATTGGCATTATGTAATTGTGTACTTAAATTTAACAGCTGACAGCTGATTGGTTGATTGTAATCCGTTACATACCTTTCTATCAAAGTTATCTGACATTATCAAGATGAATTTGTTCTGACACATTTTAACTCTGAGTTTTTGTCATTTTATTACCATTTTCGGAATTACGGCGAATAAACTGTGATAATGTGAGAAAATGATGAAGGTGTCTGAATAAATTTTGCTTTGACTGTATATATAAATCATGTGGCAAGTTCTTAGAGATGTACTCTTGGTATTCAGGTTGGTTTCATATGCTTTTGAAAAACATTTTTCAGTCTTCTGTAATTGCTCATCCAGTTGTGAAAGCGGCCTGTCATTTGAAATCACATTCAGGTGAATTCCTTGGGAGGTGGTTGCGAGTGTTTTGCATGCTGCACAGAGTTATGTGTGCAATAACGCATTAGAGAACATGTTCTTCAGGTCGGACTCAGGCGTTTTATTTAACATTCCTGCCTGCCAGAAAATACAAACATAAGTACAAAGCATTCAGCTGCCAGTCTAATGTGCCAGTAGACAACAAAAAATGGATTCCAAAGATGTTACAAGGTTTTTCTTTTCTTGTCTTTAATCACCCATTAACTCACTTATCCCTCCCCCCTCAGTTCTCCTGCACTCTTTCTTTCTCTCTTCTTCACACTCTCTCACGCACACACTCTGTCTTTCGTGCCATCTTTTGAACCTCGCACTACTTCTTTGGGCGTCCCGAATTCCACGTGTTTAATTCGGGCATTCCTTCCCTTTGCTCGCAGACAAAACAACAACAACAAAGAGCGAAAATTCTCTGGACCGTGATCTCCCCCCTTCTAATCACTCACAGGAAATGGGCTCCTGAACAGCATGAGAGAAAGAGGGCAAAACAAGCTTTGGATATATTGTGTGGTGAGTTTATGAATGTAGGTTTCGTGAGCTATAACTTCGCTTTAAAGTTTTTGGTAATGTGTCTTAATGTAGTTTGTTTAGGTAGTTTTCAAAACTGGATTCAGAATGTGATTTATAGTAATAGTTCTTGATAGGTTGGTTTTTGTTCCAATCAGCTCACTTGTTGTTGACACACTAAACTGTTTGCTCATATCTGCACATCCATAATCTGCTGTTAGGCTTCTAGTTCCTATCCAGATGGACACATTGGTCAACAGATAGTTATGAAACTCTTTGGCTAAATTATTTTTGCAATGCTCCCTGGAATACTCTATTCTGATTGGTCAGTTATAGCATTCTTTGTCAAAAATTGTTGTATAGTAATGAGCAGAAATACCAATGAGTCAAATGATGAAGTCACTCAGACAAGTGTCAAAAGGTCTTTTAATGAGAAAAGTTTTTATGAAATGTACTTGATCTTTACTTGATGCTTATTTACAGGTCTACAGTATTATTATGATCTGTATTACTGCCGAATGTGTGAGATATGGAAACTAAATGAAAATATTATGTATCAAGAGGGAGAAAGAACTACAACAAAGCAGCACTTGAGTGTCTGTGGTCTGAGTGTGTATATGTGTGTGTTCCTCTGCAGACCTCTGTTTACCTTGGCCAGCATCTTACAAACTGTTTATTCATCTATGAGGGAGAGTAAAACTTCCAAACATACACATACATGCTGTCATTTATATTAAATATTAAATATAGATATACACACTGCTGATAAAAAAAGGGGTTAATTTGAAAGAAATCAATACTTTTTTTTTTTTTCGCAAGAACTTGTTCAATTAATCAGAAGTGGCCGTAAAGAAATTTATAATGTAATTTCTATTTCAAATAAATGCTGTTATTTTGAATTTTCTATTCATCAAAATATCCTGAAAAAAATGTATCACAGTTTCAACAAAAATATTAAGCAGCACAGTTGTTTTTAACATTGATAAGAAATGTTACTTGTTATCAGCATATTAGAATGATTTCTAAAGGATCATGTGACACTGAACACTGGAGTAATAGCTACTGAACATTCAGCCTTGCCATCACAGGAATAAATTATATTTTAAAATATATTGAAATAGAAAATAGTCATTTTAAATCATAAAAATATTTTACAATATTACTGTTTTTTGTTTTTTTATCAAATAAATGCAGCCCTTGGTGAACAGACTTCTCTCAAAAACATTACAGACTATATATTTCAGAATATGTTTGTGAAGCTTTGTCACAATTTTGAACTTCTGGAGACAAAGTTGTTCCCAAATTCACACTCTTCTTAATTCAATTCTTCTGTATTAACTGTCTCAACCTAATTAAAGTTATGGGCATTGAGTTTGTTTCACAGCAGGTTGTGATGGTTGATGATAGTAAGGTGAGTTACTGATTTTTTGCGTCTGAAATTGTAATGTGTGTTGTACTAATAAAAGAGAGTGAGACACACCAAAGCTCAATACTTTATAGCTTCATAGCTGAATAGGGAAGGAACAGTGGCGCCGGGTTTAAAGGAAGTCACTCACAAAGGGTTCAGATGGACTCTGGGACCATATACACACTAACCATTTCCTCCTCACAAACTCACACACATTGTGAATATGTTAACTGATTTTACTCTAGCAATGAACTTTTAAGTTATCTGGATGTCAAAGTTAGGGAATGAAACACACGTTTTAGGAATGCATCCTTTCAGAGTGTGTCAGAGTCGTCGGTTATTAGTAGGGATGAAACGGTAGGAAAATTTCATATCACGATTATAGTGACCCAAATTATCACGATTATCAATATTATCACAGTTTTGTTCAAATGAGATGAAAGTGTTCAAAAAGAACTGATGCACACACTGAAAACATTTCAACAAGTTTTATATTTGAAAATCAACAAACAACAAATAAAACAAGCAGCTCTATGCACTTTTTTAAGCAAGATTCTATTCTGTGGCATTCCCTTCCTTCTAATGACCATCGTCAACAGCAACGCATTATAACAGCGCACATCCACGTATCACAACGGACGCACTCTCTCGTTTCTTTCAATTGCAACGTCGCTGTTTTTGATTGTACTGAAAATGAAACCAGGACTTTACTATTAATAACTTTTCATGTTTTGTACACTGTACAAAAGGGATTTATAAACAGGTAAGATTTAAAACATTAGTCTCAATTCAATATGTCCCCGTAATTAGGCCTATTCATGTGGTAAAGAAAATGTGTTATAAGTGTACAATGAATATACATTATCCCTTAAATGTCAACCTAGTCTTGTCTGAATTTGTTCGTTCGTCTTTGGCTCAAAGCCACTTGCTGCAAATTTTTCTTTGTGGAAGCGTTATTTCCCAGATGTAGTTTTAGTAATGAGGTCAAAGTCCACTTGCCTTGCGTTCGCAGATTTGAAGTGTTTCCCTCTATTGCAGCGACTTTCTTCTTGCATGTTCTGCAGAGAGGGTGTCCATCTTCGATTTAAGTTTCCCTCAGGACTTTTGTTAAAGGCAAAATATGTCCACACCTCAGATTTGGTCATTTTAGAAGGATGAAAAATCTCCCGGCGCTGTCACTGCCTTCTGCCATTTCTTCTCATTCAAAAAACAATGTTGCACGCTGCGCCTGCGCTAGACTGATGCTGGCTGGACAGGATTTACCGCTAGTTTTCAAAATCGTGATAATCAAACACGGTTTTAATAATAATAAAATTTTAAACGATATTGCTAACCATTAGTAAATTTTATCGTGGTTTTTCGTGAAACCGGTAATCGTTCCATCCCTAGTTATTAGTACTGTAGAGCTGTAAACACACCACCATCATCAGAGGAACAGTCTCTAGAAATCTAGAAATCTCTCTGTGGACAATAACTTTTGATCTTTGAGGAATGCTAAACTGTCTCAGGATTGTTTTGTTTTGCATGATCTTGTACTTTCCATGTGCTTGTAAGCATGGCATGAAAGTATTATGCCATATTTTGTGGCACTTTTGATGTTAGATTTTGTTCTCTAGTCTGTACTTTGTCCAGGTGGTTTGCCCTGACATTTGAGGCAGTGTAAACTGTCAGAAGGTATTTTAGTCTCTTGGGGTTCATAAATTTGTGGATCTCGCAGATTAAAAGTTTAGAACCCAGATGAGGTCTAGATCTTTTTTTAACTGTAATAGTTGTAGTTTTATTTAGGTAGTTCTGCTGTATTATATCCTGCTGTGCTGTAATCCCCAAGCAGCAAAAGCAGGTCACCTACACAGAGCAGACGCTTGGTTTCTGTGTCATCCAGAGTGAGACCGGGAACTGTAAAGTTGTCACAAATTCACGTTGAATATAGACAACTGTTTAGAAGTTTGGGGATTTTTTGTAATGATTTTTGTACTTACCAATGCTGCATTTATTTGAGTAAAAACAGTAGTATTGTGAAATAATATTATTACAATCGAAAATAAATAGCTGTTTTATATATTATATATTAATAATTTTAATATATTTTATTTTATTCCTGTGATACCAAAGCTGATTTTCAGCATCATTACTCCAGTATTCAGTGTCATATGATCCTTTGGAATTCTTTCGAATATGCTGATTTGGTTCTTAATAGAGTGGTGCAGGAATGACGTCACTTTGTAGGCCAACCGTCCGTTAGCATCACACTGGTTCCCTCGAGAAAAACCCAATAGGATTTTCCCATAGACTTTTGGATTATCGCAAAAGACAAGCTCTGTGATCAACACAAGTTTATGATACTTACACGTTTTGTCCATCAAGATAATTATCACAGATGAACACAACTTTTATTAATTTTGAAGCCTAAATGCAGTCGCCAGAAGTAAAAGGCTAAAGGTAGGCTATAAACTGACTACACCACGGTCCCGCGATTTCAACGTCTCCATCACTAAGCTTCCGACAACTCTTTCAGTTTTTATCTCAAAACATTTTCCCAGAACGTTTGAGTTAGGCTAGTTTATAAGAGCACAATTATGAGCATAGCGAGGCTGTAAAAGCAGACTGAGTTTACCTTTTCGGCGTAATGGCCTTATTTCAGACCTTATTTCAGCCATTTAACCAAAAAACCCATTGACTTCGGTGTGAGAGAACCGGAAGTGCTAAAATGCTAACTTGCTTCCGTGTTTTGGCCTACAAAGTGATGTCATACATACCTGCACCACTCTATTATTATCAGTATTGAAAATGGTTCTGTGCTAAAATATTTTTGTGGAAAACTTGGTTTATTTTTTGATGAATAGAATGTTTAAAAGATCAGCATATGAAATAGAAATGGTGTGTAGCACTATAAATGTCGCCTTTGATCAATTTAATATATAATTTGCTAAATAAAAGTAATAATTTATTGAATTTTGTAAATCTTGGACAACAAACTTTTGAACAGCAGTGTACTCTCTTAAAATGTGTTCGATTTTGTTTGTGACTTTAATGATAAGATCAGCTGGGAGAATTCCTGTCCTTAACCGCCCTGCTTTATCACAGCCCCACCTTTAAAAATTACATCATTGTTACACATGTTTGCTAAGCACAAAGAAATCCACACATTTCTATTTCATTGAATGATATGATCATCATCGTACTGTCACATTTTTTTTTCACTTATTCAAGTAGTTTGGTTATTAAGTGCGTGTGAAAAAGACATTATAATAGTGTCATATTACAGTTTTCAGGTGAGTGATTTATGACAATGATTCTCGACAGGTTTTGCTTTAGGACTTTGACATTTCTTGTCGTTTATTTTACAACAGTGGACAAAAAGGCCCTTACAATC